>CM035430.1:89846612-90461687 GCA_020310875.1 Ceratopteris richardii
AACTTAAGTCTGAATTTAAGGCAAACACTCAATTAGACATAAGAAAAGTAGTCAAGTCCATGGAATGCATCAAGGGTCATGGTACAAGTTAGTTAGTAACCAAAACAACTCAATTTCTTTATTAAATCTATAGTAACAAAAAAGTAGACCCTGAGTGCTTGGTTTCATAGATTCTGGGAAAGAGAAAATACATATCTAAGCCTCTTTTGAACCCTTGTGCATATCCTATACTTGCTTATATAGTTACTTTATAAATTTAGGCACATCTACCTGAAGCTTTCACCCTCAGTGTACTTAGATTCATTGAATCCAAGCATCATTTGGATCCTACAATAGGTTCTTAAAGTGTTCTTAAAGTGACAATACAAACTAATTGTGAGAAATAGTCTATATTGTCAATCTATATCCCTACACTTAGGTAGAGAGAATAGTTTGTATTGTGATGGATATTGCGATACCCTTGAAGCACAGGGAAAACAAGCTGATTCTCGAGTTAATTGTAGAGAAATGTTTAACAACGGGAGGCTATAACTCTTTCTAGGGACCTAGTGGAGGGCAGAAATCCTCCTACACTATGTTGAGTCCTTGTACCATCCCTGATTAGCGATAGTAGGGCATTTTAAAGCCTGAAAAAAATCAAAGGAGTTGACATTGATGGTTTGGGGAGATATAGAAATCTGAAGGATTTCAAAAAAAGGGTGATCTTTCAACGCGGAAGACAAATTAGAGGACTTGAAAGGAGGCTACTATGTCTTGCGAAAGATCTCATTCGCTGATCTACTTTTTCAAAGGGTCAAGAGGCTACAGATGCTCTCTTATCTTCCCTTTAAAAGATGAAATCGCACTCCGAAACATAGCTTCAAAAGTAATTCCTATCCATAAAGGAGCTCCTTTAGCTTAGAGATTGCATTTTATCTCTCCACTTACTCATAAATGTAACATGCGCCGATCCACTATTTTGGAATAACTTAGACATTGCATGTTGTCTCTCCACTTACTCATAAATGTAACATGCGTCGCTCCACTATTTTGGAATGCAATACAACGTCCATGAATGAGACTCAAAGCAAGCAAAGACATTCGCAGCAGTAAAAGAGACGTGGGGCTTTCTTTCGTGATATAGAAAATAGTAACGTGGTGAAAGAAATATGGGTAAAAGAAATAGTAGCGTCCCTGGTTGCGAGTAGATGGGATGTACATCGTGTCTCACTCATTTGAATTACTTTTGATGTGGTTGAGTTTGTGTTGCGCGTAGCAAACCAGTTGTTCGATAAGAGTATTGCTGGAGAGGGCTCACAGAAACGGTTATGGGATGCGGAGTCTTGTGTGTATGTGTGAGAGAGAGAGAGAGCGAGAGAGAGGTGTTGGGCGGTCGTAGTTTTCCAGGGTTTTGAGGTTTTAAATGCAGTTTTTATATAATCATTCGGTGAGCATCACCCCTTGATTTATATTTTTCTTGGGGCGCGCAAGCTGTGTGCGAAGAGAGAGAGACAGAAACCATATCAAGTCAATCATACACATATCACACACTCTATTTAAGGCTGGTATCAATGCTCATATCAACATAATCAATCCATCGGCCGCCCTGCTTCTCCAACCTCACCAGCATATCACACACTCTATTTAAGGCTGGTATCAATGCTCATATCAACATAATCAATCCAAAGTTTTGAGACGATGGCGACGATGGCATAACTCATGCGGAGGCGACGATGGCGAGCTGGTGTTGTAGAGGCGAATTGATGCTGAACAACAGTACTCTTCACAGATAGAGGCGACGATGGCGAGCTGATGAGATTGTAAAAGTTAAAGACGGTGTGTTTGACGGAGGAGACAGGCAACGGAGATCGCTTCGCAGCTTCATCGGCGACAAGTTGACTGTGACGGGATTCACTCGGCTCCACATCACGCGACTGACGGGCTTTTTGCGACTGACGGGCTCGTGCTACTGGACACGCGACTGAGGCGCTTCTTGCGACTGACTGGTTCGAGTTATCCATCGCAGGACCGACGGGCTTCTGGGCGACTGACCAAGCACTAGTGTCCGTCGTGGCTCCACATCCATCGCGACTGACCAGGTTCTGTCCATCGCAGTCAAATTCCCTGTCCATCGCAATCCGCGTCCGTCACGACAGCCCGGCTCCCTGTCCATCGTGGAGACCGCGGCCTTTATCCATCGCGACTGATCGAGTCTTTGTTCATCGCGACTGACCGAGCTCTTGTCCATCGCGACTGGGGGTCTGTCCATCGCACGATCGACAGCTGGACGGCGACTGACGGGTTTTTTCTATTGTGCGTGATTGGCGGGAGGCCTGTTGGCTTTATTGTTCGGGTTTTGAACCTGGTGGCTGGTGCATATCATCTCGTTATCAGTCACGATCGGGCAGCTTTAAAATGCAGCTTTAAAGAGTCATTAAATGCAGCTTTCAAAACCCATTCGAAGTCTGCCACGTGCTTCTTCTGGTCCCCCTTCTCGTCCGTGCGATCTCTTAAAGTGTCCCCTCTTGGTTCTCTGCTTTGGAAATTAATATCATTCCAAAAGCGATGGTGTGAGAAAAAAAAAGAAGAAGAAGAAGAAAAAGGGGAAGAAAAACGAAAAGAAAAAAGGTAGAAAAAAAAAAGAAAGAAAAGAGACAAAAGATAGGAAAAAAAGAAGGGAAAACAAATAGAAAGAAAAAAAGTGCTACCCTTTAAGGTGGGTTGACCGTGGGCGTCTTTTGGCTTGTGCTTCAATTTCGGGTGTCTGAACATCTTCGCGGGTGCAAACTCTAAAACTCTGAGTTTGTTCATCAAAAAAGAAAAAGATCTTCATTCTCGGGGTGTCCCTCTTTTGTCATGGATTTGGCGACCCCCTCTCTTGTGAGAAGTAACCTGGCCCCTCCTCCCGGGGAGACCGATAACCTGGCCTCTTTGTTGGAGGGGGGTTCTTGTGCCGCCCTAGGGGCCTTCGAGAGTGCTGAACCCCCCTTGGTCTCCCTCAGTAGATCCGCAATTCTGTCAACTCAGGAGGAGCTCAAGAAAGTTTGCCTCGTCGGCCAAATGTTCGGCCCTAAGCCCCCGCTCGAAACTGTGCGACAGTGGCTTCGCAACGAGTGGTTCCCCCGTGGGCTAGTTGTTTGTAAGTGTCAGTTCTTACCGGCAAGCCACTTGCTGCTAGTCTCTGAAAATGAAGATATGGCGTTTCGAGCCCTTAGTGTCGGAACTTGGCAACTCGGCCGGGCGACCCTGTGCCTATTCAGATGGTCCCCTGATTTTACTCCCGACAAATCAAAATCGCTTCGGTACCCTCTCTGGGTTGAGCTCCCTAACGTGCCATACTTCTTGTACAACTTTGTGTGGGTCATCGTTTCTCCTATCGGCAAGCCGTTGGCCTCACGCGAGGACATTGGTGGTCTCATTTATGAAGGTGCAAGACACTCGTTCAACGCTCGGTGGCACCCTCAAATCTGTGTCGAGGCTGACCTCAGTATGCCACTTCCATCGAAGATCAAACTGGACTTGGGCAAAGGGGATGTATGGGAGCAAGACATCAGTTACAAAAACCTTCCCAACGCGTGCTTTCGTTGTGGCCAACAAGGTCACAGGATTAAAGATTGCCCTTTGAGACGAAAAAGCAAGCGAAATCAAGAAGCCCCCAAAAATGCTCAAGATAGCAATGGAGCATTGAATCACTCGACGAAAGTAGAGGAATTCAAGGGCCCCCTTAATCCAGAAGCTGATGCAAACGGGTTCATCGAAGTTAGAAGAAGAAGGAAAAGAAGCCCTAGGGCAACTTCTGAGCGAAACATGTCAGTTACCCCCTCTAGCAACTTGTATTGCAATCTGGAAAAGGACATCAATGAGTTTGACTGCCCAGGTGGGAACCAACTTGAGGTGGACACCGACGTCAAAGGCCTAGAGATCCCTGACAGTAAAGAAACCTTGCAGGAGGGTTACACTACAAGCAAAGAAGACGGCTTTACTACTAGCAACGAAGATAACATGGATAGTGAGAGCTCCATCATCGGATCGACTATTCTAGAAACGGAGCTGAAAACGGTGCCCAGTTCTTCCCAGCAGGAGGCATCCCGCAAAGGAAAACAACCTATGGAGTTACCGTGGAAAAGCCCCCACAAGAACCTATTGCTAACTCGGGATCCGATCCGAGCAAAAAAGAAAGATGAATCCAAGAAAAGAAAGGACAAAGCTCCCTCCCGCAAAGAGGGCTCACTACGACAATGATCATCATCTCGTTAAATGCTAGAGGGCTAACCGACCCCTCAAGAGCGATCATCATTGGTCAATGGCTTCGCGACATTAGCCTAAACCCAGATTTTATATGTATTCAATAGATTAAAATTGACGGAGAAGACCTCCAGAAACGGCTTAGACATGTCTCCTCGACCCATGTTTGGATTTCAACGGCGCATCAGCGGGGGTCCGGTGGAACGGTAATCGGTATTAATCAACTCTGGTTTGAAAAACTTGAGAACTCCATTGAAGATGAATGCCATCGATGGATTGCTGTTTCTTTGGGTGCTCCCTTTTGTTTTACTTTAGTTTCTTTGTATGCCCCTAATGGGGAGTTAGAGAGACTTAACACTTGGGCCTCCTTGGACTCGCTCCCCCACAACGTGCTTATTTGTGGTGACTTCAACATGGTAGAGGACCCTATGGACAGATGGATGGGCAAGGGTAGGGTCATCGATAGTCGGGAGAAAGAAACGTGGGACAAAACTAAACTACACTTGGATTTGGTCGAATTCAAAGACTCGAATGGCTTTTCTTGGTCAAATCTCCAAGCAGGCGAGGACCTGAGGAAAGCTAGACTTGATAGATGCTACATTTCTCAGAGTTTTACTCATCAGTGGGGCCACCCTTCCCTCTCGCAACGCACCGACCTCACCATCTCTGATCACTACCCGATCGTCATCACTTTTCAACCCCCCACCAAGATCCGTAAGGCTCCCTGGTTCCATGCCAGTGTGCCCTCCTTATCTCTCCCCGCCGTCCATCAAGAAATTTCTGATGTGTGGAAGGAGGCATTCGCCTCTGGCTTGTCCCCAGCCAAGTGTTGGAGAAGTGCGGTCGATAAGTCACGACAGATCATGATTAGATCCAGGAAGATGCTAGAGACTGTGCGGCGGGCTCGTAGAGAAGCTCTATATCATAGACTCTGGCGGCTCGAGGAGGAAGTGAACAAAGGAAAATCTCAAGCCCAGAAAGGACTTCGAAAAATCAGAGCGCTGCTGAGATACGAGGAAGAGATACAAAGGAAAAATTTGCAAAATTTCTTCAAGGAGTGGTGGGCTAGCAAAGCTGACAAACCCACGAAAGAGATGTGCCGTATCCTCAAAAGGAAACACAACAGAGAATCGATCCCCTTATTGCTAGATGCAAATGGCAATGTATGCAATACGGAAGAAGATAATTTTGGGATCATTGAAGGGCACTTCACGAGACTCCTGGGGACCTCAAACCCCCTCTCCCACCATAGAAGGGACTGTATGGCAGCCATATCTAGGGTTTCCCCCCCACAGGATACCACTCAACCTTCACTCTCTGCTTCATGCCTCTATCTCTGAAGCCGAAATTATTGAGGTCATTGATGCCCTCCCTTCAGGTAAAAGCCCGGGACCCGACGGGCTCACTAATGAGTTCTTTAAATCCTTCAAGTTGGTGGTTGCCACCCCTCTTCGTTTGGTTTGGCAAGAGGCACTCAAGTTTGGAGCGCTTCCTTCTTGTTTCAACAATGGCATTATCAAGTTAGTACACAAAAAAGGGGAAAAGAATAGAATAGAGAACTGGCGTCCCATTACAATGCTCCAAACAGGATACAAGATCATCGCCAAAGTCATTGCCAACAGAATCTCTTGCCACTTGAGAGCGTGGTTAAGCGAGGACCAAAAAGGTTTCATCAAAGGCAGGTCAATTTTGGAAACCATTATAGATATCTGGGAAGGTCTTGAATTTGCAAATGAGTCTAAACAAGAAGTAGTATTCCTCAAGATCGACTTTGATAAAGCCTACGACAGGCTAGAATGGGACTATATTCTACAGTCGCTACAAGATCTTGGATGTAGTCAGAAATTCACCAAGATGATCGCGACCCTTCTCGGAAACGCATCGACCCAAATTAACATTAATGGAAAACTTTCAAAGGTGATCAAACTTAGAAGATCTATCAGACAAGGGTGCCCATTGGCTCCCCTTCTCTTTGCCATTGCCACGGAAGGGCTTAGCAGGCTGGTGGAGCATCAGGTGGAAGCTGGTAACATTAAAGGCCTTCGTTTGCCGCATGACCACAGTCAGATCACCATGAGACTTTTTGCCGATGATATGAACGCTTTTGTTCACAATGATAGTACCAGCCTCGAGACGTTCTGGAAGTGTCTTGCTACTTTTTGTAAAGCCTCTGGATCCATAATCAACCACTCTAAGACCGCCTTTAGAGCTATTGGTGGGTCACAGCCCGACCTTCTCATTGATCATGGCTGTCAAATCATTCCGCAGGGCCAAATTTTTCGGCTTCTTGGGATTCCCTTGGGGTTTGGCGTCTCTATGGAACAGCGGTGGAACTGGGTGCTTGCCAAACTCGAAAACAAGCTTAACTATTGGAGAGGTATGCAAATCAATCTTGCTGGTCGTGCTATGGTTATCAACACGTTCCTCTTATCATCTACCATTTATTTCCTTTCTTGTTGGAGACCGAAAGAGCAAGATCTGTCCAAACTGGATAGTATTTGTAGAAACTTCCTTTGGACGGGCGACCACAATAGCAGGGGGGTGCCTAAAATCAAATGGTCCATCTGCACCAGCCATAGAGATAGTGGGGGACTTGGTATCTTGGACATTGGGTGCATGGCTAATAAACTGTCAGCCAAATGGATGATTAAGGCTTGGTGCAACGGGGAGGCCTCGTGGGCCAAGTTAATCTTCAGAAACAAGAATGAGTTGGCGCTCATGGGTTTCCCAAATTGAAAGAATCTTGACATCTTGACCTTGCTGTTTTCCCCGATCCCCGTCTTCCCGAAAGGCTCTAATCTGGTGTGCTCCCTTTGGAAGAGTTAGAATAAAGTCAAAAGCTTCACAAGAATAAGTGAAGACTGGAAGTGGGCTGCCGGTATCAGACAAAACGACTCTATCTGGTTTCCGATCCATGGCATCCGGAGTGTGGAATCTTGGAACATTCAAAATGCCAAGAAGCTATGGAACAAAGGCTTCAAAAAATGGAAACATCTCTGGAAACAAGACACCAACCGCTGGATCAACTTTGAGGATATGGACCCTAGCATCAACATTTCGCATGAAGAATGGAACACTTTGCAGAGCAGATGTCTCACCTGGGACCGACACAAAGTTCGCCTTCTCATGGGACACGCCATGTCGAGCTCGCTTGGTCTCAAATGGCACAATGGGAATAGCCTATCAAAAATCCCAAACATCAAAGAAACGATCGACTATCAGGTTAACCTCAACAAAAAGTGGTGCCTGTCATGGACGCGGCTTCGGTGGGACATGAAGTTCATGGCTATCTGGCACCCCCTCATAGAAATCAAAAAGTCTGTCCTCTTATGGCAAATTCTTCATCATGGAATCTGGACCAACCTTAAGGCTAGCAAAATTTGTGGGATCCCTCCCTGGTGCAAACGCTGCTACCGGTCTATCGAAGATGTTTCACACATCTTCTTTACCTGCCCCAACTCCAACAGACTCTGGCAGGTGGTTGGAAAGAGAATTAGACTTCAAAAACGTCTCAGTTGGCAGCAAGCCCTGCTGGGAGAAGCGATCGGCTGCTCCGCGACTCTCTGGAACGCCATCAGAGGGGAGGTCCTATGGAAAATCTGGCGGGAAAGATGTGCTTTCAACTTCGGTGACTCCCCCAAGGAGTGGTCAATTGAGAAATCGCTGTTCCTCCTTGGCAAAAGGATTGTCAACTGTAAAAAATCCTTCCCCTTTAGGCATCATCAAGTACTCCTTTTGATCAATAATTAGCTTAAACCCAAGTGGGCCCCACATGAGGGTGATGAGAGGGTAATTAACCTTCTTTGTAATGTCATCTAAGCTCTGTAAAAGCTTCCCCTGCTTTGTGGGATTTGGGGGGTCCCGTGGGCACTAGTCCCCTTCTCTTGTACTTTTCTTTATTTAATTCAAGTCCGGGAGAGTAGGCTAATGCCGAACTTCCTTTATATTAAAAAAAAAAAAAAAACATAAACAATCCATCGGCCGCCCTGCTTCTCCAACCTCACAATAAACACTGTGGAGAAGATTTATTACATCTAAAGAGGCGCAGCATATATGCTAGTAAGATTCCGAGCGCGGTGACGGCAACGGACGGAGTGAGCCGGAGACGGACGTGCAACTTGTGGAGCGGCCAATGGATATGCCGCAAGCTGTAAGTACGCTATTAACAACACGGTGACGGCGACAGCGATGTTGCTGAGTATTCAAGGATCTCTGTCTACACCGATAAACGCACTCTGGGATACAAAAGCTCGAGTAAGACTTCCGCAGCAGTCTTCGGACCAGCAGAACAACTCTAAGAGCACGTACTACCCTGCAGTCTTCATATTCGGTGACTCCCTCTCCGACGTCGGCAACAACAACAAGCTCGGCGGGGTATCAATCGGAGAATTTAAGTTCCGCAAGTACAATCCGGTGAGCGACTGCAAGGTGATTGTAAAGGAGCCATTCAACGCAGCCGATGCCAGCCCCGAATTTGAGGGGAGGTTCGGCGGAGCATTCCTCTACTCAACCGGAGATATCTTCGTTCATGATTCTCACGACCATCATCATCATCATCCTTGAAATTGTCATAGTCCACAGTCGTGTGTACTCGTGGTACGCATGTAGTATATGATCGTGCACACGAACAGTTCGTTCGCGGCATGTTCAGATGAATAATTATAACACTCCACATTTGCTATATTCAGACTTGGCGAATGATGAATCAGATAAAATGGGTGTTTCTGTGCCGTTGTCTTTACTCCTTCCGTTATCTTGATGATGATCTTAAAAGCCTTCATGGAGCCTTTCAAACCTTATGTATTTAGTCTCATTTAGATGCGGCTGTTGTTTCCCAAGTCTTAAATCGTGATAAGTTATGCGTGTATGGATATGGATAATAGGAAGATTTGATGCCCATTCGCTTTCAAGGTTGTCAATAATTTATAGCTTCAAAAGTGCTTTAGATTTGGATCTAACAACATTCCCTTAGACCCATTAATCTTGAACTACCTTTGGAAGATCCACTAATCTTGAAGTACTTATGGGAGACCTTCTGCAGACCTCATAATTGAAAATAGTTGACCTCCATTTACTAGTGTTGGCATCTAATCCTCGAATTCTATTTGGAAAGAGGGCAAGCAATAATTTAGATGGATAATGCATGCCAAGTATTATTTTCATTGTGATGCTACTTGATTAATCATTATTTGCTTAACCACCCTTCATAGATAAACTTCCAAAACACTATTTAACTTTGATACCTTCTCACATGAAATATTTGATGGGAAAATGATCCTTATGCAGCCTTGAAGCATAGACGGCCTCATAGGCACACTCTCTAAGCCTCTCTTCACTCAAATGAATGCTTTTCAGTCTTCACTCAAATGAATGCTTCTCAGTACTCTTGAGGACCACAATTGATAATCTTCCTAATGCTACTTATCTCACTCAAAATTCTCACTCCTGCTGTGAGAATCAACACCTCCAAAACAAAGTAGTTATTGCCTTCACTAGGCATGCACACAAAGAGCACTCACTATTCACTTATGCAGCTATGTCTTTTCGAATATGCATGTGTATGGGACATTGTATCTCGAACTAATGGTCGCAATGTGTGTTTCAATGCATGTTATAAAACCATCCATATATTTTTCGTAATGCGAGGACCAAAGAAAATAAAAAAAATGACACTTTTCCAAGACGTGTTGGCCTGTATATATATAGGGTCTATACAACACAAACCGGAATAATAATAATAAAATTAATAATACTAAGAAAGGAAAGGAATCTCATGCATGTGTAGGCTACTGTATGAGCATTTTTGTAGAGGCCTGTTCAACATGAACCGGCATAAACCTGTAGATAAACATTGACATAACCTTGTACGAAAACATTGACATAAAATTGTACATAAACATCATAATACTAGACTTATGTATAAACCTATACATATGAATCATAATTTTCAACCTTTATATAAGCATTATTATCATAAAATTTGATGGAAAAAAAGTAATCATAATTTTAATTAGATTTTAGAAATCCGAACGTACAAGTCAATTTCATGTATAGATATACATACATAGAATAGATATGATCCTTGAGAAAACCTATCTTTCTTTTTCTATACTAAAATTGCATATATGGTACAAATGCGAGAAATTATGTAATATGAGACAAAATAAAAATATGCATATCACGAGGTTGAGAATCGAATGATGCAAAATGCAAGGGACCCTCTTGCAAAGCAAAATAAACATGTGCGCATGAACATTTTTTACATTCAAAAATATATAGAAACAACATATGTACCATTGAGTGATATCATCCTTCCTGACATCGGTAAATCATAGTTTGATTTTCCCATAGGCTAGGAACTCCTACACTCTCCAAATGTTGGGAACTCCTAGATGTTTTTTCTGATATTTTTTACAGTTAAAAATATATTAAGAAACAAAAATTATGTACCATCAGGTGATATTGTTATTCCTCACACTGATAAATCAAACTTTGATTTTTCCATATGTTGGGAACTCCTACACTCTCCAAATTAGTTAGCATCTTAGTAGGGCCCCACAAATATCCATCCTACTTCCCGACATGTGTGGGATGATGAACAAAAGATACAAACTCCAAACAATAAATAAACAAAGTAATAAGTATCAAAATAAATCATGCTTATATGCATGACCAAAATAATCTTAAAATACTTACAAATGCATGGTGAAATGTCTTTAGTCTACTGCTCCCTGAATGTGAGGCCCCCATGCCTTGCATATGTGAAGCACCTGTTACTCTCTACTCTCATTAGCAGTCAAGAGCATGAACCTCTTGCAATAGTGTCTACCACTCACACTCACTAAACAAGTAACAACACATCGCTAAACATCTTGAGCAGAATTAGGTTCATCATTCTTTGCATTATATGTATTCTCAAGAATAGACATGCCAAATTCTTTCTTCTTTTCATTATGCCTGGAAATCTTGTTACATTCATCAATGGTATGTCCAAACTTTTCTAGAATACCTCCATCTCTTCTTCTTTTGCATATCACCGTCAAGAAAGGAGGAAGCATAAAGTAAGAGTAAGGCATTGGTTTTGATCAACCCCAAGCTACACCATACTTACTTTTTTCCTTTTGTGTAATATTAACTGCTTGAATTTCCTCAAACAAACCACTTTTGTTATCTCTTGAGTGCTCATCATGCTAAGAAAAAGACACAATCTCATGAAAAATATACATATTTGGATTTTCTTTTAATTTGTAAATGTTTCTCGAAGGCTCTAGAGCTCTTTAGGAAAAGCTCCCTCCCCATGCTCCCATGGGAAGTGAACCCAAGACCTACTCCTTCCCATCCATGAGGCTTAACCACTAGGCTAAGTGGATAAATTTTTGTAGAGAGCACATGAACATATGCTCAAGTCTAATCTCAAGAGTTTTGGACCTACAAAAAATGACCAAATGATGTGCGATCTCACATATCTCTTAGTCCATTGGACAATAGTGTCATAAACTTAACTTGTAACATCCTTTACCCCTTGTAAAACGTTATCTTCCTTGAAGATAGAAGTATATATTCAATATTATAATCATATGCCAATGTCTCAAGATCGATTCTAGAGGAACATGTTTTCATCTTTGTGGTGGGATTCACCTCATATTTCAAATGAAAATAGGAATCTATTTTCTGATCCTACCCAAATGATTCAAAATTGAAACTAGCTTTGCACTTGAAAAGGTGAATTGGGGTGAAAATTAGGGAATCAATGACAATGGTAGATAAAAAAATATCCATGCCCAATTCATTATTTTAAGCTTGTGCTATTTGGTAACAAAAATGAATACATTCAAGATATTCCTTGCCAAATTGTAGTGATTATCCATATCTAGGAAGGACTAGTTAATTGGTGGATGTAAGTTCTTTTGGAAGTATTACCTCTCTTAAAGATAACTTTATAGGTTTCATCTTGAGATGTTAATCTAACGAAAGTGCAAAACAACTCACAAATACTTCTAACAAGGAGATGGTTATCAAAGATTCCATGACTTCTTAGCATTATGCATCATTTTTATAGTTGCAAACATGAACTAAGAACAAATCTTTTGAACTTCAAGAGCTCAATTTGTGGTGAGTTTCAACTACTTTTCTTTGATTTCCATCATTCCCTTTGATGGAATCAAGTAAGACCTCTCAAACAAAGTGCTTATCAAACTTTGAGACTATATCATCAAAATCATCCACCATAATAATGGTGGGGAAATCAGCAAGAATAATAATAAGGTCAATGAAAGAATTACAATTACTATAATAAAGTTTACAAGATAAATTTTAATCATGATTTTAGAAGTGATTATGAGCAATGTAACCCCAATCAATAGAATCATCATCCACACAATCTAGCTCCTATCTAAATTTTTTCCATATCAAAACTAATACCTACCTAGAATTGGAAATTTCATTCTCAGAAACTCAATCGAAGAAATTCATTTCAAAGTTCAAAACTCCATTAAGGATCACATTGGAAGAGAAGCAGGATATGTGGAAAAAAGCCACATAATGGATACAAGAACATCAACTACAATTTTCTATTCACAAACGACTTCAAGATAAAGCTTTCTTCCAAGGTAATTGAGGGGTCTTAGGAGGTTACCCCCCACCTAACTTTAATTCCTCTTGAGAATGTGCACCTAGTGATGGGAGAAGAAGCAATCTTCCTATGCAACCTTGAAGCATAAGTGGCCTCAGAGGCACACTGACAAAACCACTATCACTCAAACAATCTATTCTATGAACTATACTTATAGAACTTGATAATGAAACTTATTTCACTCAAAATCATTAGTCATACTGGGAGAAGTAATGCTTTCAAGACATAAAATTTATAGCCTTCATTAGGCATACACAGATAGACCACTACTCACTTATGGACCTGGTTCTCTCAGATTATGCAAAGGTTTTCTATTAGCATTGAGCCAACTTTAGATGAAAAGAATAGATTTCTAAAAACTCAAAGATTACAAGAAACTAGTTTGATTCGATAAATGAACTCTACTCCACATGTAGAGCGAAGTAGATCAACCACACAAAATTATGTGTGTTAGCTATGGCTACACAAACTCTACTTAAATCACTCAAGCAAGTAAGAAGGGGGTCTTCTTAGCTTAGGGGCCTACTAACTTGCTTCCCAAATCTAAAAGAACACACACATATGTAGGGTTCAACGATTTCAAGTACATTTTGAGTTCATATAGATTTGGAAAGATTCCCTATAACCTAAAAATCACTTATCCTAAATTATAGGATCTTATCACACCTAACTGTGATTGATGATTTACAACTATAGTGAGGGGAATTGAAAATTCAAATTTGAATTCAATTTCTTGCTTGATGCCTTCCTTCATGTTGCTCCAAGTGTCATCCATCCAATGGTTCATTGATATATGATGGTTGAAGCTTGAAATTCAACACTACCCCTCAAGTGTCAAGCTCCAATTCTTCAAGCTAGCTCCAACAATCCAATGCTTTTCTTGATGTTTGTAAGCTTTATTGAATCCAAAGCTTTGGTGAACATGTCAACCTACCAAAACTTGGTAATTATATGTTTCAAATACGTACACCCTACTCATGTTGTCACACATGATTGGAAATTTATTTATCTACAAATTTAGTTCAATATTTAGCTTCTTGTACCATAGATCCAATTATGATCTCTTCTTGTTTCCAAATGTGAAGTAGGTGGTGTGTTTCAAGTTAGGCTTCATATTCAAAGTGAGAAGCAAATTGAGAATAGATTTCCATCAAGATTTGAGATCTATACAAGAACTTTACAACAAAATGTTCACAAATTTGAAGTTTAATTTCAGAAAATGTCAGTTTTGCATCACCAAAAGGTACTCTATTAGTACATATAGTATCTACCCAAGGCCGAATACTTCATCAAGCTATAGGAATTCCTTGTAATCCCAACTTAAACGTTTTCTACGTGATGCAAGATATTATAAGAGGCGAACCAAAATGTACTCAAAAGTCACAAAACCCTTATCAACTCTTACATGGAAGGAGTCGTTTACATCAATACTTATAGCGAGAAAGGTGTTCAACAAACCAAAGATAATTTTTTGTGCTCAAGCATTATACATTGTACCTTTTTGCACTTTATATTTCATATTTGATGGCACCATATTGGCCCTACCATCAGATGAAAGAGAAGTAGACTACTTACAAAGGGGGAGAGGGGTTAAAATACAACCAAGAGGAAGGTTTCCCCATTGTGTTTGCCTTGAAAACTTCAAGCAATCTCTCAATTAACTTTGTACTCATATTTAATTAGCAACCATTAGAGTATAAATTCATAAGGCAAGGATAGTATAGCATGTAGAGTATAGTGTTAGTTACATTTATTTCAAGAATATGATTTTGGAACTCAAATCAAATGTGGTAAGTAATGTCATTTATGTTGAAAATCAAGTCTCAACATGCAAAAACGCTCAACCACGAGTTTTGCAAGTGGATCAATAAAAAACGAGGACCCAAAGTTGTGGAAAGAAGCTCCACCAAACTCAATCAAATTCGAATCTCATCAAATCAGCCACCAAAAAGTGCACCTACATTGATTGGTGGGTGGTTAGCTAGATTGTAGGAAAAGTAAAACTATATATAAGCATCATCCCGCCTTTGTTTCTTGCGTTGTATCCATTCCACAAGTTTCACACTTAGTTTAGTGAAGTCATAAACTCCAGCAAGCTGCCCCCTTGCTTGCTTACCTCATTTTTGCATGATTATGCTGCTCTCTATCTAAAGGTGTAGTTAGGCTTTTCTAAATCTGATTGTACCAGATTGCAGAGCATTGTTTGCTCTCTCATTGTACTCATTTTCATTTATTTCAAGCTTCATTTGGTCTCTAATAGTGTGCCCTAAATTGTGCCAAAGTGTCAAGTTATTTGGCTAAATGAGTTGTGAGAAATTGCCAACTTTGTAAAGGTATATCTCTGCACATAGGCAGAGAGTGTTGCAAACAGGTAGCCTGTTTTGCAGAGGGTGGTTCTCCTAGCTGGAATATCCATTTGGGATGCTTTAAAGCTTGTTGGGTATCTTGTAGAGTCTAATACAAGTCTGAATTTTCATTTTAAGTATCTATATTGGTGTAGAGAAATTTTCAGAACAGTGAGCATATATCAGTGCTTGTGGACCTAGTGGATGGCAGCCATCTTCCATCTTTGCATTGGGGTGTTAGAATCATCCCCCATCAGTGGTATTAGAGCCATTTTGGAGGCTTGGAGACATCAATGCATCATGTTGAAGATTTGAAGGGATCAAGACAACTCATGGAAGCACAAGGAGGACTCATCAAAGCAAGAAGACATCGAAAGGCAGCTACATTGATTGAGATCTCAACTACTCAAAGGTTAGTAAGGGAGAAGCTATCAAAAGGTAATATCCACACCTTCTAAAGCATACGAACACTTGAGGAGAAGCTGCAGGAGCATCTTAGAGCTCAGTATGGCTGAGTATAATGCACAAATGGAGAAGTTGGAGAAAGGCAATTATCAACCATGGAAATTTAGAGTTAGCAACTACCTTATGGGCAAAGGATTCTGGGGATTAGTGAGTGGAACGGAGCCAATGCCTCATGTACATGATCCACCACTTCAAGGGCAGGTCAAGGCACTTAATAAATGGATAGAAGGATAGGAGACTCGTATTCATGATATCCCAACACATAAGCAATAGCATGATAGGGCATATACAAGACTTGGACACATTCAAGAAGGTTTTTGAGACCTTGGAGAGATTGTACTCTTCATCAACCAAGGCAAGGAAGATTCAGCTCAAGAATGAGCTGAATAATCTAAGGAAATCACCAAGTACTAACATCAATGAGTACATTTTGAACGTTAAGTAGCTTGGAGATGCTTTAGGCTCAATTGGAGGCCCAATCAAAGATGATGATCTTGTTGCACACACTCTCAATGGCTTGAGAGAGGATCCATTGGATGTAATAGATATTTTGTCATATTTATAGATGATCATTCAAGGTTTGTTTGGATGTATTGCATGAAGTCAAATTCAGAGGTGTTTTACCTCTTCAAGAGCTTCAAAAACCTAGTGGAGAAGGAAACGGGGAAGTATATAAAGACTCTCAGATCGGATGGAGGAGAAGAGTATTTTTCAATTGAACTTTCAGATTTTCTACATGACCATGCATCAAAAGGCAATTCACTTGCAGGTATACACCTTAACAAAATGGTATGTCAGAAAGGAAGAATATATACATAACAAAAGTGGCTAGATCTTTGTTAAATGAAATGAATGTTCCTAACTCTTATTGGTTTGATGCAACAAATACAGCCATATACATTATGAATAGGTGTCCAACCTCATGAGTACATGGAGTTACACCTTATGAAGCTTGGTGTGGTAAGAAACCCAACCTTTCACATCTCAAAGTATTTGTTTGTGTGTGTTATGTTCACATACCTCAAGAATTGAGACACAAGTTAGACTCGAAGGCAGATAGGTGTATATTTCTTGGATATTCTTCAGAGCAAAAGAGTTTTAGATGTTATAACCCTTGAACCAAAGAGCTTAAGGTATCTAGGGATGTAATATTTGATGACCTGTTGCCTTGGTATGGTAGCAAAGATATGTTACAGGTTGACGATTCATATGAAGCGGAGAAGAAGTTCAAAAAGCAACAACAAAGCATGGAGATAAGTGGTCCATCCACTTCAAGCACACGATCAGAGGAGAGTACTACATTAGCTTGGCATGGAAGGACAAGGAATAAAGCTCATTCAAGTGAACGAAGTAGCAAAGGCAAGGAAAAGGCAAATGATGAAGACCATCGATGGGTAGACATGGAATCTACAAGTGATGAAAATATAGAAAAATTAGAAACTCCAAGATTTAAAGCATCTAAACCAAGGAGGAGGAGATTCCTACCACCTAATGGTGAGGTAAGGTCATCCAATAGGGTTAAGTACCCTGTTCAAAGTTTAACTTATAATTCATTCATTGCAAGACACTATGCTTACATGAGTCAAGTTATAGATTGTGAAGAACCTTAATTTTTTGAAGAAGGAAATAAGCATAGGGAATGGATTGAAGACATGGAGGAGCATTTGAAAAAAATGATACTTGGTCATTGGTGCCAATAACAAAGGACATGAAAGTCATTGGCAACAAATGGGTATACAAGGTAAAGAGGCATGCAGATGGGAACATCTCTAGGTATAATGCAAGGCTGGTTGCCAAAGGTTTTTCTCAAACCTATGGCATATACTTTGGGGAGAGATTCAGTCTAGTAGCTAAGATGTCCACCATCAGAAGTTTGATTGCAATTTCAACCTCAAAAGGTTGGAAGATGTACCAGTTGGATGTGAAGAATGCTTTCCTAAATGGAGATCTTGAAGAGGAAGTCTTCATGGACCAGCCCCAACGCTTTGAAGATGAGAGGTTTCTACACCATGTATGTAGGCTAAAGAAGGCTCTTTATGGACGCAAGCAAGCCCCAAGAGCTTGGAACCAAAGACTTATGGACTACTTGGTAAAATGTGGATACAATCACAGTCATGCAGACACATCACTCTTTGTGAAGAAGAAACGTAGCAAAATTGTTTTCATTTGTATATATGTTGATGATTTGATCATTACAGGGGATGATGAAGCCAACATCAAGGACACAAAGAGGAAGCTTGGATGTGAGTTTAAAATCTCAGATTTAGGGATTTTAAGGTACTTCATTGGGATTGAAGTACTATATAAAGAGGAATGTATATACTTGATGCAAAGGGAATACATTCTTGATCTTTTGAAGAAGTTTGGCTTGTGTGATTGCAAGCCCATTTCAAATCCATTATAAGTAAATGTTAAACTAAGTGCTCATGAAGATGAAGAAGTGAAGGATGTGACCATGTATAGGTCAATAATTCGTTCTCTCTTGTATGGCACTATGACAAGAGTTGATATTGCACATGTAGTTGGAGTGTTATCTCAATTTTTGCAAGCACCAAGAGTACCTCATCTTGTTACAACCATAGAGTTAGAATCATTCCCCATCAATTAAGCAAACCAAGTATCTAGTATTGCCAAAGAAGAAAAACACATACACATATCGAGCATGATCCTATAGACAAATAACTTCTTTAAATTTCTCAATCCCATTTTACTAAGCCATTACAGAGTTTCTTGTCACAAGAGTATATCCTCGAATTTTTTTAGCAAAAGAGGCAAAAAAAGGGAAGACATTTTTTTTTCAAAAACAAGTCATTCTTCTCAAGGAGAAAGATTTAGCACACAAACACTTTGATATGTGATACATGTCAACCGTGTGCACCTTGATCTCCAAAGCAAAACTTTCAATCTAGGGTGATCTCCCCAAGTTCACAACCCTTTAAGCAATGGGATATCAACTTCAATAGAACCATCAAATCAATGGCACAACCAAATAATAGAAGGCATACATGCTTGTTTTTTTGTACAAATAAGTTTTGGGTGTCCAATAGAAAGTATTGATGATAGAGGCACTCACTTTTCAAATCAAGCACTAGATCAAATCTTTGAAAAAGTACAAGATTTATCACAAAAGAATACGTTCTTATTATCCTAGTGCAAACAATCAACTATAGAGTTCAAATAAGATCTTGATCAACATATGATGCCAACTTTGCTTGAACCATTCGACATCTTACCAACCTGCCATAATTGGAGCTCTCTAAGCATTTACAACAACTAAAATTGGAATTTTATGGGATCTCCCTTCATGCTCACTTATAGAAACAATATTTCACTTATGTGTCCCTCGAATAGCCTTGATGTGAACTGTTTCCCTCTACATGGGCACTTTTGACTCTAGTTTTGGCTATATTTCTTTTCCCTATGTAACCATATATACATGATATACTTATATGTGGTGGTACTTGGTACTTAGGGATTCACCTATTCTCATATCATTGATCATCTATCTATAGATACCTCTTCCCTCCGTTGTGTGCCACTATGCTTTGATATCCTTCTTCACTCTTGTGTGTACTTCCTACTTGTTCACTCACTCACATACCCAATAGTGGTATCAAAGCAAGTTTAGATCCTTCTCAATTTGCTCTTTTTCTGCAATGCTTTTCCGTACATTTTTTATAGTGCAAATGAGTTCGCCAAAATAGAAATACAAAGTTTTGCACTCCGAGATAATTTCCACTATTGTGACGGAAAAAAGTGATGGAAAGAATTATTATAATTCGTGATTTATTTGCCAAAAATTAACTTATCCTTTAGTTGAATGTAAATTATAGGTAGCAATCAGCTCATAGGTTGTGCTTGATACAATCATGCTTTTTATTTGAAAGTGGTGCGCTTGATTATGGCCATGTATATCATCCAAGTTAGGTTCAAAGAGCTGAAACATTGCAGCCAAATATCGTAAAAAAAAGTAGTTCCACACATGGCTGAAAAATCACATAGTTTGTAGAGAAACATGGGTGAAAAATTCCATCCAAAGATGGTTGAAAATGTTCTTATATAATTTGAATTTTGATCATGCAAGATATGGATAAAAGTATAATAATTATCATGAATTATCCTCACATAAAATCACTTGAACCCTTAAAAGAAAAAATAAAGCCACCAAGGAGAATCAACAACATAAGCAAGAAGCACACAAGAGGACTCATGAAAATCGCCTTAGAGCTTACATGATAATATAGGGCTTTATGCTTCCTCCTCTTTTGATGGTGATATGCAAAAAAAGAAGAGATGGAATTATTAGCGAAAAGGTTGGACATACCATTGATGAATGTAAAAAGCTTTCGAAGCATAATGAAAAGAAAAAAGAATGATGAACCTAATTTTACTCAAGATGTTTAACCATGTGTTGTTACATGTTATTATAACTTATTATCACTCTATATTTATGATTATGGATAAGGTTGATCCAAATTCTTTTTTCAATAGTGGCATCTCAAAGCATAGCACTTCATGCAAAAGATGTTTCTCATCTTTAGAAGATGCACCCAAAGGACATCTATATGCAAACAATGTTTATTATCCTATTATTGGAGTTGGAGAAATTCAGCTAACAGTTACAAATGATGGTAAGTTACTCTCCAAAATGCATTGTATGTACCCGGTATCAAACTCGATTTTGCTTCATATTATTGCTAATGTCACACTTCATGTACACTTGGTTGGAAAAAAAATAAATGGCTCATGATTTCAGCAATTACGATGTTATTGGCTCATCAAGGGCATTACACAATGGCTTATATTCTTGGACACATACAAGAGTTGTCTCAAATGCCTTTCTTACACATACTTCTTCTATGGCTAATGTCTAATGTCATGTACACTTTGTTGATAACAAATCTATCGTTCATGATTTTAGCAACAACGATGTTATTGTGATATCAAGCACATTATGCAATGGCTTGTATTGCTTGCACACACACAAGAGTTGTCTCAAATCCCTTTCTTACACATACTTTATTTCATACTATTCTTAGTGTCAAACTTTATGTAGACATTGTTGATAACAAATATATGGTTCATGATTTCAATAATGGCAATGTTATTGTGATATCAAGGACATTATGCAAAGGCTTGTATTGCTTGGACACATGCAAGAGTTGTCTCAAATGTGTTTCTTACACATACTTCTTCTATGGTTGCAATGGAGTTATGGCATGCTTGTTTCCATCATTTGAACTTCAATAGATTGCTTTACTTACAAAAGAAGGATATGGTTATTGGTTTGTCAACAATTGAGTGTATTGAAAAACATGCATGTGAAAGTTGTATACAAGAAAGAATGGATCGTGCTTCTTTTCCCAAAGATGGTATTGCACATGCCATATGAAAATTGAAACTCGTTAATAATTCACGTTATCTTTTACTTGATTATAAATTGTAGCCAGCAATTGGCTCACAAGTTGTGTTTGATACACGAATACTTTTATTTTCCAGGTGGTGCGATTGATTATGGCCATGTATACCACCCAAATTAGGTTCAAAGAGCTAAAACGTTCCACCCATATATGGCTAAGAAACTCCAACCAAACATGGATGAAAAGTCTCGAAGTTTGAAGACATATGTGGCTCAAAACATCCAACCAAAGATGGTTGAAAATGTTCTTCACTCATTTGTGTACTTCTATTTGTGCTTCCTTGCTCACTCGCACTCAATAAAGATGATTCTTATACCATTTGAATTTTGATCAATGAAAATATGGATAAAAGTATAATTAGCAAACTGAATTATCCTCACATAAACTAACTTGAACCCTAGGAAGAAAAAATAAAGCCACCAATGAGAATCAACAACATAAACAAGAAGCTATAACGAGTCCATCCAATGCCAACCAAACAGGCAAACAAACGAACAAGCCCATCTAAATTCATCAAGGTTATTCTACAAGGAACTATTAAGGTTGTAAATCTAGCAAGAAGTAGATTGCCTCTACTCAGCTTATCCAAACGAAAGTCATATTACTCTTTGCCTTATCTATTTAGTTTCTCCTACTCTTTAGCATAAATATTATTCTACCCTTTTATGCATCTACTTAATAAATTGTTCTTGTCAATCGAATTGCCTCTGCACATGAAGGATGTTATGACTAATTTGTGAGGAGATGGATAGGTATGTGCTTGAAGATGAAGAGGTGTTGCAAAATCCTTGATCTACACCAGCCAATTGAACTCCAGGAGTATATGGTGGGCCCTTTTATCTTGCCAATGGATGTATTAGACACCCAATGTACCTTTGAAGATCACTCTCAAAAAGATAGATCAAAACAGATAAGTTGGAGTTAGCTTAGAGGTGAAAAACTTGCTATTTTGGTTCATACACCTGTCCATTGTTTTGCATAATTCTCTGAGCACAGTAGCAATTAGCTTAATTCCTCTTGGGGAAGTCTAGTTAACTTAAGGAGCTAACTTTCAAGAGGAATCGCATAAAAAATAATAAACCACACACTGAGAATGAGTTTTAACAAGTGATGACATCATCCCGATTTTCATGGGCTGCTACAGTTTGAGACCAGTGAGCAGAGATGAACATATCTCACAATGTAGGAACCGAATGATTATGAAAATTTGAATGTGTATACTAGACAGTAAGCTGAATCCAACAAGCTTTAAATAATTGAATTTGGATAAGTAACCACTGAGAAATCTCTCTGACAAGTTGAGTGAAAAAATTGGGTACCTGACAGAGAAGTGAAGATTAACAGACATTGTTGACTTCAACTGAACATAACTGAATATTTAAACATCCAAATGACATGAAAATTTTTGCACATATAGTAGACTTATAGAGCTAACTTTACCAAGTTAAATCACTGAAAATGATGCACCAAGCTCAGAGAACCCATCTCTGCAATCTGACTGAGAAAACTGAGAGATATGGCAGTGAGTAGTATACTTCACAAGAACATGGAAATATGAACTCAAATAATCATGAGAATGAAAGTATATTGCTTGTACAATACAATGACTTACTGGTACATATGTGTGCCTTGTAATCACACCTTGATATGGCATAAAGCTCAGCTCTTGGAGGTCTTCACATAGGTCTCTCTAACCACGACTAAAACTGCCATCTATTTATAATTGAGTTTGGGAGGCTAACTTCCCTCAATCACTCTCCAATCAATCAATGATTGATTTGATTCTCTACCTACCACATATCATGAATTTTTGGCTCCTCTTTCCCTTTTTTGATCAAGTGGACTCAACCACTTAAGATTCTTTCACTTTTACATTGAGTAAACTCTTCAAAAGTTACAAGAGGTAGTTCACAAGTGAACTTTACATAGTCTTCATTTTAAAGCTTCTTTTATGACTTTGTGGGACTCAAGCCAATACTTAGGCTTGTCATAGACTTGCTCCAACATAATTGAGGTGGGGGACTGTTGGACTGTTTATCTGTCACTACATTAGCCCCCTAGCACAAACTCTTTCACTATAGTTCTTGCATTGTAATTTCCAAAATTTATAGCTTTGAGCATGATCATGTAGTATATCGTTGCACCTGTCTCATTAAGTGTAGCATCTAGCCATTAATTTTCTCATGAATTTTGTTATTCACAACTGTAGTTATTCACAATTGTAGTGGATGTATCCCTTAAAAAAGAAATGGTGGAAGGCATTCCTTATAACATTTTTTTAATAGGATCGCAGCCAATTTTTATTTTGGCCATGATTGATCTTCTCCTCCTCTGATGACAGCATTCTTTGTTGATTATCCTTTTACACGATATTTACAGCCCTATCACATCATCGATCCTATGTCTATCGCATTATTTTTTCAAAATTTTCCATATCAATATCCTAGGCCAAAGGCGACCCACATGCGAACCCTGTTTCATGGAGCTAACCAGCTCATGCGGGGATTGAACACATCTTGAAGTGAAGAATGTGAAGCAGCACTTTCTGGACCGTGAGCAAAGATGATCGAATAGCTCAAAAATAGCAGCTTTCAAAGATAATCTGCTTCCTGTCAGATAGAACTAATATTTTCTTCGAGAAGAAACTTAATGCCTTCCTCGCAGACATTTCAATAAGTATGAAAATACTGAACACTTCACTAAGCAATCCCAAGGAAAGTTTCTTGGACATCAAGGATGTTACAAAAATAGTCTTTCAAAATAATTTCATCATATCAATGTTATCACAAAAACATTGATTTCACTTAAGATATCTAATAATCGTTGAATCATAGAAATTCAGTTTTTTTTTCATTAATATCATTGGCTATTCTACTGAGTGTTTAATACCACAAGGAATTTTCCAAAGAAAACTTGTGGGTCAGATTTCTCCAATTGAAAAGATTTAGCATGCAATCAAACATTAAAGCAGTAATTGACTATAGAACAAGGTTGCAACTAAGCATGAATTCAATAGAACATCCAATCAACATGCTCCTTTCACTGGCATATAAGAAATCACCGTTTATTACTCTCCACCGAACTCATGGACCTCCTCTTTGTTTTGTTTCAAAAAATTTAAAAGTTGCTACAAAGAGGACTGATCATCTGCAATGTTCTTACCATGTTCTTCTAGGAAGTTTGAGATGTCCCTAAGATAGTCCAAAAAATGCAGGAAAAGGTCAGCCCATTGTTAACACTCTTATGCTTGCAAAGCTTCAAGATCACAAAATCTAAAGAAAAATCAGAATGGAATCTATGGGAACATGAAAAACCCAAAAAAAAAAACAACCTTGCTACCCGCTAAGGATAAGCATGTATTAAATGACAACATTCAAGAAGGCTCTAGTGTATTGAGAGGCAATACAGATGTTTATTAAGCTATGATGAACACCAACATCATTTCACGACAATGTCACAACTAATCAAGTAAGAATGGATATTCAACTGGTCTGGTTGGCAAGACGGTTGGTCCTATTATTGGAGGATGTGTGTTTCGTGGATGTATAGTTTCCAGTAGATGGTGAATAAAGGATTTAGGCTAGAGGAGATTAGAATATGTTAGAATTAGTTCACAAAACAAGAAGCAAACGCAATAATTTTGAGATTTTGCATACTTATTAAGAGATAATTCATTGAAAAGAAATAATAATAATAATAATAATAATAGAAATCTCAAAAGTACTTGAAGATTGAATGCTATAAAAGAACCCTCTTGAGAAAACCCTTACATAATTCAACCTGAGAACTTCAAAAGAGTTCAAGGCAAAGTACTCAAGGATCTAGCTTTCAGTTTAACGGTTATACGTTCGATTCAAGTCTTTTTCAGTTTAGATATACACCATGATCATCTTCAAGTCAGTCTCTTTTAGTATATGGTCTGATACAAATATTAAATTATGAGATGCTATTGTGCCTACATCTACATCAGTTCTGCACTACTACCAAACAATACATATCAGCTACTGCAAGCCTTTTTCTTTTAGAACACTAACTTCAATTAAGTAAAGAGGAAGGAAAATACAAGAAGATTAAAAAGTGCTACAAAGTGTGTTAAAAGCCCTATCATTCCATTCCAAAGGGATCCATTTCCTAATTAGTTTGGCTCCATGAAGCACAAAAATCATAGAGTGACTAAGGGGAGGAGTACCTTTACAATTTCTGTGCCTAAGAGGGCAAAGGTCTCCTATATGGATTACTCTTTGAACATGTCCTCTACTCTCTTTCTAGACTTCCCAAAGTGCCTCCCCCTTGATAGTTCCAAGGAGCAGTCGAGCACCCCAGAAATTTCTCAAAAATGTCTTCTTACCAAGAGGTCTTCTGATTTAATTGGACTACCTTTTGGACAATAGACCATATCCTTACACATCTCAGGCACATGATTCTCCTTTGATCATTGGCACCTCTTACAGCAAGGAGGGGCTTTACAAAACTTTCTTTGCTTTGATGTTGGTGAAAATTTCTTCGTGGAGAATCGTTCTCCCTCTCAATTTAAAGATTTAATGATCCTTGAAACTCCTCTTTGATCCTCAAGTTTCAATTGGATTGAACATTGACCTTTTATTGATTCTCGGGATATCTCTTGTTCCTATTCTTTGACATAATACCTCTAGAGTGGAGAACAACTCTATATTCTAAGAGTCTGAAATCTTCCCTTTACCACACCAAATTGTAGCTTTAATGCAAGCACCAATCAAGGTAAGCGAGTTCAAGATTGTTGTCCAAGTTCTCGTTTAAATGTAGCTTTTATCTTGTGATCTCAAATCCCTTCTACGACTGTCTTGTGGCTCTAGGAATCACCTCGTTTCTAACCAAGAAAACCCCAAAGATGGGGAACCAATTAGAATCACTTTGAGAGATGTCCACAACCCACTTCACCCCTTACCATGATTTATCTTGGATTATGAGGCCACAAAATAGATTGCAAGGCATTCCCAAAGGGACCTAGCACAATCTTGGTTGTATTTGAGAAACATATTGGTGTCATACATTGGTCTTTGCTATTGGAGACGGTTATGTGCTTGATAACCCCTTTCTTGACTTCATCTTCGACCAAGAAGCTGAGGCCATCCAGCATAATGGCAAAGAGGAAGGGGAGCCAATGGGCACCCATGCCTGATTGATTCATTGAGAGGAAAGGGGGATGAAAATTATCCATTATAGTCCATAAAAGTGGTTGCATTCTCCAAGAGAGTGGACATCATCTTTGTAAAGCCTTTCTGAGCACTAGATCAAGTAAAGATTGGAGTACAAAGTCTCACTCAACATTGATGTAAGCTTCAAGTCAATCTTGACAAACATGAAGTTTTGTTCTCGAGCTCATCCTTAAAAACCACACCTCACCCCTAGGATGGTTGGTGGAAATCCACTTATGGTGCAACGTAGTAGCCTCAAGTCTACTCATGAACTCCTTTTTAACAACTTTAATATTATTGAGCTCTCTTGGAGTTAGGATCATAGATAGAGGAAATGATGACGAGGGTCAAACCCCCAAACGAAGGGGCCACCCACTAAAGACTTTTAGCCATGTGAAAATTCTTTGAGGGGCACCCATCTGATGCTTATTCTCAAAAATGCACCTCCAAGGATGGTCAATGGAAATTCACCTATTGTTCCAACAAACAGCCTTGCCTATACTCATGAAGTCTTCATTATCAACTTTAACACCTTGGAGGCACATAAAATCAGGATTCTTTGTCCTCATCTTTAAGCAAAGGGAAGGAGATAATGTTCAGCTTCATTTGTTTTCCAGAAAACTCCCTCTCTTCCCTTGCCTATCTTCTCCCCTTTATGTGGCTTCTAATCTTTTCCAAGTTGGGTGCTTGGTCCAAGGTTTGTCTGTTTCTAATGAGTACGATATGATAGAGGTGAATCTAATTTTCTATCTTGCAAAGTTGTCACCAGCCAATTGGGCATAAATTTTGCCTCGTCTATATCAACTTTCTCATCTACAAGTGCGTCATATAAATGTGAATAAAAAATGGAATGATTCGCGTGCATTATCATGTGAGACTTGCAAAGGCTAAGGAGTTGCCTTATTTGGACCAGCACTTGACTGTACACCTATAAAAATAGGTAACAATGTCATACACAACTTTGGAGCTAATTGATGTCTCCTTAGTACATGAAAGTAATGGCCGAATTGCATCTTCCACAAAAAACAACATCATGACTAACCAAAATGTGTTTAGTCTATAGCTCATATAGATGATAACCTTTTCTTTTAGAATTGTACACAACAAAATACATTTTATTGCTTTAGTGCACAAGTCAAATAAAATCTTGATCAACATGTGATGCCAACTTTGCTTGAACCATTTGACATCTTATCGATGATCCATAATTGGAGCTCTCTAAGCATATACAACAACTAAAAGTGGAACTTTATGGGATCTCCCTTCATGCTTAATTATAGATAGAATGTTTCAGTTATATGTCCATTGACTAGCTTTGATGTGAGCTCTTTCCCTCTACATGCGCACTTTCTACTCTAGTGTTGGCTATATTTCTTTCCCCATGTAACCGCATATACATGATATACTTATATATATGTGGTGGTACTTGGTACTTAGGAATTCATCTATTCTCATATCATTGATCATCTATCTATAGAGAGCTCTTCCCTCCATTGTGTGCCACTATGCTTCGATATCTTTCTTCACTCTTGTGTGTACTTCTATTCGTGCTTCCTCACTCACTCACACACGCAATAGTCGTATCAAAGAAAGTTTAGATCCTTGTCAATTTTCTTTTTTTTTTTTGCATCCTCATCGTGGTCACTTTTACTAGTGAAAATCCATTTAGCATCATAAAAGTACAAAGTTGTGCAATGTTGTTCTGTACACTTTTAATAGTTCAAGTGAGTTTGACATCATAGAAGTACTCAAGGATCTAGCTTTCAGTTTAACGGTTATACGTTCGATTCAAGTCTTTTTCAGTTTAGATATACACCATGATCATCTTCAAGTCAGTCTCTTTTAGTATATGGTCTGATACAAATATTAAATTATGAGATGCTATTGTGCCTACATCTACATCAGTTCTGCACTACTACCAAACAATACATATCAGCTACTGCAAGCCTTTTTCTTTTAGAACACTAACTTCAATTAAGTAAAGAGGAAGGAAAATACAAGAAGATTAAAAAGTGCTACAAAGTGTGTTAAAAGCCCTATCATTCCATTCCAAAGGGATCCATTTCCTAATTAGTTTGGCTCCATGAAGCACAAAAATCATAGAGTGACTAAGGGGAGGAGTACCTTTACAATTTCTGTGCCTAAGAGGGCAAAGGTCTCCTATATGGATTACTCTTTGAACATGTCCTCTACTCTCTTTCTAGACTTCCCAAAGTGCCTCCCCCTTGATAGTTCCAAGGAGCAGTCGAGCACCCCAGAAATTTCTCAAAAATGTCTTCTTACCAAGAGGTCTTCTGATTTAATTGGACTACCTTTTGGACAATAGACCATATCCTTACACATCTCAGGCACATGATTCTCCTTTGATCATTGGCACCTCTTACAGCAAGGAGGGGCTTTACAAAACTTTCTTTGCTTTGATGTTGGTGAAAATTTCTTCGTGGAGAATCGTTCTCCCTCTCAATTTAAAGATTTAATGATCCTTGAAACTCCTCTTTGATCCTCAAGTTTCAATTGGATTGAACATTGACCTTTTATTGATTCTCGGGATATCTCTTGTTCCTATTCTTTGACATAATACCTCTAGAGTGGAGAACAACTCTATATTCTAAGAGTCTGAAATCTTCCCTTTACCACACCAAATTGTAGCTTTAATGCAAGCACCAATCAAGGTAAGCGAGTTCAAGATTGTTGTCCAAGTTCTCGTTTAAATGTAGCTTTTATCTTGTGATCTCAAATCCCTTCTACGACTGTCTTGTGGCTCTAGGAATCACCTCGTTTCTAACCAAGAAAACCCCAAAGATGGGGAACCAATTAGAATCACTTTGAGAGATGTCCACAACCCACTTCACCCCTTACCATGATTTATCTTGGATTATGAGGCCACAAAATAGATTGCAAGGCATTCCCAAAGGGACCTAGCACAATCTTGGTTGTATTTGAGAAACATATTGGTGTCATACATTGGTCTTTGCTATTGGAGACGGTTATGTGCTTGATAACCCCTTTCTTGACTTCATCTTCGACCAAGAAGCTGAGGCCATCCAGCATAATGGCAAAGAGGAAGGGGAGCCAATGGGCACCCATGCCTGATTGATTCATTGAGAGGAAAGGGGGATGAAAATTATCCATTATAGTCCATAAAAGTGGTTGCATTCTCCAAGAGAGTGGACATCATCTTTGTAAAGCCTTTCTGAGCACTAGATCAAGTAAAGATTGGAGTACAAAGTCTCACTCAACATTGATGTAAGCTTCAAGTCAATCTTGACAAACATGAAGTTTTGTTCTCGAGCTCATCCTTAAAAACCACACCTCACCCCTAGGATGGTTGGTGGAAATCCACTTATGGTGCAACGTAGTAGCCTCAAGTCTACTCATGAACTCCTTTTTAACAACTTTAATATTATTGAGCTCTCTTGGAGTTAGGATCATAGATAGAGGAAATGATGACGAGGGTCAAACCCCCAAACGAAGGGGCCACCCACTAAAGACTTTTAGCCATGTGAAAATTCTTTGAGGGGCACCCATCTGATGCTTATTCTCAAAAATGCACCTCCAAGGATGGTCAATGGAAATTCACCTATTGTTCCAACAAACAGCCTTGCCTATACTCATGAAGTCTTCATTATCAACTTTAACACCTTGGAGGCACATAAAATCAGGATTCTTTGTCCTCATCTTTAAGCAAAGGGAAGGAGATAATGTTCAGCTTCATTTGTTTTCCAGAAAACTCCCTCTCTTCCCTTGCCTATCTTCTCCCCTTTATGTGGCTTCTAATCTTTTCCAAGTTGGGTGCTTGGTCCAAGGTTTGTCTGTTTCTAATGAGTACGATATGATAGAGGTGAATCTAATTTTCTATCTTGCAAAGTTGTCACCAGCCAATTGGGCATAAATTTTGCCTCGTCTATATCAACTTTCTCATCTACAAGTGCGTCATATAAATGTGAATAAAAAATGGAATGATTCGCGTGCATTATCATGTGAGACTTGCAAAGGCTAAGGAGTTGCCTTATTTGGACCAGCACTTGACTGTACACCTATAAAAATAGGTAACAATGTCATACACAACTTTGGAGCTAATTGATGTCTCCTTAGTACATGAAAGTAATGGCCGAATTGCATCTTCCACAAAAAACAACATCATGACTAACCAAAATGTGTTTAGTCTATAGCTCATATAGATGATAACCTTTTCTTTTAGAATTGTACACAACAAAATACATTTTATTGCTTTAGTGCACAAGTCAAATAAAATCTTGATCAACATGTGATGCCAACTTTGCTTGAACCATTTGACATCTTATCGATGATCCATAATTGGAGCTCTCTAAGCATATACAACAACTAAAAGTGGAACTTTATGGGATCTCCCTTCATGCTTAATTATAGATAGAATGTTTCAGTTATATGTCCATTGACTAGCTTTGATGTGAGCTCTTTCCCTCTACATGCGCACTTTCTACTCTAGTGTTGGCTATATTTCTTTCCCCATGTAACCGCATATACATGATATACTTATATATATGTGGTGGTACTTGGTACTTAGGAATTCATCTATTCTCATATCATTGATCATCTATCTATAGAGAGCTCTTCCCTCCATTGTGTGCCACTATGCTTCGATATCTTTCTTCACTCTTGTGTGTACTTCTATTCGTGCTTCCTCACTCACTCACACACGCAATAGTCGTATCAAAGAAAGTTTAGATCCTTGTCAATTTTCTTTTTTTTTTTTGCATCCTCATCGTGGTCACTTTTACTAGTGAAAATCCATTTAGCATCATAAAAGTACAAAGTTGTGCAATGTTGTTCTGTACACTTTTAATAGTTCAAGTGAGTTTGACATCATAGAAGTACAAAGTTTTATACTATGAGATCATTTCCACTATTGTGACGGAAAAAAGTGATGGCATCTCCTCCATGATCGATCTTCTCCTCATCCTCCTTGGATTACAGCATTCTTTGTTGATTATCCTTTTTGAAAAAATTTACAGCCCTATCACATCATCGATCCTATGAATCTATCACATTATTTTTTCAGAATTATCCATGTCAATATCCTAGGCCAAAGATGACCCACATATGAACTGAGTTTCATGCAGCTAACTAGTTCATGTGGGGATCGAACAAATCTTGAAATGAGGATTGCGAAGTAGCACTTTCTCGACTATGAGCAAAGTTGATGGAATAGCTGGAAGATAGCCGATCAACAAAGAAGACTCTTATACCATTTGAATTTTGATCAAGGAAAATATGGATAAAAGTATAATTATTAAATTGAATTATCCTCACATAAAATCACTTTAACCCTTGGAAGAAAAACTAAAGCCACCAACGAGAACCAACAACATAATCAAGAAGCACACATGATGACTCATGAAAATCGCTTGAGACCTTACAAGATAATATAGGGCTCATTGGTTATACTATAACAAGTCCGTCCAATGCCAACCAAATGGGTATAGACACGAACAAGCCCATCTAAAGTCATCAAGGTTATTCTACAAGGAACTAAGTAGGTTGCCTCTACTGAACTTATCCAAAGGGAAGTCATATTTCTATTTGCCTTATCTACTTAGTTTCTCCTACTCTGTAGCATAAACATTATTCTACCCTTTTATCATGTATTTAATAAATTGTTTTTGACAATCAAAATGCCTCCGCACATCAATGATGTTATGACTAAATGAGGTGAAGGATTGTTGGAGTGCTTATCTGTCACTGCATCAGCCCCCTAGAAAAAACTCTTTCACTATAGCTCTTGCATTGTAATTTCCAGAATTTATAGCTTTGAGTGTAATCTTGTAAGTGTTGCACCATCTCATTAAGTGTAGCATCTAGCCATTAATTGTCTCATGGATTTTGTTCTTCACAACTGTAGTCATTCGCAATTGTAGTGGATATACCCCTTGAAAAAGAAATAGTGGAAGTCATTCCTCATAACTTTTTTTTATAGGAGGGCAGCCAAATTTTATTTCGGCCAATGATTAATCTCCTCTTACTCCTCTAATGATAGCATTCTTTGTTGATTATCCTTTTCGACAATATTTACAGCCCTATCACATCATCCATCCTATGACTCTATCGCATTATCCTTTTAATATTGCAAATGCATTTGCCATCATAGAAGTACAAAGTTTCACACTCGCATATCATTTTCACCAGTTGTGTTGGGATTTTACCCCCTTTCAAATCCATTCATGTAGTCGTGTTTTCCATCAAATTTATAGTTTGTGGGCTATATTTTAGCTTTGTTGAATTTCATATCTTCCTACTTTTGAGTTATTTGCTACAATGCAAACAACAATGATTCTTTAGCATGCTTCAAGTTAAAGATAAGATTTAGGGAACCAACCATTTAATGTGGTCTTACATGATGAAACATGTTCCTGTTTCAAAGCAACTATTGAACATAGTGGCAAATGTGGACAAGTGACATGACCATTCTACTTCTATGCAACCTATTTTCATAGATTCAAGATCTTCTTCAAATACAATGACTATGCCTTATCCATCTCAAGAGCAGATTAGGTGGGATGGAAAGGATGCTTAAGATCATGCATTGGTTGCCCTTTCTGTGAAGTGCCATGTTGTTCCACACATCCGATCATGCACTACTTCAAGACAAGTTTGGGATACACTTGCTTTCTTAGGATGTCCTACGTAATGAAGCATATGTTTCTTACTTGGGAAAGCAACTTGAAGATGTATGTATGGATGAAAACCAGTCATTGGATGTATATATTACATACATCAAGGATTTGAAAGAGCAATTGGTAAACATTGATAAGATCATTCTAGATGCATCACTCATTTCTATACTACTCAAAGGATTCTTAGAATCTTTTCAAAGCTTTGCTACTACACTTAATTTGGATATAGAAGAAAATCCAAATATGTATATTTTTTGTGAGATTATGTCTTTTCTTTAGCATGATGAGCAATCAAGAGTTAACAAAAGTGGTTTGCTTGACAAAAGGACAAAAGTTAGTATGGTGCAGCTTGGGGTTCATCAAAACCAATGCCTTACTCTTACTTTATGCTTCCTCCTCTCTTGACGGTGATATGCAAAAGAAGACGAGATGGAAAAGTTTGGACATACCATTGATGACTGTAACAAGATTTCCAAGCATAATGAAAAGAAGAAAGAATTTGGCATGTCTATTTTTGAGAATACATATAATGCAAAGAATGATGAACCTAATTTTGCTCAAGATGTTTAACGATGTGTTGTTACTTGTTTAGTGAGTGTGAGTGGTAGACACTATTGCAAGAGGTTCATGCTCTTGAGTGCTAATGAGAGTAGAGAGTAATGGGAGCTTCACATATGCAAGGCATGGGGGCCTGACATTCAGGGAGCAGTAGATTGGAGACATTTCACCATGCATTTGTAAGTATGTTAAGATTATTTGGATTATGCATATAAGCATGATTTATTTGGTTACTTATTAGTTTGTTTATTTATTGTTTGGAATGTGTATCTTTTGTTCATCATCCCACACATGTCGGGAAGTAGGATGGATATTTGTGGGGCCTTACTAAGATGCTAACTAATTTGGAGAGTGTAGGAGTTCCCAATGTATGGAAAAATGAAAGTGTGATTTATCACTGTCAGGAACATTAATATCACCTGATGGTACATAATTTTTGTTTCTTAATATATTTTCAACTGTAAAAAATATCAAAAAAAACATGTAGGAGTTCCCAACATTTGGAGAGTGTAGGAGTTACTAGCATATGGGAAAATCAAAGTCTGATTTACCAATGTCGGGAAGGATGATATCACTCAATGGTACATATGTTTTTTTCTATATATGTTTGAATGTAAAATGTTCATGCACACATGTTTATTTTCCTTTGCAAGAAGGTTCCTTGCATTTTGCATCATTGGATTCTCAACCTCGTGATATGCATTTTTTTTTCTCTCATATTCCATAATTTCTCGCATTTGTACCATATATATGCGATTTTAGTATAGAAAGAAAAACATAGCTTTTCCCAAGGATCATATGTATGCTATGTATGTATATTTATACATGAAATTGTCTTGTACATTCAGATTTCTCAAATCTAATTAAAATGTTGAACATGCCTCTACAAAAATGCTCATACAGTAGCCTACACATGCATGAGATTCTTTTCCTTTCTTAGTATAATTAATTTTATTATTATTATTCGGGTTTGTGCTGTATAGACCCTATATATACAGAGGCCTACATGTCTTGGAAAAGTGTCATTTTTTTGTTTTTCTTTGGTCCTAGCATTACAACAAATATATGGATGGTTTTATAACGTGCATTGAAACACACATTGTGACCAATAGTTCGAGATCCAATGTCCCATACACATGCATATTCGGAAAGACACAGCTACATAAATGAACAGTGCTCTCTGTGTGCATGCCTAGTGAAGGCAATAATTACTTTGTTTTTGAGGTGTTGATTCTCACAGCAGGAGTGAGAATTTTGAGTGAGATAAGTAGCATTAGGAAGATGATCAATTGTGGTCCTCAAGAGTACTGAGAAGCATTCATTTGAGTGAAGAGAGGCTTAGAGAGTGTGCCTATGAGGCCGTCTATGCTTCAAGGCTGCATAGGGATCATTCTCCCATCAAATATTTCATGTCATAATGTATCAAATTTAAATAGTGTTTTGGAAGTTTATCTCTGAAGGGTTGTTAAGCAAAGAATGATTAATCAAGTAGCTTCACAATGAAAATAATACTTGGCATGGATTATCCATCTAAATTATTGCTTGCCCTCTTTCCAAATAGAATTCGAGGATTAGAGGCCAAGACCAGTAAATAGAGGTCAATTATTTTCAATTATGAGGTCTACGGGAGGTCTCCCAGAAGTACTTCAAGATTAGTGGATCTTCCAAAAGTACTTCAAGATTAATGGTCTAAGGGAATGTTGTTAGATCCAAATCTGCAGCACTTTTGAAGCTATAAATTCTTGACAAACTTGAGAGCGAATGGGCATCAAATCTTTCTATTATCCATATCCATACACGCATAACTTATCACGATTTAAGACTTGGGAAACAACAGCCGCATCTAAATGAGACTAAATACATAAGGTTTGAAAGGCTCCATGAAGGCTTTCAAGATCATCATCATGCAAAACAAACGGACTTTCAAGAGAATTTGCCTATTTAGCAGCCGGGGGAGTAGGCCTAGGCCGAACCTCCATTTAAATTAAAAAAAAAAAAAAAAAAAAAACTGTTCGTGTGCACGATCATATACTACATGCGTACCACGAGTACACACGACTGTGGACTATGACAATTTCAAGGATGATGATGATGATGGTCGTGAGAATGATGAACGAAGATATCTCCGGTTGAGTAGAGGAATGCTCCGCCGAACCTCCCCTCAAATTCGAGGCTGGCATCGGCTGCGTTGAATGGCTCCTTTACAATCACCTTGCAGTCCCTCACCGGATTGTACTTGCGGAACTTAAAATCGTTGACATCAAGTCGAAAGTTGCCATCCCATCCAGTGTAGGCTTTGCCAATGAATTCCCAACCACATTTAAGCACCACAGCAGCGCCTGCAACCACAACAACAATCCGATTCATGGATTAGACATGCATTTGCTCGTTGGAGCGCGCCATCAATAAACTTTGGGAGTACAAACCCACGGAGTATCATATAAACGACATTATGTCAACCGTCATGCTCAACACGCACCTTTGACAGGCGTGTCACGCCATCCTAAAACGCGCCCTTTCACAACAATGGGTGCAAAGAAGCGATGATGTGGAGGTGGGGAAAACGGATTCGGAGGATGAGAATGAGCGTTTAAAGGCAACAACAGCACAAAGAATGTGGCCAGCAGCACAGGCAAGGCTAGTTTACGGATGGCCATGGCGAAATTCTATTAGGGATATTCTCCACAAAGCCGTACGAGTGACAAAAAGCAAAGAAAGAAATATGCTGGTGAGTTACTTCTCATGACTCCTAAAGTGTGCTTGCACTTCATCTAACCTTGTTTTTCATTTTTACCATAGTTAACTTTATTGGATGAAGACAATTACCTTGGCAGGGGCAAGGGAACAAGAAAAGCCATAGAAGAGAAAGGAAAAGCAAAGGTGGATATTCATTCTATTATCCAGTATCTTCCAAACTTGAACCCAGACACTTTTTGCACTATAGTGAGGAGCCAGACTTTGCATTGTTCTGCTTGAGGACTCTATCAAAGTACATGGGTTTTACTCCAATACCATTTAATGCTTTCAGAGTTTTATTGCTTGAAAGAGCAACTGCATTCAGAATTTTTGGATATGCCCCAGGACTCAATGCTTCAAGGGCAGGGTACTTTCTTTGTCATTCAAGCTATGCAATGGCTGCAGGGGTGTCAGATTTAAAAAGCATTGCTGGATACAGGAGAAAAGAGTTCCTCAGAGATAGAGGTGATTTGTCAGAGCCAAGCTCTTTAAAGAGGCTCAAGGAATGACTTGATTTTTTCAAATTCTATATCTCAACAAATGTACATATACAGAAATGCCCAATGTGATATAAGACATTGCAAATTTTTTTGGTGTAATTGATCCATGGCCTAATATTAATTGTTATTGATTCTCTGGTCAAAGTCATCTGATGGTAATAGACATATTTCTTTTCAAAGCATATTACATCATGAAATGTACATGCATGACATCTTTATTTCTCAAAGAAATAAAAGACATTGCAAATATTAAAGCTCTGTTTGAAATGTGGTCTTTTTCATTTTGTGATATTGATACATGATGATTTTGTCTGGTGATAGCCATATCCTTGTGATTATATTTGGCATGAGGTCCTTTGTAATTGTCTTCTAAAGAACCAATCAAAAAGCTATGTGAAGGCATTGCTCTTTGTTACTCCTCCTCCTTTCCTTGTACACCTAAAGAAGCTTGTCCTTGCTTGATAATGAGATTTTTCCATGCCTTGGGTGTTCCACATGGCAAGTAGTTCTTTTTTTGCAAAGAATGCACCATGCACAAGAAGAATATGCTAGAAGAGAAGAAGAGTCTCATTAGATCTTTATTTCAATTAAAAATAAATAAATTGAATAAAATATCTTTGGAGCTCACCAAGTAGTATGTTATGTCTTTGGCACCCCATGCCTCTATGATGGTTTCTATAAGCTCTGTGGTTGCCTTTCTGAATCTATCACATAACTTTTTGATGTTACCTGCTGCCTCATGATCTTTAAAACACAAACCCACAGAGTATCATATAAACAACATTATGTCAACCATCATGCTCAACACGCACCTTTGACAGGCGTGTCACGCCATCCTAAAACGCACCCTTTCACAACAATGCATCCAAAGAAGGGACGATGTGGAGGTGGGGAAAACGGATTCGGAGGATGAGGATGAGCGTTTTTTGTTCTTTTTTTTTGAAGAAAAAGCAAGAAAATTAGATTAATAGAGGGCAATACAATCTGTGCAAGGGGCAAGAGCCACAAGCAAACTGAGTTACAAGAAAGAAGCCATGTCAAGCCTCTGGGCAGAGTATAAAGAGGATAGGGTACTTCTCCATTTGTAGGGTTTACAATCCTTTATCACTTTACATACACTTTCCTCGTGCTCAGGAACAGACTTGATACATTGTATACAATTTTTAGAGGCTTTCTCTAGTGTTCTAGGAAGAGATATGAGGAAATTTCTATTTCCTTTACCAAGAACCACATTATTCCTGCTACACCAAATGTGCCACAGGATATATCCTCTCCAAATGTTCCATAACAGGATGTCCATGTTTAAGCAGCAACCAATGATGGCAAAATTTTGATTGAGACTAGGGTAATTTCTTGAATGAAGATAGAGCTCCACAATGGCCCAAAAGTGTTTGGCATGGGATCATTTATAAAATAAGTGGTTAACATCTTCCACCTTGCCACAAGAGGTACACAGCCCTCCATTTATTTGAACTTTCCTGACTTTCGGACCAATCCACAGACCATTCTCGATCATAAGACATTGGAGGTAGGAGTGTTTACTCTGATCTGGGAAGGCCCACAGATCTTTAAACCTGTAGGACCATTGATGGGAAGACCAGTTGCAAGACCACCTTTTGTTGAGTTTAGCAACAAGATGAGATATATTCCCTTTTGTCTTCTTTAATACTGTGAAAATGAAACTAGCCACCTCAGCAAGACGCGCTTTGGCAATGAGACAATTGGCCAACTTTCCTTCCAGCAGCATGTTACGGGCTTTCAACACCTTCAGACAAGCAACAGGTAAGTCAGTCCTATTATATATTCCGGTTTGTGCTATATAGACCCTATATATACACAACCCTACACATCTTGGAAAAGTGTCATTTTTTTTTCTTTGGTCCTAGCATAAGGAAAAATGTATGGATGGTTTTATAACATGCATTGAAACACACATTGTGATCAATAGTTCGAGATCTAATGTCCCATACACATGCATATTCGGAAAGACACAGTTGCATAAGTGAACAGTGCTCGTTGTGTGCATGCCTAGTGAAGGCAATAACTACTTTGTTTTGGAGGTGTTGATTGTCACAGTAGGAGTCAGAATTTTGACTGAGATAAGTAGCATTAGGAAGATGATCAATTGTAGTCCTCAAGAGTATTGAGAAGCATTCATTTGAGTGAAGAGCGGCTTAGAAAGTGTGCCTATGAGGCCGTCTATGCTTCAAGGCTGCATAGGGATCATTCTCCCATCAAATATTTCATGTCAAAATGAATCAAAGTTAAATAGTGTTTTGGAAGTTTATCTATGAAGGTTGGTTAAGCAAAGAATGATTAATCAAGTAGCTTCACAATGAAAATAATACTTGGCATGCATTATCCATCTAAATTAATGCTTGCCCTCTTTCCAAATAGAATTCGAGGATTAGAGGCCAAGACCAGTAAATAGAGGTCAATTATTTTCAATTATGAGGTGTGCGGAAGGTCTCCCTTAAGTACTTCAAGATTAGTGGATCTTCCAAAAGTAGTTCAAGATTAATGGGTCTGGGAATGTTGTTAGATCCAAATCTAAAGCTTTTTTGAAGCTATAAATTCTTGACAACCTTGAGAGAGAATGGGCATCAAATCTTCCTATTATCCATTGTATATCATATAAACGACATTATATTATCCATTATGTATCATATAAACGACATTATGTATCAAATCTTCCCAGTATCATATAAACGACATTATGTCAACCGTCATGCTCAAGACGCACCTTTGACAGGCGTGTCACGCCATCCTAAAACGCACCCTTTCACAACAATGGGTGCAAAGAAGGGACGATGTGGAGTGATATTCTATTAGTGATATTCTCCACAAAGCCGTGCGCGTGACAAAAAGCAAAGAAAGAAATATGTTGGTCAGGAAATGATCCAAATGATGTTTGGATTGAATGAATCTAAGTACACTGAGGTTGAAAACTTCAGGTACATGTGCCTAAAATTATAAAGAAACTATATAAGCAAGTATATGATATGCACAAGGGTTCAAAAAAGGCTTAGATATGTATTTTGTCTTTCCCACAATCTATGAAACCAAGCACTCAAGGTGTACTTTTTTGTTACTAAAGATCTAATAAAGAAATTGAGTGGTTTTGGTTACTAACTAACTTGTACCATGACCCTTCATGCTTTCCATGGACTTGACTAGTTTTCTAATGTCTAAATGAGTGTTTGCCTTCAATTCGGACTTGAGTTTCATAACTAAGAACATAGATAATGCATGTGAATGTAAATTGCACTTAATCCTGATACATTTAAGGATCAAATGCATCATTAAAATATTCACATGCATTGCAATATATATTTTTTAATGAAGATAAGGATGTGGCTACATTGAACTCAAAGTTGCATTGAAATTTATAGTAAATCTAGGTTCAGGATGCACATTACAGAGCTTGAGACTAAGTTAGTCCAATTCGAATGAGTCCAAAATAAATTAGAAGTCTTGGTGCGCAAAGGGACTACTTGGCATGTATGGATAGCCTTACAAGAATAGGAATGGAGTCATGGAAAACTCTCTATATATCTTAGGATTGATCGTGACAAGATCTAGTAGTCCCAAATGTTCTCCACCAATTTTCTTGAATGTTGTACTCGGGCTTAGTTTAATGACTTCAAAGTCTTTCTTTTCCAAACCTTATAGGATTTCTTACTAGAGCATTTACTGGTGGCACTCCCAAAATAAGTCCATTTTTCCTTCGGATCTTTAGATAAGGAACGGTGTGTTCCTCCTTGTTTTCTAGATGAAGAGGAGGATAGTTAAAAGTATATCATCCAATCCTTGGATCCCATGTCTTGTAAGTGGTGGATGGGTTTCCACGAACAAACCAAGCTCCAATCATATGGTTGCAATCTAAAGAACTCTTCAACAAAGATTTTCTTCCTATTGAAGATGAGGAAGGGAAGTAGGATGCTTGTAACCAATTGCTTAAATGTGATCGACCTTTCTCCATGTTGATCTACAAGTATACTAAGATCATTCTACAGCTAAAAGAGTTAGATGATTTTCACAAATTTTGGAGGTTTGTTTATGGTTAACGTTGTCGTCAAGGTTTTCTCTCCTCTCTCACTCATGAAGGCCTACAGGAGACACCGGTGAAGGTAGCCAGAATTCCCTGAGAAGTCCAAGATGCATCAAGGATATCAAAGGGAGTTCACATGCAAACTTTGGAAGAAATCGAGCAAATCCAGCGTAGCAGTCAAAGCTAGTCAAACTTTGGAAATTAGGGCAAAAATTTCAATGTCTCCAAATCACATGAAAATTCATATACTTGTACAGCCTATCAAAGGCAGTCTATAGCCCGAATTTCCCATGAAAATGGATTTTCTAGCACATTGATATGCCATGTGCATTTTATAAAAAATGTAATTTTTCCACTTAGACCCTACAAAATTTTGTATAGGAATTTTTGTTAGCCATATGGTTTGGCATGTATAAAGAACATATGTGGCTAGATATTTGTACAAAGTTTCAAGGCTATCAAAGCTTCCTAGACACTTTATTGCCACCTTGCAAGATTCCAAATGTAGTCAAACTTGTATAAGGAAGATTCAGATCGGAGTTTTTTTTGCATATTCCTAAAGGAGGCCTTTCAAAACATAGTTATATTTGAAGGGTCAAAGAGCACAAAATCCAGTTTTCAAGATCACCGCAGTTTTCTAGAATACGAAAATTGAAGGTTTGAAGGGTTGCCACATGTCAAAATATGATTGAACCATGTTGTACGATCAAGATGAGCTCATATTCAAGGGTGGAGATGCACTAAAGCATAAAAGAAGGAGGATCCACGAGTTTTTTCATCAAAGAAGACTTTTTTGACAGTTAAAGATCAATAATGCAAAGTTTCTCCAAAAATAGTGGCTTATCTTATCCGAATTGATGTCACCACTGATCTGACGGTCCAGATCATCCCCGAATCCAATGGTGGAGAATGAAGGCGCCTAAATTTCACTCCTTTACACTAAATTTGATAGAAAGGACAATTCCAAGCCATTGATTTGATTAATCAAATAGTTGTAATCCAAAGTAGTGATCCTAGAGTTGAGAGTTGATTTCTCTAGATCCAAGGGCCCAAATTCATTCAAAAAACTATATAAATCCCCCTCCAAACTCCTAGAGCATCATTGTTAGGCATCCATAGAACTCTTGCTAGCTTAAGGTTTCCTTGAGACGATCACCCTCGGTTGAGCGAGTGAGGATCCAAGGTGGGCTAGTATGAGTATAGTACTTAGTTTCAAATTTAAGTTAGAACTCCAATCTAGGATAGGCTCTTGAAACCAGCATCTCTATCTTGACTCACACTCGGTGGAGCGTGTGAGTGAGTTAGAGCTGGTTTTAATGAGTCTTAGACTTCTTTAGCTAGACGTCACGAGCCTAGACATACATAGGGTCAATGAAGTGGAACTCATCTTCTTACGTGTGACATTCGGTTGAATTGTCATGGTTTGAAGGTGGGAACCGCCTTTGATCAGTAGTGTGCTTAGCTTGACGTATCACGACGATCTTATACATGTATCTTAATTCAAATCCTTTTAATTCATGTCACTTGTTACTTGTTTCTTGTCTCTTGTCTCTTGTCTCTCGGTCTCTTAAGTATTTTTACATGTCTTCTATTTTCTTCTATGTGTGAGAAGGCTCGGCAGTATTGTGTTGAACTAGTGAGGATGTTTCATTGAGCTTGTGATTAAACTCTATCATCATAATTCACTTGCATGCATATAATCCATACATACCCACATATATTGATTAGTTTCTGAAAAAGTATAAGAAGCTCCAATATTGGACCATTCTTCCTTTCAAAATTGACTTATGTGTAAGGATTCCATCGATTCTCGTCATGCATACATATCATCCAAAGAAGACTATGCATATAGATTAGAATTAGGAAGTGTTTAAGAAGCTCCTTCAATGGACCATTCTTCCTTCCAAATTTGATTCGTGTGTATGGTTCTCTATCATTCTTATCAGTCATGTTCATAAATCTAACTTGCAGTCCTACATTCCCATTCCCATAATCATTTCAACATCTCTCTTTTCTCCATACTCAACATTAATTTCACTTTCATGTCCTTAAACCTTCCAACATTCATTAGCTTCATACACCCTGTGTGTGCCACGACCGGACCTGATCCACCCGGCTTACAATCACCTCCACATTTGAACCTGACATGAAACACTTTGTGGCATTTGCTTCTGATCTTCTTGGGAGGTTGTGATCCATATCCTTTGTTTCATATTTTTCATCCTCATCATATCATCATCATCAATCTTGAGTGTTGCACTGGATTTCTCACAGTATCCTGCACATCTTCGTCGTGAAGTAAACGCATTTGTGAGAGATTTAGAGCATCGTGCATCACTTGCTTATTCACATAAGATTGAGGAAGGATTCAAATCCCTTATGATTGAGAAACAAGGCCAAAGAATAGTCTCTTCGATGTTGAGAGAGAAGGGAAAATTCAATGGCATCAACATCAGAAGCTACTTAGATTTGTTTGAAGAGCAAGCTATGATTTTTGGTCTTCCCAAAGATCTTTTGATATCATTCTTTGAACGAATTGTTGTCATAAACCATATCACTCAATATGATAGTCTTCCTTGGAGTGATTTTAGAAAGGAGATGCTCAAAGAATTCTATCTTGAAGATTATAGCCAACATAATCGGGATGGATTCTTACGATGGGTGAATTCACCAAAGCCTAGTAGCTTTATTACTCACTTACAAAATGAGTATATTAGACGCTATGAACAACTTCCTGATGAGGATAAGATAACTTTGGAACCTGATCTTGTGATCAATTTTCTTAAGCTTCTTCATCCTGAAACTCGTAGGGAAGTTGAACAGCGATTAGAAGAACCGGATAAGCGCTATGGTCTTACTGACAATTGGCAAAAAGTGTGTATAGTAGTAGAGGTTGTAGCCCATAGACATCAAAGACAATCCATGCTTTATGAGAAAACTAGTCTTCCTCAAGCTAGCGTTCCACAAACTAAGGAGCAAGTTAGAGAACAATCCCATGCTATGATTTCTGACTCTACTCCTATTCCTCAAATGATGGAGCCTACTTAAGGTTTTAAAGTAGAGCCAAATAAAAGTGTACTTTAACAATCTCAAGTGGAAATTCTCACTAAGCAAATGGAAATTCTTATTGCTACACAATCCAATTTGGCCAAGACTATAGATGCTTTACAATCTAGTTACACCAAAACTTTCCAAAATCAAATGAGCCCAATGTCTTTTCAAGAGCCTAATCAACATGTTATAGCTACCAATCAAAATCCACAAGTAGCTCCTACTCAAGCATATCAAGTTCCTCCAATGCATAATCCTTCAATGCAAAATCCTCATCCTCATGTGCAAAATCCTCAAACGTATCAAAACATGTACCCTCAAACTTCTAAAATAGCTTTTCAAAATCCTCAAAATCAAAATTTTCAGAATCATCAACCGTATAATATGGAAGCTCCTCTTGCACCTCAAGTACCAAATATTTCTCCCCAAGCTCCTCAAATACATCAATTGCCTTATCAAAATCCTAATTATCCTGTTCAAGCAATACCTTATCAAGAAAATCCTCAATTTCAAAATTTCCTGCCACAAGTTAATCAAAATCCTCAAAATCAAAATGGTTTTGTGCGTGGCCCTCGTAGGTGTCCTTGATGTGATTCGTTAGAGCACTTTTTGAGAGATTGTGAACTATTGAAGGCTGCTAAGGAGGAACAACTAGTAATAGAAATAGACAAGAAAATCTCTGACTATCGATCTAGGCTACCTTTGCAAGGAAATTATAGTAAGGGAGGAATGAAAAGACACTATGAAAATATAACCATAACGGATGTAGGAACTAGAGGAGTGAAACTAGAAGCTCTTGATGAGCAACAAGTAGAATCAAGTAAACCGACAAAGGAAGGTGATTTTTCCATAGAGGCTTTAGTAAGAGCACGAGATGAGATTAGGAGAATAACGGCTTGGAAATGACCGATAGAAGATCAATCTCTTATTTCTCATATATCTAATGTAGAAGAAAAACAAAAAAGAGATGAAGTTGAGCCTAGTGAAAGAAGAGTGACTCAAAAACAAACCTCAGAGGGAATCGAAACAATCATAGAGCAAGGAGAAACATCACAATCCAAAGATAAAAAACAAGAATCACAACCCAATGAACAAAAACAAGAGGAGAAACAAAAAGGGAAGAAGACAACGCAAAGAAAAACAAAACCAAAGCCTTTGGATAAACAAGAATAATCAAAACAAACTGAAGAAAAAACACGAGAACATGAACAAAAACAAGATCCTGAGCAAAAAGAAAAGAAACCAAAGAGAAAACCTAAAGTCATCTTGATTTCAGAAATTGAGAGAAAAATAGATCCTATGGAGATTTTAGATGACATTTTGCTTAAGAGTCAAGTGACTATGTCTTTACAACAAGTCTTCTCTATTGCAAAGCCTGTTTTTAAAGATAACTTTATCGGCCTAATTAAAAGGAAGAGGTTTCCGCTTAATCTAGATACTGATATGCAAGATTCTCTAGATCAAGATCAAGCTTAGGACTTTGATGATGATGAAGTAAATGTTAATAAAAATTTATTGGGACCTATTCAACCTGACCATGAAAATCATGAAAACAATCCTGAAAGTCACTTTAAAAGAAAATTGTTTCCCAAATCTAAAAGAACACATACATATGTAGGGTTCAAAGATTTCAAGTACATTTTGAGTTCATATAGATTTGGAAAGATTCCCTATAACCTAGAAATCACTTATCCTAAATTATAGTTTCTTATCACACCTAGCTGTGATTGATGATTTACAACTATAGTGAGGGGAATTGAAAATTCAAATTTGAATTCAATTTCCTGCTTGATGCCTTCCTTCATGTTGCTCCAAGTGTCATCCATCCAACACTACTCCTCAAGTGTCAAGCTCCAATTCTTCAAGCTAGCTCCAACAATCCAATGCTTTTCTTGAAGTTTGTAAGCTTTATTGAATCCAAAGCTTTGGTGAACATGTCAACCTACTAAAACTTGGTACTTATATGTTGTAGATACGTACATCCTACTCATGTTGTCACACATGATTGGAAATTTATTTATCTACAACTTTAGTTCAGTATTTAGCTTCTTATACCATAGATCCAATTATGTTCTCTTCTTGTTTCCAAATGTGAAGTAGGTGGTGTGTTTTAAGTTAGGATTCACATTCAAAGTGAATAGAATTCCCTCCTTACTACCTTTGGCATCATCATAAGGAGTATCATCACGTGTTTTTGCATGATTGTTTGGCTGATGATACCTGCATGTTTGAGAAAATCTTCTTGTTGCAACTCATGTGGTTGATACATCCACTATCAATGTACCATGTGCTTGATCCTTGTGTCTTGTAGTCACTCATCTACATCATAGCTATAATGCTCCCATTTTCATTTGAAGTACATGCATAATTAGCTTGACATTTTTAGGTTCAATTTGTCTTCTCCCGTTGATAAAAATCCGTTGCATAGTGGCCATACTTGCCACAAATGAAACAACCTTGTGAGATTTAATTGTGTCTATTTTGATTCAAACTCTCTCCTCTAACTCTGAGCTTGCCTCTCCCACTTGTTGAAGAGTATTTGATTTCTTGTTCTTGATTAGAATTACCATTTGTACCTCTTCCTTGTCCACCTCTTCCTCCGCGTTGTTCCGTTCCTCTTCCTCTATCTTTATCTACATCAAAAGCTTGGGCTTCCTTGCCCTTTACATTTGAGCCTCCAATAATCATCTCGTTAGTGACCATCAAAGCCAGCAACTATTCAAACGTGGGAGTATTGTCTCTGACATATCCAAATGTTGTAAGAGCCTTCTACTTCTCATCATCCCTAAGCCCATTCAAGGTGTATGCAACTAGGTCATCATAATCTATGTTACAACCTATCGAACCCAATGCATCACTAACCTCTTTGATTTTCACAATTTAGTCATCTATATTGCTACTTGGTGCTTTTCTCAAGTTGTTTGATTCATTCCTCAATTGAATCTTCCTAGCTTTGGTTGACATGGAGTAAAGCCTTTCTAGGCTATGCCATACCTTCATGGAAATGTCTAGATCTTGTATGGGTGCAAAGGAAACCATACAAAGTCAATAGTAAGAATGCAAAGGTGATCAAATTGAAGTTAAAAAATATTAGAAATAGCACATGTTATCTTTATTTCTAAATGGTTATCTTCTATGCTCATTTACCCAAAACATCTAGGGATAAAATAAGCATCTAAGATGATTCTAGATCATTGCCTAAGGCCACATTTTAGGATGGATTTCGTGAACCTTTCACTTAGTACGTTTTGGAAGAGAGAGGAAGGCATACCTTATACACTTTACTATAATAATTAACCATTTCAATTAGATTATTATCCATCCCAAGGACTATAATAGAAGCTCCATTGAGTACTTTTGTCCAAAATATAATGGAACATGGAGTCAAGAGTTTTTACTTCATTGAATGGAAAAATGTATTACATATTGCATAACTAGCGAATGAGCTTTCAACACATTTTTATTGATGATTATCCCATATCCTCAAGGAAAATAGAGAATCAAATTGAAATAGATTTTCATCAAGATTTGAGATCTATACAAGAACTTTTCAACAAAATGTTCACAAATTTGAAGTTTAATTTCAGAAAATGTCAATTTTGTATCACCAAAAGGTACTCTATTAGTACATATAGTATCTACCCAAGGGCTAATAGTTGATCAAGCTATAGGAATTCCTTGTAATCCCAACTTAAAAGTTTTCTAGGCGATGCAAGATATTATAAGAGGCGAACCAAAATGTACTCAAAAGTCACAAAACCCTTATCAACTCTTACATGGAAGGAGTCGTTTACATCAACACTTGTAGCGAGAAAGAGGTTCAACAAACCAATGATAAGTTTTTGTGCTCCACCGTTATACATTGTACCTTATTGCACTTTATATTTCATATTTAATGGCACCATATTGGCCCTACCATCGAATGAAAGAGAAGTAGACTACTTACAAAGGGGGAGAGGGGTTAAAATACAACCAAGAGGAAGGTTTCCCCATTGTGTTTGCCTTGAAAAATTCAAGAAATCTTTCAATTAACTTTGTAGTCATATTTAATTAGCAACCATTAGAATATAAATTCATAAGGCAAGGATGGTATAGCATGTAGAGTATAGTGTTAGTTACATTTATTTCAAGAATATGATTTTGGAACTCAAATATGTCACATAATCCTAGTAGGGGATGGTTGAACCATGCCTTAAGAGAGAGGATTAGGAAGCAATCCTCAACCATGGCTTTTGGGGCAAGTGGTTAGGCCATCGCACTCCTAACCGGGAGGTCGTGAGCTCAATTCCCAACATTGGTATCAGAGCATAGTTGAGAAATTGGGCGATACGGAGGTTCGCGCCTCATTCGTGGGCACTTGGAAAAAGCGCTCTGTGCTGAGTATGAAACTGGCCTTGGATGAAGCTGCATGGGCATTTGGGCACCCATGAAGGGTGGGATAGGTCCAAATTCGGTCCATGTGCTGGAGTTTGAGGTTGGTGGAAGCGCTCATGCATGGAAAGTGGGTCCAAGAGTTAGAAGGATCCACAAGTGAGCATTGAGGACAATGCTCACTCTAAGGGGGAAGGAATGTCACATAATCCTATTAGGGGATGGTTGAACTTAAGAGAGAGGATTAGGAAGTAATCCTCAAGCATGGCTTTTGGGGAAAGTGATTAGCCCATCGCACTCCTAACCAGGAGGTCATGAGTTCAATTCCCAACAAGATGAAATGTGGTAAGTAATGTCATTTATGTTGAAAATCAAGTCTCAATCATGCAAAAAGGCTCAACCACGAGTTTTGCAAGTGGACCAATCAAAAAGGAGGAACCAAAGTCTTGTAATAAAGTTAGAAGCTCCACCAAACTCAATCAAGTTCAAATCTCATCAAATCAGCCACCAAAAAGTGCACCTACACTGATTGGTGGGTGGTTAGCTAGATTGTAGGAAAAGTAAAACTCTATACAAGCATCATCCTGCCTTTGTTTCTTGAGTTCTATGCATTCCATAAGTTTCACACTTAGTTTAGTGAAGTCATAAACTCCAGCAAGCTGCCCCCTTGCTTGCTTGTTTAGTTTCTCTATCTAGAGGTGTAGTTAGGCTTTTCCAAATCTGATTGTACCAGATGGCACAACATTGTTTGCTCTCTCATTGTACTCATTTTCATTGATTTCAAGCTTAATTTGGTCTCTAATATTGTGGCCTAAAGTTTGCCAAAGTTTCAAGTTATTTGGCTGAGTGAGTTGTGAGAAATTGCGAACTTTGTGAAGGTATATCTCTACACATAGGTGGAGAGTGTTGCAAACAGGTAGCGTGTTTTACAGAGGTGGTTATCCTAGCTATAATAACCATTTGGGATGCTTGAAAGCTTATTGGGTATCTCTTAGAGTCTAATACAAGTCTGAATTTTCATTCTAAGTATCTATACTGGTGCAAAGAAAAGTTCAGAACAGTGAGCATATATCAGTGCTTGTGGACCTAATGGAGGGCAGCCATCTTCCATTTTTGCATTGCGGTGTTAGAATCACAACTCATGGAAGCACAAGGAGGACTCATCAAAGCAAGAAGACATGGAAAGGGAGCTACAACGATCTAGATATCAACTACTCAAAGGTTAGCAAGGGAGAAGCTATCAAAAGGTAATATCCACACCCTCTAAAGCATACGAACACTTGAGGAGAAGCTGGAGGAGCATCTTAGAGCTCAGTATGGCTGAGTATAATGCACAAATGGAGAAGTTAGAGAAAGGCAATTATCAACCATGGAAATTTAGAGTTAGCAACTACCTTATGGGCAAAGGATTCTGGGGATTAGTGAGTGGCACGGAGCCAATGCCTCATGTACATGATCCACCACTTCAAAGGTAGGTCAAGGAACTTAATGAATGGATAGAAAGGGATAGGGGACTCGTATTCATGCTATCCCAACACATAAGAAATAGCATGATAGGGCATATACAAGACTTGGACACATCCAAGAAGGTTTGGGAGACCTAGGAGAGATTGTACTCTTCGTCAACCAAGGCAAGGAAGATTCAGCTCAAGAATGAGCTGAGTAATCTTAGGAATCACCAAGTACTAACATAAATGAGTACATTTTGAAGGTTAAGGAGTTTGGAGATGTTTTAGGCTCAATTGGAAGCCCAACGAAAGACAATGATCTTGTTGCACACACTCTCAATGGCTTGAGAGAGGATGAAAGGTGGAAAGCATTCGCCACATCAGTTTATGTGAGGGATTCCCTACTAGAATTTGATCAATTGGTCACATTGATGGTGACCGAGGAGATGAACCAAGGAGGTTCACAATCAAAGGGCAGCAAAGCCCAAGTTTTATATGCAGCTAGAGGCAAAGACAAAAGAGATGGACAAAAGTCCCAAGGCAGAGGGAGAGGAAGGTCAAGCTCAAGCTCAAGCAACCAAGACGGTTGCAACCAAAGCTATGGATCAAGAGGAAGAGGAAGGAGTAGAGGAAGAGGAGGAAGATCACATGGAAGAGAAGCATCCAATGGAGAATGCTATAGTTCTGGAAAACCAGGCCATTAGGCAAGAGATTGTTGGTCCAAAGGAGGAGGCAATCAATGATACAAAAGTAACCAAGGTAATTATGCTAGTACTTCAAGAAATTCAGAACTGATATATGGTTCAAGTGAAAGAGTCAATTCAACTTTTACATCGTACATTGATAGTGGTTGTAGCAACCATATGAGTTGTAGTAAAGATGTTTTCTTTAATTTACATTCCCCCATCACTCAAGGACATGAAGAGACAGGGGATGACACTGACCACAAGATTACACATGTGGGAGATGTTGCATTCAATGGATCTCAAAGCTCGAAGGTGTTGAAGGATGTGTTGCATATGCCAATCATCACAAAGAACTGGGTTTCGGTAGGTCAAATGATTGAAAGAGGTTATGAGGTGAGGTTCAATGAGCAAGGATGTTTTGTTGAAGACCCCATGCATGACCACAACCTCATAGCAAAAGGAAAGAAGCAAGGAAGACTCTTCATCACGGAGGTAAAGCCATCAACCCCTCACAGTGTCTACTTGTCAATTGGAAATAAACAGATTGCAGAAATCCACTTATGGCATAAAAGAATTGGGCACATAAACTTAAAAAGGATGAAGGACATGCAAAGGAAGGGCTTGGTGAGTGGTCTACCTGATCTTACATCTCAGAATATGAAACATTTGTGACATGCTTGTCAATTAGAAAAACAAAGCATATTGTCATTCAAGAAGGGGCACATGTGAGCAATGAAGTGTTGAATCTCATACACACGGGGACCTACAAGGGAGCCATCTATTGGAGGTCATAGATATTTTGTCACATTTATAGACGATCATTCAAGGTTTTTTTGGATGTATTGCATGAAGTGAAAGTCAGAGGTGTTTTACCACTTCAAGAGGTTCAAAAACATAGTGGACAAGGAAACGGGAAGGTATATAAAGACTCTCAGATCGGTTGGAGGACGAGAGTATTTTTCAATTGAATTTTCAGATTTTCTAGATGACCATGCATCAAAAGGCAATTCACTTGCAGGTATACACCTCAACGAAATGGGATGGTAGAAAGGAAGAATAGATACATAGCAGAAGTGGCTAGATCTTTGTTAAATGAAATGAATCTTCCTAACTCTTATTGGGTTAATGCAACAAATACAGCCATATACATTATGAATAGGTGTCCAACCTCACGAGTACATGGAGTTACACCTTGTGAAGCTTCGTGTGGTAAGAAACCCAACCTTTCACATCTCAAAGTATTTGGTTGTGTGTATTATGTTCACATACCTCAAGAATTGAGACACAAGTTAGACCCGAAGGCAGATAGGTGTTTATTTCTTGGATATTCTTCAGAGAAAAAGAGTTTTAGATGTTATAACCCTTGAACCAAAGAGTGTAAGGTATCTAGGGATGTAGTATTTGATGAGTTGTTGCCTTGCTATGGTAGCAAGGATGTGTTACATGTTGACGATCCATATGAAGCCGAGAAGAAGTTCAAAGAGCAACACCAAAGCATGGAGATAAGTGGTCCATCCACTTCAAGAACACCAGTAGAGGAGAGTACTACATCAGCTTGGCATGGAAGGACAAGGAATGAAGCTCAATCAAGTGAACGAAGTAGCAAAGGCAAGGAAAAGTCAAATGACAAAGACCATCGATGGCTAGACATGGAATCTACAAGTGATGAAGATATGGAAAAATTACAAACTCTAGGATTTAAAGCATCTAAACCAAGGAGCAGGAGATTCCTACCACCTAATGGTGAGGTAAGGTCATCCAATAGGGTTAAATACCCTATTCAATGTTTAACTTATAACTCATTCATTGCAAGACACTATGCCTACATGAGTCAAGTTATAGCTTGTGAAGAACGTAAATTTCTTGAAGAAGCAAATAAGCATAGGGAATGGATTGAAGCCATGGAGGAGGAAGTGAAAGCATTTGAAGAAAATGATACTTGGTCATTGGTGCCAATAACAAAGGACATGAAAATCATTGGCAACAAATGGGTATACAAGGTAAAAAGTCATGCAGATGGGACTACTTGGTAAAATGTGGATACAATCAGAGTCATGCAGACCCATCACTCTTTGTGAAGAATAAAGGTCGCAAAATTGTTTTCATTTGTATATATGTTGATGATTTCATCATTACGGGGGATGATGAAGCCAACATCAAGGACATAAAGAGGAAGCTTGGATTGGAGTTTAAAATCTCAGATTTAGGGATTATAAGGTACTTCATTGGGATTGAAGTACTATATAGAGAGGAAGGTATATACTTGATGCAAAGGAAATACATTCTTGATCTTTTGAAGAAGTTTGGCTTGTGTGATTGGAAGCCCATTTCAAATCCATTAGAAGTAAATGTTAAACTAAGTGCTCATGAAGGTGAAGAAGTGAATGATGTGACCATGTATAGGTCCATAATTGGTTCGCTCTTGTATGCCACTGTGACAAGACCTGATATTGCACATGTAGTTGGAGTGTTATCTCATTTTTTGCAAGCACCAAGATTACCTCATCTTGTTACAGCCAAAAGGGTACTTAGGTACCTCAAAGGATCAGTGAATGAAGGTCTTTATTATCCATTTGATGATGTATTAAATGTATAAGCTTATTGTGATGTCGATTGGGTAGGTTCCAAAGATGACAGGAGGAGCACTAGTGGATATCTTATCATGCTAGGGAAGAAGACCATCTCATGGATGTGAAAGAAACAACCAACCATGGTTGTTTCATCCACCTACCTCAGTATAGAGGCTTAGCACAAGTCTCATGTGAGCTTATGTGGCTCAAGAAGTTGTTTGTTGATCTTGATTTGTAGGTTAAGCAAGTACCTAATTTTTGTGACAACATAAGTAGCATATGCTTGGCTCAAAATCCGGTATTCCATGCAAGGTCAAAGCATATAGAAGTGCATTACTACTTTATTCGAGAGAAGATCATGTCAAAGGATGTCAAGGTGGAGCATGTCAATACAAAGGACCAATATGCAGATATGTTTACCAAAGCATTGGATGGAGTAAAGCTACAACACTTCAAGGCATGCATTGGAATTAAGGACCTGCGCATTGAGACTTTAGGAGGAGTGTTGATAATCAAGTCTCAATCATGCAAAAAGGCTCAACCATGAGTTTTGCAAGTGGACCAATAAAAAGGGAGGACGCAAATTCATGGAATAAAGTTAGAAGCTCCACCAAACTCAATCAAATTCAAATCTCATCAAATCAGCCACCAAAAAGTGCACCTACACTGATTGGTGGGTGGTTAGCTACATTGTAGGAAAAGTAAAAGTCTATATAAGCATCATCCCGAGTTTTTTTCTTGAGTTTTATGCATTCCACAAGTTTCCCACTTATTTTAGTGAAGTCATAAACTCCAGCAAGCAGCCCCCTTGCTTGATCACCTCATTTTCTTATGATTTTCCTCCTCTCTATCTAGAGGTGTAGTTAGGCTGTTCCAAATATGATTCTACCAGATTGCAGAGCATTGTTTGTTCTCTCATTGTACTCATGTTCGTTTAGTTCAATCTTTATTTATTCTCTCATATTGTGCCCTGAACTTTGCCAAAGTTGCAAGTTATTGGGCTGAGTGAGTTGTGAGAAATTGTCAACTTTGTGAAGGTATATCACAGGCAGACAGTGTTGCAAATAGGTAGCCTGTTTTGCAGAGGGTGGTTGTCCCAGCTACAATACCCATTTGGAATGATTTAAAGCTTGTTGGGCAGCTCTTAGATTCTACTACAAGTTAGCAAAAATTCTCTTTAAGTCTCTATACTGGTGCAGAGAGAAAATTAGAACATTGAGCATACATCACTGCTTGTGGACCTAGTGGAGGGCAGCCATCTTCCATTTTTGCATTGGGGTGTTAGAATCATCCCCCATAAATTAAGCAAACCAAGTATCTAGTATTGCCAAAGAAGAAATACCCATACACGTATCGAGCATGATCCTATAGACAACTAACTTCTTTAAATTTCTCATCAATCCCATTTTTACTAAGCCATTACAAAATTTCTTTTCACAAGAGTATATCCTCAAAATTTTTAGTAAAAGAGGCAAAAAAAGGGAAGACATGTTTTGTTCAAAAACAAGTCATTCTTCTTAATATCTAACAAGCCTTACATTTATAGCCTAGACAAGATTTTACACGTGTATTCATCCCAGTGAAGTAATACATTTGCAAGCATCATCCCATAGGGATAATCATCTCAAGGAGAAAGATTTGGCACACAAACACTTTCATAAGTTATCACAATGACATCTTTTTCTTTAAGAATATGTGATACATGTCAACCGTGTGCACCTTGATCTCCAAAGCAAGACTTTCAATCTATGGTGATCTCCCCAAGTTCACAACCCTTTAAGCAATGGGATATCAACTTCATTAGAACCATCAATTCAATGACACAACCAAATAACAGAAGGCATACAAGCTTGTTTTTTTGTACAAATACGTTTTGTGTGTCGAATAGAAATTATTGATGATAGAGGCACTCACTTTTCAAATCAAGCACTAGATCAAATCTTTCAAAAAGTACAAGATTTATCACAAAAGGATATGTTCTTATTATCCTAGTGCAAACAATCAACTATAGAGTTCAAATAAGATCTTGATCATCATATGATGCCAACTTTTCTTGAACCATTCGACATCTTACCCACCAGCCATAATTGGAGCTCTCTAAGCATTTACAAAAACTAAAATTGGAATTTTATGGGATCTCCCTTCATGCTCAATTATAGAAACAATATTTCCCTTATCTGTCCCTCGAATAGCCTTGATGTGAACTGTTTCCCTCTACATGGGCACTTTCGACTCTAGTGTTGGCTATATTTCTTTTCCCTATGTAACCATATATACATGATATACTTATATGTGGTGTTACTTGGTACTTAGGGATTCACATATTCTCATATCATTGATCATCTATCTATAGAGAACTCTTCCCTCCATTGTGTGCCACTATGCTTGGATATCCTTCTTCACTCTTGTGTGTACTTCCTACTTGTTCACTCATTCACAGACCCAATTGTGGTATCAAAGCAAGTTTAGATCCTTCTCAATTTGCTATTTTTCTGCAAAGCTTTTCCGTACATTTTTAATAGTGCAAATGAGTTCGCCATAAGAGAAATACAAAGTTTTGCACGCCGAGATCATTTCCACTATTGGGACGAGAAAAAAGTGATGGAAAAAGTTATTATAAGTTGTGATTTATTGGCCAAAAATTTAACTTATCCTTTACTTGAATGTAAATTATAGGTAGCAATCAGCTCATAAGTTGTGCTTGATACAATCATGCTTTTATTTCAAAGTGGTGCGCTTGATTATGGCCATGTATATCATCCAAATTAGGCTCAAAGAGCTGAAACATTCCAACCAAATATGGATAAAAAAAGTATTTCCAAACATGGCTGAAAAATCCCATAGTTTGTAGAGAAACATGGGTGAAAAATTCCATCCAAAGATGGTTGAAAATGTTCTTATATCATTTGAATTTTGATCATGCAAAATATGGATAAAAGTATAATAATTATCATGAATTATCCTCACATAAAATCACTTGAACCCTTAAAAGAAAAAATAAAGCCACCAAGGAGAATCAACAACACAAGCAAGAAGCAGACAAGAGGACTCATGAAAATCGCCTCAGAGCTTACATGATAATATAGGGCTTTATGCTTCCTCCTCTCTTGATGGTGATACGCAAAAGAAGAAGAGATGGAAGTATTAGCAAAAAGGTTGGACATACCATTGATGAATGTAAATAGCTTTCAAAGAATAATGAAAAGAACAAAGAATGATGAACCTAATTTTACTCAAGATGTTTACCCATGTGTTGTTACATGTTATTATAACTTATTATCACTCTATATTTATGATTGTGAATAAGGTTGATCCAAATTCTTTTTTAATAGTGGCATGTCAAAGCATAGCACTTCATGCAAATGATTTTTCTCATCTTTAGAAGATGCACCCAAAGGGCATTTATATGCAAACAGTGTTTATTATCCTATTATTGGAGTTGGAGAAATTCAGCTAACAGTTACAAATGATGGTAAGTTACTCTCAAGAATGCATTGCATGTACCCGGTATCAAACTTGATTTTGGTTCATATTATTGCTAATGTCACACTTCATGTACACTTGGTTGGAAAAAAATAAATGGCTCATGATTTCAGCAATGGTGATGTTATTGGCTTGTCAAGGGCATTATGCAATGGCTTATATTCTTGGACACATACAAGAGTTGTCTCAAATGCCTTTCTTACACATACTTCTTCTATGGCTAATGTCTAATGTCATGTACACTTTGTTGATAACAAATCTATGGTTCATGATTTTAGGAACGGCGATGTTATTGTGATATCAAGGACATTATGCAATGGCTTGTATTGCTTGCACACATACAAGAGTTGTCTCAAATGCCTTTCTTACACATAGTTCATTTCATACTATTCTTAGTGTCAAACGTTATGTACACATTGTTGATAACAAATATATGGTTCATGATTTCAATAATGGCAATGTTATTGTGATATCAAGGACATTATGCAAAGGCTTGTATTGCTCGGACACATGCAAGAGTTGTCTCAAATGTGTTTCTTACACATACTTCTTCTATGGTTGCAATGGAGTTATGGCATGCTTGTTTCCATCATTTGACTTCAATAGATTGCTTTACTTACAAAAGAAGGATATGGTTATCGGTTTGTCAACAATTGAGTCTATTGAAAAAAATGCATGTGAAAGTTGTATACAAGGAAGAATGCATCGTGCTTCTTTTCCCAAAGATGGTATTGCACATGCCATATGAAAATTGAAACTCATTAATAATTCAGATTATCTTTTACTTGATTGTAAATTGTAGCCAGCAATTGGCTCACAAGTTGTGTTTGATACATGAATACTTTTATTTTCAAAGTGGTGCACTTGATTATGGCCATGTATACCACCCAAATTAGGTTCAAAGAGCTAAAATGTTCCATCCAGATATCGCTAAGAAACTCCAGCCAAACATGGATGAAAAGTCCCAAAGTTTGAAGAGATATGTGGCTGAAAAATTCCAACCAAAGATGGTTGAAAATGTTCTTCACTCATTTGTGTACTTCTATTTGTGCTTCCTTTCTCACTCACACTCAATAAAGATTATTTTTATTCCATTTGAATTTTGATCAATGAAAATATGGATAAAACTATAATTATTAAACTAAATTATCCTCACATAAAATCACTTGAACCCTAGGAAGAAAAAATAAAGCCACCAAGGAGAATCAACAACATAAGCAAGAAGCTATAACGAGTCCATCCAATGCCAACAAAATGGGCACACAAACGAACAAGCCCATCTAAAGTCATCAAGGTTATTCTACAAGGAACTATTAAGGCTGTAAATTATAAATTGTTCTTGTCAATCCAAATGCCTCTGCACATGAAGGATGTTATAACTAATTGAGGTGGGGGACTGTTGGACTGCTTATCTGTCACTGCATTAGCCCCCTAGCACAATCTCTTTCACTATAGTTGTGGCATTGTAATTTCCAAAATTTATAGCTTTGAGCGTGATCATGTAGTATATCATTGAACCCATCTCATTAAGTGTAGCATCTAACCATTAATTTTCTCATGAATTTTGTTTTTCACAACTGTAGTCATTCACAATTGTAGTGGATGTATCCCTTAAAAAAGAAATAGTGGAAGTCAATCCTTATAACCTTTTTTAATAAGACGGTAGCCAAATTTTATTTCGGCCATGATTGATCTCCTCCTCCTCTAATGACAGCATTCTTTGTTGATTATCCTTTTACACAATATTTAGAGCTGTGTCACATCATCGATCCTATGCCTATCGCATTATTTTTTCGGAATTGTCCATATCAATATCCTAGGCCAAAGGCGACCCACATGTGAACCCTGTTTCATGCAGCCAACGAGTTCATGCAGGGATTGAACACATCTTGAAGTGAGGAATGTAAAGGAGCACTTTCTCGACCACGAGCAAAGATGATCGAAGATAATCTGCTTCATGTCAGATAGAACTAATATTTTCTCCTAGAAAAAACTTAACGCCTTCCTCGCAGACATCTGAATAAGTATGAAAATACCGAATACTTCACTAAGCAATCCCAAGAAAATTTTCCTGGACATCAAAGATGTTACAAAAACAGTCTTTCGAAATAATTTCATCATATCAATGTTATCACAAAAACATTGATTTCACTTAACATATCTTATCATTCATCGACTGATAGAAATTCAGTGTTTTTTTTCATTAATATCGTTGGCTTTTGTCCTGAGTGTTTAATCCCACAAGGAATTTTCCAAAGAAAACTTGTGGGTCAGATTTCTCCAATTGAAAAAATTTAGCATGCAATCAAACATTGAAAGAGTAATTGACTATAGAACAAGGCTGCATCTAAGAATGAATTCAACAGAACATCCAATCAAAATGCTCCCTTCACGTGCATATAAGAAATCACCATTTATTACTCTCCACCGAACTCATGGACCTCCTCTTTTGTTTTGTTTCAAAGAATTTAAAAGTTGCTACAAAGAGGACTGATCTCTACAATGTTTGTACCATGTTCTTCTAGGAAGTTTGAGATGTCCCTAAGATACTCCAAAAAATGCAGGAAAAGGTCAGCCCATTGTTAACACTCTTATGCTTGCAAAGCTTCAAGATCACAAAATCTAAAGAAAAATCAGAATCGAATCTGTGGGCACATGAAATACCCTAAAAAAATTACCAACCTTGCTACCCATTAAGGATAAGCATGTATTAAATGAAAACATTCAAGAGGGCTCTAGTGTCTTGAGAGACAATACAACTCTTTATTGAGCTATGATGAACACCAACATCATTTCACCACAATGTCACAACTAATCACATAAGAATGCATATTCAACTCGTCTGGTTGGCAAGACGATTGCTCCTGTTATTGGAGGATATGTTGTTTCGTGGGTGTATAGTTTCCAGTAGATGGTGAATAAATGATTTAGGTTAGAGCAGATTAGAATATGTTAGAATTAGTTCAGAAAACAAGAAAAGAAGGCAATAATTTTGAGATTTTGCATACTTATTAAGAGATAATTCATTGAAAAGAAATAATAATAATAATAATAATAGTAATCTCAAAAGCACTTGAAGACTGAACGCTATAAAAGAACCCTCTTGGGAAAACCCTTACATAATTCAACCTGAGAACTTCAGAAGAGTTCAAGGCAAAGTACTCAAGCATCTAGCTTTCAGTTTAAGGGCTATACATTGGATTCAAGTCTTTTTCAGTTTAAATATACACCATGATCATCTTCAAGTCAGTCTCTTTTAGTATATGGTCTAATACAAATATTAAAAGAGGAGATGCTATTGTGCCTACATCTACATCAGTTCTGCACTTCTACCAAAACATACATATCAGCTACTGCAACCCTTTTTCTTTTAGAACACTAACTTGAATTAAGTAAAGAGGAAGAAAAATACAAGAAGATTACAAAGTGTTACAAAGTGTGCTAAAAGCCCTATCATTCCATTCCTAAGGGATCCATTTCCTAATTAGTTTCGCTCCATGAAGCACAAAAATCATAGAGTGACTAAGGGGAGGATTACCTTTACAATTTCTGCTCTTACCAAAGAGGGCAAAGGTCTCCTATATCGAGTACTCTTTGAACATGTCCTCTACTCTCTTTCCAGAATTTCCAAAGTGCCTCCCCCTTGATAGTTCCAAGGAGCGGTCGAGCACCCCAGAAATTTCTCAAGAATGGCTTCTTACCAAGAGATCTTCTGATTTAATTGGACTAGGTTTCGGACAATAGACCATATCCTTAAACATCTCAGGCACATGATTCTCCTTTGATCATTGGCACCTCTTGCACCAATGAGGGTCTTTACACATCTTTCTTTGCTTTGATGTTGGTAAAAATGTCACCGTAGAGAATCGTTCTCCCTCTCAATTTAAAGATTTAATAATCCTTAAAACTCTTGTTTGATCCTCAAGTTTCAGTTGTATTGAAAGTTGACCTTGTATTGATTCTCAGGATATCTCTTGTTCCCATTCTTTGACATAATACCTCTAGAGTGGAGAACAACTCTATATTCTAAGAGTCTGAAATCTTCCCTTACCCACACCAAAATGCAACTTTCAAGCAGGCACCAACCAAGGTAAGCGAGTCCAAGTTGTTGTCCAAGTTCTTATTTAAATTTAGCTTTTATCTTGTGATCTCAAATCCCCTGCACGACCGACCTGTGGCTCTAGGAATCACCTCGTTTCTAACCAAGAAAACCCCAAAGATATGGAACCAATTAGAATCAATTTGACCGATGTCCACAACCCACTTCACCCCTTACAATCATTTATGAGGCCACGAAATAGGTTGCAAGGCATTTCCAAAGGGACCTAGCACAATCTTGGTTGTAATTGAGAAACATATTGTTATGTGCTTGATAACCCCTTTCTTGACTTCATCTTCGACCAAGAAGCTGAGGCCATCCAACATAATGGCAAAGAGGAAGGGGAGCCAATGGGCACTCATGCCTGATTGATTGATTGAGAGGGAAGGGGGATTAAAATTATCCATTATAGTCCATACAAGTGGTTGCATTCTCCAAGAGAGTGGACATCATCTTTGTAAAGCCTTTCTCAGCACTAGATCAAGTAAAGATTGGAGTACAAAGTCTCACTCAACATTGATGTAAGCTTCAAGTCAATCTTGACGAACATGAAGTTTCGATTGAATTCATTGGCATACTCGATCCCTCTACCAGTATACATGATAGCTTTCAAGATGGACCTACAAATCATTAAACTTTCTAGTCTTTATGGATTCACTTGTCCAAGATGCCCAATGTCTATTGAGGACTTTTGATAAGATCTTGTAACTAGTCTACGACATGGTTATTGGCCTCACGTTTCTTATGTAATCTTTCTCATGTATTTTTATGACTTAATTTGAACACCCCCTTATTGAGACACCACGAGAGATGAAGAATTTGTTTGCGAACCTATCAAGACTTTGGCTCTCTCCCTTATGCAAGAACACAATCACCTCCTCCAACTTGTATGCCCTGATCGATTTGTCTAACCACTTTGCAATGTCAGAAAGAACTATGTATATCTAATCTTTGAGATAGCCACCATGAAATCCCAACCATGGGGGCATAGGGAAAAGAAGGAATTCTCTTTGAAGAGGCCATGGATTAAGTCATGTTTCTCTTTCTCTGAGATGTAAACAATACTATCAATTTTGTCCATCATCAACATGAAATCTTTACCTTATTCTTTTCTCTTGACTTTGCACATTTCTTTCATCAATCTATCGACTTTCCCTATCTACCACTCCTTGAAAAAGAGTTGATGATCACAACAATAAATCTCTTTTCTGATCCAAAAGTTGTCCTTAATCTTGGAAAGTGCCACATAGACATTCTTATTTCCTTTTCTAACCTCTCTTTCCAATCAAAGTATTCTTACATACAACTTTTCCATTCTCTCCATTCTAATTACATTCATCTCCTTTTGAGTATTTTTAATAGTAGATGCATGGCTCTAGTAGCTTGAATCCAATTCTAGTCCAGGAAGCCCCAAACATAAACAAAAACATCTAGATGTGTTCAATTTCCTTTTGACTAGCTACAGTAAGAGGATTGACAGGTCCACGTAGCACCATGAGGCTCTATGTAATTGCCTAAGAGCATTGGACCACACCAACATAAGGAAATGGTCGAGAAGGATAATAAATCACAAAACTCTATCGAAGCATAATGCCTATTGCTTATCATCCCCTTTGAGGATCACACTCTTGCACCCCTCCCCCCTAAAAATGTTGTCATGGTTCTTGACCATATTGAAGTTATACACCATGACCACCGATGGAGGAAGACCTTTGAGAGAATCTCAATGCATTCTACAATCCTTCCGAGAGTTACATGGATAGAGGCAATGATGACCAATCCATGAGAAAAATCTTTTGAGCAAGTGACCCATCTCGAGCTCATCCTTAAAAACCACACCTCACCCCTAGGATGGTTAATGGCAATCCACTTATGGTGCAAGGTAGTAGCCTCAAGTCTACTCATGAATTCCTTTTTAACAACTTTAATATTATTGAGCTCTCTTGGAGTAAGGATCATAGATAGAGGAAATGATGATGAGGGTCAAACCTCCAAACGAACGGCCCACCCACTAAAGCCTTTCAGCCATGAGAAAATTCTTTGAGGGGCATCCATTTGATGCTTATTCTGAAAAATGAACCTCCAAGGATGGTCAATGGAAATTCACCTATGGTGCCAACAAACGGCCTTCCCTATACTCATCAAGTCTTTGTTATCAACTTTAACACCTTGGAGGCACATAAAATCAGGATTCTTTGTCCTCATCTTTAAGCAAAGGGAAGGAGATAATGTTTAGCTTCATTTGTTTTCTGGAAAGCTCCCTCTCTTCCCTTGCCTATCTTTTCCCCTTTATGTGGCTTCTAATCTTTTTCAAGTTCGGTGCCTCGTCAGAGGTTTGTTTGTTTCTAATGAGTATGATATGATAGAGGTGAATCTAATTTTCTATCTTGCAAAGTTCTCACCAGCCATTTGGGCATAAATTTTTCCTCCTCTATATCAACTTTCTCATCAACAAGTGCATCATATAAATGTGAAAAAAAATGGAATGATCCGCATCATCATGTGAAACTTGCAAAGGCTAAGGAGTTGCCTTATTTGGACCAGCACTTGATTGTAGACCTATAAAAATAGGTAACCAAGTGTCATACACAACTTTGGAGCTAATTGATGTCTCCTTAGTACATGAAAGTAATGGCTGAATTGCATCTTCCACAAAAGACAACATCATGACTAACCAAAATGTGTTTAGTCTATAGCTCATATAGATGATAGCCTTTGCTTTGAAAATTGTACGCAAAAAAATACACTTTATTGCTTTAGTGCACAGCTCAAATAAAATCTTGATCAACATGTGATGCCAACTTTGCTTGAACCATTTGACATCTTATCGATGAGCCATAATTGGAGCCCTCTAAGCATACACAACAACTAAAAGTGGAACTTTATGGGATCTCCCTTCATGCTTAATTATAGATAGAATGTTTCACTTATGTGTCCCTCGACTAGCTTTGATGTGAGCTCTTTCCCTCTACGTGCGCACTTTATACTCTAGTGTTGGCTATATTTCTCTCCCCATGTAACCGCATAAACATGATATACTTATATGTGGTGGTACTTGGTACTTAGGGATTCATCTATTCTCATATCATTGATCATCTATCTATAGAGAGGTCTTCCCTCCATTGTGTGCCACTATGATTCGATATCCTTCTTCACTCTTGTGTGTACTTCTATTCGTGCTTCCTCACTCACTCACACACATAATAGTCGTATCAAAGAAAGTTTAGATCCTTCTCAATTTTCTTTTTTTTTTTGCATCCTCGTCCTGGTCACTCTAGTGAAAATCCATTTCGCATCATAAAAGTACAAAGTTGTGCAATGTTCTTCTGTGCACTTTTAATAGTGCAGATGCGTTTGACATCATAGAAGTACAAAGTTTTGTAATATGAGATCATTTGCACTATTGTGAAAGTGAAGTCATATTACTTTTTGCCTCATCTACTTAGTTTCTCCTACTATGTACCATATAGATTATTCTACCCTTTTATTCATCTCCTTAATAAATTGTTTTTGTGAATCAAAATGCCTCCAAAGATCAATGATATGACTAATTGAGGTGGGGGACTTTTGGACTACTTATTTTTCACTACATTAGCCCCCTAACACCCCTAGCACAAACTCATTCACTAAAGTTCTTGCATTGTAATTTCCAAAACTTATAGCATTGAGTGTGATCTTCTAGTATATAATTGAACCCATCTCATTAAGAGTAGCATCTCCTCCATGATCGATCTCCTCCTCCATCCATGTCAATATCCTAGGCCAAAGATGACCCACATATGAACTGAGTTTCATGCAACTAACTAGTTCATGTGGGGATTGAACAAATCTTGAAATGAGGATTGTGAAGCAACACTTTCTGGACTATGAGCAAAGATGATGGAATAGCTCAAAGATAGCATATCAACAAAGAAGACTCTTATACCATTTGAATTCTGATCAAGGAAAGTATTGATAAAAGTATAATTATTAAATTGAATTATCCTCACATAAAATCACTTTAACCCTTGGAAGAAAAACTAAAGCCAGCAAGGAGAACCAACAACATAATCAAGAAGCAGACATGATGACTCATGAAAATCGCTTGAGAGCTTACAAGATAATATAGGGCTCATTGGTTATACTATAACAAGTGCGTCCAATGCCAACCAAATGGGCATAGAAATGAACAAGCCCATCTAAAGTCATCAAGGTTATTCTACAAGGAACTATTAAGGTTGTAAATTTGGCAAGAAGTAGGTTGCCTCTACTCAACTTATCCAAAGGGAAGTAATATTTCTATTTGCCTTATCCACTTAAATTTTTCCTACTCTGTAGCATAAACATTATTTTACCCTTTTATCATGTATTTAATAAATTGTTCTTGACAATCAAAATGCCTCCGCACATCAGTGATGTTATGACTAATTGAGGTGAAGTATTCTTGGAGTGCTTATGTGTCACTGCATCAGCCCCCTAGCAAAAACTCTTTCACTATAGCTCTTGCATTGTAATTTCCAAAATTCATAGCTTTGAGTGTCATCTTGTAGTATAGTGTTGCACCATCTCTTATAACAGTGGATATTGTAGTATAGTCATTCGCAATTGTAGTGGATATACACCTTGAAAAAGAAATAGTGGAAGTCATCCCTTATAACTTTTTTTTTATAGGATGGCAGCCAGATTTTATTTCGGCCAATGTTTAATCTCCTCTTCCTCCTCTAATGATACCATTCTTTGTTGATTATCCTTTTTGACAATATTTACAGCCCTATCACATCATCCATCCTATGACTCTATCGCATTATCCTTTTAATAGTGCAAATGCGTTTGCCATCAGAGAAGTACAAAGTTTCACACTCAGAGATCATTTTCACCAGTTGTGTTGGGACTTTAGCCCCTTTCAAATCCATTCATGTAGTCGTGTTTTCCATCGAATTTATAGTTTGTGGTCTATATTTTAGCTTTGTTGAAGTTCATATCTTCTTACTTTTGAGTTATTTTCTATAATGCAAACAACAATGAGTCTTTAGCATGCTTAAAGTTAAAGATAAGCTTTAGGGAACCAACCATTTAATGTGGTCTTACATGATGAAACATGTTCCTATTTCAAAGCAACTATTGAACATAGTGGCAAATGTGGAAAAGTGACATGGTCGTTCTACTTCTATGCAACCTATTTTCATAGATTCAAGATCTTCTTCAAATACAATGACTATGCCTTATCCATCTCAAGAGCAGCTTAGGTGGGATGGAAAGGATGCTTAAACTCATGAATTGGTTGCCCTTTCTGTGAAGTGCCATGTTGTTCCACACATCCGATCATGCACTACTTCAAGACAAGTTTGGGATACACTTGCTTTCTTAGGATGTCCTACGTAATGAAGCATGTGTTTCTTACTTGGGAAAGCAACTTGAAGATGTATGTATGGATGAAAACGAGTCACTGGATGTATATGTTACATACATTAAGGATTTGAAAGAGCAATTGGTAAACATTGATAAGATCATACTAGATACATCACTCATTTCTATACTACTCAAAGGATTGTCAGAATCTTTTCAAAGCTTTGCTACTACACTTAATTTGGTTATAAAAGAAAATCCAAATATGTATATTTTTCGTGAGATTATGTCTTTTCTTTAGCATGATGAGCAATCAAGAGTTAACAAAAGTGGTTTGCTTGAGGGAATGCAAGCAGATAATATTACACAAAAGGACAAAAGTAAGTATGGTGCAGCTTGGGGTTCATGAAAACCAATGCCTTACTCTTACTTTATGCTTCCTCCTCTCTTGAAGGTGATATGCAAAAGAAGAAGAGATGGAAGTATTCGCGAAAATTTTGGACATACCATTGATGAATGTAACAAGATTTCCAAGCATAATGAAAAGAAGAAAGAATTTGGCATATCTATTCTTGAGAATACATATAATGCAAAGAATGATGAACCTAATTTTGCTCAAGATGTTTAATGATTTGTTGTTACTTGTTTAGTGAGTGTGATTGTTAGACACTATTGCAAGAGGTTCATGCTCTTGCTTGCTAATAAGAGTAGAGAGTAACGGGATCTTCACATATGCAAGGCATGGGGTCCTCACATTTAGGGAGCGGTAGATTGGAGACATTTCACCATGCATTTGTAAGTATTTTAAGATTATTTTGATTATGCATATAAGCATGATTTATTTTGTTACTTATAACTTTGTTTATTTATTGTTTGGAGTGTGTATCTTTTGTTCATCATCCCACACATGTCGGGAAGTAGGATGGATATTTGTGGGGCCTTACTAAGATGCTAACTAATTTGGAGAGTGTAGGAGTTCCCAATGTATGGAAAAATCAAAGTGTGATTTAGTAGTGTCAGGAACAACAATATCACCTGATGGTATATAAATTTTGTTTCTTAATATATTTTTAACTGTAAAAAATATCAGAAAAAACATGTAGGAGTTCCCAAGATTTGGAGAGTGTAGGAGTTCCTAGCATATGGAAAAATCAAAGTGTGATTTACCGATGTCAGGAAGGATGATATCACTCAATGGTACATATGTTTTTTTTCTATATATTTTTGAATGTAAAAAATGTTCATTCACACATGTTTATTTTCCTTTGCAAGAGGGTCCCTTGCATTTTGCATCATTGGATTCTCAACCTCGTGATATGCATTTTTTTATTTTGTCTCATATTCCATAATTTCTCACATTTGTACCATATATATGCGATTTTAGTATGGAAAGAGAAAGATAGCTTTTCCCAAGGATCATATCTATGCTATGTATATATATTTATACATGAAATTGTCTTGTACATTCAGATACCTCAAATCTAATTGAAATTATGATTACTTTTGTTCCATCAAATTTTATGATAATGTTTATGTACAAGTTTATGTCAATGTTTCTGTACAAGGTTATGTCAATGTTTATCTAGAGGTTTATGCCGGTTCATGTTGAACATGCCTCTACAAAAATGCTCATACAGTAGCCTACACATGCATAGGATTCTTTTCCTTTCTTAGTATTATTAATTTTATTATTATTATTATTCTGGTTTGTGTTGTATAGACCCTATATATACACAGGCCTACACATCTTGGAAAAGTGCCCTTTTTTTGTTTTTCTTTGGTCCTAGCATTACGACAAATATATGGATGGTTTTATAACATGCATTGAAACACACATTGTGACCACTAGCTCGAGATCCAATGTCCCATACATATGCATATTCGGAAAGACACAACTGCATAAGTGAACAGTGCTCTCTGTGTGCATGCCTAGTGAAGGCAATAACTACTTTGTTTTGGAGGTGTTGATTCTCACAGAAGGAGTGAGAATTTTGAGTGAGATAAGTAGCACTAGGAAGATGATCAATCAGGAGTACTGAGAAGCATTCATTTGAGTGAAGAGAGGCTTAGAGAGTGTGCCTATGAGGCCTTGTATGCTTCAAGGCTGCATAGGGATCATTCTCCCATCAAATATTTCATGTCAAAATGTATCAAAGTTAAATAGTGTTTTGGAAGTTTATCTATGAAGGGTGGTTAAGCAAAGAATGATTAATCAAGTAGCTTCACAATGAAAATAATACTTGGCATGCATTATCCATCTAAATTAATGCTTGCCCTCTTTCCAAATAGAATTCGAGGATTAGAGGCCAAGACCAGTAAATAGAGGTCAATTATTTTCAATTATGAGGTCTGCGGAAGGTCTCCCAGAAGTACTTGAAGATTAGTGGATCTTCCAAAAGTACTTCAAGATTAATGGGTCTATGGGAATGTTGTTAGATCCAAATCTAAAGCACTTTTGAAGCTATAAATTCTTGACAACTTTGAGAGCGAATGGGCATCAAATCTTCCTATTATCCATATCCATCCGCATCACGATTTAAGACTTGGGAAACAACAGCCGCATCTAAATGAGACTAAATACATAAGGTTTGAAAGGCTCCATGAAGGCTTTCAAGATCATCATCATGCAAACCAAACGGACTTTCAAGAGAATTTTCCTATTTAGCAGCCGAGATGAATCCTCAACACCATAACGGAAGGAGTAAAGACAACGGCACAGAAACAGCCATTATACCTGATTCATCATTCGCCAAGTCTGAATGTAGCAAATGTGCAGTGTTATAATTATTCATCTGAACATGCCGCGAACGAACTGTTCGTGTGCACGATCATATACTACATGCGTACCACGAGTACACACGACTGTGGACTATGACAATTTCAAGGATGATGATGATGATGGTCGTGAGAATGATGAACGAAGATATCTCCGGTTGAGTAGAGGAATGCTCCGCCGAACCTCCCCTCAAATTCGAGGCTGGCATCGGCTGCGTTGAATGGCTCCTTTACAATCACCTTGCAGTCGCTCACCAGATTGTACTTGCGGAACTTAAAATCGTTGACATCAAGTCGAAAGTTGCCATCCCATCCAGTGTAGGCTTTGCCAATGAATTCCCAACCACATTTAAGCACCACAGTAGCGCCTGCAACCACAACAACAATCCGATTCATGGATTAGACATCCATTTGCTCGTTGGATTGCGCTATCAATAAACTCTGAGAGTACAAACCCACGGAGTATCATATAAACGACATTATGTCAACCGTCATGCTCAACACGCACCTTTGACAGGCGTGTCACGCCATCCTAAAACGCGCCCTTTCACAACAATGGGTGCAAGGAAGGGACGATGTGGAGGTGGGTAAAACGGATTCGGAGAATGAGGATGAGCGTTTAGAGGCAACAACAGCACAAAGAATGTGGCCAGCAGCACAGGCAAGGCTAGTTTACGGATGGCCATGGCGAGATTCTATTAGGGATATTCTCCACAAAGCCGTACGAGTGACAAAAAGCAAAGAAAGAAATATGCAAAGAAAGAAATATGCTGGTGAGGTTCGAGAAGCAGGGCGGCCGATGGATTGATTATGTTGATATGACCATTGATACCAGCCTTAAATTATAGATACAGTGTGTGATATGTGTATGATTGACTTGATATGGTTTCTCTCTCTCTCTCTTCGCACACAGCTTGCGCGCCCACGGCCATGTCCGCTTGTCTCCGCACTCCAAAGAAAAATATAAATCAAGGAGTGATGCTCACCGAATGAGTATATAAAAACTGCATTTAAAACCTCAAAACCCTGCAAAACTACGACCGCCCAACACCTCTCTCTCTCTCTCTCTCACACACACACACACACACGACTCCGCATCCCATAACCGTTTCTGTGAGCCCTCTCCAGCAATAATCTTATCGAACACCTGGTTTGCTACGCGTAACACAAACTCAACCACATCAACAGTAATTCAAATGAGTGAGACACGATGTACATCCCATCTACTCGCAACCAGGGACGCTTCTCATGATTAAGCGAAAAACGCCTTGTGGCAGGTGATGTGATTCCAGTATACATCAGCTGACTTTCGTCCTGGATTGATGCGTCTCAAATGTGAAAGGAATGTTTCCAAGGTTTCGGAGGAAAAAAAAAAACAAACGCATACCCATATTTCTTTCACCACGTTACTATTTTCTATATCACGAAAGAAAGCCCCACGTCTCTTCTACTACTGCGAATGTCTTTGCTTGCTTTGAGTCTCATTCATGGACGTTGTATTGCATTCCAAAATAGTGGAGCGACGCATGTTACATTTATGAGTTATTGGAGAGACAACATGCAATGTCTAAGTTATTCCAAAATAGTGGATAGGCGCATGTTACATTTATGAGTAAGTGGAGAGATAAAATGCAATCTGTAAGCTAAAGGAGCTCCTTTATGGATAGGAATTACTTTTGAAGCTATGTTTCGGAGTGCGATTTCATCTTTTAAAGGGAAGGTAAGAGAGCATCTGTAGCCTCTTGATCCTTTGAAAAAGTAGTTCAGCGAATGAGATCTTTAGCAAGTCATAGTAGCCTCCTTTCAAGTCCTCTAGTTTGTCTTCCACGTTGAAAGATCACCCTTTTTCTGAAATCCTTGAGATTTCTATATCTCCCCAAACCCTCAATGTCAACTCCTTTGATTTCTTGAGGCTTTCAAATGCCCTACTATCGCTAATCGGGGATGATACAAGGACTCAACATAGTGTAGGATGATTTCTGCCCTCCACTAGGTACCTAGAAAGAGTTATAGCCTCCCTTTGTTAAATATTTCTCTGCAATTAACTCGAGAATCAGCTTGTTTTCCCTGTGCTTCAAGGGTATCGCAATATCCACCACATATGCCTTGAATAAAAGAAATTGGATCTTATATGGAAAAACACTATCCATCACAATACAAACTATTCTCTCTACCTAAGTGTAGGGATATAGATTGACAATATAGACTATTTCTCACAATTAGTTTGTATTGTCACTTTAAGAACACTTTAAGAACCTATTGTAGGATCCAAATGATGCTTGGATTCAATGAATCTAAGTACACTGAGGGATTGAAAACTTCTGGTAGATGTGCCAAAAAGGATAAAAAAAACTATCTAAGCAAGTATAGGATATGCACAAGGGTTCAAAAGAGGCTTAGATATGTATTTTGTCTTTCCCAAAATCTATGAAACCAAGCACTCAGGGTGTAGTTTTTTGTTACTACAGATTTAATTAAAAAATTGAGTGGTTTTGGTTACTAACTAACTTGTACCATGACCCTTGATGCTTTCCATGGACTTGACTACTTTTCTAATGTCTAATTGAGTGTTTGCCTTCAATTCAGACTTGAGTTTCATAACTAAGAACATAGATCATGCATGTGAAAGTAAATTGCACTTAATCCTGATACATTTAGGATCAAATGCATCATTAAAATATTCACGTGCATTGCAATATGTACTTTTTATGAAGATAAGGATGTGGCTACATTGGACTAAAAATTGCATTGAAATTTATAGTAATTCTAGGTTCAGGATGCACATTACAGAGCTTGACGCTAAGTTAGTCCAATTTGAATGAGTCCAAAATAAATTAGAAGTCTTGGTGTGCAAAGGTACTACTTGGCATGTATGGCTAGCCTTACAAGAATAGCAATGGATTCATGGAAAACTCTCCATATATCTCATTAGGATTGATCATGACAAGATCTAGTAGTCCCAAATGTTCTCCACCAATTTTCTTGAATGTTGTACTCGGGCTTAGTTTAATTACTTCAATGTCTTTGTTTCCATACCTTATAGGATTTCTTACTAGAGCATTTACTAGTGACACTCCCAAAATAAGTCCATTTTTCCTTAGGAGCTTTAGATAAGGAATGGTGTGTTACTCATTGTTTTCTGGACGAAGAGGACGATAGTTAAAAGTAGATCATCCTCAATTTCAGTCCAAAAGTGACAAGCTATGCATAGACTCAAATCAAATCCATAATATTACAACGTTTTGGAGGCTCTTCAATCCTTGGATCCCATGTCTTATAAGTGGTGGATGGGTTTCCACGAACAAACCAAGCTGCAATCATATGGTTGCAATCTAAAGAACTCTTCAACAAAGAGTTTCTTGCTAAAGAAGATGAGGAAGGGAAGTAGGATGCATTTAACCAATTGCTTTACTGTGCTCGACCTTTCTCCATGTTGATCTACGAGTATACTAAGATCATTCTACAGCTAAAAACGTTAGATGCTTTTCACAAATTTTGGAGGTTTGTTTATGGTTAACGTTGATGTCTAATTGAAGTCAAGTGGGATGAGAGTAAAAGGTTAGAAGATACCATTAATGTGGCAGATGTTTATGAAGATCACTCTAGTATAGGTACATCTATGATCAAATATAAATTTGAGGCAACCATTTTTGGTAAATTTAAGGGATATATATCAAAAAAGAAAGATCTTTCAAGAAGCCACAAACCTTCAATGCTAGTCAATATTAGCCATGGCCTACTATCATAGTAATGAAAAGTAAAATATTATTTTTTAAATATCCTTACCAAGGACATTGTTGCAGATATTCTCCCATCAAGATCGAATATGAAAATACATGTCTTGATAACAAGAATGTGAAGCACCGACTCCATTTAACTCAAACCTTGCTTCCAAAATCTAGAATCCTCCATAGAACTATTTCAAACATAGGCACTAGATTGTTTTACCCTCGACATTGAATTATATCATAAGCAACTTTCCAAAAGTATCTTAAGGAAAAAATTGGTTTATCGTTTCAAACTATAAATAAATTTCTTGATTGTTTACCTTATTAACATATATGATAGGTATGTCAAGATCAATAGGTGCACACAAATTTTCTACAATAACCAATTTGTACCTAGTTTGTGCCTTTTGTAGATTTGGCTTCACCTTTGTATAGACAAGAATATCACATTTCTCTCTCCCCACCTCAATCGAAACATTTTCTACGGATCCTTATTGTGAATTTTTGAAGGCCATGGTAAGTATAATCAAAGTTAGAGTTATGTCTCTCTAAACTCGAGTTAGCTCACCTTAGCTTGAGTGAATGTTTCTCAAAGGCTCTAGAGCTCTTTACAAAAATCTCCCTCCCCATGCTCCCATGGGGATTGAACCCAAGACCTACTCCTTCCCAATCATGAGGCTTAACCTCTAGGCTAAGTGGATAAATTTTTGTAGAGAGCACATGAACATATGCTCAATTCTAATCTCAAGAGTTTTGGACCTACAAAAAATGACCAAATGATGTGCGATCTCAGATATCTCTTAGTCCATTGGACAATAGTGTCATAAACTTAACTTGTAACATTCTTTCCCCCTTGTAAAACGTTCTCTTCCTTGAAAATAGAGCTATATATAGAATATTGTAATCATATGCCAATGTCTCAGGATCGATTCTAGAGGAACATGCTTTCATCTTTGTGGTGGGATTCACCTCATATTTCAAATGAAAATAGGAATCTATTGTCTAATCCTACCCAAATGATTCAAAATTTAAACTAGCTTTGCGCTTGAAAAGGTAAATTGGGTTTAAAATTAGGGAATGAATGACAATGATGGATCAAAAATATCCTTGCGCAATTCATTATTTTAAGCTTTTCCTATTTGGGAACAAAAATGAATACATTCAACATATTCCTAGACAAATTAAAGATAAATTTATAGGTTTCATCTTGAGATGTTAATCTAAAGAAAGTGCAAAACAACTCACAAATACTTCTAACAAGGAGATGGTTATCGAAGATTGCATGATTTCTTAGCATTATGCATCATTTTTATAGTTGCAAACATGAACTAAGCACAAATCTTTTGAACTTCAAGAGCTCAATTTGTGGTGAGTTTCAACTAATTTTCTTTGATTTCCATCATTCCCTTTGATAGAATCAAGTAAGACCTCTCAAACAAAGGGCTTATCAAACTTTGAGACTATATCATCAAAATCATCCACCACAATAATGGTGGGGAAATCAGCAAGAATAATAATAAGGTCAATGAAAGAATTACAATTACTATAATAAATTTTATAAGATAAATTTTAATCATGATTTTAGAAGTGATTATGAGCAATGTAACCCCAATCAATAGAATCATCATCCACAGAATCTAGCTTCTATCTAAATTTTTTCCATATCAAAGCTAATCCCTACCTAGAATTGAAAATTTAATTCTTAGAAACTCGATCGAAGAAATTCATTTCAAAGTTCAAAACTCCATTAAGGATCACATTGGAAGAAGAGTAGGATATGTGGAAAAATGCCACATAATGGATACAAGAACAGCAACTACAATTTTTTATTCCTAAACAACTTCAAGATGAAGCTTTCTTCCAAGGTAATTTAGGGGTCTTTAGGAGGTTACCCCCCACCTACCTTTACCCTTCTCTTGAGAATGTGCACCTAGTGATGGGAGAAGAAGCAATCTTCCTATGCAACCTTGAAGCATAAGTGGCCTCAGAGGCACACTCACATATAGGGAAAAGTAATGCCTCCAAGACATAAAATTTGTAGGCTTCATTAGGCATACAAAGATAGACCACTACTCACTTATGGACCTGGTTCTCTCAGATTATGCAAAGGTTTTCCATGAGCTTTGAGCCAACTTTAGATGAAAAGAATAGATTTCTAAAAACTCAAAGATTACAAGTAATGAGTTTGATTCGATAAATGAACTCTACTCCACATGTAGAGCGAAGTAGATCAACCACAGAAAATTATGTGTGTTAGCTATGGCTACACAAACTCTACTTAAATAACTCAAGAAAGTAAGAAGGGGGTCTTCTTAGCTTAGGGGCCTACTAACTTGCTTCCCAAATCTAAAAGAACACACACATATGTACGGTTCAATGATTTCAAGTACATTTTGAGTTCATATAGATTTAGAAAGATCCCTATAACCTAGAAATCACTTATCCTAAATTATATGATCTTCTCACACCTAACTATGATTGGTGATTTACAACTATAGTGAGGGGAATTGAAAATTCAAATTTGAATTCAAATTTGTGCTTGATGCCTTCCTTCATGTTTCTCCCAGTGTCATCATCCAATGATTCATTCATAGATTAAGGTTGAAGCTTGAAATTCAACACTACCCCTCAAGTGTCAAGCTCCAATTCTTCAAGCTAGCTCCAACAATCCAATGCTTTTCTTGAAGTTTGTAAGCTTTATTGAATCCAAAGCTTTGGTGAACATGTCAACCGACTAAAACTTGGTACTTATATGTTGCAGATATGTACATCCTACTCATGTTGTCACACATGATTGGAAATTTATTTATCTACAACTTTAGTTCTGTATTTATCTTCTTGTACCATAGATCCAATTATGTTCTCTTATTGTTTCCAAATGTGAAGTAGGTGGTGTGTTTTCAGTTAGGCTTTACATTCAAAGTGAATAGAATTCCCTCCTTCCTACCTTTGGCATCATCATAAGGATTATCATCACGTGTTTTTGCATGATCGTTTGGCTGATGATACCTGCATGTTTGAGAAAAGCTTCTTGTTGCAACTCATGTGGTTGATACATCCACTATCAATGTACCATGTGCTTGATCCTTGTGTCTCGTAGTCACTCATATGCATCATAGTTATAATGCTCCCATTTTCATTTGAAGTAGATGCATAATTACCTTGGCATTTGTAGGTTCAATTTGTCTTCTCCCGTTGATAACAATCCCTTGCATAGTGGCCATACTTGCCACAAATGAAACAACCTTGTGAGATTTAATTGTGTCTATTTTGATTCAAACTTTCTCCTCTAACTCTGAGCTTGCCTCTCCCACTTGATGAAGAGTATTTGATTTCTTGTTCTTGATTAGAATTACCATTTGTACCTCTTCCTTGTCCACTTCTTCCTCTGCGTTGTTCCGTTCCTCTTCCTCTATCTTTATCTACATCAAAAGCTTGGGCTTCCTTGCCCTTTACCTTTGAACATTCAATATTCATCTCGTTAGTGACCATCAAAGCCAGCAACTATTCAAACTTGGGAATATTGTCTCTGACATATCCAAATGTTGTGAAATCCTTCTACTTCTCATCATCCCTAAGCCCATTCAAGGTGTATGCAACTAGGTCATCATAATCTATGTTACAACCTATCGAACCCAATGCATCACGAACCTCTTTGATTTTCACAATTTAGTCATCTATATTGCTACTTGGTGCTTTTCTCAAGTTGTTTGATTCATTCCTCAATTGAATCTTCCTAGCTTTGGTTGAAGTGGAGTAAAGCCTTTCTAGGCTATGCCATACCTTCATGAAAATGTCTAGATCTTGTATGGGTGCAAAGGAAACCATACAACGTCAATAGTAAGAATGCAAAGGTGATCAAATTGAAGTTAAAAAATATTAGAAATAGCACATGTTATCTTTATTTTTAAATGACTATCTTCTATGTTCATTTACCCAAAACATCTAGGGATAAAATAAGCATCTAAGATGATTTTAGATCATTGCCTAAGGCCACAATTTAGGATGGGTTTCGTGAACCTTTCACTAAGTACGTTTTGGAAGAGAGAGGAAGGCATACCTTATACACTTTACTATAATGATTAACCATTTCAATTAGATTATTATCCATCCCAAGGACTATAATAGAAGCTCCATTGAGTACTTATGGCCACAATATAATGGAACATGGATTCAAGAGTTTTTACTTCGTTAAATGGAAAAATGTATCACATATTGCATAAGTAGCGAATGAGCTTTCAACACATTTTTATTGATGATTACCCAATATCCTGAAGCAAAATAAAGAAGCAAATTGCAATAGATTCTCATCCAGATTTGAGATCTATACAAGAACTTTTCAACAAAATGTTCACAAATTGGAAGTTTAATTTCAAAAAATGTCAATTTTGTATCACCAAAAGGTACTCTATTAGTACATATACTATCTACCCAAGGGCTAATAGTTGATCAAGCTATAGGAATTCCTTGTAATCCCAACTTAAAAGTTTTCTAGGCGATGCAAGATATTATAAGAGGCGAACCAAAATGTACTCAAAAGTCGCAAAACCCTTATCAACTCTTAGATGGAAGGAGTCGTTTACATCAACACTTGTAACGAGAAAGGCGTTCAACAAACCAAAGAAAAGTTTTGTGTGCTCCACCTTCATACATTGTACCTTATTGCACTTTATATTTCATATTTAATGGCACCATATTGGCCCTACCATCAGATGAAAGAGAAGTAGACTACTTACAAAGGGGGAGACATGTTAAAATACAACCAAGAGGAAGGTTTCCCCATCGTGTTTGCCTTGAAAAATTCAAGAAATCTTTCAATTAACTTTGTAGTCATATTTAATTAGCAACCATTTAGAATATAAATTCATAAGGCAAGGATAGTATAGCATGTAGAGTATAGTGTTAGTTACATTTATTTCAAGAATATGATTTTGGAACTCAAATATGTTACATAATCCTAGTAGGGGATGGTTGAACCACGCCTTAAGAGAGAGGATTAGGAAGCAATCCTCAACCATGGATTTTGGGGCAAGTGGTTAGGCCATCGCACTCCTAACCGGGAGGTCGTGAGTTCAATTCCCAACATTGGTATTAGAGCCTAGTTGAGAAATTGGGTGATACGGAGGTTCGCGCCTCATTCATGGGCAATTGGAAAAAGCGTTTATCTATGGTGAGTGTGATACTGGCCTTGGATGAATGCGCATGGGCATTTGGGCACCCACGGAGGGTGGGATAGGTCCAAATTTGGTCCATGTGCTGGAGTTTGAGGTTGGTGGAAGCGCTCATGCATGGAAAGTGGGTCCAAGAGTTAGAAGGGTCCACAAGTGAGCATTGAGGACAATGCTCAGTCTAAGGGGGAAGGAATGTCACATAATCCTATTAGGGGATGGTTGAACCACGCCTTAAGAGAGAGGATTATGAAGTAATCCTCAACCATGGCTTTCGGGGCAAGTAGTTAGCCCATCGCACTCCTAACCAGGAGGTCGTAAGTTCAATTCCCAACAAAATGAAATGTGGTAAGTAATGTCATTTATGTTGAATATCAAGTCTCAATCATGCAAAAAGGCTCAACCACGAGTTTTGCAAGTGGACCAATCAAAAAGGAGGAACCAAAGTCGTGGAAAAAAGTTAGAAGCTCCACCAAACTCAATCAAATTCAAATCTCATCAAATCAGCCACCAAAAAGTACACCTACACTGATTGGTGGGTGGTTAGCTAGATTGTAGGAAAAGTAAAACTCTATACAAGCATCATCCCGCCTTTGTTACTTGAGTTCTATGCATTCCATAAGTTTCGCACTTAGTTTAGTGAAGTCATAAACTCCAGCAAGATGCCCCCTTGCTTGCTTACCTCATTTTCGCGTGATTTTGCTCCTCTCTATCTAGAGGTGTAGTTAGGCTTTTCCAAATCTGATTGTGGACCTAGTGGAGGGCAGCCATCTTCCATTTTTGCATTGGGGTGTTAGAATCATCCCCCATCAGTGGTATTAGAGCCGTTTTGGAGGCTTGGAGACATCAATGGCATCATGTTGAAGACTAGAAGGGATCAAGACAACTCATGGAAGCACAAGGAGGACTCATCAAAGCAAGAAGACATCAAAAGGGAGCTACATCGATCGAGGTATCAACTACTCAAAGATTAGCAAGGGAGAAGCTACCAAAAGGTAATAGCCACACCTTCTAAAGCATACGAACACTTGAGTAGAAGCTCGAGGAGCATCTTAGAGCTATGGCTGAGTGTAATGCACAAATGGAGAAGTTAGAGAAAGGCAATTATCAACCATGGAAATTTAGAGTTAGCAACTACCTTATGGGCAAAGGATTCTGGGGATTAGTGAGCGACACGGTGTCGTCGAGATTTTCTCTCCTCTCTCACTTGTGAAGGCCTACAAAAAACATATTTGATGAAGGTAGCCGGAATTCCCCGAGAAGTCCAAGATGCATCAAGGATGTCAAAGGAAGCTCACATACAAAGTTTCAAAGAAATCAAGAAAGTCCACGGTAGCCGTCAAAGCTAGTCAAAGCTGGTCAAAGTTGGGAAATTAGGGCAAAAATTTCATTGACACCAAATTAGATGAAAATCCATATACTTGTAAAGATTGTCAAAGGCAGTCTATAGCCCAAATGTCAGCAGAAAATGGATTTTGTAGCACATTGATATGCTATGTTCATTTTGTAAAAATGTAATTTTTCTAGTTTGACCCTACAAATTCTTGTATAGAAATTTATGTTAGCCATATTGTTTGGCATGTATAAAGACCATATGTGGCTACATATTTGTATAAAGTTTCAAGGCTATCCGAGCTTCCTAGACACCTTAATGCCACCTTGCAAGCTTCCAAATGTAGTCAAACTTGTACAAGTTAGATTCAGATGGGAGTTTTTTTTGCATATTCCTGAAGGAGATCTTTGGAAACATAGTCCTACAATGTTTCATCTTCATCAAAGACTTTTTGGAGGGTCAAAGAGCACAAAGTCCAGTTTTCAAGGTCACCGCAGTTTTCTAGAATAAGAAAATTGAAGGCTTGAATGTCTACCACATGTCAAAATATGATTGAACCATGTTGTACGGTCAAGATGAGCTCATATTCAAGGGTGGAGATGCACTAAAGCATAAAGGAAGGAGGATCCACGAATTTTTTCCATAAAAGAAGACCTTTTTTACAATCAAAGATCAATAATGCAGCATTTCTCCAAAAATAGTGGCTTATCTTATCCGAATTGATGTCAGCACTCATCCGACGGTCCAGATCATCCCCAGATCCAATGGTGGAGAATGAGGGCGCCTAAATTTCACTCCTTTACACTAGATTTGATAGAAAGAACAATTCCAAGCCATTGATTTGATTAATCAAATGGTTGTAATCGAAAGTAGTGATCCTAGAGTTGAGAGTTGATTTCTCTAGATCCAAGGGCCCAAATTCATTCAAAAAACTATATAAACCCCCCTCCAAACTCCTAGAGCATCATTGTTAGGCATCCATAGGGCTCATGCTAGCTTACGGTTTCCTTGAGACGATCACCCTCGGTTGAGCGAGTGAGGATCCAAGGTGAGCTAGTATGAGTATAGAACCTAGTTTCAAATTTAAGTTAGAACTCCAATTTAGGATAGGCTCTTGAAACCAGCATCTCTATCTTGACTCACCCTCGGTGGAGCGTGTGAGTGAGTTAGAGCTGATTTTAATGAGTCTTAGACTTCTTTAGTTAGACGTTACGAGCCTAGACAGACATAGGGTCACTGGAGTGGAACTCACCTTCTTACGTGTGACATTCGGTTGAACTGTCATGGTTTGAGGGTCGGAACCACCTTTGATCAGTAGACTGCTTAGCATGACGTACCACGACGATCTTTTACATGTAACTTAATTCAAATTCTTTTAATTCATGTTACTTGTCTCTTGTCACCTCTCTCAGTCTCTTAAGTATTTTTACATGTCTTCTATTTCTTCTATGTGTGAGAAGGCTCCGCAGTATTGCGTTGAACCAGTGAGGATGTTTCTTTGAGCTTGTGAGTAAAATCCATCATCATAATTCACTTGCATGCATATAATCCATACAAATCCATACATATTTATTAGTTTCTGAAAGTGTATAAGAAGCTCCAATATTGGACCATTCTTCCTTTCGAAACTGATTTATGTGTAAGGATTCCATCTATTCTCATCATGCATACATATCATCCAAAGAAGGCTATACATATGGATTAGAATTAGGAAGTGTTTAAGAAGCTCCTCCAATGGACCATTCTTCCTTCCAAATTTGATTCGTGTGTATGGTTCTCTTTCATTCTTATCATTCATGTCATCAATCTAACTTGCACACCTACATTCCCATTTCCATAATTATTTCAACATCTCTCTCTTCTCCATACTCAAAATTAATTTCACTTTCATGTCCTTAAACCTTCCAACATTCATTAGCTTCATACACCCTGTGTGTGCCACGACCGGACCCGATCCACCCGGATTGCGATCACCTCCACATTTGAACCCGACGTGAAACGCTTCGTGGCATTTGCTTCTGATCTTGTTGGGAGGTTGTGATCCATATCCTTTGTTTCATATTTTTCATCCTCATCATATCATCATCATCAGTCTTGAGTGTTGCACTGGATTTCTCACAATATCGTGCACATCTTCGTCGTGAAGTAAACGCATTTGTGAGAGATCTAGAGCATCGTGCATCACTTGCTTATTCACACAAGATGGAGGAAGGATTCAAATCCCTTATTGTTGAGAAACAAGGCCAAAGAATAGTCTCTTCTATGTTGAGAGAGAAGGGAAAATTCAATGGCATCAACATCACAAGCTACTTAGATTTGTTTGAAGAGCAAGCTATGATTTTTGGTCTTCCCGAAGATCTTTTGATATCATTCTTTGAACGAATTGTTGATAGCTCTATCATAAACCGTGTCACTCAATATGATAGTCTTCCTTGGAGTGATTTTAGAAAGGAGATGCTCAAAGAATTCTATCTTGAAGATTATAGCCAACATAATCGAGATGGATTCTTACGATGGGTCAATTCTCCAAAGCCTAGTAGCTCTATTACTCACTTACAAAATGAGTATATTAGACGCTATGAACAACTTCCTGATGAGGATAAGATAACTTTGGAACTTGATCTTGTGATCAATTTTCTTAAGCTTCTTCATCCTGAAACTCGTAGGGAAGTTGAACGGCGATTAGAAGAACCAGATAAGAGCTATGGTCTTACTGACAATTGGCAAAAAGTGCGTAAAGTAGTAGAGGCTGTAGCCCATAGACATCAAAGACAATCCATGCTTTATGAGCAAACTAGTCTTCCTCAAGCTAGCCTTCCACAAATTAAGGAGCAATTTAGAGAACAATCCCATGCTATGCTTTTTGACTCTACTCCTATTCCTCAAATGATGGAGCCTACTCAAGGTTTTAAAGTAGAGCCAAATAAAAGTGTAGTTGAACAATCTCAAGTGGATATTCTCACTAAGCAAATGGAAAGTCTTATTGCTACACAATCCAATTTGGCCAAGACTATAGATGCTTTACAATCTAATTACACCAAAACGTTCCAACATCAAATGAACCCAATGACTTTTCAAGAGCCTAATCAACATCTTATAGCTACCAATCAAAATCCACAAGTAGCTCCTACTCAAGCATATCAAGTTCCTCCAATGCATAATCCTTCAATGCATATTCCTTCAATGCAAAATCCTCATCCTCATGTGCAAAATCCTGAAATGTATCAAAACCTGTATCCTCAAGCTTCTCAAATAGCTTCTCAAATAGCTTTTCAAAATCCTCAAAATCAAAATTTTCAAAATCATCAACCGTATAATATGGAAGCTCCTCTTGCACCTCAAGTACCACATGTTGCTCCCCAAGCTCCTCAAATACATCAATTGCATTTTCAAAATCCTAATTATCCTTTTCAAGCAATACCTTATCAACAAAATCCTCAATTTCAAAATTTCCCACCACAAGTTAATCAAAATCCTCAAAATCAAAATGGTTTTGTGCGTGGCCCTCGTAGGTGTCCTTGGTGTGATTCGTTAGAGCACTTTTTGAGAGATTGCGAACTATTGAAGGATGCTAAGGAGCAACGACTAGTAATAGACATAGAGAAGAAAATCTGTGACTATCGATCTAGGCTACCTTTGCAAGGAAATTATGGTAAGGGAGGAATGAAAAAACATTATGAAAATATAACCATAATGGACGTAGGAACTAGAGGAGTGAAACTAGAAGCTCTTGATGAACAACAAGTAGAATCAAGTAAACCCACAAAGGAGGGTGATTTTTCCATAGAGGCTTTAGTAAGAGCACGGGATGAGATTAGGAGAATAACGGCTTGGGAGTCACCGATAGAAGATCAATCTCTTATTTCTCACATATCCAAAGTAGAAGAAAAACGAAAAAGAGATGAAGCTGAGCCTAGTGAAAGAAGAGTGACTCGAAAACAAACCTCAGAGGGAATAGAAACAATCATAGAGCAAGGAGAAACATCACAATCTAAAGATAAAAAACAAGAATCAGAACCCAATGAACAAAAACAAGAGGAGAAACAAAAAGGGAAGAAGACAAAGCAAAGAAAAACAGAACCAAAGCCTTTAGATAAACCAGAACAATCAAAACAAACTGAAGACCAAACACGAGAACATGAACAAAAACAAGATCTTGAGCAAAAACAAAAGAAACCAAAGAGAAAACCTAAAGCCATCTTGATTTCAGAAATTGAGAGAAAAATAGATCCTATGGAAATTTTAGATGACATTTTGCTTAAGAGTCAAGTGACTATGTCTTTAGAACAAGTTTTCTCTATTGCAAAGCCTGTTTTTAAAGATAACTTTATCGGCCTAATTATAAGGAAGAGGTTTCCGCTTCATCTAGATACTAAGATGCAAGATTCTCTAGATCAAGATCAAGCTATGAATGAAGCCTTAAACTTTGATGAATCTGATGAAGAGAACTTTGATGATGATGAAGTAAATGTTAATAAAAATTTCTTAGGACCTATTCAACCTGACCATGAAAATCATGAAAACAATCTTGAAAGTCACTTTAAAAGAACATTTTGGTCTAGAGGTACATCAGAGATGCATGTTAAAATAGGAAATGATAAGAACACTATCACTGTAAATGCATTAGTAGATTTCGGCTCTGAAATCAATGTGATTTCAAGAGAAGTCTATGATAAGTTTCGATGGCCCATAGATAAAGATTGTGGATGGCGTATGAGAACTGCAGATAATGGTGTAGGTACCCTGTATGGAGCTTGTGCTAGTGTGCCCATATCCATAGGAGGAATCACAGAAGAGTTTCACTTTTTTATTCAAGATAATTGCTCCTATGAAGTTCTCTTAGGTCAACCCTTTATTTGTGAGAGTCGTATGGAAACTAAAGCCATGGATGATGGGTCTACCTATGCTAGATTTAAGTCTAAGGATGGAATGCAATCACTTCAAGTCATGACAGTAGGAGTGAATCATCCTAGTAATCGATTGTCAATTAGAAAGAAACCTATTGTTACTCAGGGTCACGAGCATGCTTGTAGTGATTGTGCACCTCGATTCATGTTTGGAGCTACATATGATCAAAATTTCGGATAGAATCCATTGTTGAGCGGGACAACAGTGGATATTGGTTTGACATCTCGCATCCAACCAACATGTACAATAGTTTGTCACTTTGTTTTCCACATTCTAGATTAGATTTTCTTCATAAGAGTCAATTGTCCAAGTCTTTTATCCAAAAAACCCAAAAAAATTATAAAAACAACAAAATCATGGAACATTATGAGAACATTGAGCGTGTGATTGAAACATCTCATTGTTTCTCTACTCTTGAGGAGTTAGAGTTATGTCTTCAACAAAATTCTAATTCCCATATTATTCTTCTTTCTTCCCTTGATGAGTATGCTCTAATCCAAGAGTATGCTCTCAATGTTGACAAGTGCTCAAAATTTAACCAAACACATGATGCCTTAGTTGAAACAAAGTACAAACTTGTAGACAAAAAAATCAAACCCATAGCTCAACCGTTACCTCAAGGAAGTAATGAAAAAATTATTGATGTGAAAAATGATCCAATTCTTCGGGATAAGAAAAACATAGGACATACATTCACGGATGAGACAATCAAACAAGTGAAAATTGGTAGAGATGATGACTTTCTTTTGCCAGCAGAGAGAGATAAATTTGAGAGAGTCATACGTAGCCATGGAAAAGCCTTTACTATGTATCCTCATGAGATTGGTTGTGTAGATCATAAGCTAGTTGCACCCATGATAATCTTTACTATTCCACATATTCCATGGAATCTTCGTCCTATACCTGTTCCAAAGGCTCACTTACCTGAGCTAATGAAACTACTTAAGGAGAAGATAAACATGAGAATTTTAGAGCCATCTTTTGCACCTTACTCAAACAGATGGTTCACTGTGCCTAAAAAGAATGGGAAACTACGTTTTATTCAAGATCTCCAACCCGTCAATAAAGTCACCATAAGGAATGTAGGAACAGGACCCATTGTAGATGAGTTTGCTGAATCATTTTCTGGACATTCTATCTATTCAATGGGTGATCTATATTCTGGATATGACCAATTTCAATTAGCAATTGATAGTCGTGACATAACCACAATGAAAACTCCTTTAGGCTTAGTGCGAATGTGTACTTTACCTCAAGGAGCGACTAATTCTGTGGCTCATATGATGAGTGCTATGAATATGGTCTTACATGACTTTATCCCTCATATAACTATGCCATTCATTGATGATATTCCAATTAAAGGGAGTGAGGAACGTGTAAAGGACATTACTTTAGATTCATCGGGATGTCGTAAATTTGTTCTTGACCATATCTCTGATTGTGAAAGAATATTTCAACGATTTGAAGAGGTAGGTCTCACATTTTCCATAGAGAAATCTGTTTTTGGTGTCAACGAGGTACTTATTGTTGGACATTTATGTGGCCATTATGGTCGAAAGCCATACCCACAAAAAGTTGATGCCATTAGCAAGATTTCTGAAACATGTAACAACGTGAGTGAGGTACGTAGATTTCTTGGTGCTTGTATCTTTTATGTTATTTGGATCCCACACTTTGCTCATGTTGCTGATTGTCTTTATGACTTGTTGAGGAAGAAACGAAAATTTATTTGGACTGACAAACACACTCAAGCTATGCGTAAATTGAAGAAATTATTGCTTGAAGCTCCCATCCTTAAGCGTGTAGACTATTCTGCTAACAAACCTATTATATTGACTGTTGATACTAGTCCTATTGGTATAGGTTGGGTCATAAGTCAAGACGATAGTGAAGGGAATAGATATGCAATTAGGTTTGGTGCCAAAATTCTACATGAAACACAACGAAAATATCCACAAATCAAACGAGAACTATGGGGTATGGTAACAGCTTTGAAAATAGACAAAGAATATTTCATTGGTGCAAATGTCAAAGTTGAGACTGATTGTTTGCCTCTCATTGGAATGATAACCAATTGTTCATCTCCTGATATAGCCATGCTTAGATGGATCTCATATATTAAGTTCATAAATCCTGAGTTAGTTCATATTTCAGGTAAGTCAAACTCAGTTGCTGATATGTTATCGAGAGCTAGATTTGATGATGATCTTGAAAGTGATCTAATAAAGAATGTGAATTTAGTTGACTATGTTCCACATATATATGAGTATGAGAAATTTCATGAGTCTGAGTACGAAGATGAATGGAGAGACATAGGAAAGTATCTCAGTACACTACAACCATTACCTAGCTGGACTACAAATAGATTCCGTAACATTAGGAAACGAGCTTATAACTTTTTCCTATGTAATGGTTATCTTTGGAGACATGCTAAGGGTAAGGTTAAGAATCCACAGCGAGTCCTGGGAAAACGAGGTCTTCAATTGCAAGTAATGAAGGAAATGCATGAGACATTATGGGCCGGTCATAAAGGATTTTTTGGAACATATGAAAAAATTAGAAGTACCTATTATTGGCCTAGGATGTATGTTGACATTAGTAGCTATGTTTCTACATGTTCTACTTGTCAACTTCATTCATCAGTCAAACATAGAGATCCGTTGCATCCTACTTATCCACCTTGTATTCACTACAAGTGGGTAGTAGATCTTGTAACTATGCCTAAAGGTATCAACAAAATGCATTACATTGTACTTGCAAGAGAAGACTTAACTAATCATGTAGAGGGACGTGCACTACGATCTAAGACCACTTACAATGTTTGCAAATTCTTGCTTGAAGATGTCATAAGTCGCTTTGGGTACATAGAGAAAGTAGTTGCCAATCGTGGAGAGTTAAATGCGAGAGAAGCTAAAGAGTTCTTTGAGCGTCGCGGTATTCGTTTGTCTCTCATTACTGCATATAACCCAGAGGCCAATGGTAAAATAGAGAGAGGGCATCCACCTATTGTGAAAGCCATATCTAAAGCATGTAATGGTGACATCAAACAATGGCCTAAATTCTTACCTTTTGCACTTTGGGCAGATAGAATGACATGCACACGTACTACTAGATATATGCCTGCTGAACTCATGTACTGTCAAAAACCATTGTTTTCAATTCAGTCTCATATTTCTGCATGGTCAAATTTTCCTTGGTCTGAAAACATGTCTACTGATGATTTTTTGAGTTTGCGTATTAAACAGTTAGAACAAGGTAAATTAAGACTTGATGATGCTGTTGAAAAATTAAGAGAATCTAGAATGAAGAACAAGCATTATTTTGATAAAACTCATCGATTGCGTCCTAAGCCAATTGAAGTAGGAGATTGGATGCTCATTTATGATAGTACATTTGACTCTCAATATGATGCACGCAAAAAGCTCACTCAACAGTGGTTTGGGCCATACATAGTATCAAAAGTCAACAACAATGGTACGTATGCTCTTTGTGAATTAAATGGTGTTGCACTAAAAACTTTGATTGCAAGTAAAAGGATAAAGTTATTCAAGAAGCGTGATAATGACGAGTACATTTTGGATGAGGACAGTGAAGAAGATGACAACAATGAGGCCGATTCATAAACAGGAGTATCCATGTTATAAAAAAGATATATATATATATATATATATATATATATATATATATATATATATATATATATATATATATATATATATATATATATATATATATATATATATATATATATATATATATATATATCATTAATTTTCAAGTTCATGTTGCTTTGTTTCTTTTCAAGTTCATTCTATTTTTTTTCCATGCTTGTTTCATGCATGTTTTTTTTCAGTCTTTGCATTGCATTGCATATCCACATCACTTGAGTCAAAAAAGGCAAATGATGATTTCTCTACTTGTGTAAAATTGTATCTTAAGTAGTAACTTATCTACTAAGAAATTGATTATAATCTAGGATTGTGGAAAGATAGGACATGTAGATTTGGAGGTTTATTTTGGTGACAAGACTTTCATATATAAACATGCATATGTATCCTGTATCGAAAGCATAATTGTTGAAATCCTATCTCCTGCTATTGCATGTTTCTACATCCTTAGTCCATCTCACAGCACTTGTATCGGAGTTTAAACGACTGTTCTCCGTCATCAAAAATGGTTGTACCTTGTATCGGGGTTTAATTTTTCCTCGTAAAAAAAAAAAAAAAAGCTACATGTTACCAAGAAGTTTACACTTTCTTCCACCCCAAAAAAGTGATCGTAACCATAAAGTTGCCGAATCATCATCATCATCAAAAAAAAAAAAAAAAAAAAAGAGGCAAGCCAAAGGAGGATAAAGAGGCATAGTAGAATAAATCACGAGCAAAGGAGTTGATCTAAAATAAGCTAAAGATGAAAGATGTCTCTTGAAAATCCTAAATCTTTGTTTATAATCATATTTAAGGTAGATTGCTTTATGAAAAAGGTACAAAATTTTCTTCAAGATGAGAGGAACTGATGCTTAAAACGACTCAATACATCCACTTCCACTTCATATTGATGCTTCTTTTTTTTTCTTTCTTGTTGCCAATGTTGCTTGTTCACTTGCATATATGTTGCCTATTTGTTCATGCATATTCATGTTGCCTGTTTCAATTCTTTCTTTCATGCAAATTTTGCTTCATGTCACGTTACCTACTGATTCATGCATATAATCAATTTTCCTTCCATGTTTCTTATGTTGCCTATAAAAGAATTTGATGCCTCGAACATTTTGTTTTTCACAGATGCTAGAGTGGCGCTTCCGGAGGAATCGCAGGTTTAGTGGGGGCGAATATCGTCGAGATTTTCTCTCCTCTCTCACTTGTGAAGGCCTACAAAAAACATATTTGATGAAGGTAGCCGGAATTCCCCGAGAAGTCCAAGATGCATCAAGGATGTCAAAGGAAGCTCACATACAAAGTTTCAAAGAAATCAAGAAAGTCCATGGTAGCCGTCAAAGCTCGTCAAAGCTGGTCAAAGTTGGGAAATTAGGGCAAAAATTTCATTGACACCAAATTAGATGAAAATCCATATACTTGTAAAGATTGTCAAAGGCAGTCTATAGCCCAAATTTCAGCAGAAAATGGATTTTGTAGCACATTGATATGCTATGTTCATTTTGTAAAAATGTAATTTTTCTAGTTTGACCCTACAAGATCTTGTATAGAAACTTATGTTAGCCATATGGTTTGGCATGTATAAAGACCATATGTGGCTACATATTTGTATAAAGTTTCAAGGCTATCCGAGCTTCCTAGACACCTTAATGCCACCTTGCAAGCTTCCAAATGTAGTCAAACTTGTACAAGTTAGATTCATATGGGAGTTTTTTTTGCATATTCCTGAAGGAGATCTTTGGAAACATAGTACTACAATGTTTCATCTTCATCAAAGACTTTTTGGAGGGTCAAAGAGCACAAAGTCCAGTTTTCAAGGTCACCGCAGTTTTCTAGAATAAGAAAATTGAAGGCTTGAATGTCTGCCACATGTCAAAATATGATTGAACCATGTTGTACGGTCAAGATGAGCTCATATTCAACGGTGGAGATGCACTTAAGCATAAAGGAAGGAGGATCCACGAATTTTTTCCATAAAAGAAGACCTTTTTTACAATCAAAGATCAATAATGCAGCATTTCTCCAAAAATAGTGGCTTATCTTTTCCGAATTGATGTCAGCACTCATCCGACGGTCCAGATCATCCCCAGATCCAATGGTGGAGAATGAGGGCGCCTAAATTTCACTCCTTTACACTAGATTTGATAGAAAGAACAATTCCAAGCCATTGATTTGATTAATCAAATGGTTGTAATCAAAAGTAGTGATCCTAGAGTTGAGAGTTGATTTCTCTAGATCCAAGGGCCCAAATTCATTCAAAAAACTATATAAACCCCCCTCCAAACTCCTAGAGCATCATTGTTAGGCATCATTAGGGCTCATGCTAGCTTACGGTTTCCTTGAGACGATCACCCTCGGTTGAGCGAGTGAGGATCCAAGGTGAGCTAGTATGAGTATAGAACCTAGTTTCAAATTTAAGTTAGAACTCCAATTTAGGATAGGCTCTTGAAACCAGCATCTCTATCTTGACTCACCCTCGGTGGAGCGTGTGAGTGAGTTAGAGCTGATTTTAATGAGTCTTAGACTTCTTTAGTTAGACGTTACGAGCCTAGACAGACATAGGGTCACTGGAGTGGAACTCACCTTCTTACGTGTGACATTCGGTTGAACTGTCATGGTTTGAGGGTCGGAACCACCTTTGATCAGTAGACTGCTTAGCATGACGTACAACGACGATCTTTTACATGTAACTTAATTCAAATTCTTTTAATTCATGTCACTTGTCACTTGTCTCTTGTCACCTCTCTCAGTCTCTTAAGTATTTTTACATGTCTTCTATTTCTTCTATGTGTGAGAAGGCTCCGCAGTATTGCGTTGAACCAGTGAGGATGTTTCTTTGAGCTTGTGAGTAAAATCCATCATCATAATTCACTTGCATGCATATAATCCATACAAATCCATACATATTTATTAGTTTCTGAAAGTGTATAAGAAGCTCCAATATTGGACCATTCTTCCTTTCGAAACTGATTTATGTGTAAGGATTCCATCTATTCTCATCATGCATACATATCATCCAAAGAAGGCTATACATATGGATTAGAATTAGGAAGTGTTTAAGAAGCTCCTCCAATGGACCATTCTTCCTTCCAAATTTGATTCGTGTGTATGGTTCTCTTTCATTCTTATCATTCATGTCATCAATCTAACTTGCACACCTACATTCCCATTCCCATAATTATTTCAACATCTCTCTCTTCTCCATACTCAAAATTAATTTCACTTTCATGTCCTTAAACCTTCCAACATTCATTAGCTTCATACACCCTGTGTGTGCCACGACCGGACCCGATCCACCCGGATTGCGATCACCTCCACAACGGAGCCAATGCCTCATGTACCTCATCCACCACTTCAAAGGCAGGTCAAGGCACTTAATGAATGGATAGAAAGGGATAGGAGACTCGTATTCATGCTATCCCAACACATAAGTGATAGCATGATAGGGCATATACAAGACTTGGACACATCCAAGAAGGTTTGGGAGACCTAGGAGAGATTGTACTCTTTATCAACCAAGGCAAGAAAGATTCAGCTCAAGAATGAGCTGAGTAATCTTAGGAAATCACCAAGTACTAACATAAATGAGTACATTTTGAAGGTTAAGGAGTTTGGAGATGCTTTAGGCTCAATTGGAAGCCCAATCAAAGACAATGATCTTGTTGCACACACTCTCAATGGCTTGAGAGAGGATGAAAGGTGGAAAGCATTCGCCACATCAGTTTATGTGAGGGATTCCCTACTTTTGATCAATTAGTCACATTGATGGTGACCGAGGAGATGAACCAAGGAGGTTCACAATCAAAGGGCAGTGAAGCCCAAGTTTTATATGCAGCTAGAGGCAAAGGCAAAAGAGATGGACAAAAGTCCCAAGGCAGAGGGAGAGGAAGGTCAAGCTCAAGCTCAAGCAACCAAGACGGTTGCAACCAAAGCTATGGATCAAGAGGAAGAGGAAGGAGTAGAGGAACAGGAGGAAGATCACACGGAAGAGAAGCATCCAATGGAGAATGCTACAGTTCTGGAAAACCGGGCCATTTTGCAAGAGATTGTTGGTCCAAAGGAGGAGGCAATCAATGATACAAAAGGAACCAAGGTAATTATGCTAGTACTTCAATAAATTTAGAAATGATGTATGGTTCAAATGAAAGAGTCAATTCAACTTTTACATGGTAGATTGATAGTGATTCTAGCAACCATATGAGTTGTAGTAAAGATGTTTTCTTTAATTTACATTTACCCATCACTCAAGGACATGAAGAGACAGGGGATGACACTGAGCACAAGATTACACATGTGGGAGATGTTGCATTGAATGGATCTCAAAGCTTGAAGGTGTTGAAGGATGTGTTGCATATGCCAATCATCACAAAGAACTGGGTTTCGGTAGGTCAAATGATTGAAAGAGGTTATGAGGTGAGGTTCAATGAGCAAGGATGTTTTGTTGAAGACTCCATGCATGACCACAAGCTCATAGCAAAAGGGAAGAAGCAAGGAAGACTCTTCACCGTGGAGGTAAAGCCATCAACCCCTCACAGTGTCTACTTGTCAATTGGAAATAAACAGATTGCAGAAATCGACTTATGGCATAAAAGAATTGGGAACATAAACTTACAAAGGATGAAGGACATGCAAAGGAAGGGCTTGGTGAGTGGTCTACCTGATCTTACATCTCAGAATATGCAACATTTGTGCCATGCTTGTCAATTAGAAAAACAAAGCAGATTGTCATTCAAGAAGGGGCACATGTGAGCAATGAAGTGTTGAATCTCATACACATAGATGTACGGGGACCTACAGGGGAGCCATCCATTGGAGGTCACAGATATTTTGTCACATTTATAGACAATCATTCAAGGTTTGTTTGGATGTATTGCATGAAGTCAAAGTCAGAGGTGTTTTACCACTTCAAGAGGTTCAAAAACATAGTGGAGAACGAAACGGGGAAGTATATAAAGACTCTCAGATCGGATGGAGGAGGAGAGTATTTTTCAATTGAATTTTCAGATTTTCTAGATGACCATGCATCAAAATGAAATTCACTTGCAGGTATACACCTCAACAAAATGGGATGGTAGAAAGCAAGAATAGATACATAGTAGAAGTGGCTAGATCTTTGCTAAATGAAATAAATCTTCCTAACTCTTATTGGGTTAATGCAACAAATACAGCCATATACGTCATGAATAGGTGTCCAACCTCAGGAGTACATGGAGTTACACCTTGTGAAGCTTCGTGTGGTAAGAAACCCAACCTTTCACATCTCAAAGTGTTTGGTTGTGTGTGTTATGTTCACATACCTCAAGAATTGAGACACAAGTTAGACCCAAAGGTAGATAGGTGTATATTTCTTGGATATTGTTCAGAGAAAAAGAGTTTTAGATGTTATAACCCTTGAACCAAAGAGTGTAAGGTATCTAGGGATGTAATTTTTGATGAGTTGTTGCCTTGCTATGGTAGCAAGGATGTGTTACAGGTTGACGATCCATATGAAGCCGAGAAGAAGTTCAAAGAGCAACACCAAAGCATGGAGATAAGTGGTCCATCCACTTCAAGAACACCATTAGAGGAGAGTACTACATCAGCTTGGCATGGAAGGACAAGGAATGAAGCTCATTCAGGTGAACAAAGTAGCAAAGGAAAGGAAAAGTCAAATGACAAAGACCATCGATGGGTAGACATGGAATCTACAAGTGATGAAGATATGGAAAAATTACAAATTCTAGGATTTAAAGCATCTAAACCAAGGAGCAGGAGATTCCTACCACCTAATGGTGAGGTAAGGTCATCCAATAGGGTTAAATACCCTGTTCAAAGTTTAACTTATAATTCATTCATTGCAAGACACTATGCCTACATGAGTCAAGTTATAGCTTGTGAAGAACCTAAATTTTTTGAAGAAGCAAATAAGCATCGGGAATGGATTGAAGCCAAGGAGGAGGAAGTGAAGCATTTGAAGAAAATGATACTTGGTCATTGGTGCCAATAACAAAGGACATGAAAATCATTGGCAACAAATGGGTATACAAGGTAAAAAGTCATGCAGATGGGACTACTTGGTAAAATGTGGATACAATCAGAGTCATGCAGACCCATCACTCTTTGTGAAGAATAAAGGTAGCAAAATTGTTTTCATTTGTGTATATGTTGATGATTTGATCATTACAGGGGATGATGAAGCCAACATCAAGGACATAAAGAGGAAGCTTGGATTGGAGTTTAAAAGCTTAGATTTAGGGATTTTAAGGTACTTCATTGGGATTGAAGTACTATCTAGAGAGGAAGGTATATACTTGATGCAAAGGAAATACGTTCTCGATCTTTTGAAGAAGTTTGGCTTGTGTGATTGGAAGCCCATTTCAAATCCATTAGAAGTAAATGTTAAACTAAGTGCTCATGAAGGTGAAGAAGTGAATGATGTGACCATGTATAGGTCAATAAATGGTTCGCTCTTGTATGCCACTATGACAAGACCTGATATTGCACATGTAGTTGGACTTTTATCTCAATTTTCGCAAGCACCAAGATTACCTCATCTTGTTATAGCCAAAAGGGTGCTTAGGTACCTCAAAGGATCAGTGAATGAAGGTCTATATTATCCATTTGATGATGGATTAAATGTATAAGCTTATTGTGATGCCGATTGGGCAGGTTCCAAAGATGACAGGAGGAGCACTAGTGGATATCTTATCATGCTAGGGAAGAAGACCATCTCATGGATGTCAAAGTAACAACCAACCATGGCTCTTTCATCCACCTAGCTCAGTATAGAGGCTTAGCACAAGTCTCATGTGAGCTTATTTGGCTCACGAAGTTGTTTTTTGATCTTGATTTGCAGGTTAAGCAAGTACCTAATTTTTGTCACAACATAAGTAGCATATACTTTGCTCAAAATCCGGTGTTCCATGCAAGGTCAAAGCATATAGAAGTGCATTACCACTTTATTCGAGAGAAGATCATGTCAAAGGATGTCAAGGTGGAGCACGTCAATACAAAGGACCATATGCAGATATGTTTACCAAAGCATTGGATGGAGTAAAGCTACAACACTTCAAGGCATGCATTGGAATGAAGGACCTATGCATTGAGACTTGAGGAGGAGTGTTGATAATCAAGTCTCAATCATGCAAAAAGGCTCAACCATGAGTTTTGCAAGTGGACCAATCAAAAAGGAGGATGCAAAGTCGTGGAATAAAGTCAGAAGCTCCACCAAACTCAATCAAATTCAAATCTCATCAAATCAGCCACCAAAAAGTGCACCTACACTGACTGGTGGGTGGTTAGCTAGATTGTAGGAAAAGTAAAACTCTATATAAGCATCATCCCGACTTTTTTTGCTTGAGTTTTATGCATTCCACAAGTTTCCCACTTATTTTAGTGAAGTCATAAACTCCAGCAAGCAGCCCCCTTGCTTGATTACCTCATTTTCTTATGATTTTGCTCCTCTCTATCTAGAGGTGTAGTTAGGCTGTTCCAAATATGATTCTGCCAGATTGCAGAGCATTGTTTGTTCTCTCATTGTACTCATGTTCGTTTAGTTCAATCTTTATGTATTCTCTCATATTGTGCCCTGAACTTTGCCAAAGTTCCAAGTTATTTGGCTGAGTGAGTTGTGAGAAATTGTCAACTTTGTGGAGGTATATCTCAGCACATAGGCAGAGAGTGTTGCAAATAGGTAGCCTATTTTGCAGAGGGTGGTGGTCCCAGCTAGAATATCCATTTGGAATGATTTAAAGCTTGTTGGGCAGCTCTTAGATTCTCCTACAAGTTAGCAAAAATTCTTTTTAAGTCTCTATACTGGTGGAGAGAGAAAATAAGAACACTCAGCATATATCATTGCTTGTGGACCTAGTGGAGGGCAGCCATCTTCCATTTTTGCATTGGGGTGTTAGAATCATCCCCCATAAATTAAGCAAACGAAGTATCTAGTATTGCCAAAGAAGAAATACCCATACACGTATCGAGCATGATCCTATAGACAACTAACTTCTTTAAATTTCTCATCAATCCCATTTTTACTAACCCATTACTGAATTTCTTTTCACAAGAGTATATCCTCGAAATTTTTAGTAAAAGAGGAAAAAAAAGGGAAGACATGTTTTGTTCGAAAACAAGTCATTCTTCTTAATATCTAACAAGCCTTACAATTATAGCCTAGACAAGATTTTACACGTGTATTCATCCCAGTGAAGTAATACATTTGCAAGCATCATCCCATAGGGATAATAATCTCAAGGAGAAAGATTTGGCACACAAACACTTTCATAAGTTATCACAATGACATCGTTCTCTTTAAGAATATGTGATACATGTCAACTGTGTGCACCTTGATCTCCAAAGCAAGACTTTCAATCTATGGTGATCTCCCCAAGTTCACAACCCTTTAAGCAATGGGATATCAACTTTATTAGAACCATCAATTCAATGACACAACCAAATAACAGAAGGCATACAAGCTTGTTTTTTGTACAAATAAGTTTTGTGTGTCCAATAGAAATTATTGATGATAGAGGCAATCACTTTTCAAATAAAGCACTAGATCAAATCTTTCAAAAAGTACAAGATTTATCACAAAAGGATTTGTTCTTATTATCCTAGTGCAAACAATCAACTATAGAGTTCAAATAAGATCTTGATCAACATATTATGCCAACTTTGCTTGAACCATTGGACATCTTACCCACTAGCCATAATTGGTGCTCTCTAAGCATTTACAACAACTAAAATTGGAATTTTATGGGATGTCCCTTCATGCTCAATTATAGAAACAATATTTCACTTATGTGTCCCTTGAATAGCCTTGATGTGAACTGTTTCCCTCTACATGGGCACTTTTGACTCTAGTGTTGGCTATATTTCTTTTCCCTATGTAACCATATATACATGATATACTTATATGTGGTGGTACTTGGTACTTAGGGGTTCACATATTCTCATATCATTGATCATCTATCTATAGAGAACTCTTCCCTCCATTGTGTGCCACTATGCTTTGATATCCTTCTTCACTCTTGTGTGTACTTCCTACTTGTTCACTCACTCACAGACCCAATTGTGGTATCAAAGCAAGTTTAGATCCTTCTCAATTTGCTATTTTTCTGCAAAGCTTTTTCGTACATTTTTCATAGTGCAAATGAGTTCGCCATAATAGAAATACAAAGTTTTGCACTCCGAGATCATTTCCACTATTGTGACGAGAAAAAAGTGATGGAAAAAATCATTATAAGTCGTGATTTATGGGCCAAAATTTGAACTTATCCTTTACTTGAATGTAAATTATAGGTAGCGATCAGCTCATAAGTTGTGCTTGATACAATCATGCTTTTATTTCAAAGTGGTGCGCTTGATTATGGCCATGTATATCATCCAAATTAGGTTCAAAGAGCTGAAACATTCCAACCAAATATGGATAAAAAAAGTATTTCCAAACATGGCTGAAAAATCCCATAGTTTGTAGAGAAATATGGGTGAAAAGTTCCATCCAAAGATGGTTGAAAATGTTGTTATATCATTTGAATTTTGATCATGCAAAATATGGATAAAAGTATAATAATTATCATGAATTATCGTCACATAAAATCACTTGAACCCTTAAAAGAAAAAATAAAGCCACCAAGGAGAATCAACAACATAAGCAAGAAGCACACAAGAGGACTCATGAAAATCGCCTCAGAGCTTACATGATAATATGGGGCTTTATGCTTCCTCCTCTCTTGATGGTGATATGCAAAAGAAGAAGAGGTGGAAGTATTAGCTAAAAGGTTGGACATACCATTGATGAATGTAAATAGCTTTCCAAGCATAATGAAAAGAAAAAAGAATGATGAACCTAATTTTACTCAAGATGTTTACCCATGTGTTGTTACATGTTATTATAACTTATTATCACTCTATATTCATGATTGTGAATAAGGTTGATCCAAATTCTTTTTTCAATAGTGGCATGTCAAAGCATAGCACTTCATGCAAATGATTTTTCTCATCTTTAGAAGATGCACCCAAAGGGTATTTATATGCAAACAGTGTTTATTATCCTATTATTGGAGTTGGAGAAATTCAGCTAACAGTTACAAATGATGGTAAGTTACTCTCAAGAATGCATTGTATGTACCCGGTATCAAACTTGATTTTGGTTCATATTATTGCTAATGTCACACTTCATGTACACATGGTTGGAAAAAAATAAATGGCTCATGATTTCAGCAATGGTGATGTTATTGGCTTGTCAAGGGCATTATGCAATGGCTTATATTCTTGGACACATACAAGAGTTGTCTCAAATGCCTTTCTTACACATAATCCTTCTATGGCTAATGTCTAATGTCATGTACACTTTGTTGATAACAAATCTATGGTTCATGATTTTAGCAACGGCGATGTTATTGTGATATCAAGGACAATATGCAATGGCTTGAATTGCTTGCACAAATACAAGAGTTGTCTCAAATGCCTTTCTTACACATAGTTTATTTCATACTATTCTTAGTGTCAAACTTTATGTACACATTGTTGATAACAAATATATGGTTCATGATCTCAATAATGGCAATGTTATTGTGATATCAAGGACATTATGCAAAGGCTTGTATTGCTTGGACACATGCAAGAGTTGTCTCAAATGTGTTTCTTACACATACTTCTTCTATGGTTGCAATGGAGTTATGGCATGCTTGTTTCCGTCATTTGAACTTCAATAGATTGCTTTACTTACAAAAGAAGGATATGGTTATCGGTTTGTCAACAATTGAGTCTATTGAAAAAAATGCATGTGAAAGTTGTATACAAGGAAGAATGCATCATGCTTCTTTTCCCAAAGATGGTATTGCACATGCCATATGAAAATTGAAACTCATTAATAATTCAGATTATCTTTTACTTGATTGTAAATTGTAGCCAGCAATTGGCTCACAAGTTGTGTTTGATACACGAATACTTTCAGTTTCAAAGTGGTGCACTTGATTATGGCCATGTATACCACCCAAATTAGGTTCAAAGAGCTAAAACGTTCCATCCAGATATGGCTAAGAAACTCTAGCCAAACATGGATGAAAAGTCCCAAAGTTTGAAGAGATATGTGGCTGAAAAATTCCAACCAAAGATGGTTGAAAATGTTCTTCACTCATTTGTGTACTTCTATTTGTGCTTCCTTTCTCACTCACACTCAATAAAGATGATTTTTATACCATTTGAATTTTGATCAATGAAAATATGGATAAAAGTATAATTATTAAACTAAATTATCCTCACATAAAATCACTTGAACCCTAGGAAGAAAAAATAAAGCCACCAAGGAGAATCAACAACATAAGCAAGAAGCTATAACGAGTCCGTCCAATGCCAACCAAATGGGCACACAAACGAACAAGCCCATCTAAGGTCATCAAGGTTATTCTACGAGGAACTATTAAGGTTGTAAATCTAGCAAGAAGTAGATTGCCTCTACTCAGCTTATCCAAACGGAAGTCATATTACTCTTTGCCTTATCTATTTAGTTTCTCCTACTCTGTAGCATGAACATTATTCTACCCTTTTATGCATCTAATTAATAAATTGTTCTTGTCAATCCAAATGCCTCTGTACATGAAGGATGTTATAACTAATTGAGGTGGGGGACTGTTGGACTGCTTATCTGTCACTGCATTAGCCCCCTAGCACAAACTCTTTTACTATAGTTCTGGCATTATAATTTCCAAAATTTATAGCTTTGAGCGTGATCATGTAGTATATCATTACACCCATCTCATTAAGTGTAGCATCTAGCCATTAATTTTCTCATGAAAATTGTTATTCACAACTGTAGTCATTCACAATTGTAGTGGATGTATGCCTTAAAAAAGAAATAGTGGAAGTCAATCCTTATAACCTTTTTTAATAAGACGGTAGCCAAATTTTATTTCGGCCATGATTGATCTCCTCCTCCTCTAATGATAGCATTCTTTGTTGATTATCCTTTTACACAATATTTATAGCCCTATCACATCATCGATCCTATGCCTATCGCATTAATTTTTCAGAATTGTCCATATCAATATCCTGGGCCAAAGGCTACCCACATGTGAACCCTGTTTCATGCAGCCAACCAGCTCATGCGGGGATTGAACACATATTGAAGTGAGGAATGTGAAGGAGCACTTTCTCGACCGCGAGCAAAGATGATCGAAGATAATCTGCTTCATGTCAGATAGAACTAATATTTTCTTCTAAAAGAAACTTAACGCCTTCCTCGCAGACATTTGAATAAGTATGAAAATACTGAACACTTCACTAAGCAATCCCAAGAAAAGTTTCTTGTACATCAAAGATGTTACAAAAACAATCTTTCGAAATAATTTCATCATATCACTGTTATCACAAAAACATTGATTTTACTTAACATATCTAATCATTCATCGATTGATAGAAATTCAGTGTTTTTTTTCATTAATATCATAGGCTATTCTCCTTATTGTTTAATCCCACAAGGAATTTTCCAAAGAAAACTTGTGGGTCAGATTTCTCCAATTGAAAAGATTTAGCACGCAATCAAACATTAAAACAGTAATTGACTATAGAACAAGGTTACATCTAAGCATGAATTCAATAGAACATCCAATCAAAATGCTCCCTTCATGTGCATATAAGAAATCACCATTTATTACTCTCCACCGAACTCATGGACCTCCTCTTTTGTTTTGTTTTAAAGAATTTAAAAGTTGCTACAAAGAGGACTGATCTCTGCAATGTTCTTACCATATTCTTCTAGGAAGTTTGATATGTCCCTAAGATAGTCCAAAAAATGTAGGAAAAGGTCAGCCCATTGTTAACACTCTTATGCTTGCAAAGCTTCAAGATCACAAAATCTAAAGAAAAATCAGAATGGAATCTGTGGGCACATGAAATACCCTAAAAAAAATTACCAACCTTGCTACCCGTTAAGGATAAGCATGTATTAAATGAAAACATTCAAGAAGGCTCTAGTGTCTTGAGAGACAATACAACTCTTTATTGAGCGATGATGAACACCAACATCATTTGACCACAATGTCACAACTAATCACGTAAGAATGGATATTCAACTGGTCTGGTTGGCAAGACGGTTGGTCTTGTTATTGGAGGATATGTTGTTTCGTGGGTGTATAGTTTCCAGTAGATGGTGAATAAATGATTTAGGTTAGAGCAGATTAGAATATGGTAGAATTAGTTCAGAAAACAAGAAAAGAAGGCAATAATTTTCAGATTTTGCATACTTATTAAGAGATAATTCATTGAAGAGAAATAATAATAATAATAATAGTAATAATCTCAAAAGCACTTGAAGACTGAACTCTATAAAAGAACTCTCTTGAGAAAACCCTTACATAATTCAACCTGAGAACTTCAGAAGAGTTCAAGGCAAAGTACTCAAGGATCTAGCTTAGAGTTTAAGGGCTATACGTTCGATTCAAGTCTTTTTCAGTTTAGATATAAACCATGATCATCTTCAAGTCAGTCTCTTTTAGTATATGGTCTAATACAAATATTAAACGAGGAGATGCTATTGTGCCTACACCTACATTTGTTCTGCACTACTACGAAAACATACATATCAGCTACTACAACCCTTTTTCTTTTAGAACACTAACTTCAATTAAGTAAAGAGGAAGAAAAATACAAGAAGATTACAAAGTGTTACAAAGTGTGCTGAAAGCCCTATCATTCCATTCCTAAGGGATCCATTTCCTAATTAGTTTGGCTCCATCAAGCACAAAAATCATAGAGTGACTAAGGGGAGGATTAACTTTACAATTTCTGCTCTTCCCAAAGAGGGCAAAGGTCTCCTATATGGAGTACTGTTTGAACATGTCCTCTACTCTCTTTCTAGCATTTCCAAAGTGCCTCCCCCTTGATAGTTCCAAGGAGCGGTCGAGCACCCCAGAAATTTCTCAAGAATGGCTTGTTACCAAGAGATCTTCTGATTTAATTGGACTACGTTTCGGACAATAGACCATATCCTTACACATCTCAGGCACATGATTCTCCTTTGATCATTGGCACCTCTTGCACCAAGGAGGATCTTTACAAATCTTTCTTTGCTTTGATGTTGGTAAAAATGTCACCGTGGAGAATCGTTCTCCCTCTCAATTTAAAGATTTAATAATCCTTTAAACTCCTCTTTGATCCTCAAGTTTCAATTGGATTGAAAGTTGACCTTTTATTGATTCTCAGGATATCTCTTGTTCCCATTCTTTGACATAATACCTCTAGAGTGGAGAACAACTCTATATTCTAAGATTCTGAAATCTTCCCTTACCCACACCAAAATGCAACTTTCAAGCAAGCACCAACCAAGGTAAGCGAGTCCAAGTTGTTGTCCAAGTTCTTGTTTAAATTTAGCTTTTATCTTGTGATCTTAAATCCCTTGTACGACCGTCTTGTGGCTCTACGAATCACCTCGTTTCTAACCAAGAAAACCCCAAAGATGGGGAACCAATTAGAATCACTTTGACAGATGTCCACAACCCACTTCATCCCTTACCATCATTTATCTTGGATTATGAGGCCACGAAATAGGTTGCAAGGCATTCCCAAAGGGACCTAGCACAATCTTGGTTGTAATTGAGAAACATATTGGTGTCATACATTGTTCTTTGCTATTGGAGATGGTTATGTGCTTGATAACCCCTTTCTTGACTTCATCTTCGACCAAGAAGCGGAGGCCATCCAACATAATGGCAAAGAGGAAGGGGAGCCAATGGGCACTCATGCCTGATTGATTGATTGAGAGGGAAGGGGGATTAAAATTATCCATTATAGTCCATACAAGTGGTTGCATTCTCCAAGAGAGTGGACATCATCTTTGTAAAGCCTTTCTGAGCACTAGATCAAGTAAAGATTGGAGTACAAAGTCTCACTCAACATTGATGTAAGCTTCAAGTAAATCTTGACGAACATGAAGTTTCGATTGAATTCATTGGCATACTCCATCCCTCTACGAGTATAGATGATAGCTTTCAAGATGGACCTACAAATCATTCAACTTTCTAGTCTTTATGGATTCACTTGTCCAAGATGCCCAATGTCTATTGATGACTTTTGATAAGATCTTCTAACTAGTCTACGACATGGTTATTGGCCTCACGTTTCTTATGTAATCTTTCTCATCTATTTTTATGACTTAATTTCAACACCCCCTCATTGAGACACCAAGAGAGATGAAGAATTTGTTTGCAAACCTAATCAAGACTTTGGCTCTCTCCCTTATGCAAGAACACAATCACCTCCTCCAACTTGTATGCCTTGATCGATTTGTCTAACCACTTTGCAATGTCAGAAAGAACTATGTATATCTAATCTTTGAGATAGCCACCATGCAATCCCAACCATGGGGGCATAGGGAAAAGAAGGAATTCTCTTTGAAGAGGCCATGGATTAATTCATGTTTCTCTTTCTCTGAGATGTAAACAATACTATCAATTTTGTCCATCATCAACATGAAATCTTTACCTTATTCTTTTCTCCTGACTTTGCACATTTCTTTCATCAATCTATCGACTTTCCCTATCTACCACTCCTTGAAAAAGAGTTGATGATCACAACAATAAACCTCTTTTCTGATCCAAAACTTGTCCTTAATCTTGGAAAGTGCCACATAGACATTCTTATTTCCTTTTCTAACCTCTCTTTCCAATCAAAGTATTCTTACATACAACTTTTCCATTCTCTCCATTCTAATTACTTTCATCTCCTTTTGAGTATTTTTAATAGTAGATGCATGGCTCTAGTAGCTTGAATCCAATTCTAGTCCAGGAAGCCCCAAACATAAACAAAAACATCTAGATGTGTTCAATTTCCTTTTGACTAGCTATAGTAAGAGGATTGACAGGTCCACTGGCACCATGAGGCTCTATGTAATTGCCTAAGAGCATTGGACCACACCAACATAAGGAACTGGTCGAGAAGGATAATTAATCACAAAACTCTATCGAAGCATAATGCCTATTGCTTATCATCCCCTTTGAGGATCACACTCTTGCACCATGACCACCGCTCGAGGAAGACCTTTGAGAGAATCTCAATGCATCCTACAATCCTTCTGAGAGTTACATGGATAGAGGCAATGATGACCAATCCATGAGAAAAATCTTTTGAGCAAGTGACCCATCTCGAGCTCATCCTTAAAAACCACACCTCACCCCTAGGATGGATAATGGCAATCCACTTATGGTGCAACGTAGTAGCCTCAATTCTACTCATGAACTCCTTTTTAACAACTTTAATATTATTGAGCTCTCTTGGAGTAAGGATCATAGATAGAGGAAATGATGATGAGGGTCAAACCCCCAAATGAAGGGCCCACCCACTAAAGCCTTTCAGCCATGAGAAAATTCTTTGAGGGGCACCCATCTGATGCTTATTCTGAAAAATGCACCTCCAAGGATGTTCAATGGAAATTCACCTATGGTACCAACAAGCGGCCTTCCCTATACTCATGAAGTCTTCGTTATAGACTTTAACACCTTGGAGGCACATAAAATCAGGATTCTCTGTCCTCATCTTTAAGCAAAGGGAAGGAGATAATGTTTAGCTTCATTTGTTTTCTAGAAAACGCCCTCTCTTCCCTTGCCTATCTTTTCCCCTTTACATGGCTTCTAATCTTTTCCAAGTTAGGTGCTTGGTCCAAGGTTTGTTTGTTTCTAATGAGTATGATATGATAGAGGTGAATCTAATTTTCTATCTTGCAAAGTTCTCACCAGCCATTTGGGTATAAATTTTAACTCCTCTATATCAATTTTCTCATCAACAAGTGCATCATATAAATGTGAAAAAAAATGGAATGATCCGCATCATCATGTGAAACTTGCAAAGGCTAAGGAGTTGCCTTATTTGGACCAGCACTTGACTGTACACCTATAAAAATAGGCAACAAAGTGTCATACACAACTTTGGAGCTAATTGATGTCTCCTTAGTAATGAAAGTAATGGCTGAATTGCATCCTCCACAAAAAACAACATCATGACTAACCAAAATGTGTTTAGTCTATAGCTCATATAGATGATAGCCTTTGCTTTGAAAATTGTACGCAAAAAATTCATTTTATTGCTTTAGTGCACAGCTCAAATAAAATCTTGATCAACATGTGATGCCAACTTTGCTTGAACCATTTGACATCTTATCAATGAGCCATAATTGAAGCTCTCTAAGCATACAGAACAACTAAAAGTGGAACTTTATGGGATCTCCCTTCATGCTTAATTATAGATAGAATGTTTCACTTATGTGTCCCTCGACTAGCTTTGATGTGAGCTCTTTCCCTCTATGTGCGCACTTTCTACTCTATGTTGGCTATATTTCTCTCCCCATGTAACCGCATAAACATGATATACTTATATGTGGTGGTACTTGGTACTTAGGGATTCATCTATTCTCATATCATTGATCATCTATCTATAGAGAGGTCTTCCCTCCATTGTGTGCCACTATGATTCGATATCCTTCTTCACTCTTGTGTGTACTTCTATTCGTGCTTCCTCACTCACTCACACACATAATAGTCGTATCGAAGAAAGTTTAGATCCTTCTCAATTTTCTTTTTTCTTTTTTGCATCCTCGTCCTGGTCACTCTAGTGAAAATCCATTTCGCATCATAAAAGTACAAAGTTGTGCAATGTTGTTCTGTGCACTTTTAGTAGTGCAGATGAGTTCGACATCATAGAAGTACAAAGTTTTGTACTATGAGATCATTTGCACTATTGTGAAAGTGAAGTCATATTAGTTTTTGCCTCATCTACTTAGTTTCTCCTACCATGTAGCATATAGATTTTTCTACCCTTTTATTCATCTCCTTAATAAATTGTTTTTGTGAATCAAAATGCCTCCATACATCAATGATATGACTAATTGAGGTGGGGGACTTTTGGACTACTTATTTTTCACTACATTAGCCCCCTAACACCCCTAGCACAAACTCGTTCACTAAAGTTCTTGCATTGTAATCCAAAATTTATAGCATTGAGTGTGATCTTCTAGTATATCATTGAACCCATCTCATTAAGAGTAGCATCTCCTCCATGATCGATCTCCTCCTCCATCCATGTCAATATCCTAGGCCAAAGATGACCCACATATGAACTGAGTTTCATGCAGCTAACTAGTTCATGTGGGGATTGAACAAATCTTGAAATGAGGATTGTGAAGCAGCACTTTCTGGACTATGAGCAAAGATGATGGAATAGCTCAAAGATAGCATATCAACAAAGAAGACTCTTATACCATTTGAATTCTGATCAAGGAAAATATGGATAAAAGTATAATTATTAAATTGAATTATCCTCACATAAAATCACTTTAACCCTTGGAAGAAAAACTAAAGCCAGCAAGGAGAACCAACAACATAGTCAAGAAGCAGACATGATGACTCATGAAAATCGCTTGAGGGCTTACAAGATAATATAGGGCATCAAGGTTATTCTACAAGGAACTATTAAGGTTGTAAATTTGGCAAGAAGTAGGTTGCCTCTACTCAACTTATCCAAAGGGAAGTCATATTTCTATTTGCCTTATCTACTTAGTTTTTCTTACTTTGTAGCATAATTATTATTATTCCTGTTTGTGCTGTATAGACCCTATATGTACACAGGCCTACAGGTCTTGGAAAAGTGTCCTTTTTTGTTTTTTTTGGTCCTAGCATTACGACAAATATATGGATGGTTTTATAACATGCATTGAAACACACATTGTGACCACTAGCTCGAGATCCAATGTCCCATACACATGCATATTCGGAAAGACACAACTCCATAAGTGAACAGTGCTCTCTGTGTGCATGCCTAGTGAAGGCAATAACTACTTTGTTTTGGAGGTGTTGATTCTCACAGAAGGAGTGAGATTTTTGAGTGAGATACGTAGCATTAGGAAGATGATCAATTGTGGTCCTCAAGAGTACTGAGAAGCATTCATTTGAGTGAAAAGAGGCTTAGAGAGTGTGCATATGACGCCGTCTATGCTTCAAGGCTGCATAGGGATCATTCTCCCATCAAATATTTCATGTCAAAATGTATCAAAGTTAAATAATGTTTTGGAAGTTTATCTATGAAGAGTGGTTAAGCACAAAATGATTAATCAAGTAGCTTCACAATGAAAATAATACTTGGCATGCATTATCCATCTAAATTAATGCTTGCCCTCTTTCCAAATAGAATTCGAAGATTAGAGGCCAAGACCAGGAAATAGAGGTCAATTATTTTCAATTATGAGGTCTGCGGATCCCAGAAGTACTTGAAGATTAGTGGATCTTCCAAAAGTACTTCAAGATTAATGGGTCTATGGGAATGTTGTTAGATCCAAATCTAAAGCACTTTTGAAGCTATAAATTCTTGACAACCTTGAGAGCGAATGGGCATCAAATCTTCCTATTGTCCATATCCATACGCATCACGATTTAAGACTTGGGAAACAACAGCCGCATCTAAATGAGACTAAATACATAAGGTTTGAAAGGCTCCATGAAGGCTTTCAAGATCATCATCATGCAAACCAAACGGACTTTCAAGAGAATTTGCCTATTTAGCAGCCGAGATGAATCCTCAACACCATAACGGAAGGAGTAAAGACAACGGCACAGAAACAGCCATTATACCTGATTCATCATTCGCCAAGTCTGAATGTAGCAAATGTGCAGTGTTATAATTATTCATCTGAACATGCCGCGAACGAACTGTTCGTGTGCACGATCATATACTACATGCGTACCACGAGTACACACGACTGTGGACTATGACAATTTCAAGGATGATGATGATGATGGTCGTGAGAATGATGAACGAAGATATCTCCGGTTGAGTAGAGGAATGCTCCGCCGAACCTCCCCTCAAATTCGAGGCTGGCATCGGCTGCGTTGAATGGCTCCTTTACAATCACCTTGCAGTCGCTCACCGGATTGTACTTGCGGAACTTAAAATCGTTGACATCAAGTCGAAAGTTGCCATCCCATCCAGTGTAGGCTTTGCCAATGAATTCCCAACCACATTTAAGCACCACAGTAGTGCCTGCAACCACAACAACAATCCGATTCATGGATTAGACATCCTTTTGCTCGTTGGATTGCGCTATCAATAAACTCTGAGAGTACAAACCCACGGAGTATCATATAAACGACATTATGACAACCGTCATGCTCAACACGCACCTTTGACAGGCGTGTCACGCCATCCTAAAACGCGCCCTTTCACAACAATGGGTGCAAGGAAGGGACGATGTGGAGGTGCTGGAAACGGATTCGGAGAATGAGGATGAGCGTTTAGAGGCAACAATAGCACAAAGAATGTGGCCAGCAGCACAGGCATGGCTAGTTTACGGATGGCCATGGCGAGATTCTATTAGGGATATTCTCCACAAAGCCGTACGAGTGACAAAAAGCAAAGAAAGAAATATGCAAAGAAAGAAATATGCTGGTGAGGTTGGAGAAGCAGGGCGGCCGATGGATTGATTATGTTGATATGAGCATTGATACCAGCCTTAAATTATAAATACAGTGTGTGATATGTGTATGATTGACTTCATATGGTTTCTCTCTCTCTCTCTCTTCGCACACAGCTTGCGCGCCCACGGCCATGTCCGCTTGTCTCCGCACTCCAAAGAAAAATATAAATCAAGGAGTGATGCTCACCGAATGAGTATATAAAAACTGCATTTAAAACCTCAAAACCCTGCAAAACTACGACCGCCCAACACACACACACACGACTCCGCATCCCATAACCGTTTCTGTGAGCCCTCTCCAGCAATAATCTTATCGAACACAAACTCAACTACATCAACAGTAATTCAAATGAGTGACACACGATGTACATCCCATCTACTCGCAACCAGGGACGCTTCTCATGATTAAGCGAAAAACGCCTTGTGGCAGGTGATGTGATTCCAGTATACATCAGCTGACTTTCGTCCTGGATTGATGCGTCTCAAATGTGAAAGGAATGTTTCCAAGGTTTCGGAGGAAAAAAAAAAAACAAACGCATACCCATATTTCTTTCACCACTTTACTATTTTCTATATCACGAAAGAAAGCCCCACGTCTCTTCTACTACTGCGAATGTCTTTGCTTGCTTTGAGTCTCATTCATGGACGTTGTATTGCATTCCAAAATAGTGGAGCGACGCATGTTACATTTATGAGTGGAGAGACAACATGCAATGTCTAAGTTATTCCGAAATAGTGGATCGGCGCATGTTACATTTATGAGTAAGTGGAGAGATAAAATGCAATCTCTAAGCTAAAGGAGCTCCTTTATGGATAGGAATTACTTTTGAAGCTATGTTTCGGAGTGCGATTTCATCTTTTAAAGGGAAGGTAAGAGAGCATCTGTAGCCTCTTGATCCTTTGAAAAAGTAGTTCAGCGAATGAGATCTTTAGCAAGTCATAATAGCCTCCTTTCAAGTCCTCTAATTTGTCTTCCACGTTGAAAGATCACCCTTTTTCTGAAATCCTTGAGATTTCTATATCTTCCCAAACCCTCAATGTCAACTCCTTTGATTTCTTTAGGCTTTGAAATGCCCTACTATCGCTAATCGGGGATGATACAAGGACTCAACATAGTGCAGGAGGATTTCTGCCCTCCACTAGGTTCCTAGAAAGAGTTATAGCCTCCTCTTGTTAAACACTTCTCTGCAATTAACTTGAGAATCAGCTTGTTTTCCCTGTGCTTCAAGGGTATCGCAATATCCACCACACATGCCTTGAATCAAAGAAATTGGATCTTATATGGAAAAACACTATCCATTACAATACAAACTATTCTCTCTACCTAAGTGTAGGGATATAGATTGATAATATAGACTATTTCTCACAATTAGTTTGTGTAAGAACCTATTGTAGGATCCAAATGATGCTTAGATTCAAGTACACTGAGGGTGAAAACTTCAGGTAGATGTGCCTAAAATTATAAAGAAACTATATAAAAGTGTATAGGATATGCACAAGGGTTCAAAAGAGGCTTAGATATGTATTTTGTCTTTACCACAATCTATGAAACCAAGCACTCAGGGTGTACTTTTTTGTTACTAAAGATTTAATAAACAAATTGAGTGGTTTTGGTTACTTACTAACTTGTACCATGACCCTTGATGCTTTCCATGGACGTGACTACTTTTCTAATGTATAATTGAGTGTTTACCTTCAATTCGGACTTGAGTTTCATAACTAGGAACATAGATCATGCATGTGAAAGTAAATTGCATTTAATCCTGATACATTTGAGGATCAAATGCATCATTAAAATATTCAGGTGCATTGAAATATGTATTTTTTTATGGAGATAAGGATGTGGCTACATTGAACTCAAAATTGCATTGAAATTTATAGTAATTCTAGGTTCAAGATGCACGTTACAGAGCTTGAGGCTAAGTTAGTCCAATTTGAATGAGTCCAAAATAAATTAGAAGTCTTGGTGCGCAAAAGGACTACTTGGCATGTATGGCTAGCCTTACAAGAATAGGAATGGAGTCATGGAAAACTCTCTATATATCTCATTAGGATTGATCGTGACAAGAAGAGTATTTTTAATAGTTAGATGCATGGCTCTAGTAGCTTGAATCCAATTCTAGTCCACGAAGCCCCAAACATAAACAACAACATCTAGATGTGTTCAATTTCCTTTTGACTAGCTACAATAAGAGGATTGACAGGTCCATGTAGCACCATGAGGCTCTATGTAATTGCCTAAGAGCATTGGACCACACCAACATAAGGAAACGGTCGAGAAGGATAATCAATCACAAAAATCTATCGAAGCATAATGCCTATTGCTTATCATCCCGTTTGAGGATCACACTCTTGCAACCCTCCCCCTAAAAATGTTGTCAAGGTTCTTGACCATGTTGAAGTTATCCACCATGACCACCAATGGAGGAAGACCTTTGAGAGAATCTCAATACACAATCCTTCTGAGAGTTACATGGATAGAGGCAATGATGACCAATCCATGAGAAAAATCTTTTGAGCAAGTGACCCATATCGACATCATCCTTAAAAACCACACCTCACCCCTAGGATGGTTGGTGGCAAACCACTTATGGTGCAACGTAGTAGCCTCAAGTCTACTCATGAACTCCTTTTTAACAACTTTAATATTATTGAGCTCTCTTGGAGTTAGGATCATAGATAGAGGAAATGATGACGAGGGTCTAACCCCCAAACAAAGGGGCCACCCACTAAAGCCTTTCAGCCATGAGAAAATTCTTTGAGGGGCCCCCATCTGATGCTTATTCTAAAAAATGCACCTCCAAGGATGGTGAATGGAAATTCACCTATTGTGCCAACCAACAGCCTTGCCTATACTCATGAATTCTTCGTTATCAACTTTAACACTTTGGAGGCACATAAAATCAGGATTCTTTGTCCTCATCTTTAAGCATATACAACAACTAAAAGTGGAACTTTATGGGATCTCCTTTGATGCTTAATTATAGATAGAGTGTTTCACTTATGTGTCCTTCGACTAGCTTTGATGTGAACTCTTTCCCTCTACATGCACACTTTCTACTCTAGTGTTGGTTATATTTCTTTCCCCATGTAACCGCATATACATGATATACTTATATGTGGTGGTACTTTGTACTTAGGGATTCATCTATTCTCATATCATTGATCATCTATCTATAGAGAGCTCTTCGCCCCATTGTGTGCCACTATGCTTCGATATCCTTCTTCACTCTTCTGTGTAATTCTATACGTGCTTCCTCACTCACTCACACACGCAATAGTCGTATCAAAGAAAGTTTAGATCCTTCTCAATTTTGTTTTTTTTTTTGCATCCTCATCCAGGTCACTTTTACTAGTGAAAATCCATTAAGCATCATAAAAGTACAAAGTTGTGCAATGTTGTTTTGTACACTTTTAATAGTGCAAATGAGTTCGACATCATAGAAGTAAAAAGTTTTGTACTATGAGATCATTTCCACTATTGTGACGGAAAAAAGTGATGGCATTTCCTCCATGACCGATCTTCTCCTCCTCCTCCTTGGATGACGGCATTCTTGGTTGATAATCCTTTTTGACAAAATTTACAGCCCTATCACATCATCAATCCTATGACTCTATCACATTATTTTTTCGAAATTATCCATGTCAATATCCTAGGCCAAAGATGACCCACATATGAATTGACTTTCATGCAGCTAATTAGTTCATGTGGGGATTAAACAAATCTTGAAGTGAGGATTGTGAAGCAGCACTTTCTCGACTATGAGCAAAGATGATGGAATAGCTCAAAGATAGCAGATCAACAAAGAAGACTCTTATACCATTTGAATTTTGATAAACAAAAATATGGATAAAAGTAAAATTATTAAATTGAAATATCCTTACATAAAATCACTTTAACCCTTGGAAGAAAAACTAAAGCCACCAAGGAGAACCAACAACATAATCAAGAAGCACACATGATGACTCATGAAAATCGCTTGAGAGCTTACAAGATAATATAGGGCTCATTGGTTATACTATAACACGTCCATCCAATGCCAACCAAATGGGCATAGAAACGAACAAGCCCATCTAAAGTCATCAAGGTTATTCTACAAGGAACTATTAAGGTTGTAAATTTGGCAAGAAGTAGGTTTCCTCTACTCAACTTATCCAAAGGGAAGTCATATTTCTATTTGCCTTATATACTTAGTTTTTCATACTCTATAGCATAAACATTATTCTACCCTTTTATCATATGTTTAATAAATTGTTCTTGACAATCAAAATGCCTCCGCACATCAATGATGTTATGACTAATTGAGGTGAAGGATTGTTGGAGTGCTTATGTGTCACTGCATCAACCCCTAGCAAAAACTCGTTCACTATAGCTCTTGCATTGTAATTTCCAAAATTTATAGCTTTGAGTGTCATTTTGTAGTATATTGTTGCACCATCTCGTTAAGTGTAGCATCTAGCCATTAATTGTCTCATGGATTTTGTTCCTTACAACTGTAGTCATTTGCAATTGTAGTGGATATACCCCTTGAAAAAGAAATAGTGGAAGTCATCCCTTATAACATTTTTTTATAGGAAGACAGCCAAATTTTATTTCGGCCAATGATTCATCTCCTCTTCCTCCTCTGATGGTAGCATTCTTTGTTGATTATCCTTTTTGACAATATTTACAGCCCTATCACATCATCCATCCTATGACTCTATCGCATTATCCTTTTAATATTGCAACTGCATTTGCCATCATAGAAGTACAAAGTTTCGCACTCGGAAATCATTTTCACCACTTCTGTTGGGACTTTACCCCCTTTCAAATCCATTCATGTAGTCGTGTTTTCCATTGAATTTATAGTTTGTGGGCTATATTTTAGCTTTGTTGAAAATCATATCTTCCTACGTTTGAGTTATTTGCTACAATACAAACAACAATGATTCTTTAGCATGCTTCAAGTTAAATATAAGCTTTAGGGAACCAACCATTTAATGTGGTCTTACATGATGGAACATGTTCCTGTTTTGAAGCAACTATTAAACATAGTGGAAAATGTGGACAAGTGACATGACCATTCTACTTCTATGCAACCTATTTTCATAGATTCAAGATCTTCTTCAAATACAATGACTATGCCTTATCCATCTCAAGAGCAGCTTAGGTGGGATGGAGAGGATGCTTAAGCTCATGCATTGGTTGCCCTTTCTGTGAAGTGTCATGTTGTTCCACACATCGGATCATGCACTACTTCAAGACAAGTTTGGGATACACTTGCTTTCTTAGGATGTCCTACATAATGAAGCATGTGTTTCTTACTTGGGAAAGCAACTTGAAGATGTATGTATGGATGAAAACGAGTCACTGGATGTATATGTTACATACATCAAGGATTTGAAAGAGCAATTGGTAAACATTGATAAGATCATTCTAGATACATCACTCACTTCTATACTACTCAAAGGATTGTTAGAATCTTTTCAAAGCTTTGCCACTACACTTAATTTGGTGATAAAAGAAAATCCAAATATGTATATTTTTCGTGAGATTATTTCTTTTCTTTAGCATGATGAGCAATCAAGAGTTAACAAAAGTGGTTTGCTTGAGGGAATGCAAGCATTTAATATTACACAAAAGGACAAAAGTAAGTATGGTGCAGCTTGGGGTTCATCAAAACCAATGCCTTACTCTTACTTTATGCTTCCTCCTCTCTTGACGGTGATATGCAAAAGAAGAAGAGATGGAAGTATTCGCGAAAAGTTTGGACATACCATTGATGAATGTAACAATATTTCCAAGCATAATGAAAAGAAGAAAGAATTTGGCATGTCTATTCTTGAGAATACATATAATGCAAAGAATGATGAACCTAATTTCGCTCAAGATGTTTAACGATGTGTTGTTACTTGTTTAGTGAGTGTCAGTGGTAGACATTATTGCAAGAGGTTCATGCTCTTGACTGCTAATGAGAGTAGAGAGTAACGAGAGCTTCACATAAGCAAGGCATGGGGGCCTCACATTCAGGAAGCGGTAGATTGGAGACATTTCACCATGCATTTGTAAGTATTTTAAGATTATTTTGATTATGCATATAAGCATGATTTATTTTGTTACTTATTACTTTGTTTATTTATTGTTTGGAGTGTGTATCTTTTTTTCATCATCCCACACATGTCGCAACGTAGGATGGATATTTGTGGGGCCTTACTAAGATGCTAACTAATTTGAACAGTGTAGGAGTTCCAAATGTATGGAAAAATTAAAGTGTGATTTATCAGTGTCAGGAACAACAATATCACCTGATGGTACATAATTTTTGTTTCTTAATATATTTTTAACTGTAAAAAATATACGTTCCTCTTCCTCTATCTTTATCTACATCAAAATATTGGGCTTCCTTGCCCTTCACCTTTGAGCCTCCAATATTCATCTCGTTAGTGACCATCAAAGCCACCAACTATTCAAACCTGGGAATATTGACTCTGACATATCCCAATGTTGTAAAAGCCTTCTACTTCTCATCATCCCTAAGCCCATTCAAGGTGTATGCAACTAGGTCATCATAATTTATGTTCAAACCTATCAAACCCAATGCATCATTAACCTCTTTGATTTTCACAATTTAGTCATCTATATTGCTACTTGGTGCTTTTCTCAAGTTGTTAGATTCATTCCTCAATTGAATCCTCCTTGCTTTGGTTGAAGTGGAGTAAAGCCTTTCTAGGCTATGCCATACCTTCATGGAAGTGTCTAGATCTTGTATGGGTGCAAAGGAAACCATACAAAGTCAATAGTAAGAATGCAAAAGTGATCAAATTGAAGTTAAAAGTTATTAGAAATAGCACATGTTATCTTTATTTCTAAATGGCTATCTTCTATGATCATTTACCCAAAACATCTAGGGATAAAATAAGCATCTAAGATGATTTTAGATCATTGCCTAAGGCCACTATTTAGGATGGGTTTCGTGAACCTTTCACTAGGAACGGTTTGGAAGAGAGAGGAAGGCATACCTTATACACTTTACTATAATGATTAACCATTTCAATTAGATTAGTATCCATCCCAAGGACTATAATAGAAGCTCCATTGAGTACTTATGTCCACACTATAATGGAACATGGCGTCAAGAGTTTTTACTTCATTTAATGGAAAAATGTATCACATATTGCATAACTAGGTAATGAGCTTTCAACACATTTTTATTGATGATTATCCCATATCCTCAATGAAAATAGAGAAGCAAATTGCAAGAGATTTTCATCAAGATTTGAGATTTATACAAGAACTTTCAAGAAAATGTTCACAAATTTGAAGTTTAATTTCAAAAAATGTCAATTTTGTATCACCAAAAGGTACTCTATTAGTACATATAGTATCTACCCAAGGGCTAATAGTTGATCGAGCTATAGGAAGTCCTTGTAATCCCAACTTAAAAGTTTTCTAGGCGATGCAAGAAATTATAGGAGGGGAACCAAAATGTATTCAAAAGTCACAAAACCCTTTTCAACTCTTACAAGGAGGGAGTCGTTTACATCAACACTTATAGCGACAAAGGTGCTCAACAAACCAAATATAAGTTTATGTGCTCCACCATTATAGATTGTACCTTGTTGCACTTTATATTTAATATTTAGTGGCACCATATTGGCCCTACCATCAGATGAAAGAGAACTAGACTACTTACAAAGGGGGAGAGGGGTTATAATACAACCAAGAGGAAGGTTTCCCCATCGTGTTTACCTTGAAAAAATCAAGCAATCTCTCAATTAACTTTGTAGTCATATTTAATTAGCAACCATTAGAATATAAATTCATAATGCAAGGATAGTATAGCATGTTGAGTATAGTGTTAGTTACATTTATTTCAAGAATATGATTTTGGAACTCAAATCAAATGTGGTAAGTAATGTCATTTATGTTGAAAATCAAGTCTCAATCATGCAAAAAGGCTCAACCATGAGTTTTGCAAGTGGACCAATCAAAAAGGAGGACCCAAAGTCGTGGAATAAAGTTAGAAGCTCCACCAAAATCAATCTAATTCAAATCTCATCAAATCAACCACCAAAAAGTGGACCTACACTGATTGGTGGGTGGTTAGCTAGATTGTAGGAAAAGTAAAACTCTATATAAGCATCATCCCTCCTTTGTATCTTGAGTTGTATGCATTCCACAAGTTTCTCACTTAGTTTACTGAAGTCATAAACTCAAGCAAGCTGCCCTCTTGTTTGCTTACCTCATTTTCGCATGATTTTTCTCCTCTCTATCTAGAGGTGTAGTTAGGCTTTTCCAAATCTGATTGTACCAGATTGCAGAGCATTGTTTGCTCTCTCATGTACTCATTTTTCTTGTTTTTTAGCTTCATTTGGTCTCTAATATTGTGCCCTAAATTTTGCCAAAGTTTCAAGTTATTTGTTTGAGTGAGTTGTGAAGAATTGCCAACTTTGTGAAGGTATATCTCTGCACATAGGCAGAGAGTGTTGCAAATACATTTCAGTTTAAGGGCTATACATTCGATTCAAGTCTTTCTGAGTTTAGATATACACCATGATCATCTTTAAGTTAGTCTCTTTTAGTATATGGTCTGATACAAATATTAAAAGAGGAGATGCTATTGTGCCTACATCTACATTAGTTCTGCACTCCTACCAAAACATACAAATCAACTACTGCAACCCTTTTTCTTTTAGAACATTAACTTCAATCAAGTAAAGAGGAAGAAAAATACAACAAGATTACAAAGTGTTACAAAGTGTGTTAAAAGCGCTATCATTTCCTAATTAGTTTGGCTCTGTGAAGCACAAAAATCATAGAGTGACTAAGGGGAGGATCACCTTGACAATTTCTGTTGTTGCCTAAGAGGGCAAACGTCTCCTATATGGATTACTCTTTGAACATGTCCTCTACTCTCTTTCAAGACTTTCCAAAGTGCCTCCCCCTTGATAGTTCCAAGGAGCGGTCGAGCACCGCATAAATTTCTTAAGAATGGCTTGTTACCAAGAGATCTTCTGATTTAATTGAACTAGCTTTTGGACAATAGACCATATCCTTACACATCTCAGGCACATGATTCTCCTTTGATCATTGGCACCTCTTGCACCAAGGAGGGCTTTACAAATCTTTCTTTGCTTTGATGTTGGTAAAAATGTCACAGTGGAGAATCGTTCTCCCTCTCAATTTAAAGATTTAATAATCCTTAAAACTCCTCTTTGATCCTCAAGTTTCAATTGGATGGAACATTGAACTTCTATTCATTCTCAGGATATCTCTTGTTCCCATTATTTGACATAATACCTCTAGAGTGGAGAACAACTCTATATTCTAAGAGTCTGAAATCTTCCCTTTACCACACCAAAATGTAGCTTTTAAGCAAGCAATAGTCAAGGTAAGCAAGTCCAAGATTGTTGTCCAAGTTCTCGTTTAAATTTACCTTTTATCTTGTAATCTCAAATCCCTTCTACGATCATCTTGTGGCTCTAGGAATCACCTTGTTTCTAACCAAGGAAACCCCAAAGATGGGGAACCAATTAGAATCACTTTGACATATGTTCACAACCCACTTCACCCCTTACCATGGTTTATCTTGGATTATGAGGCCACGAAATAGGTTGCAAGGCATTCCCAAAGGGACCTTGCACAATCTTCGTTGTAATTGAGAAACATATTGGTCTCATACATTGCTATTTGGTATTGGAGATGGTTATGTGCTTGATAACCCCTTTCTTGACTTCATCTTTGACCAAGAAGTTGAGGCCATCCAACATAATGGCAAAGAGGAAGGGGAGCCAATGGGCACCCATGCCTGATTGGTTGATTGAGAGGGAAGGGGGATGAAAATTATCCCTTATAGTCCATACAAGTGGTTGCATTCTCCAAGAGAGTGGACATCATCTTTGTAAAGCCTTTCTGAGCACTAGATCAAGTAAAGATTGGAGTACAAGGTCTCACTCAACATTGATGTAAGCTTCAAGTCAATCTTGACGAACATGAAGTTTCGATTTAATTCATTGGCATACTCCATCCCTCTACTGGTATAGATGATAGCTTTCAAGATGGACCTACAAATCATTAAACTTTCTAGTATTTATGGATTCACTTGTCCAAGATGCCCAATGTCTGTTGAGGACTTTTGATAAGATCTTGTAACTAGTCTACAACATGGTTATTGGCCTCACGTTTCTTATGTAATCTTTCTCATCTATTTTTATGAATTAATTTGAACACCCCCTCATTGAGACACCACGAGAGATGAAGAATTTTTTTGCGAACCTATCAAGACTTTGGCTCTCTCCCTTGGGCAAGAACACAGTCACCTCCTCCAACTTGTATGCCTTGAATGATTTGTCTTACCACTTTGCAATGTCAGAAAGAACTATGTATATCTAATCTCTGAGATAGCCACCATGCAATCCCAACCATGGGGACATAGGGAAAAAAAGGAATTCTCTTTGAAGAGGCCATGGATTAAGTCATGTTTCTCTTTCTCTGAGATGTAAAATCTACCATCCATTTTGTCCATCATCAACATGAAATCTCTACCTTATTCTTTTCTCGTAACTTTGCACATTTCTTTCATCAGTTTATCGACTTTCCCTATCTACCACTCTTTGAAAAAGAGTTGATGATCACAACAATAAATCCCTTCTTTGATACAAAACTTGTCCTTAATCTTGAAAAGTGCCACATAGACATTCTTATTTCCTTTGCTAACCTCTTTTTCCAATCAAAGTAGTCTTGCATACAACTTTTCCATTCTCTCCATTCTAATTACTTTCATCTCCTTTTGAGTATTTTTGAATAGTTAGATGCATGGCTCTAGTAGCTTGAATCCAATTCTAGTCCACGAAGCCCCAAACATAAACAACAACATCTAGATGTGTTCAATTTCCTTTTGACTAGCTACAATAAGAGGATTGACATGTCCACGTAGCACCATGAGGCTCTATGTAATTGCCTAAGAGCATTGGACCACACCAACATAAGGAAATGGTCGAGAAGGATAATCAATCACAAAACTCTATCGAAGCATAATGCCTATTGCTTATCATCCCCTTTGAGGATCACACTCTTGCACCCCTCCCCCCTAAAAATGTTGTCAAGGTTCTTGACCATGTTGAAGTTATCCACCATGACCACCGATGGAGGAAGACCTTTGAGAGAATCTGAATGCATCCTACAGTCCTTCTAAGAGTTACATGGATAGCGGCAATGATGACCAATCCATGAGAAAAATCTTTTGAGCAAGTGACCCATCTCGAGCTCATCCTTAAAAACTACACCTCACCCCTAGGATGGTTGGTGGCAATCCACTTATGGTGCAACGTAGTAGCCTCAAGTCTACTCATGAACTCCTTTTTAACAACTTTAATATTATTGAGCTCTCTTGGAGTTAGGATCATAGATAGAGGAAATGATGACAAGGGTCAAACCCCCAAACAAAGGGGCCACCCACTAAAGCCTTTCAGCCATGAGAAAATTCTTTGAGGGGCACCTATCTTATGGTTATTCTGAAAAATGCACCTCCAAGGATGGTTAATGGAAATTCACCTATTGTGCTGACAAACCGCCTTGCCTATACTCATGAAGTCTTCGTTATCAACTTTAACACCTTGGAGTCACTTAAAATCAGGATTCTTTGTCCTCATCTTTAAGCAAAGGGAAGCAGATAATGTTCAGCTTCATTTGTTTTCTGGAAAACTCCCTCTCTTCCCTTGCCTATCTTTTCCCCTTTATGTGGCTTCTAATATTTTCCAAGTTGGGTGCTTCGTCCAAGGTTTGTTTGTTTCTAATGAGTACGATATGATAGAGGTGAATCAAATTTTCTATCTTGCAAAGTTCTCACCAGGCATTTGGGCATAAATTTTGCCTTCTCTATATCAACTTTCTCATCAACAAGTGCATCATATAAATGTTAATAAAAACTGGAATGATCAACATCATCATGTGAAACTTGCAAAGGCTAAGGGGTTGCCTTATTTCGACCAGCAGTTGAATTTACACCTATAAAAATAGGTAACAAAGTGTCATACACAACTTTGGAGCTAATTGATGTCTCCTTAGTACATGAAAGTAATGGCTGAATTGCATCTTCCACAAAAAACAAGATCATGACAAACCAAAATGTGTTTAGTCTATAGCTCATATAGATGAAAGCCTTTGCTTTTAGAATTGTACGCAACAAAATGCATTTTATTGCTTTAGTGCACAGCTCAAATAAAATCTTGATCAACATGTGATGCCAACTTTGCTTTAACCATTTGACATCTTATCGATAAGCCATAATTGGAGCTCTCTAAGCATATACAACAACTAAAAGTGGAACTTTATGGGATCTCCCTTCATGCTTAATTATAGATAGAATGTTTTACTTATGTGTCCCTCGTTTGGCTTGGATGTGAGATCTTTCCCTCTACATGCGCACTTTCTACTCTAGTGTTGGCTATATTTCTTTCGCCATGTAACCGCATATACATGATATACTTATATGTGGTGGTACTTGGTACTTAGGGATTCATCTATTCTCATATCATTGATCATCTATCTATAGAGATCTCTTCCCTCCATTGTGTGCCACTATGCTTCGATATCCTTCTTCACTCTTGTGTGCACTTCTATTCGTGATTCCTCACTCACTCACACACGCAATAGTTGTATCAAAGAAAGCATAGATCCTTCTCACATTTCTTTTTTCCTTTTGCATCCTTGTCCTGGTCACTTTTACTAGTGAAAATCCATTTAGCATCATAAAAGTACAAAGCTGTGCAATGTTGTTTTGTACACTTTTAATGGTGCAAATGAGTTCGACATCATAGAAGTACAAAGTTTTGTACTATGAGATCATTTTCACTATTGTGAAAGAAAAAAGTGATGGCATCTCCTCCATGATCGATCTTCTCCTCCTCCTTCTTGGATGACAACATTCTTTGTTGATTATCCTTTTTGACAAAATTTACAGCCCTATCACATCATCGATCCTATGACTCTATCACATTATTTTTTCGGATTTATCCATGTCAATATCCTAGGCCAAAGATGACCCACATATGAATTGAGTTTCATGAAGCTAACTAGTTCATGTGGGGATTGAACAAATCTTGAAATGAGGATTGTGAAGGTGCAGTTTCTCAACTATGAGCAAAGATGATGGAATATCTCAAAGATAGCAGATCAACAAAGAAGACTCTTATACCATTTGAATTTTGATCAAGGAAAATATGGATAAAATTATAATTATTAAATTGAAATATCCTCACATAAAATCACTTTAACCCTTGGAAGAAGTACTAAAGCCACAAATGAGAACCAACAACATAATCAAGAAGCACACATGATGACTCATGAAACTCGCTTGAGAGCTTACAAGATAATATAGGGCTTATTGGCTATACTATAACAAGTTCGTCCAATGCCAACCAAATGGACATAGAAATGAACAAGCCCATCTAAAGTCATCAAGGTTATTCTACAAGGAACTATTAAGGTTGTAAATTTGGGAGGAAGTAGGCTACCTCTACTCAACTCATCCAAAGGGAAGTCATATTTCTATTTGCCTTATCTACTTAGTTTTTCCTACTCTGTAGCATAAACATTATTCTACCCTTTTATCATGTATTTAATAAATTGTTCTTGACAATCAAAATGCCTCCGCACATCAATGATGTTATGACTAATTGAGGTGAAGGATTGTTGGAGTGCTTATCTATCACTGCGTCAGCCTTCAGCAAAAACTCTTTCACCATAGCTCTTGCATTGTAATTTCCAAAATTTATAGCTTTGAGTGTCATCTTGTAGTATAGTGTTGCACCATCTCATTAAGTGTATCTAGCAATTAATTGTCTCATGGATTTTGTTCTTCACAATTGTAGTCATTCGCAATTGTAGTGGATATACCCCTTGAAAAAGAAATAGTGGAAGTCATCCCTTATAACGTTTTTTTATAGGACGGCAGCCAAATTTTATTTCGGCCAATGATTAATCTCCTCTTCCTCCTCTGATGATACCCTTCTTTGTTGATTATCCTTTTGACAATATTTACAGCCCTATCACATCATCCATCCTATGACTCTATCGCATTACCTTTTAATATTCCAAAAATAGATTCAACCTCTTCTTCAAATACAATGACTATGCCTTATCCATCTCAAAAGCAGCATAGGTGGGATGGAAAGGATGCTTAAGCTCATGCATTGGTTGCCCTTTCTAGGAAGTGCCATGTTGTTCCACACATCCGATCATGCACTGCTTCAAGACAAGTTTGGGATACACTTGCTTTCTTAGGATGTCCTATGTAATGAAGCATGTGTTTCTTACTTGGGAAAGCAAGTTGAAGATGTATGTATGGATGAAAACAAGTCACTGGATGTATATGTTACATACATCAAGGATTTGAAAGAGCAATTGGTAAACATTGATAAGATCATTCTAGATACATCACTCATTTCTATACTACTCAAAGGATTGTAAGAATCGTTTCAAAGCTTTGGTACTACACTTCATTTGGTTATAAGAGAAAATTCAAATATGTATATTTTTTGTGAGATTATGTCTTTTCTTTAGCATGATGAGCAATCAAGAGTTAACAAAAGTGGTTTGCTTGAGGGAATGCAAGCAGTTAATATTACACAAAAGGACAAAAGTAAGTATGGTGCAGCTTGGGGTTCATCAAAACCAATGCCTTACTCTTACTTTATGCTTGGTCATTTTGATTAGGGTTTTAGGGTCGTAACACCTGCATAACATATATACACACTTTGGAGTACACATATAATACATATATACATGTATATACACATGTGTATAGAAATATACATAATTTAGGTCTAGATCTTTAAAATTTGGGTTTTAGGGTTTAGGCATACATATAACTCAATTAAGAGGAAAAAAATCTGAATAAATAAATAAATATATATATAAAATAGGATCAATTAAGAAAAAATCCGAATATATAGATAAAATAGGATAGTTATATAGATTAGGGTTTAAGTCTTTAAGAGTATGATTTTTAGGTTTAATAAAAAAACAAATGTTCTAAAATGTCCCTATTGTGTTAGATGGCTTCTTTGGACCTTGAAGAGAGAATGGCATGTCCTTGCACACAACGCAAGTATCAAATTTATCGGAAACGATGGATTTTTACTGCACATGTTAGAGAGAATGGATCCTTTGATAGGAATCGACTTGAAAACCTACGTTATCATTCGCATGGTCCCCCAGGTGAGCAGATGGACCGAAACGACCTTGCACCGATAACCTCTCGTGGACAAAAGAGAGCAAAAAAGGACTTACACGTACAAGCAAGTACTAATAATATTACACAGAATGAACATATGGAAGAGATGCTTGAAGCATTTTATGAGATGGACGAAGATCATGATGGTGGAGAAGGTGTCGAGAGTTTCATGGAGACAACAGAAATTCCACGATCAGAAGTCGATGAAGAATATGAAAACATGTGAAGACTAGCTCGTTTACCACTTTATAATGGAGCAAAGATATCTGTACTACGTGCGTCACTCGTGATGCTCAATCTGCAATCCATTTATGGATGGTCAGATAGTAGTGTCACTGAATTGTTCAAGTAAGTGGAGAACAAATTGACTTTCATTGTTGTATCACAATAACTTTATTTACTAATATCATTTTAATTGCTTATTGCAGGCTTCTTAAAGATCAATTTTTGCCAGAGGACAATGACATGCCTCCAACACGTGGAGATGCGAAAAAACTTTTACAGTCCATTGGAATGGATTATACTAAGATTCATGCTTGTCTGAATGGTTGCATTCTCTTTCGGAATGAGTATGAGCATCTCCATGTATATCCAAAGTGTGGAGCAAATAGATTTAGAGAAGACGTTGTAGGCGAAGCAATCCCCGCAAAGGTTCTTCGCCACTTTCCCATCATTCCACGAATTAAGAACATGTTTAGATGCAAATCTATAGCTGAGTTAATGTCATGGCATACAAAGAACAGGTCCACAAATAATGTAATGCGAGTGCCTGCTGACTCTGATGCTTGGAAGCACATAGATAGTAAGTGGCGAGAGTTTGCTAGTGAGTCTCGGTCCATACGTCTAGGCCTAGCTATGGATGGAGTGAATCCATTTGGATTACGAAGTTCTTCATGGAGCACATGGCATGTATGTTTGGTCAATTATAATATCCCACCATGGTTGGCCACAAAGAAAGGTCATTTATTATTAGCTCTTATTGTACCTGGTAAGTATAAGGTAAAAAACATGGATGTATATCTTGCACCACTTGTGGAAGAACTGCGCATTTTATGGGATGGGATTACTGTGCGTGACATGTCTCAACCTATAAGAAGATGAGATATGCGAGTGCAAGGCATACTTATGTGGACAATGCATGATTGGCTTGGTTATGATGAATGTTCAGGTTTATCGATTTCGGGTTACCATGCTTTTCCTTTATGTGGACCACAACTCGAAGCACGCTATTCCAAAGCACTACGTAAAACTGTCTATGAAGGACATCATAGATATTTGTGTGATGAAAATTTTTTACGTGAAGGACAAATTGGTTGACAAGCGCAACACCAAATGAAAGCTAACGATTGGAAACAACTGTGGGATTCAGAAAATCCAGTTGCTGGCATAGAACGGTTGTCCATCTTTCATGAAATTCGTTATTGGAGTGAATTCTTGATCAATCATTTGGTGGACCCGATGCATATCTTTAAGAATGTGGGAGAGATTCTTTGGAAAACTTTGATCGGAAAGAAAGAAAGCAAAGCACAAAGGGAGGACTTAGAAGAGTGAGGTCGTATGCGAGAGTTGTGGGCAATTACTAAGCCCGACGGAAGAGTATCGTTACCAAGAGCTCCTTGGGTGCTTTGCAGGATGGAAGAGCAACAAGTGAAGAAAACAATTTCAGAGTTTTGAACACCTACTGGATGCATGAGGTGTCTAAAGAATGCTTTCACACAAAACGACGATCTTGTAGGACTCAAGTCTCATGATTGGCACAAGTTTTTACAGTTTGTGCTCCCTGTAGCTCTAAAAGATTGTCTTTCAGAGAATGTACGAAGAACCATTTATAAAATTAGTTCTTTAGTACAGTGGATATCTTCTAAAGAGATAAATAGAGATAGCATAGAGAGTGCGAAACTCAAGGCTATCGAGGCTGTTTGTATGGTAGAGAAATACTTTCCCACAAGTATTCTCACTATTCAACTTCATTTACTGGTTCATGTGGTAGATGAAGTTGCAATAGCAGGAACTGTACATAGTCGATGGATGTTCTTCTTAGAGCGCTTTATGAAGACATTAAAAGGATTTGTTTGATACAGAGCACGTCCAGAGGGTAGCATGGCAGAGGGATGGCTTGTATAAGAATCTCTTGTACTCATAACTGAGTTTCTACGTAGGTCGGATCCTGAAATGCCTCACTTATGGAGCGATGATGAAGATGTTCGTCTTGTAGGCGATGAACCACAAGGTAAAGGATTGCAGAGAAAAATGGATGCAGCTTTTAGAGAGAAGGCAATGAAGTTTTGCATAGTTAACTATGAGCCTATGCAGAAGTGGTTAGAAAGATATGAGCTTGCCAAGGAAACTAACACAAAGGGAAGAGCTCAGTTTCGAAGAAATCGTTCCACTCGATTTTTGCCTCTTCGAGAAAGTCTTCAACCTCTTCCACGTTTTCCAACGAGCAGATGGCTAGATACAGCGATTTCACAAGCAAAGGATGCGGGTGAAGATATCTCTGAAGAAGAGGAAGAACTTGCAAAAGGATGTGATTGAGAGTATATTAAATACGGTGCACTATGGTCTCATGGACGACACTTTCGAGTCGCACGAATCGATGAAAATAGGTCTACTTTTGATAGTGGAGTGATGGTGAATTTTCTACAAAAAAGTAGAGCGAGTTCAAGAGATGATAATGCTCTAGAAGGCGAGCTAGATTATTGTGGTGTGATTGAAGACATCTTGAAACTATCTTTCAGAAAGTTTGATTACTTTGTTTTTGATGTGAAATGGTTCAAAGTAGTCACCTCTGGAAGAAACGCAACAGTGAGACGGGATAAAAGCAGTTTGCTTCAAATCGACTCCACAAGATTATGGACAGATGAAAGGGATAAATTTGTACTTCCTGAACACTGTGAGCAAGTTGTTTTTATAGCAGATTCAAAAGAACCAGAGTGGCTATTTGTTTTACAAGTCGCTCCAGGTAGTAGCCAAATTTTTTAGAACATAGATGTAGAAGAAAGTCCATCTCTAGTGGACTCAGAGATTCATTCAATAGTCGAGGAGGAAGAGATCATTGTTTGAGAAGAAGAGGTCATTGAAGAAGAGGTCATTGTTAGAGAAGACGAATCAATAGATGATGATCAGGAAGAAACCAGCATAGCAAGCGATTTAGAAGCCATGAATATAGAGATAGATATTCTTGGTGCATCGGATCTTCAAGAGGATGCTAGACTAGAGGACTTTTGAATAAAACACTTGTAGGTACTAAATTTATTTTTCTTTTTGTTTATTCTCTATATTACTTTTATTAACGCATGCTGATTTCTTGAGTTCTTTTATTATAGAGCACGATGGGAGACAGTGCTCCAGTCACTCCACAAGAGAAGCAGTTTTTTGAGTTCATCTCTCAAGTTCCTCCCGCGTATATGGCTGCTGCATCACAGTATTGGATCGCTCGAGGTAGCACTCCTCTCGGCCTCACTCCTAGCAGCCTTATTCCTTCTGGCCTCACTCGTGCTGGCCTCACTCCCGTCGGTGTCACTCCCGTCGGTGTCACTTGTGTCGGTGTCACTCCTGCGGGTGGTACTACTCCCGTAGGAGGTATGTCTCCTAGCTTTGTGACTCCACCACGACCATCTTTTTAGCCATCTCCTACTAGGTCTACTAGTAGACATGTGCGTTCGACACCTCAGCACGATAGAGGTTCTGGCCCGTCTCATAGATCGAGGTCACGCTCTGGAGCAGGAGATTCTAGGAGTGGATCTATAGGTAGGTCTGGAGGCGGAGGAGGCGACTATTGTGGAGGCAGTGTGACAGACGTTGTGCCGTCCGCTTCTACTCCTAGGACGAGTATCTGAGATGTAGGTACGCCATGCAGTACACCACATACACCTTGGGGTGCTCATGACCATGATGACTCCAAGGTGTATAGTATCCGAGATGGAGCTCCGGTGATGGATGCGGCTGGCAAAGCAATGCGTGCACGCATACCACAGCTTTGCTCCATCCAGTTTGGACACTCTATCATGCTGAAATGGAGTGAATAGGATAAAGATTGGAAGAATTATATCACACAGACGATTTATAAGGAGTTTTGACTAGCCGATGGACAGTCTCTTGTCAGTTCAAAGTGGATTCTGCACACTACACGTGAGGTTATGTCCTATTGACGATCGGAGGCTCATGATGCTTTCAGAGCAGGCTTACCAAAGCTTGTATGGCTAGATGCTGAGGAGTGGGACGTGATTCGTGATGAGCAGTAGCAGACTCCTGACCAATATCGCTAGCAGCGAGATGCCACAGCCACACGTTTAGATACGGTTGGACCGTCACATTTGGGCAGCGGCGGATATGACACGATGCATCATGAGTTTGTAAGTACCATTTCATTTATTGAATTTATTTGTGTTAAATTTCTCATGTATGTTCCTCTAATCTTTTGTATATTTGTTCCACGAGCTGGCAATGGGTCGTCCTCCAACACGAACAGAGGAGTCTTACAGATATCGTCATGGGTTGATTGCACTATTGGAGGACTTGGAGGTACGTGGTGCGGTCATTTCATGGGAGCATTTGCGATGAGGTAATTAATTTATAAACTTGGTTTTTACTTGTTTTTTGTAATTTTCATGTGAATTTATCTCATTCCATTAATGTTCTTTGTTGCAGGACTGTTGATATGCAACGTTCTTTGCATGTGTATGGCAGTGGAACACCAAAATTTTTTATTTTATTTTCATATGGCAATGCATTGCTTTGCCACATTTTGTAAAAGCGTCATATATGACAAAGGTTTGCCACACTTTTGTAGATGCTTCATTATTGAAATATATAACTTCTTTTGTACATGGTTCATGGTTCATTCTGATTATATCTTTTGTGTCCAATAATACTCTGTTTCATGAAATGATATTTCGGTTGACATTAGAGTACACATCACATGTACTCGGTTTTTTTTTGGGCAGAGTGTATTGTCTTTTGTTAAGCAACATCATGGTAATGTTGCTGTAGCAAAAGATGACACACTCTGCTGAAAAAACATTTTGTAGGCATGATCGTCGATATACGCAACGGTACTCCTAGTAATGTCATCGGAATAAGCGTCGGTACACCCAACACGCAACGGTATACGCGACGGAACACCCAGCAGAGGCCTTGATATGGGCGTCGGTATGGCCGCCGGTATTACCGATGCATATACCGACGTTTATACCGATGCATATACCGACACTTATATCGACATTTTGGTACTGACGCGCATACCGACCTTTACACCGACATTGCGGCAAAGAAAGATCTTTCAAGAAGCCACAAATCTTCAATGCTAGTCAAGATTAGCCAAGGCCTACTATCATAGTAATGAAAAGTAAAATATTATTTTTCAAATATCCTTACCAAGGACATTGTCGCAGCTATTCTCCCATCAAGATCGAATATGAAAATACATGTCTCGATAATAAGAATGTGAAGCACCGGCTCCATTTTACTCAAACCTTGCTTCCAAAATCTAGAATCCTCCATAGAACTATTTCAAACATAGGCACTAAATTGTTTTACCCTCGATATTGAATTATATCATAAGAAACTTTCCAAAAGTATCTTAAAAAGAAATTGGTTTATTGTTTCAAACTATAAATAAATTTCTTGATTGTTTACCTTATTAACATATATGATAGGTATGTCAAGATCGATAGGTGCACACAAATTTTCTACATAAACCAATTTGTAACTAGTGTGTGCCTTTTGTAGATTTGGCTTCACGTTTATATAGACAAGCATATCACATTTCTCTCTCCCCACCTCAATCGAAACATTTTCTACGGATCCTCATTGTGAATTTTTGAAGGCCATGGTAAGTATAATCAAACTTAGAGGTATGTCTCTCTAAACTTGAGTTAGCTCACCTTAACTTGAGTAAATGTTTCACGAAGGCTCTAGAGATCTTTAGGAAAAGCTCCCTCCCCATGCTCCCATGGGGATTGAACTCAAGACCTACTGCTTCCCATCAATCAGGCTTAACCTCTAGGCTAAGTGGATAAATTATTGTAGAGAGCACATGAACATATGCTCAAGTCTAATCTCAAAAGTTTTGAACCTACAAAAAATGACCAAATGATGTGCGATGTCAGATATCTCTTAGTCCATTGGACAATAGTGTCATAAACTTAACTTGCAACATTCTTTCCCCCTTGTAAAACGTTCTCTTCCTTGAAAATAGAGCTATATATAGAATATTATAATCATATGCCAATGTCTCATGATCGATTCTAGAGGAACATGTTTACATCTTTGTGGTGGTATTCACCTCATATTTCAAATGAAAATAGGAATCTATTGTCTGATCCTACCCAATGATTCAAAATTTAAACTAGCTTTGCACTTGAAAAGGTGAATTGGGGTGAAAATTAGGGAATGAATGAAAATAGTGGATCAAAAAATATCCTTGCCCAATTCATTATTTTTAGCTTGTGCTATTTGGGAACAAAAATGAATAGATTCAAGATATTCCTAGCCAAATTGTAGTGTTTTTCCATATCTAGGAAGCACTAGTTAATTGGGGTGGCATTTTCTTCCCATGTAAGTTCTTTTGGAAGTATTACCTCTCTTAAAGATAACTTTATAGGTTTCATCTTGACTCTTCTAACAAGGAGATGGTTATCAAAGATTCCATGATTTCTTAGCATTATGCATCATTTTTATAGTTGCAAACATGAACTAAGCACAAATCTTCTGAAGTTCAAGAGCTCAATTTGTGGTGAGTTTCAACTACTTTTCTTTGATTTCCATCATTCCCTTTGATGGAATCAAGTAAGACCTCTCAAACAAAGTGCTTATCAAACTTTGAGACTATATCATCAAAATCATCCACCACAATAATGGTGGGGAAATCAGAAAGAATAATAATAAGGTCAATGAAAGAATTACAATTACTATAATAAATTTTATAAGATAAATTTTAATCATGATTTTAGAAGTGATTATGAGCAATGTAACCCCAATCAATAGAATCATCATCCACACAATATAGCTTCTATCTAAATTTTTTCCATATCAAAGCTAATCCCTACCTAGAATTGGAAATTTCATTCTTAGAAACTCAATCAAAGAAATTCATTTCAAAGTTCAAAGCTCCATTAAGGATCACATTGGAAGAGGAGGAGGATATGTGGAAAAAAGCCACATAATGGATACAAGAACATCAACTATAATTTTCTATTCCCAAACAACTTCAAGATGAAGCTTTCTTCCAAGGTAATTCAGGGGTCTTTAGGAGGTTAACCCCCAACTAACTTTACCTCCTCTTGAGAATGTGCACCGAGTGATGGGAGAAGAAGCAATCTTCCTATGCAACCTTGAAGCATAAGTCGCCTCAGAGGCACACTCACAAAACCACTATCACTCAAACAATCTATTCTATGAACTATACTTATAGAACTTGATAATGAAACTTATTTCACTCAAAAGGCTTACTCATACTGGGAGAAGTAATGCGTCCAAGACATAAAATTTATAGCCTTCATTAGGCATACAGAGATAGACCACTACTCACTTATGGACCTGGTTCTCTTAGATTATGCAAAGGTTTTCCATGAGCTTTGAGCGAACTTTAGATGAAAATAATAGATTTCTAAAAACTCAAAAATTACAAGAAATGAGTTTCATTTGATAAGTGAACTCTACTCCACATGTAGAGCGAAGTAGATCAACCACACAAAATTATGTGTGTTACCTATGGCTACACAAACTCTACTTAAATCACTCAAGCAAGTAAGAAGGGGGTCTTCTTAGCTTATGGGCCTACCAACTTGCTTCCCAAATCTTAACGAACACACACATATGTAGGGTTCAACTTATCACACCTAAGTGTGATTGATTATTTACAACTATAGTGAGGGAATTGAAAATTCAATTTTGAATTCAATTTCGTGCTTGATGCCTTCCTTCATCTTGTTCCAAGTGTCATCCATCCAATGGTTCATTGATACATTAAGGTTGAAGCTTGAAATTCAACACTACCCCTCAAGTGTCAAGCTCCAATTCTTCAAGCTAGCTCCAACAATCCAATACTTTTCTTAAAGTTTGTAAGCTTTATTGAATCCAAAGCTTTGGTGAAGATGTCAACCTACTAAAACTTGGTACTTGTATGTTGCAGATAGGTACACCCTACTCATGTTGTCACACATGATTAGAAATTTATTTATCTACAACTTTAGTTCAGTATTTAGTTTCTTGTACCATAGATCAAATTCTGTTACCTTCTTGTTTCCAAATGTGAAGTAGGTGGTGTGTTTTAAGTTACGCTTCGCATTCAAAGTGATAGCATTCCCTCATTCCTACCTTGGGATCATCATAAGGATTATAATCACGTGTTTTTGCATGCTCTTTTGGCTGATGATACCTGCATGTTTGAGAAAAGCTTCTTGTTGCAACTCATGTGGTTGATACATCCACTATCAATGTACCATGTGCTTGACCCTTGTGTCTTGTAGTCACTCATCTACATAATAGCTATAATGCTCCCATTTTCATTTGAAGTAGATGCATAATTACCTTGACATTTGTAGGCTCAATTTGTCTTCTCCCGTTGATAACAATCCCTTGCATAGTGGCCATACTTGCCACAAATGAAACAACCTTATGAGATTTAATTGTCTCTATTCTGATTGAACATTTCTCCTCTAACTCTGAGCTTGCCTCTCCCACTTGATGAAGAGTATTTGATTTCTTTTTCTTGATTAGAATTACCATTTGTACCTCTTCCTCTGCGTTGTTCCGTTCCTCTTCCTCTATCTTTATCTACATCAAAATATTGGGCTTCCTTGACCTTCACCTTTGAGCCTCCAATATTCATCTCGTTAGTGACCATGAAAGCCACCAACTATTCAAACTTGAGAATATTGTCTCTCACATATCCAAATGTTGTAAAAGCCTTCTACTTCTCATCATCCCTAAGCCCATTCAAGGTGTATGCAACTAGGTCATCATAATCTATGTTAAAACCTATCCAACCCAATGCATCACTAACCTCTTTGATTTTCACAATTTAGGCATCTATATTGCTACTTGGTGCTTTTCTCAAGTTGTTAGATTCATTCCTCAATTGAATTTTCCTAGCTTTGGTTGAAGTGGAGTAAAGCCTTTCTAGGCTATGCCATACCTTCATGGAAGTGTCTAGATCTTGTATGGATGCAAAGGAAACCATACAAACTCAATAGTAAGAATGCAAAGGTGATCAAATTGAAGTTAAGAAATATTAGAAATAGCACATGTTATCTTTATTTCTAAATGGCTATCTTCTATGCTCATTTACCCAAAACATCTAGGGATAAAATAAGCATCTAAGATGATTTTAGATCATTGCCTAAGGTCACTATTTAAGATGGGTTTTGTGAACCTTTCACTAAGTACGTTTTGGAAGAGAGAGGAAGGCATACCTTATACACTTTAATATAATGATTAACCATTTCAATTAGATTATTATCCATCCCAAGGACTGTAATAGAATCTCCATTGAGTACTTATGTCCACAATACAATGGAACATGGCGTCAACAGTTTTTACTTCATTTAATGGAAAAATGTATCACATATTGCATAACTAGGTAATGAGCTTTCAACAAATTTTTATTGATGATTATCCCATATCCTCAAGGAAAATAGAGAAGCAAATTGCAAGAGATTTTCATCAAGATTTGAGATCTATACAAGAACTTTTCAACAAAATGTTCACAAATTTGAAGTTTAATTTCAAAAAATTTCAATTTTGTATCACCAAAAGGTACTCTATTAGTATATATAGTATCTCCCCAAGGGCTAATAGTTGATAAAGCTATAGAAATTCCTTGTAATCCCAACTTGAAAGTTTTCTAGGCGATGCAAGATATTATAGGAGGCGAATCAAAATGTACTCAAAAGTCACAAAACCCTTATCAACTCTTACAAGGAAGGAGTCGTTTACATGAACACTTGTAGCGAGAAAGGCATTCAACAAACCAAAGATAAGTTTTTGTGCTCCTCCATTATAGATTGTACCTTGTTGCACTTTATATTTAATATTTAATGGCACCATATGGGCCCTACCATCAGATGAAAGAAAAGTAGACTACTTACAAAGGGGGAGAGGGGTTAAAATACAACCAAAGAGAAGGTTTCCCCATCGTGTTTGCCTTGAAAAATTCAAGAAATCTCTCAATTACTTTGTAGTCATATTTAATTACCAACCATTAGAATATAAATCTATAAGGCAAGGATAGTATAGCATGAAGAGTATAGTGTTAGTTACATTTATTTCAAGAATATGATTTTGGAACTCAAATCAAATGTGGTAAGTAATGTCATTTATGTTGAAAATCAAGCCTCAATCGTGCAAAAAGGCTCAACCACGAGTTTTACAAGTGGTAAAACCAAAAAGGAGGACCCAAAGTCGTGGAATAAAGTTAGAAGCTCCACCAAACTCAATCTAATTCAAATCTCATCAAATCAGCCACCAAAAAGTGGACCTGCACTGATTGGTGTGTGGTTAGCTAGATTGTAGGAAAAGTAAAACTCTATATAAGCATCATCCTACCTTTGTTTCTTGAGTTGTATGCATTCCACAAGTTTCGCACTTAGTTTAGTGAAGTCATAAACTCCAGCAAGCTGCCCCCTTGTTTGCATTTTCACATGATTTTGCTCCTCTTTATCTAGAGGTGTAGTTAGGCTTTTCCAAATCTAATTGTACCAGATTGCAGAGAATTGTTTGCTCTCTCATTGTACTCATTTTCATTCATTTCAAGCTTCATTTGGTCTCTAATATTGTGCCCTAACTTTTTCCAGAGTTTCAAGTTATTTGGTTGAGTAAGTTGTGAAGAATTGCCAACTTTGTGAAGGTATATCTCTCCACATAGGTAGAGAGTGTTGCAAACAGGTAGCTTGTTTTGCAGAGGGTGGTTCTCCGAGCTGGAATATCCATTTGGGATACTTTAAAGCTTGTTGGTTATCTCTTAGAGTCTAATAAAAGTCTAAATTTTCATTTTAAGTATCTCTACTCGTGTAGAGAAAAGTTCAGAACAGTGATCATATATCAGTGCTTGTGGACCTAGTGGAGGGCAGCCATCTTCCATTTTTGCATTGGGGTGTTAGAATCATCCCCCTTCAGTGGTATCAGAGCCATTTTGGAGGCTTGGAGACATCAATGGCAACATGTTTAAGACTTCAAGGGATCAAGACAACTCATGGAAGCACAAGAAGGACTCATGAAAGCAAGAAGACATCGAAAGGGGGCTACATCGATCGAGATCTCAACTAGTCAAAGGTTAGCAAGGGAGAAGCTATCAAAAGGTAATATCCACACCTTCTAAAGCATATGCCACTTGAGGAGAAGCTACGAGAGCATCTTAGAGCTCAGTATGGCTGAGTATAATGCACAAATGTAGAAGTTAGAGAAAGGCAATTATCAACCATGGAAATTTAGAGTCAGCAACTACCTTATGGGCAAAGGATTGTAGGGATTAGTGAGCGTCACGGAGCCAATGCCTCATGTACATGATCCACCACTTCAATGGTAGGTCAAGGCACTTAATGAATAGATAGAAAGGGATAGGAGAGTCGCATTCATGCTATCCCAACACATACACAATAGCATTATAGGGCATATACAAGACTTGGACACATCCAAGAAGGTTTGGGAGACCTTGGAGAGATTGTACTCTTCATCAACCGAGGCAAGGAAGATTCAGCTCAAGAATGAGCAGAATAATCTTAGGAAATCACCAAGTACTAACATACATGAGTACATTTTGAAGGTTAAGGAGCTTAGAGATGCACATTGATGGTGACCGAGGAGATGAACCAAGGAGGTTCACAATCAAAGGGCAGTCAAGCCCAAGTTTTCTATGTAGGTAGAGGCAAAGACAAAAGAGGTGGACAAAACTCCCAAGGCAGAGGGAGAGGAAGGTCCAGCTCAAGCTCAAGCAACCAAGACGGCTCCAACCAAAGCTATGGATCAAGAGAAAGAGGAAGGAGTAGAGGAAGAGGAGAAAGATCACATGGAAGAGAAGCATCCAATGGAGAATGCTACAATTGTGGAAAACCAGGCCATTGTGCAAGAGATTGTTGGTCCAAAGGAGGAGGCAATCAACGATACAAAAGGAACCAAGGTAATTATGCGAGTACTTGAACAAATTCAAAAATGATGTATGGCTCAAGTGGAAGAGTCAATTCAAATTTTACACGGTACATTGATAGTGGTTGTAGCAACCATATGAGTTGCAGTAAAGATGTTTTCTTTAATTTACATTCACCCATCACTCAAGGACATGAAGAGACAAGGGATGCCACTCAGCACAAGATTACACATGTAGGAGATGTTTCATTGAATGGATCTCAAAGCTCGAAGGTGTTGAAGGATGTGTTGCATATGCCAACCATCACAAAGAACTTGGTTTCGGTAGGTCAAATGGTTGAAAGAGGTTATGAGGTGAGGTTCAATGAGCAAGGATGCTTTGTTGAAGATCCTATGCAGAACTACAAGCTCATAGCAAAAGCAAAGAAGTCAGGAAGACTCTTCACCACGGAGGTAAAGCCATCAACCCCTCACAGTGTCTACTTGTCAATTGGAAATAAAAAGATTGCAGAAATTGACTTATGGCATAAAAGAATTTGGCACATAAACTTATAAAGGTTGAAGGACATGCAAAGGAAGGGCTTGATGAGTGGTCTACCTCAGAATATGAAACATTTGTGCCATGCTTGTCAATTAGAAAAACAAAGCAGATTCTCATTCAAGAAGGGAGCACATGTGAGCAATGAAGTGTTGAATCTCATACACACAGATGTATGGGGACCTACAAGGGAGCCATCCATTGGAGGTAATAGATATTTTGTCACATTTATAGATGTTCATTCAAGGTTTTTTTGGATGCATTGCATGAAGTCAAAGTCAGAGGTGTTTTACCACTTCAAGAGGTTCAAAAACCTAGTTGAGAAGGAAACAAGGAAGTATATAAAAACTCTCAGATCGGATGGAGGAGCAGTGTATTTTTCAATTGAGTTTTTAGATTTTCTATACAACCATGGCATCAAAAGGCAATTAACTTGTAGGTATACACCTCAACAAAATGGGATGGTAGAAAGGAAGAATAGATACATAGCAAAAGTGGCTAGATCTTTGTGAAATGAAATGAATGTTCCTAACTCTTATTGGGTTGATGCAACAAATACAGCCATATACATTATGAATAGGTGTCCAACCTTAGGCGTACATGGAGTTACACCTTATGAAGCTTGGTGTGGTAAGAAACCCAACCTTTCACATCTCAAAGTATTTGGTTGTGTGTGTTATGTTCACATACCTCAAGAATTGAGACACATGTTAGACCCAAAGACAGATAGGTGTATATTTCTTGGATATTCTTCAAAGCAAAAGCATTTTAGATGTTATAACCCTTGAAACAAAGAGCTTAAGGTATCTAGGGATGTAATATTTGATGATTTGTTGCCTTGGTATGGTAGCAAAGATGTGTTACAGGTTGACGATGCATATGAAGCCGAGAAGAAGTTTAAAGAGCAACAACAAAGCATGGAGATAAGTGGTCCATCCACTTCAAGCACACCATCAGAGGAGAGTACTACATCAGCTTGGCATGGAAGGACAAGGAATGAAGCTCATTCAAGTGAACAAAGTAGCAAAGGCAAGGAAAAGGCAAATGACAAAGACCATCGATGGGTAGACATGGAATCTACAAGTGATGAAGATATGGAAAAATTAGAAACTCCAGAATTTAAAGCATCTAAACCAAGGACGAGCAGATTCATACCACCTAATGGTGAGTTAAGGACATCCAATAGGGTCAAATACCTTGTTCAAAGGTTAACCTATGTTTCATTCATTGCAAGACATTATGCCTACATGAGTCAAGTTATAGCTTGTGAAGAACCTAATTTTTTTGAAGAAGCAAATAAGCATAGGGAATGGTTTGAAGCCATGGAGGAGGAAGTGAAAGCATTTGAAGAAAATGATACTTGGTCATTGGTGCCAATAACAAAGGACATGAAAGTCATTGGCAACAAATGGGTATACAAGGTAAAGAGGCATGTAGATAGGAGCATCTCTAGGTATAAAGCAAGGCTGGTTGCCAAAGGTTTTGCTCAAACCTATGGCATAGACTTTGAGGAGACATTAATTCCAGTAGCTAAGATGTCCACCATCAGGTGTTTGATTGCAATTTCAACCTCAAAAGGTTGGAAGATGTACCGGTTGGATGTGAAGAATGCTTTCCTAAATGGAGATCTTGAAGAGGAAGTCTTCATAGACCAGCCCCAAGGCTTTGAAGATGAGAGGTTTCCACATCATGTATGTAGGCTAAAGAAGGCTCCTTATGGACTCAAGCAAGCCCCAAGAGCTTGGAGCTAAAGACTTGTGGACTACTTGGTAAAATGTGGTATACAGTTAGAGTCATGCAGACCCATCACACTTTGTGAAGAAGAAAGGTAGCAAAATTGGTTTCATTTGTATATATGTTGATGATTTGATCATTCTACGGGATGATGAAGCCAACATCAAGGACATAAAGAGCAAGCTTGGATGTGAGTTGAAAATCTGACATTTAGGGATTTTAAGGTACTTCATTGGGATTGAAGTACTATATAAAGAGGAAGGTATATACTTGATGCAAAGGAAATACAATCTTGATCTTTTCAAGAAGTTTGGCTTGTGTGATTGCAAGCCCATTGCAAATCCATTAGAAGTAAATGTTAAACTAAGTGCTCATGAAGGTGAAGAAGTGAAGGATGTGACCATGTATAGGTCAATAATTTCTCATGATTTTGCTCCTCTCTATCTAGAGGTGTAGTTAGGCTTTTCCAAATCTGATTGTACCAGATTGGAGAGCATTGTTTGTTCTCTCATTGTACTCATGTTCATTGATTTCAATCTTTATTTGTTCTCTCATATTGTGCCCTGAACTTTGCCAAAGTTTCAAGTTATTTGGCAGAGTGAGTTGTGAGAAATTGTCAACTTTGTGAAGGTATCTCTCTGCACATAAGCAGAGAGTGTTGCAAACAGGTAGCTTCTTTTGCAGAGGATGGTTCTCCTAGTTAGAATATCCATTTGCAATGATTTAAAGCTTATTGGGTAGCTCTTACAGTCTACTACAAGTGTGCAAAGTTTCATGTTAAGTCTCTATACTGATGCAGAGAAAAGTTCACAACAGTGAGCATATATCACTGCTTGTGGACCTACTAGAGGGCAACCATCTTCCATTTTTGCATTGGGGTGTTAGAATCATCCCCCATCAATTAAGCAAACCAAGTATCTAGTATTGCCAAAGAACAAATGCCCAAACACGTATCGAGCATGATCCTATAGACAATTAACTTCTTTGAATTTCTCATCAATCCCATTTTTACTAAGACATTATAGAATTTCTTGTCACAAGAGAATATCCTTGAAATTTTTAGCAAAAGAGGAAAAAAAAGGGAACAAATTGTTTGTTCAAAAACAAGTCATTCTTCTTAATATCTAACAAGCCTTACAATTATAGCCTAGACAAGATTTTACACATGTATTCATCCTAGTGAAATAATACATTTGCAAGCGTCATCCCATAGGAATAATAATCTCAAGGAGAAAGATTTGGCACACAAACACTTTCATAAGTTATCACAATGACATCTTTTTCTTTAAGAATATGTGATACATGTCAACCGTGTGCACCTTGATCTCCAAAGCAAGAGTTTCAATCTATGGTAATCTCCCCAAGTTCACAACCCTTTAAGCAATGGGATATCAACTTCATTAGAACCATCAATTCAATGACACAACCAAATAACAGAAGGCATACATGCTTGTTTTCTTGTACAAATATGTTTTGGGTGTCCACTAGAAATTATTGATGATAGAGACACTCACTTTTCAAATCAAGCATCAGATGAAATCTTTCAAAAAGTCCAAAATTTATCACAAAGGATATGTTCTCATTATCCTAGTGCAAACAATCAACTGTAGAGTTCAAATAAGATCTTGATCAACATATGATGCCAACTTTGCTTGAACCATTCGACATCTTACCCACCAGCCATAATTGGAGCTCTCTAAGCATTTACAACAGCTAAAATTGGAATTTTATGGGATCTCCCTTCATGCTTAATTATAGAAACAATATTTCACTTATGCCTCGAATAGCCTTGATGTGAATTGTTTCCATCTACATGGGCACTTTCGACTCTAGTGTTGGCTATATTTCTTTTCCCTGTGTAACCATATATACATGATATACTTATATGTGGTGGTTCTTGGTACTTAGGGATTCACCTATTCTCATATCATTGATCATCTATCTATAGAGACCTCTTCCCTCCATTGTGTGCCACTATGCTTTGATATCCTTCTCCACTCTTGTGTGTACTTCCTACTTGCTCACTCACTCACATACCCAATAGTGGTATCAAAGCAAGTTTAGATCCTTCTCAATTTGTTGTTTTTCTGCAATACATTTCCATACATTATTAATAGTGCAAATGAGTTCGCCATAATAGAAGTACAAAGTTTTGCACTCCGAGATCATTTCCACTATTGTGAAGAAAAAAAGTGATGGAAAAAATTATTATAAGTCGTGATTTATTTGCCAAAAATTTAGGTTTTCCTTTACTTGAATGTAAATCATAGCCAGTAATCAGCTCATAAGTTGTGCTTGATACAATCATGCTTTCATTTCAAAGTGGTGCGCTTGATTATGGCCATGTATATCATCCAAATCAGGTTCAAAGAGCTGAAACATTCTAGCCAAATATGGATAAAAAAACTCTTTTCAAACATGGCTGAAAAATCCCATAGTTTGTAGAGAAACATGGGAGAAAAGTTCCATCCAAAGATGGTTGAAAATGATCTTATATCATTTGAATTTTGATCATGGAAAATATGGATAAAAGTATAATAATTATCCTGAATTATCCTCACATAAAATCACTTGAACCCTTAAAAGAAAAAAATAAAGCCACCAACGAGAATCAACAACATAAGCAAGAAGCACACAAGAGGACTCATGAAAATCGCCTCAGAGCTTACATGATAATATAGGGCTTTATGGTGATATATTTAGGTAGTCATGTGTGTGAACACACTAGGACCGCCGGGGCACTCTTTTCCCTCTTTAGGAGGTTTTTTTCCCCTGGCTTGTATATACACCTATTGGCGTGATGGGCTACTTATTTTTGTACATTCTCTAGTAATACATTCAGTATTGTGTGTTTGTGCTCCAAGCTTCTTCTTCTTCCTTGTGCTGTTCGCGTGCTTCCGCAGACATCTATCTCCAACAATTGGTATCAGAGCAGGTCGTCGCTTCATCTAGGGCGCCGTCGACACTCCTCTATTTGCAATCTCAGATTCGCACGAAATTTGGTGAGCATACTCTGTGGTGCCGAAATAGCGATCTAAGCTCGTTTCAGCCTCCGAACGCATTATCGCAGCACTTGTGCAAACTATTTCGTCTTTTTGTGCCAGTATAAGCGTCTCGAAGTCTACTACAGGTCTGGCAGAATTTGTTGGGGTAGTTCTATTCAACTTTTTGAGATACAGTCAATTTTCTTCATCAAGGTATTTTAGTCACCGGCCATGGCTGAAAGCAGTGATATATTCCATATGTTGGTTGTTGAGGATAAGTTGGATGGTACCAACTACCCATTATGGGCTTATATGGTGCGACATGTATTGGTTGCAAAAGGATTATGGAACATTGTGTAGGGTGTTGAAAGACATCCTGTTACACCTCTGACTACAAGTACTGCAAGTACAGGTGCTGGAGCTGATGAAGATGGTGTCAAAGATGATATTCCGCAGATTCCTGTTCGTGCTGTTGTTTCTGCTGCACCTATTGCAGAGCAGATTCGTTGGGATGGTAGAGATGCCCAGGCTCATGCATTGATAGCTTTATGTATCAAACTTGCCATTATTCCTCATATTCGCTCTTGCCGAACAGCTAAGGATGCTTGGGATACACTTACCACATTGTACCAAGCTAGGAATGAGGCTCGTGTTGCTTACCTCCGAAAACAGTTGGAGAGTGAGCACATGAATGAAGGTGATTCTATATTGGACAGTTTCCTAACAAAGATCAAAGACTTGAAGGAACAGTTGATTTCTGTTGATGAGGTTATACGAGATAGCTCACTTGTGCAGACCGTTCTGAATGGTCTTCCTCATTCATATTAGAGTTTTGCTTCTACTCTTCGGTTGATGATGAAAGGCAATCCAAATACCTTGTCATTTGAGGAGTTAGTCTCTGTTCTGTCGCACGAAGATCAGTCTAGGAAAAACAGGTCCATTATGCGAGTTGCAGATCAAGCTTTCATGGCTAGTCAGAAGGGCAAAGGAAAATGGAGCTCTTCAACTAGTAAGCAGAACTCTCCTAATTCTGCATATTCAAAGAAGAAGAAGAAGCTTGGAGCACAAACACACAATACTGAATGTATTACTAGAGAATGTACAAAGATAAGTAGCCCATTAGGGCAATAGCCGTATATACAAGCCGGGGGAAAGAAACCTCCTAAAGAGGGAAAAAAGTGCCCCGGTGGTCCTAGTGTGTTCACACACATCACTACCTAAATATATCAACAAATCCCCCCTAGGAGTGATGCCGTGAACAAGGAGTTGGCACTCATGAATAAGGAAGTGCCAAGCTATGTGGAAATCACTCCACAAAAGAAAGTAAGTCCAAAGCTTTGCGGAAAGCTTCAAACTTCTCCCTAGGCAGAGCCTTCGTGAAAAGGTCTACAATGTTCTCCTGCGTGGGCACATATGCCAAGCTGATCTCCCCAGTAGAGAAGCTCTCCCTAACATAGTGATAATTCACCTCAATGTGCTTAGTGCGAGCATGGAATACAGGGTTCCTCGCAACTGCCAATGCGCTCTGACTATCAGTGAAGATGGTGGTGGCAAAAGACTGATCAACACCCAAATCAGCCATAAGGTATCTGAGCCACACACACTCAATAGTCGCTGTGAAAGCTGCCCTATACTCAGCCTCACAACTGGAAGTGGCCACAGTAGGCTGCTTCTTGCTCAACCAAGATATACATGAGCTACCAAGCATGAATCAAAAACCACTGGTGGACACACGAGTGTCATAGCAACCAGCCCAATCTGAGTCACAAAAAGCATGCAAATCTGGCGGTAATGATCCCCCCTTGGGATAAAACAACCCAAGTAGCCGAGTACCACTCAAGTAGCGAAAGATGCGCTTAACTGCCTTCCAATGCGTGACTCATGGGCAATGCATAAACCTGCTCATCTGTGAGACAACAAACTAAATATCTGGCCGAGTAATGCATACATAAATCAAGCATCCAACAGCCTACTGATAGAGAACAGCATCAATGCATCTCCAACATCATGAAGACTCAATCGTAAACCTGTCTCCATAGGAGTGGCAATAGGCTTACAGTCTTCAAGGCCAAAACGCTGCAATAATGTGTCAATATATTTTGTTTGACACAAAGCCATTCCACCATCAACTTGCAAAAACTGAATGCCCAGATAGTGATGCAAATGCCCCAAATCAGACATCTCAAATGAGGCATGCAAATCAGCCTTGAAATCAGCAATATGCTTCTCAATAGGACTAGTGAGCAGCATGTCATCAACATAGACAACAATGATCAGAAGCATATCATTAGCATGCTTAACATATAAGGTGCTTTCAGTTGGACTGTTCTCAAAACCATGTGCAACCAGATAGGCATGTATCTTCTCATACCAAGCACATGGTGCTTGCTTTAAACCATATAATGCCTTCTTTAACCTGCACACTTGGTCTTCATGCCCTTTTTGCACAAAGCCATGGGGCTGAAAAACATACACTTCTTCATGCAAGTCACCATTCAGAAATGTTGTTCCAACTGATGTACATTCCAACCATGATGGACTCCAAGTGCACAAATGCTCCGAACAGTAGTCATACGACATGTAGGTGCAAAGGTCCCATCAAAATCAATGCCTCTTTCCTACGCATAACCCTTTGCAACAAGCCTAGCCTTATGCCTGTCAACTGTACCATCAGGTTTACGCTTCAGCTTGTATACCCACTTAGTGCCAATGGCCTTCTTGCCAGGAGGCAAGTCACATAAAGACCATGTACCAATCTTCATTATAGCATTATATTCAGATTGCATAGTAGCCATCCAATTTTTGTCTAACAGATCTCTCCTTAGTGCATGAAAGCAATGGCTGAATAGCATCTTCCACAAAGAAAACATCACGGCTAACCAAAATGTGTTTAGTCTGTGGATGATACAGACGATAGCCTTTACTTTCAGAACTGTACCCAACATACTCCCTTATCATCCAATTTTCTGCCATGTTGTTCAGGCACTAGTGCATATGCCAAACAACCAAAAACATGCAGATGAGCAACAGATGGCTTGCGGTCATGCCAAGCCTCATATGGAGTGATAGACTGCAACACTTTAGTGGGACACCTGTTCAATACATATGCTGCACACATGACAGCCTCAAGCCAGAAACTATGTGGTAAAGCTTGACTCTTGACCATGCACCTCGCCATCTCCATGAGTGACCTGTTCTTTCATTCAGCAAGTCCATTCTGTTGAGGTGTATACGGCACTGTACACTGGTGTTTTATCCCACATTGAGCCAAAAATGCATTAAAATCAGAAGACATATATTCGCCCCCCTCGATCAGAACGGAGGGTGCCCATTTTAGATGATGACAGATTTTTAGCCAAAACCAAAAACTGTTTAAAGCACATGAACACTTTGGACTTTACTTTGAGTGGATATACCCATGCATGCCTGGAAAAATCATCAATGAAAGTCACGAAGTAAAGGTAATCTCCAAAAGAGGGTGTCTGCATAGGACCACAAACATTACTACCTAAATATATCAACAAATCCCCCCTGGGAGTGATGCGGTGAACAAGGAGTTGGCACTCATGTATAAGGAAGTGCCAAGCTATGTGTTCACCGCATCACTCCTAGGGTGGATTTGTTGATATATTTAGGTAGTGATGTCTGTGGTCCTATGCAGACACTCTCTTTTGGAAATTACCTTTACTTCATGACTTTCATTGAAGATAAGTAGCCCATTAGGGCAATAGGCGTATATAAAAGCCGAGGAAAAAAACCTCCTAAAGAGGGAAAAAAGTGCCCCGACGGTCCTAGTGTGTTAACACACATCACTAACTAAATATATCAACACTTTATGCTTCCTCCTCTCTTGATGGTGATATGTAAAAGAAGAAGAGATGGAAGTATTAGCGAAAAGGTTGGACATACCATTGATGAATGTAAAAAGCTTCCCAAGCATAATGAAAAGAAGAAAGAATGATGAACCTAATTTTGCTCAAGATGTTTAACCATGTGTTGTTACATGTTATTATAACTTATTATCACTCTATATGTATGATTGTGAATAAGGTTGATCCAAATTATTTTTTCAATAGTGGCATCTCAAAGCATAGCACTTCATGCAAAAGATTTTTCTCATCTTTAGAAGATGCACCCAAAGGACATTTATATGCAAACAATGTTTATTATCCTATTATTTGAGTTGGATAAATTCAGCTAACACTTACAAATGATGGTAAGTTACTCTCAAGAATGCATTGTATGTACCCCGTATCAAACTTGATTTTGGTTCATATTATTGCTAATGTCACACTTCATGTACACGTGGTTGGAAAAAAATAAATGGCTCATGATTTCAGCAATGGTGATGTTATTGGCTTGTCAAGGGCATTATGCAATGGCTTATATTGCTTGGACACGTACAAAAGTTGTCTCAAAATGCCTTTCTTACACATACTTCTTCTATGGCTAATGTCTAATGTCATGTACACTTTGCTGATAACAAATCTATGGTTCATGATTTTAGCAACGACGATGTTATTGTGATATCAAGGACATTATGCAATGGCTTGTATTGCTTACACACATACAAGAGTTGTCTCAAATGCCTTTCTTACACATACTTCATTTGATACTATTGTTAGTGTCAAACTTTATGTACACCTTGTTGATAACAAATATATGGTTCATGATTTCAATAATGGCAATGTTATTGTGATATCAAGGACATTATGCAAAGGCTTGTATTGCTTGGACACATGCAAGAGTTGTCTTAAATGTGTTTCTTACATATACTTCTTCTATGGTTGCAATGGAGTTATGGCATGCTTGTTTCCGTCATTTGAACATCTATAGATTGCTTTACTTATAAAAGAAGGATATGGTTATTGGTTTGTCAACAATTGAGACTATTGAAAAACATGCATGTGAAAGTTGTAAAAAAGGGAGAATACATCGTGCTTCTTTTCCTAAAGATGGTGTTGCACATGCCATATGAAAATTACAACTCGTTAATAATTCAAATTATCTTTTACTTGATTGTAAATTGTAGCTAGCAATTGACGAACAAGTTGTGTTTGATACACTAATGCTTTTATTTCAAAGTGATGGGCTTGATTATGACCATGTATACCATTCAAATAAGGTTCAAAGAGCTAAAACATTCCAGCCAAATATGGCTAAAAAAACTCAAGCCAAACATGGCGGAAAAGCTCCAAAGTCTGAAGAGAAATGTGGCTGAAAAATTCCAACCAAAGATGGCTGAAAGTGTTCTTCACTCATTTGTGTACTTCTATTTGTTCTTTCTTGCTCACTCACACTCAACAAAGAAGACTCTTATACCATTTGAATTTTGATCAAGGAAAATATGGATAAAAGTATAATTATTAAACTGAATTATCCTCACATAAAATCACTTGAACCCTTGGAAGGAAAAATAAAGCCACCAAGGAGAATCAACAACATAAGCAAGAAGCACACAAGAGGACTCATAAAAATCGCCCGAGAGCTTAAAAAATAATATAGGGCTCATTGGTTTTACTATAACGAGGCCGTCCAATGCCAACCAAATGGGCACACAAACGAACAAGCCCATCTAAAGTCATCAAGGTTATTCTACAAGGAACTATTAAGGTTGTAAATCTAGCAAGAAGTAGATTTCCTCTACTCAACTTATCCAAAGGGAAGTCATATTACTCTTTGCCTTATCTACTTAGTTTCTCCTTCTCTGTAGCATAAACATTATTCTACCCTTTTATGCATCTACTTAATAAAATGTCCTTGTCAATTGAAATGCCTCTACACATGAAGGATGTTATGACTAATTGAGGCGGGGGACTGTTGGACTTCTTATCTGTCAATGCATTAGCCCCCTAGCACAAACTCTTTCACTATAGTTCTTGCATTGTTATTTCCAAAATTTATAGCTTTGAGTGTGATCATGTAGTATATCGTTGCACCCCTCTCATTAAGTGTAGCATCTAGCCATTAATTGTCCCATGAATTTCATTATTCACAACTGGAGTCATTCACAATTGTAGTGGATGTATCCCTTAAAAAATAAATAGTGGAAGTCATTCCTTATAACCTTTTTTTAATAGGACGGCAGCCAAATTTTATTTCGGCCATGATTGATGTCCTCCTCTGATGACAGCCTTCTTTGTTGATTATCCTTTTACGCAATATTTACAGCCCTATCACATCATCGATCATATGACTCTATCGCATTATGTTTTCAAACTTGTCCATATCAATATCCTAGACCAAAGGCACCCCACATCCTAACCGCGTTTCATGCAGCTCACAAGATTATGCGAAGATTGGACACATCTTGAAGTGAGGAATGTGAAGCAGCACTTTCTGGACCGCGAGCAAAGATGATCGAACAACTCAAAGACAGCAGGTTTCAAAGATAATCTGCTTCATGTTAGATAGAACTAATATTTTCTTCTAGAAGAAACTTAAGGCCTTCCTGGCAGACATTTCAATATGTATGAAAATACTGAACACTTCACGAAGCAATCCCAAGCAAAGTTTTTTGGACCTCAAAGATGTTACGAAAACAGTCTTTCGAAATAATTTAATCGTATCAACATTATCACAAAAACATTGATTTCACTTAACATATCTAATCATTTGTCTACTCCTAGAAATTCAGTTTTTCTTCATTAATATCATTGGCTATTCTCCTCAGTGTTTAATCCCACAAGAACTTTTCCAAAGAAAACATGTGGATCAGATTTCTCCAATTGAAAAGATTTAGCATGCAATCAAACATTAAAGCACCAATCGACTATAGAACAAGGTTGCATCTAAGCATGAATTCAATAGAACATCCAATGAACATGCTCCTTTCACTTGCATATAAAAAATCACCATTTATTACTCTCTACCAAACTCATGGACCTCCTCTTTTGTTTTGTTTCAAAAAATTTATAAGTTGCTACAAAGAGCACTAATCATCTGTAATGTTCTTACCATGTTCTTCTAGGAAGTTTGAGATGTCCCTAAGATAGTCCAAGAAATGCAGAAAAAGGTCAGCCCATTGTTAACAGTCTTATGCTTGGAAAGCTTCAAGATCACAAAATCTAAAGAAAAATCAAACTAGAACCTGTGTGCACATGAAATACCCTAAAAAAAATTACCACCCGTTAAGGATAAGCATGTATTAAATGACAACATTCAAGAGGGCTCCAGTTTCTTGAGAGACAATACAACTTTTTATCTAGCTATGATGAACACCAACATCATTTCACCACAATCGCACAACTAATCAAGTAAGAATGGATATTCAAGTGGTCTGGTTGGCAAGACGGTTGGTCCTGTTATTGGAGGATATGTTGTTTCGTGGGGGTATAGTTTCCAGTAGATGGTGAATAAAGGATTTAGGTTAGACCAGATTTGAATATGTTAGAATTAGTTCACAAAACAAGAAGCAAAGGCAATAATTTTGAGATTTTACATACTTATTAAGAGATAATTCATTGCAAAGACGAAATAATAAAAATAATAATAATATGTATATGTATATGTATATGTATATGTATATGTATATGTATATGTATATGTATATGTATATGTATATGTATATGTATATGTATATGTATATGCATATGTATATGTATATGTATATGCATATGTATATGTATATGTATATGTATATGTATATGTATAGCACTTGAAGACTGAACGCTATAAAAGAAACCTCTTGAGAAAACCCTTACATAATTCAACCTGAGAACTTGAAAAGAGTTCAAGCAAAGTACTCAAGGATCTAGCTTTCAGTTTAAGTGCTATTTGTTCGATTCAAGACTTTTTCAGTTTAGATATACACCAAGATAATTTTCAGGTCACTCTCTTTTAGTATATGGTCCGATACAAATATTAAAAGAGGAGATGCTATTGTGCCTACATCTACATCAGTTCTGCACTACTACCAAAGCATACATATCAACTATTGCAGCCCTTTTCCGTTTAGAACACTAACTTTAATTAAGTAAAGAGGAAGAAAAATACAAGAAGATTATAGGGTGTTACAAAGTAGGTTAAAAGCCCTATCATTCCATTACTGGGGGATCCATTTCCTAATCAGTATGGCTGCATGAAGCACAAAAATCATAGAGTGACTAAAGGGAGGATTACCTTTACAATTTCTGCTCTTGCCTACGAGGGCAAAGGTCTCCTATATGGAGTACTCTTTGGGCATGTCCTCTACTCTCTTTCGAGAATTTCGAAAGTGCCACCCCCTTGATAGCATTCCAAGGAGTGGTCGAGCACCCCATAAATTTCTCAAGAATGGCTTGTTACCAAGAGATCTTCTAGTTTAATTGGACTAGCTTTTGGACAATAGACCATATCCTTACACATCTCACGCACATGATTCTCCTTTGATAATTGGCACCTCTTGCACCAAGGAGGGGCTTTACAAATCTTTCTTGGCTTTGATGTTGGTAAAACTGTCACCGTGGAGAATCGTTCTCCATCTCAATTTGAAGATTTAATATTCCTTAAAACTCCTCTTTGATCCTCGAGTTTGAATTGGATTTCAATCTCGAGATATCTCTTGTTCCCATTCTTTGACATAATACCTCTACAATGGAGAACAACTCTGTATTCTAAGAGTTTGAAATGTTTCCTTACCCGCACCAAAATGTAGCTCTTAAGCAAGCACCAATGGGGGTAAGTGAGTTCAAGATTGTTGTCCAAGTCCTCGTGTGATTTCAAATCCCTTGGACAACCGTCTTGTGGCTCTAGGAATTGCCTCGTTTCTGAGCAAGAAAACCCCAAAGATGGGGAACCAAATAGAATCACTTCGACAGATGTCCACATCCCACTTCACACCTTACCATGATTTATCTTCAATTATGAGGCCACATAACAGGTTGCGAGGCATTCCCAAAGGAACCTAGCACAATCTTGGTTGTAATTGAGATTTATATTAGTGTCATACATTGGTCTTTTCTATTGGAGATGGTTATGTGCTTGATAACCCCTTTCTTGACTTCATTTTCGACCAAGAAGGTGAGGTGATCCAACATAATGGCAAAGAGGAAGGGGAGCTAATGGGCACCCATGCCTGATTGATTGATTGAGAGGGAAGGGGAAGAAAACTATCCATTATAGTCCATACAAGTGGTTCCATTCTCCAAGAGGGTGGACATCATCTTTGTAAAGCCTTCCTTGAGCACTAGATCACGTAAATATTGAAGTACAAAGTCTCACTCAACATTGACGTACGCTTCAAGTCAATCTTGACGAACATGCAGTTTCGATTGAATTCATTGGCATACTCCATCCCTCCACCAGTATAGATGATAGCTTTCAAGATGGACCTACAAATCATTAAACTTTCTAGTCTTTATGGATTCACTTGTCCAAGATGCTTAAAGTAGGTTGCGGAGATGTTTTGATATGATCTTCTAACTAGTCTACAACATGGTTATTGGCCTCACGTTTTATTTCACTTATGTGTCCCTTGAATAGCCTTGATGTGAACTCTTTCCCTCTACATGGGCACTTTCGACTCTAGTGTTGGCTATATTTCTTTTCCCTGTGTAACCATATATACATGATATACTTATATGTGGTGGTACTTGGTACTTAGGGATTCAACTATTCTCATATCATTGATCATCTATCTATAGAGACCTCTTCCCTCCATTGTGTGCCACTATGCTTCGATATCCTTCTTCACTCTTGTGTCTACTTCCTACTTGTTCACTCACTCACATACCCCATAGTTGTATCAAAGCAAGTTTAGATCCTTCTCAATTTTTTGTTTTTCTGCAATGCGTTTCCGTACATGTTTAATAGTGCAAATGAGCTCGCCATAATAGAAATACAAAGTTTTGCACTCCGACATCACTTCCACTATTGTGACGGAAAAAAGTGATGGAAACAATTATTATAACTCGTCATTTATTTGCCAAAAATTTAGCTTATCCTTTACTTGAATGTAAATTATAGCTAGCAATCAGCTCATAACTTGTGATTGATACAATTATGCTTTTATTTCAAAGTGGTGCGCTTGATTATGGCCATGTATATCATCCAAATCAGGTTCAAAGAGCTGAAACATTCCAGCCAAATATGGATAAAAAAAGTCTTTCCAAACATGGCTGAAAAATCCCATACTTTGTAGAGAAACATGGGTGAAAAATTCCATCCAAAGATGGTTGAAAATGTTCTTATATCATTTGAATTTTGATCAAGAAAAATATGGATAAAAGTATAATAATTATCATGAAATATCCTCACATAAAATCACTTGAACCCTTAAAAGAAAAAATAAAGCCACCAAGGAGAATCAACAACATAAGCAAGAAGCACACAAGAGGACTCATGAAAGTCACCTCAGAGCTTACATGATAATATAGAACTTTATGCTTCCTCCTTTCTTGATGGTGATATGCAAAAGAAGAAGAGATGGAAGTATTAGCGAAAAGGTTGGACATACCATTGATGAATGTAAAAAGTTCCCAAGCATAATGAAAAAAAGAAACAATGATGAACCTAATTTTGCTCAAGATTTTTAACCATGTGTTGTTACATGTTATAATAACTTATTATCACTCTATATGTATGATTGTGAATAAGGTTGATTCAAATTCTTTTTTCAATAGTGGCATCTCAAAGCATAGCAGTTCATGCAAAAGATTTTTCTCATCTTTAGAAGATGCACCCAAAGGACATTTATATGCAAACAATGTTTATTATCCTATTATTGGAGTTGGAGAAATTCAGCTAACACTTACAAATTATGGTAAGTTACTCTCAAGAATGCATTGTATGTACCTGGTATCAAACTTGATTTTAGTTCATATTATTGCTAATGTCACACTTCATGTACACTTGGTTGGAAAAAATAAATGGATCATGATTTCAGCAATGGTGATGTTATTGGCACGTCAAGCGCATTATGCAATGGCTAATATTTCTTGGACACATACAAGTGTTGTCTCAAATGCCTTTCTGAAACATACTTCTTCTATGGCTAATGTCTAATGTCATGTACACTTTCTTGATAACAAATCTATGGTTCATGATTTTAGCAACGACGATGTTATTGTGATATCAAGCACATTATGCAATGGCTTGTATTGTTTGCACACATACAAGAGTTTTCTTAAGTGCCTTTCTTACACATAATTCATTTCATACAATTCTTAGTGTCAAACGTTATGTACACATTGTTGATAACAAATATATGGTTCATGATTTCAATAATGGCAATGTTATTGTGATATCAAGGACATCATGCAAAGGCTTGTATTGCTTGGACACATGCAAGAGTTGTCTCAAATGTGTTTCTTACACATACTTCTTCTATGGTTGCAATGGAGTTATGGCATGCTTGTTTCCATCATTTGAACTTCAATAGATTGCGTTACTTACAAAAGAAGGATATGGTTATTGGTTTGTCAACAATTGAGTCTATTGAAAAACATGCATGTGAAAGTTGTATACAAGGAAGAATGCATTGTGCTTCTTTTCCCAAAGATGGTATTGCACATGCCATATGAAAATTGCAACTCGTTTATAATTCAAATTATCTTTTACTTGATTGTAAGTTGTAGCTAGCAATTGGCTCACAAGTTGTGTTTGATACATGAATACTTTTATTTTCAAAGTGGTGCACTTGATTATGGCCATGTATACCACCCAAATTAGGTTCAAAGAGCTAAAACGTTCCATCTAGATATGAGAAACTCCAGCTAAACACGGATGAAAAGTCCCAAAGTTTGAAGAGATATGTGGCTGAAAGATTCCAACCAAAGATGGTTGAAAATGTTCTTCACTCATTTCTGTAGTTCTATTTGTGCTTCCTTGCGCACTCACACTCAATAAAGATGATTCTTATACCATTTGAATTTTGATCAATGAAAATATGGATAAAATTATAATTATTAAACTGAATTATCCTCACATAAAATCACTTAAACCCTAGGAAGAAAAAATAAAGCCACCAAGGAGAATCAACAACATAAGCAAGAAGTTATAACGAGTCCGTCCAATGCCAACCAAATGGGAACACAAACGAACAATCCCATCTAAATTCATCAAGGTTATTCTACAAGGAACTATTAAGGTTGTAAATCTAGCAAGAAGTAGATTGCCTCTACTCAGCTTATCCAAACGAAAGTCATATTACTCTTTGCCTTATGTATTTAGTTTCTTCTACTCTTTAGCATAAAAAGTATTCTACCCTTTTATGCCTCTACTTAATAAATTGTTCTTGTCAATCGAAATGCCTCTGCACATGAAGGATGTTATGACTAATTGAGGTGGGGGACTATTGGACTGCTTATCTGTCACTGCATTAGCCCCCTAGCACAAACTCTTTCACTATAGTTCTTGCATTGTAATTTCCAAAATTTATAGCTTTGAGCGTGATCATGTAGTATATCGTTGCACCTCTCTCATTTAGTGTAGCATCTAGCCATTAATTTTCTCATGAATTTTGGTATTCGCAATTGTAGTCATTCGCAATTGTAGTGGATGTATCCCTTAAAAAAGAAATAGTGGAAGTCATTCCTTATAATCTTTTTTTACTTGGATGGCAACCAAATTTTATTTCAGCCATGATTGATCTCCTCCTATGATGATAACATTCTTTGTTGATTATCCTTTGATACAATATTTACAGCCCTATCGGATCATCGATCCTATGACTCTCGCATTATTTTTTCAGAGTTTTCCATATCAATATCCTAGGCCGAAGGCGACCCACATGCGAACCCTGTTTCATGCAGCTAACCAACTCATGCGGGGATTGAGCACATCTTGAAGTGAGGAATGTCAAGCAGCACTTTTTGGACCGGGAGCAAAGATGATCGAACAACTCAAAGATAGCAGCTTTCAACGATAATCTGGTTCTTGTCAGATAGAACTAATAAGTATGAAAATACTGAACACTTCACTAAGCAATCCCAAGAAAAGTTTCCTAGACAAAAATAGAAAAGTCTTTACAAATAATTTCATCATATCAATGTTATCACAAAAATATTAATTTCACTTAATAAATCTAATCATTTGTCGACTCATAGAAATTTAGTTTCTTTTTCATTAATATTCTCCTTAGTGTTTAATCCCACAAGGAATTTTCCAAAGAAAACTTGTGGGTCAAATTTCTCTAATTGAAAAGATTTAGCATGCAATCAAACATTAAAGCAATAATTGACTATAGAACAAGGTTGCATCTAAGCATGAATTCAATAGAACATCCAATCAACATGCTCCCTTCACTTGCATATAAGAAATCACCACTTATTACTCTCCACCGAACTCATGGACCTCCTCTTTTGTTTTGTTTCAAAAAATTTAAAAGTTGCTACAAAGAGGACTGATCATCTGCAATGTTCTTACCATCTTCTTATAGGAAGTTTGAGATGTCCCTAAGATAGTCCAAAAAATGCACGAAAAGGTGAGCCCATTGTTATCACTCATGCTTGGAAAGCTTCAAGATCACAAAATCTAAAGAAAAATCAGAATGGAATCTGTGGGCACATGAAATACCCTAAAACAAAATTAACACCCGTTAAGGATAAGCATGTACTAAATGACAACATTCAAGAAGGCTCTAGTGTCTTCAGAGACAATACAGCTCTTTATTAAGCTATGATGAACACAAGCATCATTTCACCACAATGTCATAACTGATCAAGTAAGAATGGATATTCAAGTGGTCAGGTTGGCAAGACGGTTGGTCCTGTTATTGGAGGATATGTTGTTTCGTGGGTGTATACTTTCTAGTAGATGGTGAATAAATGATTTAGGTTAAAGCAGATTAGAATATGTTAGAATTAGTTCACGAAACAAGAAGCGAAGGCAATAATTTTGAGATTTTGCATACTTATTAAGAGATAATTCATTGAAAAGCACTTGAAGACTGAACGCTATGAAAGAACCCTCTTGAGAAAACCCTTACATAATTCAACCTGAGAACTTCAAAAGAGTTCAAGGCAAAAATCTAGCTTTCAGTTTAAGGGCTATATGTTCGATTCAGATCTTTTTCAGTTTAGATATACACCATCATCATCTTCAACTCAATCTCTTTTAGTATATGGTCTGATATAAATATTAAAAGAGGAGATGCTATTGTGCCTACATCTACATCAGTTTTTCACTACTACCAAAACATACATATCAGCTACTACAACCCTTTTTCTTTTAGAACACTAACTTCAATTAAGTAAAGAGGAAGAAAACTACAAGAAGATTACAAAGTGTTACAAAGTGTGTTAAAAGCCCTATCATTCCATTCCGTGAGGGATCCATTTCCTAATTAGTTTGGCTCCATGAAGCATAAAAAGTCATAGAGTGACTAAGGGGAGGATTACCTTTACAATTTCTGTTGTTTCCTAAGAGGGAAAAGGTCTCCTATATGGAATACTCTTTGAACATGTCCGCTACTCTCTTTCTAGACTTTCCAAAGTGCCTCCCCCTTGATAGTTCCAAGGAGCGGTCGAGCACCCGAGAAATTTCTCAAGAACGGCTTCTTACCAAGAGATCTTCTTATTTAATTGAACTAGCTTTTGGACAATAGACCATATCCTTACACATCTCAGGCACATGATTCTCCTTTGATCATTGGCACCTCTTCAACCAAGGAGGGGCGTTACAAATCTTTCTTTGCTTTGATGTTGGTAAAAATGTCATGGTGGAGAATCGTTCTCCCTCTCAATTAAAAGATTTAATAATCCTTAAAACTCCTCTTTGATCCTCAAGTTTCAATTGGGTTGAACGTTGATCTTTTATTGATTCTCGGGGTATCTCTTGTTCCCATTCTTTGACATAATACCCCTAGAGTGGAGAACAACTCTATATTCTAAGAGTCTGAAATCTTCCCTTTACCACACCAAAATGCAGCTTTCAAGCAAGCACCAATCAAGGTAAGCGAGTCCAAGAATGTTGTCCAAGTTCTCATTTAAATTTAGCTTTTATCTTGTGATCTCAAATCCCTTCTATGACCGTCTTGTGGCTCTAGGAATCACCTCGTTTCTAACCAAGAAGACCCCAAAGATGGGGAACCAATTAGAATCACTCTGACAGATGTCCACAACCCACTTCACCCCTTATCATGATTTATCTTGGATTATGAGGCCACGAAATAGGTTGCAAGGCATTCCCAAAGGGACCTAGGACAATCTTGGCTGTAATTGAGAAACATATTGGTGTCATACATTGGTCTTTGCTATTGGAGATGGTTATGTGCTTGATAACCCCTTTCTTGACTTCATCTTCCACCAAGAAGCTGAGGCCATCCAGCATAATGGCAAAGAGGAAGGGGAGCCAATGGGCACCTATGCCTAGTTGATTGATTGAGAGGGAAGGGGAATGAAAATTATCCATTATAGTCCATAAAAGTGGTTGCATTCTCCAAGAGAGTGGACATCATCTTTGTAAAGCCTTTCTGAGCACTAGATCAAGTAAAGATTGGAGTACAAAGTCTCACTCAACATGAAATCTTTACCTTATTCTTTTCTCATGACTTTGCACATTTTTTTCATGAGTTTATCGACTTTCCCTATCTACCACTCCTTGAAAAAGAGTTGATGATCACAACAATAAATCCCTTCTTTGATCCAAAACTTGTCCTTAGTCTTGGAAAGTGCCACATAGACATTCTTATTTCCTTTGCTAACCTCTTTTTCCAATCAAAGTAGTCTTGCATACAACTTTTCCATTCTCTCCATTCTAATTACTTTCATCTCCTTTTGAGTATTTTTAATAGTTAGATGCATGGCTCTAGTAGCTTGAATCCAATTCTAGTCCATCAAGCCCCAAACATAAACAAAAACATCTAGATGTGTTCAATTTCCCTTTCACTAGCTACAATAAGAGGATTGAGAGGTCCACGTAGCACCATGAGGCTCTATGTAATTGCCACCACACCAACGTAAGGAAATGGTCGAGAAGGATAATCAATCACAAACCTCTATCGAAGCATAATGCCTATTGCTTATCATCCCCTTTGAAGATCATACTCTTGCACCCCTCCCCCCTAATAATGTTGTCAAGGTTCTTGACCATGTTGATATTATCCACCATGACCACCGATGGAGGAAGACCTTTGAGAGAATCTCAATGCATCCTACAATCCTTCTAAGAGTTACATGGATAGAGGCAATGATGACCAATCCATGAGAAAAATCTTTTGAGCAAGTGACCCATCTCGAGCTCATCCTTAAAAACCACACCTCACCCCTGAGATGGTTGGTGGCAATCCACTTATGGTGCAACGTTGTAGCCTCAAGTCTACTCATGAACTCCTTTTTAACAACTTTAATATTATTAAGCTCTCTTGGATTTAGGATTATAGATAGAGGAGAGGATGACAAGGGTCAAACCCCCAAAGGAATGGGCCACCCACTAAAGCCTTTTAGCCATTAGAAAATTTTTTGAGGGGCACCCATCTGATGCTTATTCTGAAAAATGCACCTCCAAGGATGGTCAATGGAAATTCACCTATTGTGCCAAGAAACGGCCTTGCCTATACTCATGAAGTCTTCGTTATCAACTTTAACACCTTGGTGGCACATAAAATCAGGATTCTTTGTCCTCATCTTTAAGCCAAGGGAAGAGATAATGTTTAGCTTCATTTGTTTTTTGGAAAACTCCCTCTTTTCCCTTGCCTATCTTTTCCCCTTTATGTGGCTTCTAGTCTTTTCCAAGTTGGGTGCTTGGTCCAAGGTTTGTTTGTTTCTAATGAGTATGATATGATAGAGGTGAATCTAATCTTCTATCTTGTAAAGTTCTCACCAGTCATTTGGGCATAAATTTTGCCTCCTCTATATCAACTTTCTCATCAACAAGTGCATCATATAAATGTGAATAAAAAATGGAATGATCCGCATCATCATGTGAAACTTGCAAAGGCTAAGGAGTTGCCTTATTTTGGAGCTCTCTAAGCATATAGAACAACTAAAAGTGGAACTTTATGGGATCTCCCTTCATGCTTAATTATAGATAGAATGTTTCACTTATGTGTCCCTCGACTAGCTTTGATGTGAGCTCTTTCCCTCTACATGCGCACTTTCTACTCTAGTGTTGGCTATATTTCTTTCCCCATGTAACCGCATATACATGATATACTTATATGTGGTGGTACTTGGTACTTAGGGATTTATCTATTCTCATATCATTGATCATCTATCTATAGAGAGCTCTTCCCTCCACTGTGTGCCACTATGCTAAGATATCCTTCTTCACTCTTGTGTGTACTTCTATTCATGCTTCCTCACTCACTCACACATGCAATAGTCATATCAAAGAAAGTTTAGATCCTTCTCAATTTTCTTTTTTTTTTGCATCCTCGTCCTGGTCACTTTTACTAGTGAAAATCCATTTAGCATCATAAAAGTACAAAGTTGTGCAATGTTGTTCTGTACACTTTTAATAGTGCAAATGAGTTTGACATCATAGAAGTACAAAATTTTGTACCATGAGATCATTTCCACTATTGTGACGGAAAAAAGTGATTGCATCTCCTCCATGATCGATCTTCTCCTCCTCCTCCTTGGATGATAGCATTCTTTGCTGATTATCCTTTTTGAAAAAATTTACAGCCCTATCACATCATCGATCCTATGACTCTATCACATTATTTTTTCGGAATTATCCATGTCAATATCCTAGGCCAAAGATGACCCACATATGAACTTCATGCAGCTAACTAGTTCATGTGGGGATTGAACAAATCTTGAAATGAGGATTGTGAACCAGCACTTTATCGACTATGAGCAAAGATGATGGAATAACTCAAAGATAGCAGATCAACAAAGAAGATTCGTATACCATTTGAATTTTGATCAACGAAAATATCGATAAAAGTATAATTATTAAATTGAAATATCCTCACATAAAATCACTTTAACCCTTGGAAGAAAAACTAAAGCCACCAAGGAGAACCAACAACATAATCAAGAAGCACACATGATGACTCATGAAAATCACTTGAGAGCTTACAAGATAATATAGGGCTCATTGGTTATACTATAATAAGTCCGTCCAATGCCAACCAAATGGGCATAGAAATGAACAAGCCCATCTAAAGTCATCAAGGTTATTTTACAAGGAACTATTAAGGTTGTAAATTTGGCAAGAATTAAGTTGCCTCTACTCAACTTATCCAAAGGAAAGTCATATTTCTATTTGCCTTATCTACTTAGTTTTTCCTACTCTATAGCATAAACATTATTCTACCCTTTTATCATGTATTTAATAAATTGTTCTTGACAATCAAAATGCCTCCGCACATCAATGATGTTATGACTAATTGAGGTGAAGGATATAGCTTTGAGTATCATCTTTGTAGTATAGTGTTGCACCATCTCATTAAGTGTAGCATCTAGCCATTAATTGTCTCATGGATTTTGTTCTTCACAACTTCAGTCATTCGCAATTGTAGTGGATATACCCCTTGAAAAAGAAATAGTGGAAGTCATCCCTTATAACTTTTTTTTATACGACGGCAACCAAATTTTATTTCGGCAAATGATTAATCTCCTCTTCCTCCTCTGATGATAGCATTCTTTGTTGATTATCCTTTTTGAAAATATTTACGAGCCTATCACATCATCCATCCTATGACTCTATCGCATTATCCTTTTAATATTGCAAATGCGTTTGCCATCATAGAAGTACAAAGTTTCGCACTCGGAGATCATTTTCACCAATTGTGTTGGGACTTTACCCCCTTTCAAATCCATTCATGTAGTCGTGTTTTCCATCGAATTTATAGTTTGTGGGCTATATTTTAGCTTTGTTGAAGTTCATATTTTCCTACTTTTGAGTTATTTGCTACAATGCAAACAACAATGATTCTTTAGCATGCTTCAAGTTAAAGATAGGCTTTAGGGAACCAACCATTTAATGTGGTCTTACATGATGAAACATGTTCCTATTTCAAAGCAACTATTGAACATAGTGGCAAATGTGGACAAGAGACATGACCATTCTACTTCTATGCAACAAGATCTTCTTCAAATACAATGACTATGCCTTATCCATCTCAAGAGCAGCTTAGGTGGGATGAAAAGGATGCTTAAGTTCATGCATTGGTTGCCCTTTCTGTGAAGTGCCCTGTTGTTCCACACATCCAATCATGCACTACCTCAAGACAAGTTGGGGATACACTTGCTTTCTTAGGATGTCCTACATAATGAAGCATGTGTTTCTTACTTGGGAAAGCAACTTGAAGATGTATGCATGGATGAAAACAAGTCACTGGATGTATATGTTACATACATCAAGGATCTGAAAGAGCAATTGGTAAACATTGATAAGATCATTCTAGATACATCACTCATTTCTATACTACTCAAAGGATTGTCAGAATCTTTTCAAAGCTTTGCTACTACACTTAATTTGGTTATAAAATAAAATCCAAATATGTATATTTTTCGTGAGATTATGTCTTCTATTTAGCATCATGAGCAATCAAGAGTTAACAAAAGTGGTTTGCTTGAGGGAATGCAAGCAGTTAATATTACACAAAAGGACAAAAGTAAGTATGGTGCAGCTTGGGGTTCATCAAAACCAATGTCTTACTCTTACTTTATGTTTCCTCCTCTCTTGACGGTGATATGCAAAAGAAGAAGAGATGGAAGTATTCGCAAAAAGTTTGGACATACCATTGATGAATGTAACAAGATTTCCAAGCATAATGAAAAGAAGAAAGAATTTGGCATGTCTATTCTTGAGAATACATATAATGCAAAGAATGATGAACCTAATTTTTCTCAAGATGTTTAACGACGTGTTGTTACTTATTTAGTGAGTGTGAGTGGTAGACACTATTGCAAGAGGTTCATGCTCTTGACTGCTAATGAGAGTGGAGAGTAACGGGAGCTTTACATATGCAAGGCATGGGGGCCTCACATTCAGGGAGTGGTAGATTGGAAACATTCCACCATGCATTTATAAGTATTTTAAGATTATTTTGATTATGCATATAAGCATGATATATTTTATTACTTATTACTTTGTTTATTTATTGTTTGGAGTGTGTATCTTTTGTTCAGCATCTCACACATGTCCAGAAGTAGGATGGATATTTGTGGGGCCTTACTAAGATGCTAAATAATTTGGAGAGTGTAGGAGTTCCCAATGTATGGAAAAATTAAAGTGTGATTTATCACTGTCAGGAACAACAATATCAACTGATGGTACATAATTTTTGTTTCTGAATATATTTTTAACTGGAAAAAATATCAGAAAAAACATGTAGGCGTTCCCAACATTTGGAGAGTGTAGGAGTTCCTAGCATATGGGAAAATCAAAGTGTGATTTACCGATGTCAGGAAGGATGATATCACTCAATGGTAAATATGTTTTTTTCTATATATTTTTGAATGTAAAAAATGTTCATGCACACATGTGTATTTTCCTTTGCAAGAGGGTCCCTTGCATTTTGCATCATTGGATTCTCAACCTCGTGATATGCATTTTTTTATTTTGTCTCATATTCCATAATTTCTCGCATTTGTACCATATATATGCGATTTTAGTATAGAAAGAGAAAGATAGCTTTTCCCAAGGATCATATCTATGTTGTGTAAGTATATTTATACATGAAATTGTCTTGTACATTCAGATTTCTCAAATCTAATTAAAATTATGATAACTTTTGTTCCATCAAATTTTATGATAATAATGCTTATATAATGGTTGAAAATTATGATTTATATGTATAGGTTTATACATAAGTCTAGTATTATGATGTTTATGTACAAGTTTATGTCAATGTTTCTGTACAAGGTTATGTCAATGTTTATCTACAGGTTTATGCCGGTTCATGTTGAACAGGCCTCTGCAAAAATGCTCATACAGTAGCCTACCCATGCATGAGATTCTTTTCCTTTCTTAGTATTATTAATTTTATTATTATTATTCCGGTTTGTGCTGTATAGACCCTATATATACACAGGCCTACACGTCTTGGAAAAGTGTCATTTTTTTGTTTTTCTTTGGTCCTATCATTACGACAAATATATGGATGGTTTTATAACATGCATTGAAACACACATTGTGACGAGTAGTTCGAGATCCAATGTCCCATACACATGCATATTCAGAAAGATACAGTTGCATAAGTGAACAGTGCTCTTTGTGTGCATGCCTAGTGAAGGCAATAACTACTTTGTTTTGGAGGTGTTGATTCTCACAGCAAGAGTGAGAATTTTAAGTGAGATAAGTAGCATAACGAAGATGATCAATTGTGTCAAGAGTACTGAGAAGCATTCATTTGCGTGAAGAGAGGCTTAGAGAGTGTTCCTATGAGGCCGTCTATGCTTTAAGGCTGCATAGGGATCATTCTCCCATCAAATATTTCATGTCAAAATGTATCAAAGTTAAATAGTGTTTTGGAAGTTTATCTATGAAGGGTGGTCAAGCAAAGAATGATTAATCAAGTAGCTTCACAATGAAAATAATACTTGGCATGCATTATCCATCCAAAATTAATGCTTGCCCTCTTTCCAAATAGAATTGCAGGATTAGAGGCCAAGGCCAGTAACTAGAGGTCAATTATTTTCAATTATGAGGTCTGCGGAAGGTCTCCCGGAAGTACTTCAAGATTAGTGGATCTTCCAAAAGTACCTCAAGATTAATAGGTCTAAGGGAATGTTGTTAGATCCAAATCTAAAGCACTTTTGAAGCTATAAAATCTTGACAACCTTGAGAGGGAATGGGCATCAAATCTTCCTAATATCCATATCCATATCCTTGTATAGTTGCAATTTCAAATTTAAAGTCCGGGGGAGTAGGCCTAGGCCGAACCTCCATTTAAAAACAAAAAAAAAATTGTTCGTGTGCACGATCATATACTACATGTGTGCCACGAGTACACATGACTGTGGACTATGAAAATTTCAAGGATGATGATGATGATGGTCGTGAGAATGATGAACGAAGATATCTTCGGTTGAGTAGAGGAATGCTCCGCCGAACCTCCCCTCAAATTCGAGGCTGGCATCGGCTCCGTTGAATGGCTCCTTTACAATCACCTTGCAGTCACTCACCGGATTGTACTTGCGGAACTTAAAATTGTTGACATCAAGTCGAAAGTTGCCAATGAATTCCCAACCAGATTTAAGCACAATCTTGGTTGTAATTGAGAATTATATTGGTGTCATACATTGGTCTTTTCTATTGGAGATGTTTATGTGCTTGATAACCCCTTTCTTGACTTCTATTTCGACCAAGAAGCTGAGGCCATCCAACATAATGGCCAAGAGGAAGGGGAGCTAATGGGCACCCATGCCTGATTGATTGATTGAGAGGGAAGGGGGAAGAAAATTATCCATTATAGTCCATACAAGTGGTTGCATTCTCCAAGAGAGTGGACATCATCTTTGTAAAGCCTTCCTTGAGCACTAGATCACGTAAATAATTGAGTACAAAGTATCACTCAACATTGACGTACGCTTCAAGTCAATCTTGACGAACATGCAGTTTTGATTGAATTCATTGGATTGATGATAGCTTTCAAGATGGACCTACAAATCATTAAACTTTCTAGTCTTTATGGATTCACTTGTCCAAGATGCCCAAACTCGGCTGCGGAGGACTTTTGATATGATCTTCTAACTAGTCTACAACATGGTTATTGGCCTCACGTTTCTTATGTAATCTATCTCATCTATTTTTATGAATTAATTTGAGCACCCGCTCATTGAGACACCACGAGAGATGAAGAATTTGTTTGCGAACCTATCAAGACTTTGGCTCTCTCCCTTGGGCAAGAACACAATCATCCTCCAACTTGTATGCCTTAATCGATTCGTCTAACCACTTTGCAATGTCAGAAAGAACTATGTATATCTAATCTTTTAGATAGCCACCATGCAATCCCAACAATGGGGGCATAGGCAAAAGAAGGAAATCTCTTTGAAGAGGCCATGGATTAAGTCATGTTTCTCTTTCTCTGAGATGTAAACTCTACCATCAATGTTCATCATCAACATGAAATCTTTACCTTATTACTTTTCGTTAATCTTGGAAAGTGCCAAATAGAAATTCTTATTTCCTTTGCTGAACTCTTTTTCCAATCAAAGTAGTCTTGCATACAATTTTTCAATTCTCTCCATTCTAATTACTTTCATCTCCTTTTGAGTATTTTTAATAGTTAGATGCATGGCTCTAGTAGCTTGAATCCAAATCTAGTCCATGAAGCCCCAAACATAAACAACAACATCTAGATGTGTTCAATTTCTTTATGACTAGCTACAAGAAGAGGATTGACAGGTCCACATAGCACCATGAGGCTCTTTGCACTTGCCTAAGAGCATTGGATCACACCAACATAAGGAATTGGTCGAAAAGGATAATCAATCCCAAAACTCTATCGAAGCATAATGCCTATTGCTTATCATCCCCTTTGGGGATCACACCCTTGCACCCCTCCCCGCTAAAAATGTTGTCAAGGTTCTTGACCATGTTGATATTATCCACCATCACCACCGATGGAGGAAGACCTTTGGGACAATCTCAATGCATCCTACAATCCTTCTTAAAGTTACATGGATAGAGGCAATGATGACCAATCCATGACAAAATCTTTTGAGCAAGTGACCCATCTTGAGCTCATCCATAAAGACTTCGCCTCACCCCTAGGATGGTTGGTGGCAATCCTTCTTAAAAACTTTAATATTCTTGAGCTCTCTTGGAGTTAGGTTCATAGATAGAGGAAATGATGACGAGGGTCAAACCCGCAAACAACGGGGCCACCCACTAAAGCCTTTCAAGCATGAGAAAACTCTTTGAGGGGCACCCATCTGATGCTTATTCTGAAAAATGCACCTCCAAGGATGGTCAATGGAAATTCAGCTATTTTTCAAGGAAACGGCCTTGCCTATACTCATGAAGTCTTCATTATCAACTTTAACACCTTGGAGGCACATAAAATCAGGATTCTTTGTCCTCATCTTTAAGCAAAGGGAAGGAGATAATTTTCAACTTCATTTTTTTTCCTGAAAACTCCCTCTCTTCCCTTGCCTATCTTTCCCCTTTATGTGGCTTTTAATCTTTTCCAAGTTGGGTGCTTGGTCCGAGGTTTGTTTGTTTCTAATGAGTTGGAATGTGGTTTGCAAGGGGATCGTAACAAGGAAGGTAACATGTTGCTAGCACATTGGCAACGGGTTGGAGTTGCAAACCCAAATTTGCAATAAAGGTGTGTATGAATCTTTGTTTGCCCTTCTTTTTTTATTATTTTCAAATTCTAGGTATCGTAGGTGCTTATATCCTCTAAAAACGCTCGAATACTTTAAAAAACAAGAAACGTAATACAAAAGAAAAATATACACATTACATGTTACTCATCATCTCTTGAGACTTGAGCAATCAACTTTTCATAGCCGATGGTCCATGCCAAATTTGAAGTTCATATCAATGTCAACCACTTTTTTGCCTTTTTTCCTATTAGTAACAAGAGATGTTACCATAAGAACTAAAACTAATTTTGGAGTAGTTATTGACAAGTTCTAAAATGTTGGTTTCCTCAAATGGCCAAAAAGGATTCAGTGTTTACTTATGAACTAAAACCTATGAAAGTTGTTGAGATAGACATTGACAACATTGATTCTTGCAAAGACTCATCCATGACTGCAAGGGTACTAAGATTCCAACGTCTCTTTCAGTACACACATAGAGAAGAGATTACTTGAATCTCCTTCTGACCATAGCATCCATATATCCTTCTCCCAAGGGATGCATGCACTATGTTTTGGTTATAAGACTAAGCTTTCACTTTGGTCTTATTTCCCTAAACTTGGGCTATCTTCAGTTATGGAGCAACTAGAGATTGGAAGCTGTAAAGAATCCTTTTAGTTCAGCAAAGGACTCAACATTCACATGTTTTCTGGAGTATATAAAGTTAGAAGCTCCACCAAACTCAATCAAATTCAAATTAGCTAGATTGTAGGAAAAGTAAAACTCTACATAAGCATCATCCCGCCTTTTTTTCTTGAGTTTTATGCATTCCACAAGTATCCAACTTATTTGAGTGAAGTCATAAACTCCAGCAAGCAGCCCCCTTGCTTGCTTACCTCATTTTCTCATGATTTTGCTCCTCTCTATCTAGAGGTGTAGTTAGGCTTTTCCAAATCTGATTGTACCAGATTGCAGAGCATTGTTTGGTCTCTCATTGTACTCATGTTCATTTATTTCAATCTTTATGTGTTCTCTCATATTGTGCCCTAACTTTGCCAAAGTTTCAAGTTATTTGGCTGAGTGAGTTGTGAGAAATTTTCAACTTTGTTAAGGTATATCTCTACACATAGGCAGAGAGTGTTGCAAACAGGTAGTCTGTTTCGTAGAGGGTGGTTCTCCCAGCTAGAATATCCATTTGGAATGATTTAAATCTTGTTGGGTAGCTCTTAGAGTCTACTACAAGTTTGCAGAATCTTATTTTATGTCTCTATACTGGTGCAGAGAGAAAACCAGAACAGTGAGCATATATCATTGCTTGTCAACCTAGTGGAGGGAAGCCATCTTCCATTTTTGCATTGGGGTGTTAGAATCATCCCCCATCAATTAAGCAAACCAAGTATCTAGTATTGCCAAAGACGAAATACCCATAGACGTATCGAGCATGATCTTATAGAAAAATAACTTCTTTAAATTTCTCATCAATCCCATTTTTACTAAGACATTACAGAATTTCTTGTCACAAGAGTATATCCTCAAAATTTCTAGCAAAAGAGGAAAAACAGGGAAGACATTTTTTGTTCAAAAACAAGTCATTCTTCTTAATATCTAACAAGCCTTACAATTATACCCTAGACAAGCTTTTACATGTGTACTCATCCCAGTGAAGTAATACATTTGCAAGCGCCATTCCGTAGGGATAATAATCTCAAGGAGAAAGATTTGGCACACAAACACTTTCATAAGTTATCACAATGACATCTTTATCTTTAAGAATATTTGATACATGTCAACCGTGTGCTCCTTGATCTCCAAAGCAAGACTTTCAATCTATGGTGATCTCCCCAAGTTCACAACCCTTTAAGCAATGGGATATCAACTTCATTAGAACCATCAATTCAATGACACAACCAAATAGCAGAAGGCATACAGGCTTGTTTTTTTGTACAAATAAGTTTTGGGTGTCCAGTAGAAATTATTGATGATAGAGGCACTCATTTTTCCTAGTGCAAAGAATCAACTATAGAGTTCAAATAAGATCTTAATCAACATATGATGCCAACTTTGCTTGAACCATTCGACATCTTACCCACCAGCTATAATTAGAGCTCTCTAAGCATTTACAACAACTAAAATTGGAATTTTAGGGGATCTCCCTTCATGCTCAATTATAGAAACAACATTTCACTTATGTGTCCCTCGAAAAGCCTTGATGTGAATTGTTTCCCTCTACATGGGCACTTTGGACTCTAGTGTTGGCTATATTTCTTTTCCCTGTGTAACCATGTATACATTATATACTTTTATGTGGTGGTACTTGGTACTTAGGGATTCACCTATTCTCATATCATTGATCATCTATCTATAGAGACCTCTTCCCTCCATTGTGTGCCACTATGCTTTGATATCCTTCTTCACTCTTGTGTGTACTTCCCATTTGTTCACTCACTCACATACCCAATAGTGGTATCAAAGCAAGTTTAGATCCTTCTCAATTTGTTGTTTTTGTGCAATGCTTTTCTGTACATTTTTAATAGTGCAAATGAGTTGGCCATGATAGAAATACAAAGCTTTGCACTCCGAGATTATTTCCACTATTGTGACAGAAAAAAGTGATGGAAAAAATTATCATAACTCATGATTTATTTGCCAGAAATTTAGCTTATCCTTTACTTGAATGTAAATTATAGCTAGCAATCAGCTCATAAGTTGTGCTTGATACAATCATGCTTTTATTTCAAAGTGGTGCGCTTCATTATGGCCATGTATATCATCCAAGTTAGGTTCAAAGAGCTGAAACATTCTAGCCAAATATGGATAAAAAAAAGTCTTTCTAATCATGGCTGAAAAATCCCATAGTTTGTATAGAAACATGGGTGAAAAATTCCATCCAAAGATGGTTGAAAATGTTCTTATATCATTTGAATTTTGATCAAGGAAAATATGGATAAAAGTATAATAATTATCTTGAATTATCCTCACATAAAATCACTTGAACCTTTAAAAGAAAAACTAAAACCACCAAGGAGAATCAATAACATAAGCAAGAAGCACACAAGAGGACTCATGAAAATCGCCTCAGAGCTTACATGATAATATAGGGCTTTATGCTTCCTCCTCTCTTGATGGTGATATGCAAAAGAAGAAGAGATGGAAGTATTAGCGAAAAGGTTGGACATACCATTGATGAATGTAAATAGCTTCCCAAGCATAATGAAAAGAAGAAAGAATGATGAACCTAATTTTGCCCAAGATGTTTAACCATGTGTTGTTACATGTTATTATAACTTATTATGACTCTATATGTATGATTGTGAATAAGGTTGATCCAAATTCTTTTTTCAATAGTGGCATCTCAAAGCATAGCACTTCATGCAAAAGATTTTTCTCATCTTTAGAAGATGCACCCAAAGGACATTTATATGCAAACAATGTTTATTATCCTATTATTGGAGTTGGAGAAATTCAGCTAACAATTACAAATGATGGTAAGTTACTCTCAAGAATGCATTGTATGTACCCGGTATCAAACTTGACTTTGGTTCATATTATTGCTAATGTCACACTTCATGTACACTTGGTTGGAGAAAAATAAATGGATCATGATTTCAGCAATGGTGATGTTATTGGCTCGTCAAGGCCATTATGCAATGGCTTATATTGCTTGGACACATACAAGAGTTGTCTCAAATGCCTTTCTGACACATACTTCTTCTATGGCTAATGTCTAATGTCATGTACACTTTGTTGATAACAAATCTATGGTTCATCATTTTAGCAACGGTGATGTTATTGTGATATCAAGCTTATTATGCAATGGCTTGTATTGCTTGCACACATACAAGATTTGTCTCAAATGCCTTTCTCACACATACTTCATTTCATACTATTCTTAGTGTCAAACTTTATGTACACATTGTTGATAACAAATATATGGTTCATGATTTCAATAATGTCAATGTTATTGTGATATCAAGGACATTATGCAAAGCCTTGTATTTCTTGGACACATGCAAGAGTTGTCTCAAATGTGTTTCTTACACATACTTCTTCTATGGTTGCAATGGAATTATGGCATGCTTGTTTCCATCATTTGAAATTCAAGTAGATTGCTTTACTTACGAAAGAAGGATATGGTTATTGGTTTGTCAACAATTGAGTCTATTGAAAAAAATGCATGTGAAAGTTGTTCACAAGGAAGAATGCATCCTGCTTCTTTTCCCAAAGATGGTATTGCACATGCCATATGAAAATTGCAACTCGTTAATAATTCAAATTATCTTTTACTTGATTGTAAATTGTAGCCAGAAATTGGCTCACAAGTTGTGTTTGATACACGAATACTTTTATTTTCAAAGTGGTGCACTTGATTATGGCCATGTATACGACCCAAATTAGGTTCAAAGAGCTAAAACGTTCCATTTAGATATGGGTAAGAAACTCCAGCCAAACATGGATGAAAAGTCCCAAAGTTTGAAGAGATATGTGGCCAAAAAATTCCAACCAAAGATGGTTGAAAATGTTCTTCACTCATTTGTGTACTTCTATTTGTGCTTCCTTGCTCATTCACACTCAATAAAGATGATTCTTATACCATTTGAATTTTGATCAATGAAAATATGGATAAAAGTATAATTATTAAATTGAATTATCCTTACATAAAATCATAGAACCCTAGGAAGAAAAAATAAAGCCACCAAGGAGAATCAACAACATAAGCAAGAAGCTATAACGAGTCCATCCAATGCCAACCAAATGGGAACACAAACGAACAAGCCCATCTAAATTCATCAAGGTTATTCTACAAGGAACTATTAAGGTTGTAAATCGAGAAAGAAGTAGATTGCCGCTACTCAGCTTATCCAAACGAAAGTCATATTACTCTTTGCCTTATCTATTTAGTTTCTCTTACTCTGTAGCATAAACATTATTCTACCCTTTTATGGATCTACTTAATAAATTGTCCTTGTCAATCAAAATGCTTGTGCACATGAAGGATGTTATGACTAATTGAGGTGGGGGACTGTTGGACTGCTTATCTGTGACTACATTAGCCCCCTACCACAAACTCTTTCACTATAGTTCTTAGATTTTATTTCCAAAATTTATAGCTTTGAGCGTGATCATGTAGTATATTGTTGCACCTGTCTCATAAAGTGTAACATCTAGCCATTAATTTTCTCATGAATTTTTTTATTCACAACTGTAGTCATTCACAATTGTATTGGATGTATCCCTTAAAAAAGAAATAGTGGAAGTCATTCCTTATAACCTTTTCTTAATAGGATGGCAGCCAAATTTTTTTTTGGCCATGATTGATCTCCTCCTCCTCTGATGACAGCAGTCTTTGTTGATTATCGTTTGACACAATATTTACAGCCCTGTCACATCATCGATCCTATGACTATCGCAATATTATTTTATCGAAATTTTCCATATCAATATCCTAGGCCAAAGGCGACCCACATGCGAACCCTGTTTAATGCAGCTAACAAGCTCATGCGGGGATTGAACACATCTTGAAGTGAGGAATGTGAAGATGCACTTTCTGGACCGCGAGCAAAGATGATCGAACAGCTCAAAGATAGGAGCTTTCAAAGATAATCTGCTTCATGTCAGATAGAAGTAATAAGTATGAAAATACTGAACACTTCACTAAGCAATCCCAAGAAAAGTTTCCTGGACATCAAAGATGTTACGAAAACAGTTCATATTCTTTTTCCATTAATATTCTCCTCAGTGTTTAATCCAACAAGGATTTTTCCAAAGAAAACTTGTCGGTCAGATTTCTCCAATTGACAAGATTTAGCATGCAATCAAACATTAAAGCACTAATTGACTATAGAACAAGGTTGCATCTAAGCATGAAATCAATAGAACATCCAATCAACATGCTCCTTTCACTTGCATATAAGAAATCACCATTTATTACTCTCCACCGAACTCATGGACCTCCTCTTTTGTTTTGTTTCAGAAAATTTAAAAGTTGCTACAAAGAGGACTGATCATCTACAATGTTCTTACCTTGTTCTTCTAGGAAGTTTGAGATATCCCTAAGATAGTCCAAAAAATGCAGGAAAAGGTCAGCCCATTGTTAACACACTTATGCTTCGAAAGCTTCAAGATCACAAAATCTAAAGAAAAATCAGAATGGAATCTGTGGGCACATGAAATACCCTAAAAAAAATTACCAATCATTAAGGATAAGCATGTATTAAATGACAACATTCAAGAAGGCTCTAGTGTCTTGAGAGACAATACAACTGTTTATTAAGCTATGATGAACACCAGCATCATTTCACCACAGTGGCACAACGAATCAAGTAAGAATGGATATTCAAGTGGTCTGGTTGGCAAGACGGTTGGTTCTGTTATTGGAGGATATGTTGTTTTGTGGGTGTATAGTTTCCAGTAGATGGTGAATAAATGATTTAGGTTAGAGCAGATTAGAATATGTTAGAATTAGTTGACAAAACAAGAAACGAAGGCAATAATTTTGAGATTTTGCATACTTATTAAGAGATAATTCAGTGAAAAGAAATAATAATAATAATAATAATAGTAATCTAAAAAGCACTTGAAGATTGAGCGCTATAAAAGAACCCTCTTTAGAAAACTCTTACATAATTCAACCTAAGAACTTTAAAAGAGTTCAAGGCGAAGTACTCAAGGATCTAGCTTTCAGTTTAAGGGCTATATGTTCGATTCAAGTCTTTTTCAGTTTAGATATACACCATGATCATCTTCAAGTTAGTCTCTTTTAGTATATGGTTTGATACAAATATTAAAAGAGGAGATGCTATTGTGCCTACATCTACATCAGTTTTGCACTACTACCAAAACATACATATCAGCTACTACAACCGTTTTTCTTTTAGAACACTAACTTCAATTAAGTAAAGAGGAAGAAAAATACAAGAAGATTACAAAGTGTTACAAAGTATGTTAAAAGCCCCTATCATCCCATTCCTAAGGGATCCATTTCCTAATTAGTTTGGCTCCATGAAGCACAAAAATCATAGAGTGACTAAGGGGAGGATTACCTTTACAATTTCTGTTTTTGCCTAAGAGGGCAAAGGTCTCCTATATGGAGTACTCTTTGAACATGTCCTCTACTCTCTTTGTAGACTTTCCAAAGTGCCTCCCCCTTGATAGTTCCAAGGAGCAGTCGAGCAACCCAGAAATTTCTCAAGAATGGCTTGTTACCAAGGGATCTTCTGATTTAATTGAACTAGCTTTTGGAAAATAGACCATATCCTTACACATCTCAAGCACATGATTCTCCTTTGATCATTGGCACCTCTTGCACCAAGGAGGGGCTTTAAAAATCTTTCTATGCTTTGATGTTCGTAAAAATGTCACCGCGGAGAATCGTTCTCCCTCTCAATTTAAAGATTTAATAATCCTTAAAAGTCCTCTCTGATCCTCAAGTTTCAACTAGATTGAACGTTGACCTTTTATTGATTCTCCGGATATCTCTTGTTCCCATTCTTTGACATAATACCTCTAGAGTGGAGAACAACTCTATATTCTAAGAGTCTGAAATCTTCTCTTTACCACACCAAAATGCAGCTTTCAAGCAAGCACCAATAAAGGTAAGTGAGTCCAAGATTGTTGTCCAAGTTCTCGTTTAAATTTAGCTTTTATCTTTTGATCTCAAATCCCTTCTACGACCGTCTTGTGGCTCTAGGAATCACCTCGTTTCTAAACAAGAAAATCCCAAAGATGGGGAACCAATTAGAATCACTCTGACAGACGTCCACAACCCACTTCACCCCTTACCATGAGTTATCATGGATTATGAGGCCACAAAATAGGTTGCAAGGCATTCCCAAAGGGACCTAGCACAATCTTGGTTGTAATTCATACATTGGTCTTTGCTATTGGAGATGGTTATGTGCTTCATAACCCCTTTCTTGACTTCATCTTCGAGCAAGAAGCTAAGACCATCAAGCACAATGGCAAAGAGGAAGTGGGGCCAATGGGCACCCATGCATGATTGATTGATTGAGAGGGAAGGGGATGAAAATTATCCATTAAAGTCCATACAAGTGGTTGCATTCTCCAAGAGAGTGGACATCATCTTTGTAAAGCCTTTCTAAGCACTAGATCAAGTAAAGATTGGAGTACAAAGTTTCACTCAACCTTGATGTAAGCTTCAAGTCAATCTTGACGAACATGAAGTTTCGATTGAATTCATTGGCATACTCCATCCCTCTACCAGTATAGATGATAGCGTTCATGATGCACCTACAAATCATTAAACTTTCTAGTCCTTATGGATTCACTTGTCCAAGATGCCGAATGTCTGTTCATGACTTTTGATAAGATCTTGTAACTAGTCTACAACATGGTTATTGGCCTCACGTTTCTTATGTAATCTTTCTCATCTATTTTTATGAATTAATTTGAACACTCGCTCAGTGAGACACCACGAGAGATGAAGAATTTGTTTGCGAACCTATCAAGACTTTGGCTCTCTCCCTTGGGCAAGAACACAATCACCTCCTCCAACTTGCATGCCTTGATCGATTTGTCTAACGACTTTGTAATGTCAGAAAGAACTATGAAAATCTAATCTCTGATATAGCCACCATGCAATCCCAACCATGGGGGCATAGGGAAAAGAAGGAATTCTCTTTGAAGAGACCATGGATTAAGTCATGTTTCTCTTTCTCTGAGATGTAAATTCTACCATCAATTTTGTCCATCATCAACATGAAATCTTTACCTTATTCTTTTCTCGTGACTTTGCACATTTTTTTCATCAATTTATCGACTTTCCCTATCTACCACTCCTTGAAAAAGAGTTGATGATCACAACAATAAATCCCTTCTTTGATCCAAAAGTTGTCCTTCATCTTGGAAAGTGCCACATAGACATTCTTATTTCCTTTGCTAACCTCTTTTTCCAATCGAAGTAGACTTTCATAAAACTTTTCCATTCTCTCCATTCTAATTACTTTCATGTCCTTTTGAGTACTTTTAATAGTTATTTGCATGGCTCTAGTAGCTTGAATCCAATTCTAGTCCACAAAATGAAAGAACTTGGAGAAGCTTGTAGAAGGTAGAAAAGTGCATTTTGAAGCGACGAAGTTTGGTCAAGCCAACTAGCACAAGACCAGCCCTTGAACTTATGGAGACTCAAATAGACCTTATAAGCATACGATAAGTGCAAAGAAACACACTATGTACTTTGGAGCATCAAGGAGAATGAGTCGATACAAAACAGATAGGTTCGCGGGTCAACTAGCTCAAAAAACTTACTATCTATGGAAGAGACAATGAACTTCAAATGCCCATAGCGACCAGCATGATTACAATTAGAAATAATCCTTTTATGGGAGTGATACACATAGGGTTGAGTGTATAGAATGCACAAAAGTATAACGAATAAGCAAAATATGGTATAGGACTGAATGTGACATCCTATGACTCGCATTATTTTTTCGGAATTTTCCATATCAATATCCTAGGCCAAAGGCGACCCACATGCAAACCCTGTTTCATGCAGCTAACGAGCTCATGCGGGGATTGAACACATCTTGAAGTGAGGAATGTGAAGCAACACTTTCTTGATCGCGAGCAAAGATGATGGTATAGCTCAAAGATGGCAGCTTTCAAAGATAATCTGCTTCAGCGGTCGAGCACCCCAGAAATTTCTCAAGAATGGCTTGTTACCAAGAGATCTTCTGATTTAATTGGACTAGCTTTTGGACAATAGACCATATCCTTACACATCTCAGGCACATGATTCTCCTTTGATCATTGGCACCTCTTGCACCCTGGAGGAGCTTTACAAATCTTTCTTTGCTTTGATGTTGGTAAAAATGTCACTGTGGAGAATCGTTCTCCCTCTCAATTTAAAGATTTAATAATCCTTACAACTCCTCTTCGATCCTCAAGTTTCAATTCGATTGAACGTTGACCTTTTATTGATTCTCAGGATATCTCTTGTTCCCATTCTTTGACATAATACCTCTAGAGTGGAGAACAACTCTATATTCTAAGAGTCTAAGATCTTCCCTTTACCACACCAAAATGCAGCTTTCAAGCAAGCACCGATCAAGGTAAGCGAGTCCAAGATTATTGTCCAATTTTTTGTTTAAATTTAGCTTTTATCTTGTGATCTCAAATCCCTTCTACGACCGTCTTGTGGCTCTAGGAATCACCTCGGTTCTAACCAAGAAAACCCCAAAAAAGATGGGGATCCAATTAGAATCACTTTGACAGATGTCCACAACCCACTTCACCCCTTACCATGATTTATCTTGGATTATGAGGCCACGAAATAGGTTGCAAGGCATTCCCAAAGGGACCTAGCACAATCTTGGTTGTAATTGAGAAACATATTGGTGTCATACATTGGTCTTTGCTATTGGAGATGGTTATGTGCTTGATAACCCCTTTCTTGACTTCATCTTCGACCAAGAAGCTGAGGCCATCCAGCATAATGGCCAAGAAGAAGAGGAGCCAATGGGCACCCATGCCTGATTGATTGATTGAGACGGAAGGGGGATGAAAATTATCCATTATAGTCCATACAAGTGGTTGCATTCTCCAAGAGAGTGGACATCATCTTTGTAAAGCCTTTCTGAGCACTAGGTCAAGTAAAGATTGGAGTACAAAGTCTCACTCAACATTGATGTAAGCTTCAAGTCAATCTTGACAAACATGAAGTTTCGATTGAATTCATTGGCATACTCCATCCCTCTACCAGTATAGATGATAGCTTTCAAGATGGACCTACGAATCATTAAACTTTCTAGTCTTTATGGATTCACTTGTCCAAGATGCCCAATGTGTGTTGAGGACTTTTGATAACATCTTTTAACTAGTCTCCAACATGGTTATTGGCTTCACATTTCTTATGTAATCTTTCTCATCTAGTTTTATGAATTAATTTGAACACCCCCTCATTGACACACCACGAGAGATGAAGAATTTGTTTGCGAACCTATCAAGACTTTGGCTCTCTCCCTTGGGCAAGAACACAATCACCTCCTCCAACTTGTATGCCTTGATCAATTTGTCTAACCACTTTGCAATGTCAGAAAGAACTATGTATATCTAATCTTTGAGATAGCCACCATGCAATCCCAACCATGGGGGCATAGGGAAAAGAAGGAATTTTCTTTGAAGAGTCCATGGATTAAGCCATGTGTAGCTCAGTGATGAGTAGCACCTCCTTTAATGTCAATCCGGGAAGACGTGAGGATGGTATGAAGACCTCGAGCAAGTGGAGGCACAAGTGCGTGAGTGAGAAGCACACAAACATGCACACACATACACACACACGCGCACACACGGCAAGACAAAGAGTGAGGAGCAATGGAGTTCTTAGATTACTTTCAAAAAGCTCTTACAAGTTCGTTTCAATTACAATCTAACCTCAAAAATGAGCTCTCTAGCTCCTTTTATAGTTTTTGACTAGCTTTGGCCCTGTTCAGACCTAGTGTCTGGCCTAGTTAAAAATTAGGTTCCAGGGCTTATTTGAGGGCTCAAACGAGATCTAAAAATTACGAAAATTGGTAAGCAACTACTTCTAAGGCTCCTCAAGCTCGAGGACTCCTCGGCTTGCACAAAATGGAGCTACAAAAAGGTGAACATGGTATTTACAGGGGTTGTTAGTGATGAGAATCACTTTTAATTTGTGTAAGGATTTTGAAAAATTAAAGGGTTGCCTTAGTGCTAGATCTGCGTGAATGCTCGTACTTGCTTCTTCATGAAGAAAATTATTGGCCTACTTGCCAGTCGTTGACTCCCTTGTCTGCTTGTACCTTCTCTCCCCTCTGACTCTCTTCTCTGACTGCCATGCCTCGTCAGTCCTTCAGTTCCTTGTCTGCTGCTAACAACCCCCCCTCTCTCGCGTCTGTCGTCCCTGATAGACCCTTGTTGTGTGGGTTTTTGGATGTAGTACTCAACGACATCTTGCGCTAAGTGATGTTCGGCAATCCTCAATCCTTTGGCCAAGTCTGTGAGTAGAGCATCCCAATCTACCGGCCCGGGAACCTCTGGATGTGGCATACGTAACTTATCTGAGTGGAGAGCTTGTTCCACTGCAAACAATTGTAATAAATGTGAGGGCCTGGGAATGAAGATCTCTGAGTGGTATTCCCAAAACCCGGTGACAAACATCTCTTCAAATGTCTGTTTGAAGCAGGCCGGTAGGTACTTTATGCGGGCATGCCATGCATAAACAACATTAATAGAGGGCGTTGTGCTCATGTCATAAACAAGATTCTGATTGCCTTCATTAAATCCGAGCGCAGAGAGGTGAGGTTCCTTAACATTCTTGAAGATCCGGAAGGTGACTATCATGAGTTCAAAAATTTTAAGACACATCTGTGTCATGACATCTGGTACGTTTTTGAACCTGACACCCCAATGCCGAATTGTCGATATCATATACCCTACGGTAGGTTGACCTTTAGGTGGTGCTAAGTAGACATAGTTGAGCCACTTCTCGCAGCCTTTGGTTGTCAGCACCATCTTTGTGTATTCCGGCCACGAGCTTCTTCGGAAAACAGGACAGTAGCAGGGATTGTACTTGATATACAGGGGCATGTTATTCCATGTGCAATTCATTTCCGGGTAGGTTTCAAGCAGTCAAATTCTCCAAGTCGGTTGGCAAATATTTCCCTGCTTGGCACTTTCTGGGATGTCGTCTGGTGCAAACTGTGTTGCAGAGGTTGGTTCCCATGAGGTGTGGTGCTTGATCTCAGCCTTATAGTCCGCCATTAAGACACAAAAAGGAACATACAAGTCGTCGGAGGTGCCGATCCACCTGTGATGAGAGAGGTTCCTAAAATAGTACGATTTTATGACCACCTCTTCCAAGCGTGACATCAATGCTATCTGGACTGCCACCCTATCATCATGTGTTGTGGCCACCTTTTCCAATTTTTGCATCCATTCAGGAGCCTCTATTTCAAGGGTGTCCATGCCCTCATCTGTTTGCTTGCCTCCAGGTGCTGGCATCGGAACGTACGGTTCCTCAATGGTTTCCTCTACTTCGATGGGTACTAGGTCTTCAGGTTCTGGTTCCACCAAGGGGGAGGGTTGGCGTTCATACACAAGCACTTTCTTTTGTAATTCTTCGAGCTGTGCTTTGAGCGCTGCTACTTCGTCAGTTGTGTCAGCTATGGTTGGGACCTCTTTGGGTGGTGCTGGTTGAGCTGCCAATTGCCTTCGTAGTTCGTCTCTTTCCTTTTCTAAGGCTGCATGGGCTTCGAGGAGATCAGCATGGGTTTCCAATATGATTTGCATATTGTCCGAGGGAATGGCCTTAAACCTCTTCGGGTCAATTTCTTGTGGGGAACCGTCCATGGCTACTTCCAAGTTCTCTTCGTTTTGTGTCTGAAGCCGTCTATTTTCTTCCAGGGCTGCAGACATATGTTTCCGTAATAGAGCCATGTTGCGGCGGAGCTTGAGGTTCTCTGTGATTTGGGAGTGTAGCAGATCATCCATTTGTTGTCTTTCTTCGGCATCTGGCTGCGGTGGATTTGCCACTAATTGCTCATGTTGTTCTTGTAATGCACTAAACTGCTGTTGTAATTGTTTCTTCTCTTGCTCTAAGTCAATGAATCTTCCTTGTAATGCTTCATGACTCCTCAACAAACTTGTATGCTGAGCATCGAGGTGCTGATAGTGTTGTTGTAACTGAGACATGCACTGATACATGTTATTAAATACATTATTAATGGGGGTGGATGCAGTAAGGGTGTTCAATGCAGAGGGAAAGGGAAAGGGGAAGGGAAGTGTGAATGCGGTGCTGGAAAGTGGTGAAGTGGGTGGTGGGGGAATGGGAGATTATGGCCGTATGGGGGGAGGGAGAGGTGCAGTGGAGGGTGATATGTCCATAAAATCCATGGTGGAAGCAGCAGTGGGAGTGATAGTGGAATGGTGGGTGCAGTGATTGTGGTGAATGTGTATAGTGGTGTGTGTACTTGTGAATGTGAACTGCCCGAAAGTGTGAGTGGGGGAATGGGGATGTCAGTAGCTGCCGTTAGGATTACAGTGTTAGTGGAGGTGTATACACGGGAGGTGTTGAGAGGGTGTGTGGGTTGATTGGCGGTTTGTGCTTCAGTCATGGCGGTGGACTCGGAGGCGGTAACGGTGGTTGTTACATTGGTAAGGGGAGGTGAATGTGGTGGAGTGGGAGGCGGGGGTGGCAAGGGGGGTGATGGGGGTGGACTGCACACATGGGCTTCCTCGGTGTCGTGAGCGGTGTGTGCAGTGCCCGTGGTTGTGGGGGTGTCTTGTGGTCCTGATCCTAATACATTCATTTGTTTCCCTGTTCGTGGGGGACGTCTTCCGTATCTTCTTTCCATTCTGCGTGATTGTGCCAGGGCCGTCTGCACTGCCTCAGGTACTCCTAAGGCATCAGAGATCATATCCAGTGTGGCACGATACTGTTCGTCAACTCCTTCCTCCTCAAGGATTTGGTGCATGATAGCCTTTCCTGCTGCAAGGGATAACTTATGTTGTTGTTGGACCCTGTTGATGGTATCCTAGAGCTTTTTCAACTCCTTTGTATATGCTGGGGCACCCTCTAGCTCCTGTATAACTTCTTGCTCATAGTCATGCGCCTGCTCATCAGAAAATCCTTCCTGTTCATCCTCTTGGCCTTCTTCTTCTTCATCCTCCAATTCCACCACTTCTGGTTGTCTTGGCTGGGGTTGTTCTGTGGCCGTTTGTTGTCCACTACCCTGCTCTGCTTCGACTTCCGCATTAACAGCTTCAATGATTCTGGCAACTTCTTCATCCGTTAGATCTTCCAAAGTGAATCCGTGAGGAAATTCCAGATCAGTAGGTACTGGTGGAAACACAAGGTTAGGGCCATCTGTGCTGTGCCTGGGTAACCTGATAGTAAATGGTTGTACCCGTCTGGGAAGCCTTGGAGTTGTTTCAGGTGTTAGGGTTGCACCACGGGCTTGTGCACAAGGCATCTGGACGGTGCCTCTCATCTTCTTTGAGGGAGGCCCTGCGGCTGACAGTCTGCGTTGAAAATCCTATGCTCTGGTCCAAATGAGAGCCCTTTGCACCGGTACATCATATGCGAGACATCTATACACAATTCTGGTAAGCGCACAACAACCATACAATACAGATTTTTGTTTCTTATACCACCTTTGATGAGCCAAATGAATCTGGTCGATAATCCAGTGGGGCATATTGATTGTCAAATCAAAGGCATCTGCTAAGTAGAGGCTAAACCAGATCTTTTTGGGAGGCATTGTGAACCTTTCCTGCGCGGGGAATGCAAAATGTTGCATGACCATGCGTAAATGAACGGCGATCGTAGGTGTCATCGCGACCATGTCCTTTAACTTCGTCAGATTCCTGTTCTTCATATTATCGGGGACCATTGTCTCTTTCTCCGTAGGAATGTGCATACCTTTCATGTCGAGAGCTTCTCTTACCAAGTTGATAGTCAAGCGGAAACGCTTCAGCTCGTTGCCCCTTGTGAGTGATGGGAGTACAAAGGAGCTGTATCCTTTTTTGTCTTTGCTTGGAGTGAGGGTGCTAATCAAGTATGAGCACCTTAGAAAATCGGGCTTTGGTAGTTGGAACTTGAAATAATCATAGAGCCCAGCCTTCTTCCATATCGGCTTCAGTCCTTCCTTATTCTGTAGCTTTTCAAACTCCCTGGTAAAGAAGTGGTATCTGCCCCAACGTCCATTGAATTCTACCTCGGACTCCCACATGTATGTGCCTTCACCCAGAGGTCCCGCAACGTCACTGAACCAGTGTGAGGTTTTGCCCACCGGCATTGTGTGACCCTGTGGAGGATTCTGAATCGGTATGGCATGTAATGCCCTTAATGCCGCTGGTCTTTCCTTTAATTCCTCCTCGACCGGAAGGCTTTCGATGTCCACCACTTGGGGGCTGGTGCCTGCCTGGGAGCTAGTTCCTACCGTATCTGCCATGTTACTTCTTGCTGCCTGTCTCTGTGAGAATATACAAACATGTGTTAACATTGTACAGGACAAGGGAGAACCGTTGTTGTTCCCATTACAACATTAACATGAGGGTCGGGAGCGAATAATGGGTTAGTAAGTGCTCGGTGCGAGTGTGTGTGTGGTTAGGAGTTCGATAGACCTAAGAGCTAAGTGGAATGATGTAGTGTGATAGTGATGTGGTTAGTAGGTTGTCATGGATTTACAAATGGGGTCCGGGGGTTTGTTACACGTCTTAGGCTGCCAAATGCAGTGGATGGGTTTTGCTCTTGGTTTCGTAGAGACTCTCGAGAGCTTTATAGGTGAGTCGGCTTGAAGATGAGGCCTTTTAGGGACCCATTTACTAGTGATTCTGTTCGTGCTCATGGACCTTAGTGTGTTCCTTAGTGTTGAAAACGAGTGGATGCCGGCTGTGCGAGTGAATGGATCATGTTGTCTAGGGTGTGGCCTTGGTGTAGCTATTTGAGCCCGCAAACAAGTCTTAGGCACCCAAATTTGTCTTGATTGTGGGCTAGCCTTCATCGACTTCTTGGGCACCCAAATAGACTTCACGTTAGCAGAAGAACTTCTGAAAGACTTCTTATTAGTGTCGTGTTGTTGGTTACTAATAAGAGGCTTTGCCCGTGTGGTTGGCTTGAGTGCAACCGGGTGTTCGCCTTTCCGCACCCACACTTGTTTCACTAGCTGAGACATTTTGCTGCGCAGGTACTTTTGATCTCCGACATAGGTAGTACTCTGCTTCTTCTGCCTTTGATCCGCCTTTGGTTGCTGCCTCCCTCTGGCCTTTGGAGAAGAAGGGAGTTCCGTTGTGGTTCTGACTCCTTTTTTGAGATCTTCATTCTTCTGCATCACATAGCCTTGGACAAGAACAGCATGGTCAACTTCATGTGCACCCCTAGAGGGACCAGGAGTCTGTGCCTTTCCTAGTTCCTTGAGTGCTCCATTATTTAACTCCATAGTAATTCTAGTCTGCTTCACCCATACCTGAAGAAGTCCACTTCTTAGGTTTAAGTTGATTGCTTGGTCATAAATCCAGTCTTGACCCAAGACAAGAGGTTTAATGAGGTCCTCATCTTGACATACTAGCACTTTAACTGTCATTGCCTCATCATGAATATAGAGGGGAAGTTCCACCTCGCCCATGCAAGGGGTTTCCACACCTCCCAGTCCTATGAGATATGCTTCCACAGGATTGACATTTAATTGCAACTCTTGACAGTAAGACAATTTAACAGCACTAGTGGCTGCACCTGAGTCAATCAAGGCTCTTACAGTCCTTGCACTCTTTCCTTGTCCTATATCTAAGGTTATGAAAGGGCGTCGATCAGTTATCCTATGTGAGCTAACACCTGAAACTTCACACATAGCCACGTCATATCCTTGATCTGCATATGCATCTTGCCTAGGGTGCTCTCTACCTTGTCTTCTTAATTTCATTCTCCGGATGCGCTCTAGGGCTTCTGCTTGAGCTTCTTCTTGAATTCGCGTTTCTTCCTCTTTACGTTGCTTAGCAGTATTGAGTCGACTTAGCATTTCCTCTGTGAGAGGTGCCTGATACAACTTGACTCTGCATCCGCTAATATAGTTTGGGAGAACATCACCCTCTAAAGTGGCTAGTTGTACTGCTCCACTCGTGGAGATCCTATTGATGATCATGGGTCCGTAGCCTCTCTTTTCTAGCTTCCTTGCATGTTGTTTCAATGTGTAGACTAAAACTAGATGTCCTGCTTTCAAGCCCTTATCCTTCACATGGGCATCAAAGTATGCCTTCTGTCTCTTCTTAGCTGCATATATTCCTGCAGCTGCTCTCAGTCTTGTTTCTCCTAATCGTTCAAGGTCAAAAAGTCTAGAGGAGAGTTCATGACCCGTCCATTCGTGCTCTTGTGCTACCTTCAATGTAGGTATCAAGAAGTCCAAGGGTAGCACCGCGTTTTGGCCAAATACCATCTGAAAGGGGGTGGCTTGGAGTACTGTTTTGTAGGCAACTCGGTATGCCCAAACAACATGGTGTAGATGTTTGTCCCAATCAGAGCATTTAGTGTTTACTAATTTCATCAGTACATTGCATAAGATCTTGTTGGTGCTCTCAGCCTGGCCATTTGCTTGAGGGTGATAGGGGGCAAACTTCTTATGAACTACCAAGAATTCTTGGAGTAGATTTTCAATCACTTCGTTCAAGAAGTGAGTGCCTCTATCACTTACAAGCTCTATAGGTAGCCCATATCTTGTGAATACATTCTCAAACAAGAATTTAGCAGTTGTTTGAGCATCGTTCTTCGTTGTGGCTTTTACCTCTACCCACTTAGTTAGATAGTCTGTTGCAACAATGATGTATTCTGCATGAGAACCCTTAGCTGGGGGATTAATAGGACCTACGAAGTCTATTCCCCACTTAGAGAATGCACGTCCACCCATCATAGGTTTCAGTGGCATCTCATCTTTGCGTATAGGATACTGAGTTCGCTGACAGACATCACACCGTTTCACATAGGTATGTGCATCCATGTGAAGGGTCGGCCACCAAAAGCCCCCAAATAGTATTGCCTTGATCACCCGATCTGGTCCAAAGTGTCCTACTGCTACACCTTGGTGAGCAGTGTCCAAGATCTTGAGATACTCACTCTCATGGACACATAGTCTCAGGTAACCGTCTTTACCACGTTTGTATAGATTATCACCAATAAGTGAGTAATCCTGGGCTTCTTGTTCTAAACTTCTTTTCCTCGCCAGAGTCATGTCTGGAGGGAATGTTTTCGTCCTTAGGAAGGATACTAGTGGTTCACTCCAATCTGGCACAATGGACACTTGATAAAGAGTGGCATGTTCCACCGGTGGTTTAGTGCGACAGATTGCGCATTCTTTGCACAACCTTTGGACATCCGCTTCCATAGTTGGCCAATGTACTCTGAGTCTCCTTAGCGTCTGTAAGGTTCGTTGCCTTGAGTAGTGTTGCTCTAATGCACCTACATGTGCTAAATGCAACCATTTAGCGTACTCATCCTCTTCCACACAACAGGCCAAGATTCCTTGATCTGTGTGCTTGTACATGCTTCCTGCCATGATGTGGTACTTTTGGGCTTTCACAACCTCTCTATTTTGTGTGTTTACTACTGGATGGTTAGGCCCGTATGTCAATACTGGTACCAATGGCTTAGCCCACTGCGGCACCACTTCCAAATTAAACAAGTAAGCGTTAGGAAGGTCATCTGATACTCCTTGTGGGGCTTCTCCAGATGTGAGCCTAGAGAGATGATCTGCTCTCAAATGAGTCCTCCCTTTTCTCACCACTACCTCAAAGTCATATTCCATTAGTAATAGAAACCATCTTACTAATCTACCTGTATTGCATGGCTTGTTCACAAGGTATAACAATGCTTGATGGTCATTAAAAAATTTAAACTTGTTTGCAAGCAAATAGTGTCTAAACTTCTTAACTGCATATACCATGCCTAAGCCTTCTCTCTCAGTAGTGGTGTAATTTCGTTCAGCTGCATTCAATTGTCTACTGGCATAGGCAATTGGAAGATCCATATTACCTTCACCAGTAGGTTGTGCAAGCACACATCCAATGGCATAATTGGATGCATCCACATGAACATGGAATGGTTTATTCCAATCTGGTGTGGTCAAGATTTGTGCTGAACATAATCTTCGTTTAAGCTCCTGGAAGGAATTCTCACATTCATCCGTCCACTCAAAGTTAGTTAGAAGTCCGTACATGGGCTTTGCAATGACAGCATACATGTGAATGAACCGGCGGTAGTAACCACAATGTCCCATGAAAGCTTGTACTTCCTTGACATTCCTTGGCCTAGGTAGCTCTGCTATGGCTCTCACTTTCTCTTCGTCAGTAGATATGCCATTCTTTGACACTATGTGTCCTAGAATCTTGCCTTGCCTGACCATGAAAACACACTTTTCTGGGTTCAGGCAGACTTGATATTCTCTACATTTGTCAAAGATTTGTCTGAGTTCAGGGATATGGGTTTTTCTAATGTTGGAATGAGCACAAAGATCATCAACATAGACTTCTAAATTCTTCCTCAGGAACTCTTTAAATACATGGCACATTAGTCTCTGGAAGGTGGCTGGTGCATTGGTAAGCCCAAATGGCATTACACGAAAGGCAAATAAACCCCACTCTGTGGCAAAAGCTGTCTTATGCTGATCTTCTGGAGCTATGGCTACTTGATTGTAGCCCGAAAATCCATCGAGGAAGCTGTACACTTCCTTACCTGCTACTCTTTCTAAGAGATGTTCTGTGATGGGAAGCGGATAGTTATCTCGAATTGTGGCTGCATTGACCTTCTTCAAGTTAATGCATACACGCAGCTTGCCATTCTTCTTGGGCACCACTACGATGGGGGATACCCACTCAGTGTGCTCAATTTCATAGATAAATCCAGCTTCGACCAGTCTATCTATCTCCTCTTTGATCTTAGCAGCGTAATTATCGTTATATGTGTAGGGCTTTTGCTTAGAGGGTTTGGCATCTGAAGTCATGGGGATGGTGTGTGAGCATATGTCAGGGTCCACACCCTTCAAATCCTTGTAACTCCAAGTGAACACATCTCTGTATTCTCTTAGCAAGGCAATTAACGCATGCTCCTCTTCCTCTGTTAGGTCATGGCCTATGTACGTGCATCTCTCCTCTCCTTCTTCTAGGGCCACTACTATTTTCTTGGCGGTTTCTTTGTTATCATAGGCCTCTCCTGATTGCGCCTCTCGTTTAGGCATCCTTATCATGACTCTCCTGTCGTCTATCTTGTACTTCTTAAAATTTTTTGGGACCTCAAACAAGGATTCTTCCTCTTCTGGTGAGACTTCTTTCTTCTTTCGTTTCTTTCCTTCTTCCTTCGGTGTCACATGTGTGGCTAATCTTACATCTTTTGTAAGCTCTCCATGCCTCTGGGGTTGAAATTCTACTTCATGGAAGTATTCTTCATCTGATGCAAAAGGTGGGTCCATAATGATTGACTCTAGATCGGAGTCACTTGCATCCTCAAATGCATCAGGGCTAGGTTCGCATTCTTCTAGAACTGCCTCTCCCATGATTGGCTCTATGGAGAAGACTGAAATGTCATAGCCATCCTCATCACAGTGAGGTGTCCATTGTTCCTCATTGATGGCTACATCCATTGTTGCTAAGATTTCTGCCCAGCCATGGGGTTCAAATTCCTCATCAGGAAAGACTATAGGTGCATAGGCTGGGTCTTGAATTGATCTATGGTTTTCTTTTGCACCTACCTCTCTGGCTTTCTCTCTCTTCTCTTCTTCTACTGCTACTTTGCACATCCATAAGTGGGTGTCTTCATGCATCCATGAGGATCCTGACCCTATGGAATGCACCGATTCTGTATCATCTTTGGCTCTATGGATGGGATTCCATTGGATAGGAGGTACATCTCTATGAGAGTAATCTTTGAGATTTACTTTGGTTGTAACAGCTAAGTGTTGCAAATACAAGGAGTTGGTTCCCCAGTCCTGTACCACTTGCAACTGTCGCATAAATGGTCTTCCCAAAATCATTTCATAGGCATGATTCTTGCTGAAGTCACATATGGCAAATGTATGCTCGAACTCGACACCAAAGGTGGTGAGAGTTATTCCTTCTAGCAATCCTAAAGGTCTCTCAATATGACCATCGGCCATCTGCAATTTCATTCTCGTTGGCCTGAGTGCTGGCTTGCCCCAACGCTTCCATAGGGAAGTGGTGGCAATTGCAACTCCTGCGCCTGAGTCCAAAATTGCCTTGGTGGTGTACTCTTGGTAGGTAATGGGAAGATAGGTGTTCCCTTCTTCACCTTCACACATATCTTCTATCTTATCCAAGGGTATTTCTGGTACTGTCCTCTGGGATCCTACCTGCGAATGAGGTTTCACTATCGCTGGTACTTGTTTGGCGACATGTTTCCATAATTCAGGTCTAACTTTGAGTAGCTCTTCTAACTTGAGATTGCACTGCACTTTAGTGTTTTTCACTACCTCTGTGTTCCTAGGTAAGACTGAGTCCTCATTTCGTACCATGACCGTGGGTGCTCTCATACAAGTAGACTTAGTCTCCCATGGGCCTGTGAAGTTGGGTAATTCTTGTAGAGAGTTAGACTCAAAGTCTAATCTTTCCTGAGATTGGGTGCTCTCCTGCTCCTCATAAATGGATGGGATATCTTGTGGGAATTGGTCATGTGCATCATCCACAAGTTCAATAGGAGGAGGGACTTCACTCTCTTTGGCCCATTTGTCTTCTTGAATCTCGCGTAGGAATTCTGGTGTGAACCGATTCATAGAAGATGATGTGTCTGGCTCCGTAGAGTTAGGCACATAGGCTTCAGGCGCATAGGCTTTCTGGGCAGGAAGACTTGCTCTTTCACTTGCCTTGTCCTTGTGTTGAGAGGCGGGTTCCTTTTCTGATTGTGCAATCAGCTTCTCTATTCTTTCTAACAGTCCATCAAAGTGCAGCTGTGTCTTCGCTGAACTAGAGATGTTAAATAGGCGACTGGCCTCAAACATGGTCTGAGCCAATTCCACCATCTTAGCACAAATTTTGGTTCGTTCTAACTCTAGTTCTGCTCTTGGGTAACACTTTTCATGATCAGTTACATTTGGCCCTTCTTGGATTCTGGCCTGATATGCTTTAAGCATCATATTAAGGTCTTCGGGAGTGGGATCTGCTAGGACTGATCCTACTCTAGGGGGTGGTGGGTTTAGGTGAGGCGGGTTGGAAGGTGGCTGGTCGGATGGCGATGGGAATGGTGGTGGTGGGGTAGTGGGAGAGGGAGTTTGAGATGTGAGTTCAGTTATCCTGGCTTTGGTTTCTCTTATGCTTTCCTCAAGTTCACTCATCTTTTTAGCCCATTGTCTTTTCATTCTTTCCCTACTATCTTTCCACGCTCTAGTCCTCTTCTTTGTCGTACTCTCTGTTTCACTAACATCTGGGCTTTTTTCCTGACCCACACCCTGGTTTTGCTGCAGTGCTTGGGCTCTAGTGATTACTTGTACTGGTGCAGTGGAAGTCACGCTCCGTGTGGAGTCTACCACTAACCCAACAACGTTGATAGGAGTGATTCTTGGCATATTATTAGGATTCCTAGGGCAGTCTCGTAAGAGATGTTCCTTTCCACAGTCTTGGCAAAAACCCTGGATCGTTACTGACTGGGGTTGTGTCGGTGGAGGCAAGGGACAATCACGAATGAGGTGATCTCCTTGACATCTGTAGCATGGTCCTCTAGGGAATGGAGGTCTTACCTATCTAGGTTGAGGCCTAGGATTGGGGTTTGTATACATGAGGTTTGTGTGATCTGACTCCCAACTAGGTTCACTCGGTTCTTCACTATAGTAGGAATCACCATGTTCAGGAGATTGCATGTAGTAAGCCTGGGGACTATCAACATGTGTAGAATCAAAGCTATGGTCACTGGGGTCACTTTCAGAAAGCAGTGGTGTTACAGGGACTATAGCTCTATTCAGGTTCTCTTCTGCAACTGCATACTTTACCGGAATCACATTCGTAGGAGCGGTTGGTTGTTGTGCTAACACTGGCTGAGGTCTCAGTTGGGCCTGATGTTGCGGTTGGTAATTTTGCTGAGGCCTAGCGTATTGTTGAGGTGGGTACTGATTCTGGTATCTTCCTTGTTGAGGGTATGGCTGAGGGTAGGTTTGCCTAACCGCTTGCTTATTGTATGGGCAATCTAGCGCAGTGTGATTGGTGTATCTTCGTTCTATGGTGCAGTACTGGCTACTAGGATTTACTTGGGGTTGAGCCATAATGGGACATACATTCGCCATGTGGTCGCCGCCACAAGTATAACATCTTTTTACAGGGGCAAATCTCGGAATTTGTTTGTTAGAGACACCTTGTTTCTGAGCAACTTTCTCTGCAAGTTCCTCAATCGATGTGGATTGCGTGGAAGAGAGGTTAGAGGCACTATCCGAATCTTTGTATATCTTGGAAAGCTCTAACTCCTCCCCTAGGTTATCCTCGATGTCAATGCACATGCGCACACACTCTTCTATGGTCCTAGGGTCCTTCAAGTACACATAAGATCTCAATTTAGTACTTAGCAATCCATCCAGGAATAAAGCCACTTGCTTAGCTGGTGTGGGAAGCTCCGAGACAGGGCATCTTTCTAAGTATTGCCTAAATCTTCTTCCTGCAAGTCTCATAGTTTCTTGAGGGGTTTGCTTGAAGCTGTGAATCAGCGAGGAGGTATTATGCCTTATGCCACTCTTAGAGAATTCAATAATGAAAGCCTCTAGGAGTTGGTCTATGCTCCTGAACTGCCTCTCATTTAGTGGCTGAAACCATGTCAGGGCAGTGTTCCTAAGGGTCAGACCAAAGGCATTGTGCTACGTGAATAGATCCTCCACTTGTTCAGCTCTCAAGACTTGCCTAAACTCAGCCACATGATCGTATGGATCTCCAGTGCCATCGAAGTAGTTCTTCATGGACTTAACTAGCTGAGTCGGTCTCAAGGTTCTTGTGTGCTCTCTAGGTCGTGGTAGAGGGAACTCATCCGCATTTCTTTGATTCCTGTGAGCTCTAAGTATCTAAGGTTCTACTCTATTTGTTTCCGTTCTCGTTCTTTCTCTGCCCACTGGGTTGGCAAAGCTTACTTCCGGCCTTTCTCTATGTCTGTCTCTTTGAGTTCCATGAGCTTGGGATGTTCCAGCTCCAGGGTGACCATAGGATACATTCGATCTTGGTTGGGGGAAAACGAATTCACCCTTCCAAGTGTAAGCATGCCTATCATTTTCTGTCACCACAAAGATCCTCTCCGAAGCGTGATCTAAGTAGGTCACTCTACCTGGGCTATCAGGATCCTTAAACTCATAGATCATGATTGTTCCTATATCAATTGGCCGATCAGGTTTGTACCTCCAAAAGGCTTCGTCAGTCTCTCGATTGAGGAGCAAATCTATGCTCTTATTATCCTGGGGAATCCACTCCGGTGTGATGATCCTAGTGAGAACCGATTTGCCTCGAGGGGTTCTAGGTTCTGTACCCATGTTTCCTTGCTCTAGGTCCCCTAAGTCCGCTTCTGAGATCACATTCCCAAATTCGTCCGTCCTATCTGGGTGATTGGTGACTACGTATATGGTTCCTTCTTTGTCCAAGTATGCTCCATTTTCAAACTTGACAGCTGGCCGCTCTAGTCCAATGGATTGATAAGGATTCTTAATCTGTACCACAGACCTTCCTAGGCCGTCCTCATAGATGCTCGCACCTAATCGGTTGGTCCTAAGGTATTCCAGCTGTGTCTTGTACGGGCCTTCTACCCTGTGCACGTATGGCACTCCTGAACTTCCTGTAGGTCTCTCCATACCTTGAGACATCTCGGATTCACTAGTCTCAGAACTTGGGTAGTAGGAGTGGTGGCTCAACTGCTGGGCCCACGACCTAGCAGTGTGGTTGACACTAGCCTCTGAGACCTAAGACTTTGTCTATCCCTTACTAGATGTCGTCCTGATCTAAGGTTCATATGCCTATTTAAGTAGTCCAATTTTTGTCGAGAGTACAACCTCGTTGCAGAGTCCTTTTGTACCAATTACTTAATCCCCTTTTTATGTTGATTATCGTGTTTATGATCTTGTCTGATATTGCGTCGTCAGGAATACTTGAGTAGTTTTCGTACTTGGAGTTGATCGTTCCACGTTAGGTTCTTTTCCTTTATGTTATCGACAGTACAGAGATTAGGTTTTTAACTTGAACTTGAGTTTTTAGGTAGTCTTCAACTTGATAACTGCCTATCGTCGCCCTGGCTTACTCCTATCACTTGTCGTTCTTAGCCTAAGCTAGGAATTGACAAAGGGAGTTGAGAATTTCCAACCTTTTGTTTCCTTCTTGGTTGCCTTGAATGCCCAGGAAGTGTGTTCCCAAGCTTGCACTTACACTTGCTTAGAACGCCTTTCGATGCTCTCAATAGATCAAATGATCAAATTTTCTGTCGATCGCGATCGACAGAGGCTGGCGACTGCGAGACAGATTCGACGAGTTCCGTACCTGCGCAGCGTGCTGGCGGGGATGATGATGATGATACCTGCAAGAAACACAACAAACATGCAAAAACAGTGCAAGCAATATCGCTCTCTCGCTCTCTCTCACAAGTAGAATGAAGGAAATGAGGTGGAGATGGTGATATGATCAAAACTGAAGATTTTCGCGATGATGGAGATGGAGGTGGGAGATGGTGATGATGATGATGATGGTGATGAAGATGGTGAAGAAAAAACAAGAAAATAGATGAAAGTGAAGAAAATACCTACAACTCCAACGCGTCAACTCTACGTCTTACCATCCCACGCTCGTCCTCAAAGTTCGATCCCCGGCAGCGGCGCCAAAATTTGGTGTAGCTCAGTGATGAGTAGCACCTCCTTTAATGTCAATCCGGGAAGACGTGAGGATGGTATGAAGACCTGGAGCAAGTGGAGGCACAAGTGCGTGAGTGAGAAGCACACAAACATGCACACACATACACACACACGTGCACACACGGCAAGACAAAGAGTGAGGAGCAATGGAGTTCTTAGATTACTTTCAAAAAGCTCTTACAAGTTCGTTTCAATTACAATCTAACCTCAAAAATGAGCTCTCTAGCTCCTTTTATAGTTTTTGACTAGCTTTGGCCCTGTTCAGACCTACTGTCCGGCCTAGTTAAAAATTAGGTTCCAGGGCTTATTTGAGGGCTCAAACGAGATCTAAAAATTAGGAAAATTAGTAAGCAACTACTTCTAAGGCTCCTCAAGCTCGAGGAGTCCTCGGCTTGCACAAAATGGAGCTACAAAAAGGTGAACATGGTATTTACAGGGGTTGTTAGTGATGAGAATCACTTTTAATTTGTGTAAGGATTTTGAAAAATTAAAGGGTTGCCTTAGTGCTAGATCTGCGTGAATGCTCGTACTTGCTTCTTCATGAAGAAAATTATTGGCCTACTTGCCAGATCGTCGTTGACTCCCTTGTCTGCTTGTACCTTCTCTCCCCTCTGACTCTCTTCTCTGACTGCCATGCCTCGTCAGTCCTTCAATTCCTTGTCTGCTGCTAACACCATGTTTCTCTTTCTCTGAGATGTAAACTCTACCATCAATTTTGTCCATCATCAACATGAAATCTTTACCTTATTCTTTTCTCGTGACTTTGCACATTTCTTTCATCAATTTATCGACTTTCCCTATCTACCACTCATTGAAAAAGAGTTGATGATCACAACAATAAATCCCTTCTTTGATCCAAAACTTGTCCTTAATCTTGGAAAGTGCCACATAGACATTCTTATTTCCCTTGCTAACCTCTTTTTCCAATCAAAGTAGTCTTGCATACAACTTTTCCATTCTCTCCATTCTAATTACTTTCATCTCCTTTTGAGTATTTTTAATAGTTAGATGCATGGCTCTAGTAGCTTGAATCCAATTGTAGTCCACGAAGTGAAAGAACTTGGAGAAGCTTGTAGAAGGTAGAAAAATGCATCATGCTTCTTTTCCCGAAGATGGTATTGCACATGCCATATGAAAATTGCAACTTGTTAATAGTTTAGATTATCTTTCACTTGATTGTAAATTATAGCCAGCAATTGGCTCACAAGTTGTGTTTGATACACAAATACTTTTATTTTCAAAGTGGTGCGCTTGATTATGGCCATGTATACCACTCAGATTAGGTTCAAAGAGCTAAAATGTTCCATCCAGATATGGCTAAGAACTCTAGCCAAACATGGATGAAAAGTCCCAAACTTTGAAGAGATATGTGGCTGAAAAATTCCAACCAAAGATGGTTGAAAATGTTCTTCACTCATTTGTGTACTTCTATTTGTGATTCCTTGCTCACTCAAACTCAATAAAGATGATTCTTATACCATTTGAATTTGTATCAATGAAAATATGGATAAATGTATAATTATTAAACTGAATTATCCTCACATAGAGTCACTTGAACCCTAGGAAGAAAAATTAAAGCCACCAAGGAGAATCAACAACATAAGCAAGAAGCTATAACAAGTCCATCCAATGCCAACCAAATGGGAACACAAACGAACAAGACCATCTAAATTCATCAAGGTTATTCTACAAGGAACTATTAAGGTTGTAAATGTAGCAAGAAGTAGATTGCCTCTACTTAGCTTATCCAAACGAAAGTCATATTACTCTTTGCCTTATCTATTTAGTTTCTCGTACTCTGTAGCATAAACATTATTCTACCCTTTTATGCATCTACTTAATAAATTGTTCTTGTCAATCGAAATGCCTCTGCACATGAAGGATGTTATGACTAATTGAGGTGGGGGACTGTTGGACTGCTTATCTGTCATTGCATTAGCCCCCTAGCACAAACTCTTTCACTATAGTTCTTGCATTGTAATTTCCAAAATTTATAGCTTTGAGTGTGATCATGTAGTATATCGTTGCACCCGTCTCATTAAGTGTAGCATCTAGCCATTAATTTTCTCATGAATTTTTTTATTCCCAAGTGTAGTCATTCACAATTGTAGTGGATGTATCCCTTAAAAAAGAAATAGTGGAAGTCATTCCTTATAACCTTTTTTTAGTAGGATGGCAGCCAAGTTTTATTTCAGCCATGATTGATCTCCTCCTCCTCTGATGACAGCATTCTTTGTTGATTATCCTTTTACATAATATTTACAGCCCTATCACATCATCAATCCTATGACTATCGCATTATTTTTTCGGAATTTTCCATATCAATATCCTAGGCCAAAGCGGACCCACATGTGAACCCTCTTTCATGCAGCTAACCAGCTCTTGCGAGGATTGAAAACATCTTGAAGTGAGGAATGTGAAGCAGCACTTTCTGGACCGCAAGCAAAGATGATCGTACAACTCAAAGATAGCAGCTTTCAAAGATAATCTGCTTCATGTCAGATAGAACTAATATTTTCTTCCATAAGAAACTTAACGCCTTCCTTGTAGATATTTCAATAAGTATGAAAATACTGAACACTTCACTAAGCAATCCCAAGAAAAGTTTCCTTGACATCAAAGATGTTACGAAAACAGTCTTTCGAAATAATTTCATCGTATCAATGTTATCACAAAAACATTGATTTCACTTAATAAATCTAATCATTCATCGACTCATAGAAATTCATTTTTTTTCATTAATATTCTCCTGAGTGTTTAATCCCACAATCAATTTTCCAAAGAAAACTTGTGGGTTAGATTTCTCCAATTGAAAAGATTTAGCATGCGATCAAACATTAAAGCGGTAATTGACTATAGAACAAGGTTGCATCTAAGCATGAATTCAATAGAACATCCAATCATTATGCTCCTTTCACTCGCATATAAGAAATCACGATTTATTACTCTCCACCAAACTCATGGACCTCCTCTTTTGTTTTGTTTCAAAAAATTTAAAAGTTGCTACAAAGAGGACTGATCATCTGCAATGTTCTTATCATGTTCTTCTAGGAAGTTTGAGATGTCCCTAAGATAGTCCAAAAAATGTAGGAAAAGGTCAGCCCATCGTTAACACTCTTATTCTTGGAAAGCTTCAAGATCACAAAATCTAAAGAAAAATCAGAATGGAATCTGTGGGGACATGAAATACCCTAAAAAAAATTACCACCCGTTAACGATAAGAATGTATTAAATGACAACATTCAAGAAGGCTCTAGTATCTTGAGAGACAATACAGCTCTTTATAAAGCTATGATGAACACCAACATCATTTCACCACAATGTCACAACTAATCAAGTAAGAATGGATATTGAAGTGGTCTGGTTGGCAAGATGGTTGGTCCTGTTATTGGAGGATATGTTGTTTCGTGGGTGTATAGTTTCCACTAGATGGTGAATAAATGATTTAGTTTAGATCACACTAGAATATGTTAGAATTAGTTCACAAAAAAAGAAGCGAAGGCAATAATTTTCAGATTTTGCATACTTATTAAGAGATAATTCATTGAAAAGAAATAATAATAATAATAATAATAATAATAATAATAATAATAATAATAATAATAGTAATCTCAAAAGCACTTGAAGACTGAATGCTATAAAAGAACCCTCTTGAGAAAACCCTTACATAATTCAACCTGAGAACTTCAAAAGAGTTCTATACGGAGTAATCTTTGAACATGTCCTCTACTCTCTTTCTAGACTTTCCAAAGTGCCTCCTCCTTGATAGTTCCAAGGAGCGATCGATGTTGATAAATTTAGGTAGTGATGTGTGTGAACACACTAGGACCGCCAGGGCACTTTTTTCCCTCTTTAGGAGGTTTTTTTCCCACGGCTTGTATATACGCCTATTGCCCTAATGGGCTACTAATCTTTGTACATTCTCTAGTATTACATTCAGTATTGTGTGTTTGTGCTCCAAGCTTCTTCTTCTTCCTTGTGCTGTTCGCGTGCTTCCGCAGACGTCTAACTCCAACAATTGGTATCAGAGCAGGTCGTCGCTTCATCTCGGGCGTCGTCGACACTCCTCCGTTTGTAGTCTCAAATTCACATGAAATTTGGTGAGCATACTCAGGGTGTTTCAGAGATCAAAAGAGCTTCGCCTTATGGTGCCGAAATCGCGATCTGAGCTCGTTTCGACCTCCAAACGCACTATCGTAGCGCTTGTGCAGGCTATTTCTTCTTTTTGTGCCAAAGGTATATACCAGTTTTTGTTCGCCAGTATAAGCGTCTCGAACTCTGCTACAGGTTTAGTAGAACTCATCTGGGCAGTTCCGTTCAACTTTTTGAGAAATAGTCAATTTTCTGCATCAAGGTATTTTAGTCATCGGCCATGGCTGAAAGCAGTGATGTATTCCGTATGTTGGCTGTTGAGGATAAGTTGGATGGTACCAACTACCCTTTGTGGACTTATATGATGCGACATGTATTGGTTGCAAAAGGATTATGGAACATTGTGCAGGGATTTGAAAGACGTCCTGTTACACCTATAACAACAGGTACTGCAAATACAGGTGCTGGAGCTGATGAAGATGGTGTCGAAGATGATGTTGTGCAGATTCCTGTTTGTGCTGCTGTTTCTACTCCACCTACTGCAGAGCAGATTCGTTGGGATGGTAGAGATGCCCAGGCACATGCATTGATAGCTTTGTCTGGCAAACGTGCCATTATTCCTCATATTCACTCTTGCAGAACATCTAGAGATGCTTGGGATACACTTACCACATTGTACCAAGCTAGGAATGAGGCTCGTGTTGCTTACCTCTGAAAACAGTTGGAGAGTGAGCACATGAATGAAGGTGATTCTATGGACAGTTTCCTAACGAAGATCAAAGACTTGAAGGAACAGTTGATTTCTGCTGATGAGGTTATACCAGATAGCTCACTTGTGCAGACCGTTCTGAATGGTCTTCCTGATTCATATCAGAGTTTTGCTTCTACTCTTCGGTTGATGATGAAAGGCAATCCGAATGCCTTATCATTTGAGGAGTTAGTCTCTGTTCTGTTGAAGGAAGATCAGTCGAGGCAGAACAAGTCCATTATGCGTGTTGCAGATCAAGCTTTCCTGGCTAGTCAGAAGGGCAAAGGAAAATGGAGCTCTTCTACTAGTAAGAAATCTGCAAATGCTGCACATTCGAAGAACCAGGATAAAGATGAGAAGAAATCAGAAAAGCAGAAATTGATTTGCAAGTACTGTAAAGGGAATGATCATATCATAAAGAACTGTCCAAAACTGGCTGCAAAAGAGGCAAAGAGAAAGGAGGCTGGAATGGTTGTTGCAGAAGCCTCTACACCAAAAACAGAGTCTGCTAATCTTGTGCAGGAAGAAGAATGGGCGTTTACTACTGTTTGCAGTTTTGACCCATCTTCTCATGAGCAGTGCATGTCTGTAGTGGACTCAGATGTTTGGTACTTTGATAGTGGGGAGACCAAAAATATTACCTCGCAGCGCAGTTTCTTCTCTTCACTCAAGCCGGCCCCTACAGGGAATACTATCACATGCGCCAACCACTCCTCTTATCCTGTTATGGGAGTTGGTAAGATCATTCTGAGTACTGCTGATGGTAGTTCTTTCACCTTGCCAGATGCTTTATTTGTGCCAGGGATCAAGAAGAATCTATTATCAGTTTCTGCATTAGCCAAGATTGGCTTGGTTGTGAAATTTATTGATGACAGATGTACAGTTCATGATCTGTCAAATGGCGATGTTATTATTGCTTCTAGCATTTTATGTCATGGGCTATATAAGCTCATAGACTATGAAAGATCTGTGAATGATTCCGCATGTGTAGTTCATGATTCTAAGGCTATCTTAGATGCAAAGCTTTGGCATGCACGCTTTGGTCATCTGAATTTTGCTAGTTTGCTACGCCTATAGAAATCTGATATGGTGTCTTCTTTGCCCAAGCTTGAGACACCTGGAAAACATGTATGTGAAGGTTGTATTTTGGGCAAAATGCAGCGTTCCTCCTTTCCAAAAGATGGTTCAGTTCGGGCTACGCAAAAATTGCAGCTTGTACATAGTGATGTCTGTGGTCCTATGCAGACACCCTCTTTTGGAAATTACCTTTACTTCGTGACTTTCATTGATGATTTTTCCAGGCATGCATGGGTATATCCACTCAAAGCAAAGTCCGAAGTGTTCATGTGCTTCAAACAGTTTTTGGTTTTGGCTGAAAATCTGTCAGCATGTAAAATGGGCACCCTCCGTTCTGATCAAGGGGGGGAATATATGTCTTCTGATTTTAATGCATTTCTGGCTGAACATGGGATAAAACACCAGTGTACAGTGCCGTATACACCTCAACAGAATGGAGTTGCTGAACGGAAGAACAAGTCTCTCATGGAGATGGCGAGGTGTATGGTCAAGAGTCAGGCTTTACCTCATAGTTTTTGGCTTGAGGCTATCATGTGTGCAGGATATGTACTGAACAGGTGTCCCACTAAAGCCCTACGGTCTATCATCCCATATGAGGCTTGGCATGACCGCAAGCCATCTGTTGCTCATCTGCGTGTTTTTGGTTGTTTGGCATATGCACTAGTGCCTGAACAACATCGCAGAAATTTGGATGATAAGGCAGTAAAATGTATTTTTGTTGGGTACAGTTCTGAAAGTAAAGGCTATTGTTTGTATCATCCACAGACTAAACGCATTCTGGTTAGCCGTGATGTTGTCTTTGTGGAAGATGCTATTCAGCCATTGCTTTCCATGTACTAAGGAGACATTTGTTAGCTCCAAAGACATGTATGATACTTTGATGCCTCTTTTTACAGGTGGACAGTCTAGTGTTGGTCCTAATGAGGCAACTTCTCAGCCTTTGCAGGTTTCATATGATGATGCAAATCATTCCATTTCTGATGCAGATTTACATGATGCACTTGTTGATGAGAGATCTGATATTGAGCAGGCAAAAACTATGCCAAAAATGCTTCTGTAGACTTTGCGTGACAACAAATTAGATGCACCTTTGTCATATCGTACTCGTTCAGGCTCTCATAGTGCCTCCTTTGCATCAGATTTCTATCCTATGGCTGCATCTAGTCTCTGTGATGAGAATGAGCCTGTTTCTTTTGATGAAGCACAAAATTCAGAAAATTGGATGGCTGCTATGCAATCTGAATATGATGCTATAATGAAGAATGGTACATGGTCTTTATGTGACTTGCCTCCTGGCAAGAAGGCCATTGGCACTAAGTGGGTATACAAACTGAAGCGTAAACGTGATGGTATAGTTGACAGGTATAAGGCTAGGCTTGTTGCAAAGGGTTATGCGTAGGAAAGAGGCATTAATTTTGATGAGACCTTTGCACCTACATGCCCTATGACTATTGTTCGGAGTATTTGTGCACTTGCAGCCCATCATGGTTGGAATGTACATCAGTTGGACATTAAAACAACATTTTTGAATGGTAACTTGCATGAAGAAGTGTATGTTTTTCATCCCCGTGGCTTTGTGCAGAAAGGGCATGAAAATCAGGTGTGCAGGTTAAAGAAGGCATTATATGGTTTAAAGCAAGCACCACGTGCTTGGTATGAGAAGATACATGCCTATCTGATTGCACATGTTTTTGAGAACAGTCCAACTGAGAGCACCTTATATGTTAAGCGTGCTAATGATGTGCTTCTAATCATTGTTGTCTATGTTGACGACATGCTGCTCACTGGTCCTATTGAGAAGCATATTGCTGATTTTAAGGCTGATTTGCATGCCTCATTTGAGATGTCTCATTTGGGGCATTTGCATCACTATTTCGGCATTCACTTTATGCAACTTGATGGTGGAATGGCTTTGTGTCAAACAAAATATATTGACACATTATTGCAACGTTTTGGCCTTGAAGACTATAAGCCTATTGCCACTCCTATGGAGACAGGTGTACGATTGAGTCTTCATGATGCTCGAGATGCATTTGATGCTGTTCTCTATCAGCAGGCAATTGGATGCTTGATTTACTTATGCATTACTCGGCCAGATATTTAGTTTGTTGTCTCATACATGAGCAGGTTTATGCATTGCCCAGGAGTCACGCATTGGAAGGCGGTTAAGCGCATCTTTCACTACTTGAGTGGTACTCGGCTACTTGGGTTGTTTTATCCCAAGGGGGGATCACTACCGCCAGATTTGCATGCTTTTTCTGACTCAGATTGGGCTGGTTGCTATGACACTCGTGTGTCCACCAGTGGTTTTTGCTTCATGCTTGGTAGCTCATGTATATCTAGGTTGAGCAAGAAGCAGCCTACTATGGCGACTTCTAGTTGTGAGGCTGAGTATAGGGAAGCTTTCACAGCGGCTGTTGAGTGTGTGTGGCTCAGACGCCTTATGGCTGATTTGGGTGTTGGCCAGTCTTCTGCCACCACCATCTTCACTGACAACCAGAGCGCATTAGCAGTTGCGAGGAACCCTGTGTTCCATGCTCCCACTAAGCACATTGAGGTGCATTATCACTATGTTAGGGAGAGGTTCTCTGCTGGGGAGATCAGCTTGGCATATGTGCCCACGCAGGAGAACATTGCAGACCTTTTCATGAAGGCTCTGCCTAGGGAGAAGTTTGAAGCCTTCCGCAAAGCTTTGGGCTTACTTCCTTTTGTGGAGTGATTTCCACATAGCTTGGCACTTCCTTATACATGAGTGCCAGCTCCTTGTTCACCGCATCACTCCAAGGGGGGATTTGTTGATATATTTAGGTAGTGATCTGTGTGAACACACTAGGACCACCGGGGCACTTTTTTCCCTCTATAGGAGGTTTTTTTCCCCCAGCTTGTATATACGCCTATTGCCCTAATGGGCTACTAATCTTTGTATATTCTCTAGTAATACATTCAGTATTGTGTGTTTGTGCTCCAAGCTTCTTCTTCTTCCTTGTGCTGTTCGCGTGCTTCCGCAGACGTCTAACTCCAACAGTCGAGCACCCCAGAAATTTCTCAAGAATGGCTTGTTACCAAGAGATCTTCTGATTTAATTGGACTAGCTTTTGGACAATAGACCATATCCTTACACATCGCAAGCACATGATTCTCCTTTGATTATTGGCACCTCTTGCACCAAGAATGGGCTTTACAAATCTTTCTTTGCTTTCATGTTGGTAAAAATATCACCGTGGAGAATAATTCTCCCTCTCAATTTAAAGATTTAATAATCCTTAAAAATCCTCTTTGATCCTCAAGTTTCAATTGGATTGAGTCTATTCTTTGACATAATACCTCTAGAGTGGAGAACAACTCTATATTCTAAGAGTCTGAAATCTTCCCTTTACCACACCAAAATGCAGGTTTCAAGCAAGCACTGATATGGGTTGGCGAGTCCAAGATTGTTTTCCATGTTCTCATTTAAATTTAGCTTTTATCTTGTGATGTCAAATCCCTTCTACGACCGTCTTGTGGCTCGAAATCACCTCGTTTCTAACCACGAAAATCCCAAAGATGGGGAATCAATTAGAATCACTTTGACAGATGTCCACAACCCACTTCATCCCTTACCATGATTTATCTTGGATTATGAGGCCAAGAAATAGGTTGCAAGGCATTCCCAAAGGGACCTAGCACAATCTTGGTTGTAATTGAGAAACATATTGGTGTCATACATTGGTCTTTGCTATTGGAGATGGTTATGTGCTTGATAACCCCTTTCTTGACTTCATCTTCGACTAAGAAGCTGAGGCCATCCCGCATAATGGCAAAGAGGAAGGGGAGCCAATGGGCACCCATGCCTGATTGATTGATTGAGAGGGAAGGGGAATGAAAATTATCCATTATAGTCCATACAAGTGGTTGCATTCTCTAAGAGAGTGGACATCATCTTTGTAAAGCCTTTCTGAGCACTAGATCAAGTAAAGATTGGAGTACAAAGTCTCACTCAACATTGCTGTAAGCTTCAAGTCAATCTTGACGAACATGAAGTTTCCATTGAATTCATTGGCATACTCCATCCCTCTACCAGTATAGATGATAGCTTTCAAGATGGACCTACAAATCATTAAACTTTCTAGTCTTTATGGATTCACTTATCCAAGATGCCCAATGTCCGTTGAGGACTTTTGATAAGATCTTGTAACTAGTCTACAATATGGTTATTGGTCTCACATTTCTTATGTAATCTTTGTCATCTATTTTTATGAATTAATTTGAACACCCCCTCATTGAGACACCAGGAGAGATGAAGAATTTGTTTGCGAACCTATCAAGACTTTGGCTCTCTCCCTTGGGCAAGAACACAATCACCTCCTCCAACTTGTATGCCTTGATCGATCTGTCTAATCACTTTGCATCAGAAAGAACTATGTATATCTAATCTTTGAGATAGCCACCAATAGGGAAAAGAAGGAATTCTCTTTGAAGAGGCCATGGATTAAGTCATGTTTCTCTTTCTCTGAGATGTAAACTCTACCCATCAATTTTGTCCATCATCATCATGAAATCTTTACCTTATTCTTTTCTCGTGACTTTGCACATTTCTTTCATCAATTTATCGACTTTCCCTATCTACCACTCCTTGAAACAGAGTTGATGATCACAACAATAAATCCCTTCTTTGATCCAAAACTTGTCCTTAATCTTGGAAAGTGCCACATAGACATTCTTATTTCCTTTGCTAACCTCTTTTTCCAATCAAAGTAGTCTTGCATACAACTTTTCCATTCTCTCTATTCTAATTACTTTCATCTCCTTTTGAGTATTTTTAATAGTTAGATGCATGGCTCTAGTAGCTTGAATCCTATTCTAGTCCACGAAGTGAAAGAACTTGGAGAAGCTTGTAGAAGGTAGAAAAGTGCGTTTCGAAGCGATGAAGTTTTGTCAACCCAACCGGCACAAGACCAGCCCTTGAGCTGATGAAGACTCAAATAGACCCTATAAGCATATGATAAGTGAAAAGAAACACACATTGTACTTTGGAGCATCAAGGAGAATGAGTCGATACAAAACAGATAGGTTCGTGGGTCGACTGGCTCAAAAAACTTATTATCTATGGAAGAGACAATGAACTTCAAATGCCCATAGTGACCAACATGATTACAATTAGAAATAATCCTTTTATGGGAGTGATACACATACGGTTGAGTGTATAGAATGCAAAAAAGTATAAGGAATAAGCAAAATATGCTATAGGAATGAATGCGACATTCACCGGTGGTACTTCCTATTTTTCAGGAATACGTAGAGATTGTCCCCGAGACAGAAAAACTTTGGTTTCTCCCAATCTACTGAACTGAATGCTATGACATATTATACGAATAAAGTAGACACTAATATCTTTCCAATGATCCATCTTGAACTCCATTTGGAGCTCCGGAGAGAGAGCAGCAACCTCTGCAAGATTACTATTGGTGAGGAACATGATGCAGAGAACTGAAGGAGCAAGACAATGATGGTCACAAGTGTATGTATATTGCTTCCATGTATTGTACAAGTGATTTCAAGTCTTTATATAGACTCTAGGAGTGTTCCACGACTTCTACAAGTGGATTTTGAATTCAAATGAAGGTGGGAATGGTTGTTGGAGGGAATCAATTCACTTTCTTACAATGTAGGAAAAGTGAAGATGTAGTTTGATCTACTTTTAGGTGATTGATTGCTTGATTGAATGCGACTTCAACCTCCACAAATTCGTGGTATTTGGGTTTTATCTTTCTACCTTTACATGTCTAAATCTCAGGGTTTTTACAACGGTAAATGAACCGTCAAAAATCTCTCAAAAAATACAAGAAATGAGCATAAGAAAAAGAACTCTCCAACGGATATTCTTTCGACGTGATAGCCTTTGATGTAGATCAAATCCACCTCAAGCAGAGTGTAAGCTTGATGTTCCAACAGCTCCCCCTCAAGCTAAAGTATGCTTGAGTCTTCATTATCTAATAGGTTGAATACCTGCCATAGCTTTGAATCTACAAAGCTTTATGCCATCAAGTGCCTTTGTCATCATATCTCCTACTTGCTTTTCAGTTGGAACAAAAGAAATGTCAATCTCCTTTGCCATTAGCTTCTTCCTGATGAAGTGGTAATGGACTTCTATGTGCTTGGTTCTCGCATGGAAAATAGGATGTGCCGCTAGATGCATGGAACTTACATTATCTCAAAATATGTGAGGTTTGGAACTCACTAGTCCCAAATGTGTATAGAATGCTTTTAACCATATTGCCTCTTGAGTTGCTATGGTCAAGCCTCTGTACTCCGCTTCATTTGAAGATAAAGCAATCGTTGGTTGCTTCTTGGAACTCCATGACACTAGCTTCGAACCTGCAAATGATAAGTAACCAGATGTACTTTTCTATCATCCTTAGCTCCTGCCCTATATGCATCTGAGTAGATTTTGATATCCAAATTTGAAGAGTAAGGATAGAATATACCTTTGATGATTGTACCTTTGAGATACTTAAGTACTCTCTTAGCTGCATCCATGTGTGGTCTTCTTAGTGAGTGCATGAACTGACTAAGCACTCCCACACTATATGAGATGTCTACCCTTGTATGAATAGCATATATCAAGCTACCTACCAAGCTTTGATACTCTTTGATGTCTTCAATTTTCTCACCTTCATAAACACTAAGTTTATAATTCATCTCCAAAGGTGTACCTGCAGGTTTAGTGTTCCCCATTTTGAACTTGAGGAGAAGATCCTGAATGTATCTTCTTTGAGTCAAATACATTCCTTCATCTATTTATATCACCTGCATACCTAGGAAATATGTGAGCTCACCTAGGTCACTGATTTTGTCCTCTTGCATGTGTCTCTTAATCCTTTGAATGCCATTTGTATCATCACCTGTCACAATAATATCATCTACATATACACATAGATAGATAACCTCATTGTGATCCCTTTTGATGAATAGAGAAGGATCTGAGCTGCTAGCTTTGAAGCCTTGATCTTGAAGATATGTAACCAACCTGTAATTCCAAGCTCTAAGAGCTTGTTTCAATCCATACAATGCTTTCTTAAGTCTGCAAACATAAGATGGATGATTAGGGTTTTCAAAACTTGGTGGTTGTGACATGTATACCTCTTCACTTATCCAACCATTTAACAATGCATTTTTTCACATCAAGTTGGAGGAGTCTCCAATTCCTTGTAGCAGCTACACTTATCAATGTCCTGATTGTAGTCATCTTTGCAATTGGTGAGAATGTTTTCTCATAGTCTATATGCATGCATTTGTGAGCATCCTTTGGAAACATATCTTGCCTTGTACCTGCAAACTGATCCATATGAATTTCTTTTAACTTTATATACCCATCTGCAACCAATTACTTTTTGATTTGGCGACATTGGAACCAAATCCCAAGTGTCCATCTCCTTCAATGCAAGTATCTCTTCGTTCATGGCCTTTTCCCAATTAGGGTTTCCCTTTGGCTCTTCATAGGTTGAGGGTCCCTCTGAAATAAAGTCTTTTGCCAAGTAGATTGAATGCTTTGTAGCAAATGTGGAATCATATCCATACCTTTCTGGTTGTTTCTTCTCTCTTGCTGATATTCTAGGTGCTTGTTTTGAGCATTCTCCAACCTCTTGCATCTTTGCTTTGCCTCTTGACTTCCATAGCTTTTAATCCTTTTCTCTTTCATCTTGGTCATTGTCTGTATCAGTTCTTGGATCCTGGACCTGTGTATCATGCTTGCTTCCTAATTGATGAGAGTGAGAATCAAGATCATATGGTAGTGTTACCTTTTGTTTGTCTTCATCATATGAAGACTTGTGTTCTTCAAACACAACATCTCTACTTGTAGTGAATTGCTTGGTTGAAGGATTGAAGAACCTCTAACCCATCTGAGTTGAATCATATCCAATAAACACTGCCTTTGTTGCCCTTTCATCTAGCTTACCTCTTATTTGTGATGGTACATGAACATAAGCTAAACAACAAAAAACCTTGTAATGTCCAAGACTAGTTTCTCTTCCATGCCATGCTTCATAAGGAGTCATACCTTGAAGTGATTTGGATGGTAGTCGATTGACGAGGTACACAGCAGTTGAAATAGCTTCTGCCCATAGATAATGTGGCAACTTCTTCTCTTCAAGCATTGTTCAGGCTGATCCAACCAATGTCTTGTTTCTCATCTCTGCAATTCCATTTAGTTGAGGAGAGTACCTAGTAGTCACTTTCCTTTTGATACCTTTTTCCTACAAGAACTCATCAAACTCTTTGGAGAAGTATTCTCCCCCTCCATCATATCTTCTTTAGTGATCTACCTGTATGATTCTCCACATGTGCAAGATACTTCTTGAAGCAATCAAACACTTTATTCTTACTCTTGATAAAGTATAGAATAGTCCATCTACTATGGTCTTCAATAAATGAGACATAATACCTTGATCCTACCAATGAAGGTTTTTGACTTGGTCCCCATACATCTGTATGTACTAAGTCCAATAAGTTTTTGTGGATGTAGCCTTTGTGGTTGAATGGTTGTCTTTGTGCCTTCCGAATCTGACATGCATCACACCTGTTGATCATGTGTTGCTTTGACATCTTTGATCCATCCATATATCCTTCAAGGTTCTTTCATTCACATGAGCAAGTCTCTTATGCCACACTTCAAGCTCATTTAGGGTTTGAGCCCCAAATTTGAATAGAGCTATGTTCATGGTTTCTCCTACTTCAAAAGTAAAGAGCCTACCATGCTTCTCAACTCGGGCTATCTTTTTGAAGCCTTGACATGGATCTTCCACAAAAGCTCCATGTTGGGTGAATCTAAATTGCAAGCCTTTTTCAACTATTTGGCCTACACTTATTAGGTTTTTAGTGATAGTGGGTACATAGAGAACCTCACTCAGAATGTTTGTCCTACCATTGGAAGCTTTGACATTACCAATCTTCTCCACACTGTGCTTCGTGTCATCCCCTGTTTGCAGTTCATGTCTAGTCTTTGGACTTTCCAAATCAGATAGAAGAGCAATGTTGCCTGCAACATAATTTGAACATCCTGAATCTATGTAGAACAAATGATCATCTTCTCTACCTTCTTTGTGGCTTAGATTCATAAGAAGCAATGAGTCTTCATGTGGTTGATCTTCTGAATAATTGTTGTAGTTCCTTCTATTATAGCTTCTATTGTTATTGTTGAAGTTGTGTCCACCTCTGTCTCTATTGTTGCCATATCCACCTCTTCCACTTCCTTTCTGGGTCTTCCCATTGAACCAGCAATTCTGAATGGTGTGGTTGGTATTATCCCATATGGCACAAGGTTGAAAATTTTGACCTTTGGATTTGTCTTGCTTTGGTTCTTTCTTCTTCCCTTTCCACTTGCTCTTGCTTGCAAAGTTGGCTTGAGAAGTATCTTCTTCATCTTCTTCCTTCTTCTTGCCTTTGTGCTTCTTATCCTTCTTATCCGCATATAGAGTACTAGTTGAATTACCATGATAAGAGTTACCTTCCTTTATGCGATTGTTGGCTTCTTGATTGAAGATTTATCCAAGAAAGATATTGAAGTCTAGAGTTTGCACATCCATGATGAGAGCGTAAGCCATCGTGAAGGATTGCCATTGCTTATCACTTTGAATGCCGTTGAGAATTTATCTCATGATGACCTCTTCTTCAATCAGTTCTCCAATGGATGCTAACTGATATGCAACCTCCTTGACCTTGGTAACAAACTCTCTAATGGTTTGTTTAGGTGTCTTCTTCATTTGGTTGAACTCGTTCCAAAGATGATTCTTTCTTGCTTTGGTACTAGCAAAAAAGAAAGTCTCGAGGGCATCCCAAGTCTCTTGAGATGTCTTGCATCCTCTAATATGTGGTAATAGAAAGTCACAGATAGAGTTTAGTATGTACGACCTAGCTTGAGCATCCCTTGCGCACCAAAGTGTGAGCTTATCTATCTCCTCTTTTGTAGGTCCTGCTATGGATCTTGGAATAGGCATAGCTTCATCACCTGCTACAATTCCATAAAGATTTCTACCTTGCAAATAGGCCTCCATCCTGATTTGCCAAGACGCGTAGTTGTGTCAATCAAGCTTCTCGTTCATTGAGGGAAAGCCGTCACCCATCTTGATCTAGCTCTGATACCCATGAAAGAACTTGGAGAAGCTTGTAGAAGGTAGAAAAGTGCATTTCGAAGCGATGAAGTTTGGTCAAGCCATCCGGCACATGACCAGCCCTTGAGCTTATGGATACTCAAAAAGACCTTAAAAGCATATGATAAGTGCAAAGAAACACACTATGTACGTTGGAGAATCAAGAAGAATGAGTTGATACAAAACAGATAGGTTCGCGGGTCGACTAGCTCAAAAAATTTACTATGTATGGAAGAGATAATGAACTTCAAATGCCCATAGCGACCACTGTGATTACAATTAGAAATAATCCTTTTATGGGAGTGATACACATAGGGTTGCGTGTATAGAATGCACAAAAGTATAAGGAATAAGCAAAAAATGCTATAGGAATGAATGCGACATTCACCGGTGGTACTTCCTATTTTTTAGGAATATGCTGAGATTGACCCTAAGACAGAAAAACTCCGATTTCTCCCAATATACTGAACCAACTGCTATGAAACCTTATAATCATAAACTAGACACCAATACTTTCCAATAAGCCATCTTGCTCTCAATTTGGAGCTCTAGAGAGAGAGGAGCAGCCTCTACAAGATTACTATTGGCGAAGAAGATGATGCAGAGAGTTGAAGGAGTAAGACAATGATGGTCACAAGTGTATGTATATTGCCTCCATCTATTGTAAAGTCATTTCAAGTCTTTATATAGACTCTAGGAGTGTTCCACTAGTTCCACAAGTGGAGTTTGAATTCAAATGAAGGTGGGAATGGTTGTTGGAGGGAATCAATTCACTTTCCTACAATCTACGAAAAGTGAGGATCTAATTTGATCTACTTTTAGGTGATTAATTGCTTGATTGAATGCAACTTCAACCACTAAAAATTCATGGTATTTGGGCTTTATCTTTCTACCTTTACATGTGTAAAGCTCAAGGTTTTTACAATGGTAAATGAACCATCAAAAATCTCTCAAAAAATACAATAAATGAGCATAAGAAAAAGAACTCTCCAACGGATATTCTTTCGACGTGATAGCCTTTGATGTAGATCAAATCCACGTGAAGCATAGTGTAAGCTTGATGTTCCAACACGAACCCCCAAACATAATCAACAACATCTAGATGTGTTCAATTTCCTTTTGACTAGCTACAATAAGAGGATTGATAGGTCCACGTAGCACCATGAGGCTCTATGTAATTGCCTAAGAGCATTGGACCACACCAACATAAGGAAATGGTCGAGAAGGATAATCAATCACAAAACTCTATCCAAGCATAATGCCTATTGCTTATCATCCCCTTTGAGGATCACACTCTTGCACCCCTCCCCCCTGAAAATGTTGTCAAGGTTCTTGACCATGTTGAAGTTATCCACCATGACCACCGATGGAGGAAGACCTTCGAGAGAATCTCAATGCATCCTACAATCCTTCTGAGAGTTACATGGACAGAGGCAATGATGACCAATCCATGAGAAAAATCTTTTGAGCAAGTGACCCATCTTGAGCTCATCCTTAAAAACCACACCTCACCCCTACGATGGTTGGTGGAAATCCACTTATGGTGCAACGTAGTAGCCTCAAGTCTACTCATGAACTCCTTTTTAACAACTTTAATATTATTGAGCTCTCTTGGGGATAGGATCGTAGATAGACGAAATGATGACGAGGGTAAAACCCCCAAGCAAAGGGGCCACCCATTAAAGCCTTTTAGCCATGAGAAAATTCTTTGAGGGGCACCCATCTCATGCTTATTTTGAAAAATGCACCTCCAAGGATGGTCAATGGAAATTCACCTATTGTGCCAACAAACGGCATTGCCTATACTCATGAAGTCTTAGTTATCAACTTTAACACCTTGGAGGCACATAAAATCACGATTCTTTGTCCTCATCTTTAAGCAAAGGGAAGGAGATAATGTTCATTTTCATTTGTTTTCTGGAGAACTCCCTCTCTTCCCTTGCCTTTCTTTTCCCCTTTATGTGGCTTCTAATCTTTTCCAAGTTGGATGCTTGGTCCAAGGTTTGTTTGTTTCTAATGAGTAGGATATGATAGAGGTGAATCTAATTTTCTATCTTGCAAAGTTCTCACCAGCCATTCGGACATAAAATTTTCATCCTCTATATCAAATTTCTCATCAACAAGTGCATGATATAAATGTGAATAAAAAACGGAATGATCCGCATCATCATGTGAAACTTGCAAAGGCTAAGGAGTTGCCTTATTTGGACTAGCACTTGATTGTACACCTATAAAAATAGGTAACAAAGTTTCATACACAACTTTGGAGCTAATTGATGTCTCCTTAGTACATGAAAGTAATGGCTGAATTGCATCTTCCACAAAAAAACAACATCATGACTAACCAAAATGTGTTTATTCTATAGCTCATATAGATGATAGCCTTTGCTTTTAGAATTGTATGCAACAAAATACATTTTATTGCTTTAGTGCAGAGCTTAAATAAAATCTTGATCAACATGTGATGCCAACTTTGCTTGAACGATTTGACATCTTATCAATGAGCCATAACTGGAGCTCTTTTAGCATATACAACAACTAAAAGTGGAACTTTATGGGATCTCCCTTCATGCTTAATTATAGATAGAATGTTTCACTTATGTGTCCCTCGACTAGCTTTCATCTGAGCTCTTTCCCTCTACATGCGCACTTTCTACTCTAGTGTTGGCTATATTTCTTTCCCCATGTAACCGCATATACATGATATACTTATATGTGGTTGTACTTGGTACTTAGGGATTCATCTATTCTCATATCATTGATCATCTATCTATAGAGAGCTCTTCCCTCCATTGTGTGCCACTATGCTTCGATATCCTTCTTCACTCTTGTATGTACTTCTATTCGTGCTTCCTCACTAACTCACACATGCAATAGTCGTATAAAAGAAAGTTTAGATCCTTCTCAATTTTCTTTTTTTTTGCATCCTCATCCTGGTCACTTTTACTAGTGAAAATCCATTTAGCATCATAAAAGTACAAAGTTGTGCAATGTTGTTTTTTACACTTTTAATAGTGCAAATGAGTTTGACATCATAGAAGTACAAAGTTTTGTACTATGAGATCATTTCCACTATTGTGACGGAAAAAAGTGATGGCATCTCCTGCATGATCGATCTTCTCCTCCTCCTCCTTGGATGACAACATTCTTTGTTGATTATCCTTTTTGACAAAATTTATAGCCCTATCACATCATCGATCCTATGACTCTATCACATTATTTTTTCGGAATTATCCATGTCAATATCCTAGTCCAAAGATGACCCACATATGAACTAAGTTTCATGCAACTAACTAGTTCATGTGGGGACTGAACAAATCTTGAAATGAGGATTGTGAAGCAGCACTTTCTTGACTATGAGCAAAGATGATGGAATAGCTCAAAGATAGCAGATCAACAAAGAAAAATCTTATACCACTTGAATTTTGATCAAGGAAAATATGGATAAAAGTATAATTATTAAATTGAAATATCCTCAAATAAAATCTCTTTAACCCTTGGAGGAAAAACTAAAGCCACCAAGGAGAACCAAGAACATAATCAAGAAGCACACATGATGACTCATGAAAATCGCTTGTGAGCTTACAAGATAATATAGGGCTCATTGGTTATACTATAACAAGTCCGTCCAATGCCAACCAAATGGGCATAGAAATGAACAAGCCCATCTAAAGTCATCAAGGTTATTCTACAAGTAACTATTAAGGTTGTAAATTTGGCAAGAAGTAGGTTGCCTCTACTCAACTTATCCAAAGGGAAGTCATATTTCTATTTGCCTTATCTACTTAGTTTCTCCTACTCTGTAGCATAGACATTATTCTACCCTTTTATCATGTATTTAATAAAATGTTCTTGACAATCAAAATGCCTCTGCACACCAATGATGTTATGACTAATTGAGGTGAAGCATTGTTGGAGTACTTATCTGTCACTCCATCAGCCCCCTAGCATAAACTCTTTCTTTATAGCTCTTGCATTGTAATTTCCAAAATTTATAGCTTTGAGTGTCATCTTGTAGTATAGTGTTGCACCATCTCATTAAGTGTAGCATCTAGCCATTAATTGTCTCATGGATTTTGTTCTTCACAACTATAGTCATTCGCAATTGTAGTGGATATACCCCTTGAAAAAGAAATAGTGGAAGTCATCCCTTATAACTTTCTTTATAGGACGGCAGCCAAATTTTATTTCGGCCAACGATTAATCTCCTCTTCCTCCTCTGATGACTCTTCGGCCAATGACAATATTTACAGCCCTATCACATCATCCATCCTATGACTCTATCACATTATCCTTTTAATATTGCAAGTGTGTTTGCCATCATAGAAGTACAAAGTTTCGCACTCGGAGATCATTTTCACCAGATGTGTTGGGACTTTACCCCCTTTAAAATCCATTCATGTAGTCATGTTTTCCATCGAATTTATAGTTTGTGGGCTATATTTTAGCTTTGTTGAAGTTCATATCTTCCTACTTTTGAGTTATTTGCTACAATGCAAACAACAATGATTCTTTAGCATGCTTCAAGTTAAAGATAAGCTTTAGGAAACCAACCATTTAAAGTGTTCTTACATGATGAAACATGTTCCTATTTCAAAGCAACTATTGAACATAGTGGCAAATGTGGACAAGTGACATGACCATTCTACTTCTATGCAACCTATTCTCATAGAACCAAGATCTTCTTCAAATACAATGACTATGCCTTATCCATCTCAAGAGCAGCATAGGTGGGATGGAAAGGATGCTTAAGCTCATGCATTGGTTGCCCTTTCTGTGAAGTGTCATGTTGTTCCACACATCCGATCATGCACTACTTCAAGACAAGTTTGGGATACACTTGCTTTCTTAGGATGTCCTACGTAATGAAGCATGTGTTTCTTACTTGGGAAAGCAACTTGAAGATGTATGTATGGATGAAAATGAGTCACTCGATGTATATGTTACATACATCAAGGATTTCAAAGAGCAATTGGTAAACAGTGATAAGATCATTCTAGATACATAACTCATTTCTATACTACTCAAAGGATTGTCAGAATCTTTTCAAAGCTTTGCTACTACACTTAATTTGGTTATAAAAGAAAATCCAAATGTGTATATTTTTCGTGAGATTATGTCTTTTCTTTAGCATGATGAGCAATCAAGAGTTCACAAAAGTGGTTTGCTTGAGGGAATGCAAGCAGTTAATATAACACAAAAGGAAAAAAGTAAGTATGGTGCAGCTTGGGGTTCATCAAAACCAATGCCTTACTCTTACTTTATGCTTCCTCCTCTCTTGACGGTCATATGCAAAATAAGAAGAGATGGAAGTATTCGTGAAAATTTTGGACATAACATTGATGAATGTAACAAGATTTCCAAGCATAATGAAAAGAAGAAAGAATTTGGCATGTCTATTCTTGAGAATACATATAATGCAAAGAATGATGAACCTAATTTTGCTCAAGATGTTTAACGATGTGTTGTTACTTGTTTAGTGAGTGTGAGTGGTAGACACTATTGCAAGAGGTTCATGCTCTTGACTACTACTGAGAGTAGAGAGTAACGGAAGCTTCACATATGCAAGGCATGGGGGCCTCACATTTAGGGAGCGGTAGATAGGAGACATTTCACCATGCATTGGTAAGTATTTTAAGATTATTTAGATTATGCATTTAAGCATGATTTATTTTGTTACTTATTACTTTGTTTACTTATTGTTTGGAGTGTGTATCTTTTGTTCATCATCGCACACATGTCGCGAAGTAGGATGGATATTTGTGGGGCCTTACTAAGATGCTAACTAATTTGGAGAGTGTAGGAGTTCCCAATGTATGGAAAAATCAAACTGTGATTTATCAGTGTCAGGAATAACAATATCACTTGATGGTACATAATTTTTGTTTCTTAATATATTTTTAACTGTAAAAAATATAAAAAAAAAACGTGCAGGAGTTCCCAACATTTGGAGAGTGTAGGAGTGCTCTCTATGTGCATGCCTAGTGAAGGCAATAACTACTTTGTTTTGGAGGTGTTGATTCTCACAACAGGAGTGAGAATTTTGAGTGAGATAAGTAGCATTAGGAAGATGATCAATTGTGGTCCTCAAGAGTACTGAGAAGCATTCATTTGAGTGAAGAGAGGCTTAGAGAGTGTGCCTATGAGGGCGTCTATGCTTCAAGGCTGCATAGGGATCATTCTCCCATCAAATATTTCATGTGAAAATGTATCAAAGTTACATAGTATTTTGGAAGTTTATCTATGAAGGGTGGTTAAGCAAAAAATGATTAGTCAAGTAGCTTCACAATGAAAATAATACTTGGCATGCATTATCCATCTAAAATAATGCTTGCCCTCTTTCCAAATAGAATTCGAGGATTAGAGGCCAAGACCAGTAAATAGAGGTCAATTATTTTCAATTATGAGGTCTGCGGAAGGTCTCCCGGAAGTACTTCAAGATTAGTGGATCTTCCAAAAGTACTTCAAGATTAATGGGTCTAAGGGAATGTTGTTAGATCCAAATCTAAAGCACTTTTGAAGCTATAAATTCTTGACAACCTTGAGAGCGAATGGGCATCAAATCTTCCTATTATCCATATCCATACACGCATAACTTATCACGATTTAAGACTTGGGAAACAACAGCCGCATCTAAATGAGACTAAATACATAACGTTTGAAAGGCTCAATGAAGGCTTTCAAGATCATCATCATGCAAATCAAACGGACTTTCAAGAGAATTTGCCTATTTAGCAGCCGAGATGAGTCCTCAACACCATAACGGAAGGAGTAAAGACAATGGCACAGAAACACCCATTATATCTGATTCATCATTCGCCAAGTCTGAATGTAGCAAATGTGCAGTGTTATAATTATTCATCTGAACATGCCGCGAACGAACTGTTCGTGTGCACGATCATATACTACATGCGTACCACGATCATATACTACATGCGTACCACGATGATGATGATGGTCGTGAGAATGATGAACGAAGATATCTCCGGTTGAGTACAGGAATGCTCCGCCGAACCTCCCCTCAAATTCGAGGCTGGCATCGGCTGCGTTGAATGGCTCCTTTACAATCACCTTGCAGTCGCTCACCGGATTGTACTTGCGGAACTTAAAATCGTTGACATCAAGTCGAAAGTTGCCATCCCATCCAGTGTAGGCTTTGCCAATGAATTCCCAACCACATTTAAGCACCACAGTAGCGCCTGCAACCATAACAACAATCCGATTCATGGATTAGACATGCATTTGCTCGTTGGAGCGCGCCATCAATAAACTCTGAGAGTACAAACCCACGGAGTATCATATAAACGACATTATGTCAACCGTCATGCTGAACACGCACCTTTGACAGGCGTGTCACGCCATCCTAAAACGCGCCCTTTCACAACAATGGGTGCAAAGAAGGGACGATGTGGAGGTGGGGAAAACGGATTCGGAGGATGAGGATGAGCGTTTAGAGGCAACAACAGCACAAAAAATGTGGCTAGCAGCACAAGGAAGGTTAGTTTACGGATGGCCATGGCGAGATTCTATTAGGGATATTCTCCACAAATCCGTACGAGTGACAAAAAGCAAAGAAAGAAATATGCTGGTGAGGTTGGAGAAGCAGGGCGGCCGATGGATTGATTATGTTGATATGAGCATTGATACCAGCCTTAAATAGAGTGTGTGATATGTGTATGATTGACTTAAATAGAGTGTGTGATATGTGTATGATTGACTTGATATGGTTTCTCTCTCTCTCTCTCTTCGCACACAGCTTGCGCGCCCACGGCCATCTCCGCTTGTCTCCGCACTCCAAAGAAAAATATAAATCAAGGAGTGATGCTCACCGAATGAGTAGATAAAAACTGCAGTTAAAACCTCAAAACCCTGCAAAACTACGACCGCCCAACACCTCTCTCTCCCTCTCTCTCTCTCACACACACACACACACACACACGACTCCGCATCCCATAACCGTTTCTGTGAGCCCTCTCCAGCAATAATCTTATCGAACACCTGGTTTGCTACACGTAACACAAACTGAAGCACATCAACAGTAATTCAAATGAGTGAGACACGATGTACATCCCATCTACTCGCAACCAGGGACGCTCCTCATGATTAAGCGAAAAACGCCTTGTGGCAGGTGATGTGATTCCAGTATACATCAGCTGACTTTCGTCCTGGATTGATGCGTCTCAAATGTGAAAGGAATGTTTCCAAGGTTTCGGAGGAAAAGAAAAACAAACACATACCCATATTTCTTTCACCACGTTACTATTTTCTATATCACGAAAGAAAGCCCCACGTCTCTTTTACTACTGCGAATGTCTCGGCTTGCTTTGAGTCTCATTCATGGACGTTGTATTGCATTCCAAAATAGTGGAGCGACGCATGTTACATTTATGAGTAAGTGGAGAGACAACATGCAATGTCTAAGTTATTCCAAAATAGTGGATCGGCGCATGTTACATTTATGAGTAAGTGGAGAGATAAAGTGCAATCTCTAAGCTAAAGGAGCTCCTTTATGGATAGGAATTACTTTTGAAGCTATGTTTCGGAGTGCGATTTCATCTGTAAAGGGAAGGTAAGAGAGCATCTGTAGCCTCTTGATCCTTTGAAAAAGTAGTTCAGCGAATGAGATCTTGAGCAAGTCATAGTAGCCTCCTTTCAAGTCCTCTAATTTGTCTTCCACGTTGAGAGATCACCCTTTTTCAGAAATCCTTGAGATTTCTATATCTCCCCAAACCCTCAATGTCAACTCCTTTGATTTCTTCAGGCTTTGAAATGCCCTACTATCGCTAATCGCGGATGATACAAGGACTCAACATAGTGTAGGAGGATTTCTGCCCTCCACTAGGTCCCTAGAAAGAGTTATAGCCTCCTCTTGTTAAAAACTTCTCTGCAATTAACTCGAGAATCAGCTTGTTTTCCCTGTGCTTCAAGGGTATCGCAATATCCACCACACATGCCTTGAATCAAAGAAATTGGATCTTATATGGAAAAACACTATCCATTACAATACAAACTATTCTCTCTACCTAAGTGTAGGGATATAGATTGACAATATAGACTATTTCTCACAATTAGTTTGTATTGTCACTTTAAGAACACTTTAAGAACCTATTGTAGGATCCAAATGATGCTTGGATTCAATGAATCTAAGTACACTAAGGGTGAAAACTTCAGGTAGATGTGCCTAAAATTATAAAGAAACTATATAAGCAAGTATAGGATATGCACAAGGGTTCAAAAGAGCCTTAGATATGTATTTTGTCTTTGCCACAATCTATGAAACCAAGCACTCAGGGTGTACTTTTTTGTTACTAAAGATTTAATAAGAAATTGAGTGGTTTTGGTTACTAACTAACTTGTACCATGACCCTTGATGTTTTCCATGTACTTGACTACTTTTCTAATGTCTAATTCAGTGTTTGCCGTCAATTCAGACTTAGGTTTCATAACTAAGAACATAGATCATGCATCTGAAAGTAAATTGCTCTTAATCCTGATACATTTTAAGGATCAAATGCATCATTAAAATATTCACGTGCATTGCAATATGTTTTTTTTTATGAAGATAAGGATGTGGCTACATTGAACTAAAAACTGCATTGAAATTTATAGTAATTCTAGGTTCACGATGCACATTACAGAGCTTGAGGCTAAGTTAGTCCAATTTGAATGAGTCCAAAATAAATTAGAAGTCTTGGTGCGCAAAGGGACTACTTGGCATGTATGGCTAGCCTTACAAGAATAGGAATGGAGTCATGGAAAACTCTCTATATATCTCATTAGGATTGATCGTGACAAGATCTAGTAGTCCCAAATGTTCTCCACCAATTTTCTTGAATGTTGTACTCGGGCTTAGTTTAATGACTTCATTGTCTTTGTTTCCATACCTTATAGGATTTCTTAACAGAGCATTTACTAGTGACACTCCCAAAATAAGTCCATTTTTCCTTAGGAGCTTTAGATAAGGAACGGTGTGTTCCTCATTGTTTTCTAGATGAAGATGACGATATTTAAAAGTATATCATCCTCAATTTCAGTCCAAAAGTGACAAGCTATGCATAGACTCAAATCAAATCCATAATATTACAACGTTTTGGAGCCTCTTCAATCCTTGGATCCCATCTCTTATAAGTTGTGGATGGGTTTCCACGAACAAACCAAGCTCCAATCATATGGTTGCAATCTCAAGAACTCTTCAACAAAGAGTTTCTTCCTAAAGAAGATGAGGAACGGAAGTAGGATGCATGTAACCAATTGCTTTACTGTGCTTGATCTTTCTCCATGTTGATCTACGAGTATACTAAGATCATTCTACAGCTAAAAGAGTTAGATGATTTTCACAAAATTTGGAGGGTTGTTTATGGTTAACGTTGATGTCTAATACATGAAGTCAAGTGGGATGAGAGTAAAAGGTTAGAAGATCCCATTAATGTGGCAGATGTTTATGAAGATCACTCTAGTATAGGTACATCTATGATCAAATATAAATTTGAGGCAACCATTTTTGGTAAATTTAAGGGATATATATCAAAAAAGAAAGATCTTTCAAGAAGCCACAAATCTTCAATGCTAGTCAAGATTAGCCATAGCCTACTATCATAGTACTAAAAAGTAAAATATTATTTTTTAAATATCCTTACCAAGGACATTGTCAGAGATATTCTCCCATCAAGATCGAATATGAAAATACATGTCTTGATAACAATAATGTGAAGCACCGGCTCCATTTAACTCAAACCTTGCTTCCAAAATCTAGAATCCTCCATAGGACTATTTCAAACATAGGCACTAAATTGTTTTACCCTCGATATTGCATTATGTCATCAGCAACTTTCCAAAAGTATCTTAAGAAAAAAATTGGTTTATCGTTCCAAACTATAAATAAATTTCTTGATTGTTTACCTTATTAACATATATGATAGGTATGTCAAGATCAATAGGTGCACACAAATTTTCTACATAAACCAGTTTGTACCTAGTTTGTGCCTTTTGTAGATGTGGCTTCACCTTTATATAGACAAGCATATCACATTTCTCTCTCCCCACCTCAATCGAAACATTTTCTACAGATCCTCATTGTGAATTTTTGAAGGCCATGGTAAGTACAATCAAACTTAGAGGTATGTCTCTCTAAACTCGAGTTAGCTCACCTTAACTTGAGTAAATGTTTCTCGAAGGCTCTAGAGCTCTTTAGGAAAAGCTCCGTCCCCATGCTCCCATGGGGATTGAACCCAAGACCTACTCCTTCCCGTCCATGAGGCTTAACTTCTAGGCTAAGTGGATAAATTTTTGTACAGAGCACATGAACATATGCTCAAGTCTAATCTCAAGAGTTTTGGACCTACAAAAAATGACCAAATGATGTGCGATCTCAGATATCTCTTAGTCCATTTGACAATAGTGTCATAAACTTAACTTGTAACATTCTTTCCCCCTTGTAAAACGGTTCTCTTCCTTGAAAATAGAGCTATATATAGAATATTATAATCATATGCCAATATCTCAGGATCGATTCTAGAGGAACATGTTTTCATCTTTGTGGTGGGATTCACCTCATATTTCAAATGAAAATAGGAATCTACTGTCTCATCCTACCCAAATGATTCAAAATTTAAACTAGCTTTGCACTTGAAAAGGTGAATTGGGGTGAAAATTAGGGAATGAATGACAATGGTGGATCAAAAAATATCCTTGCCCAATACATTATATTTGGCTTGTGCTATTTGGGAACAAAAATGAATAGATTCAAGATATTCCTAGCCAAATTGTAGTGTTTTTCCATATCTAGGAAGCACTAGTTAATTGGGGTGGCATTTTCTTCCCATGTAAGTTCTTTTGGAAGTATTACCTCTCTTAAAGATAACTTTATAGGTTTCATCTTGAGATGTTAATCTAACAGAAGTGCAAAACAACTCACAAATACTTCTAACAAGGAGATGGTTATCAAAGATTCATGATTTCTTAGCATTATGCATCATTTTTATAGTTGCAAACATGAACTAAGCACAAATCTTCTGAAGTTCAAGAGCTCAATTTGTGGTGAGTTTCAACTACTTTTCTATGATTTCCATCATTCCCTTTGATGGAATCAAGTAAGACCTCTCAAACAAAGTGCTTATCAAACTTTGCGACTATATCATCAAAAGCATCCACCACAATAATGGTGGGGAAATCAGAAAGAATAATAATAAGGTCAATGAAAGAATTACAATTACTATAATAAATTTTATAATATAAATTTTAATCATGATTTTAGAAGTGATTAGGAGCAATGTTGCAACAGCGTAACGACTGGAATTGCTCTTGAATGAATGACTCTCCTCCCAACCTAATGCCTCTATATATAGCTCTCTCCAGGGGACTACCTTCTTGGGCAGGTGAATGCTAATCATCCAAGTGTCAGCCATGTAACTACATGTGCGCCAAGTGTCCAGTGGATGCTTCTAGAAGGTTCTAGAGCTCTTTGGGCAAAATACTCTTCCCATGTACCTCATGGGTATTGAACCCAAGACCTCGTCCTTCACACCCTTGAGTCTTAACCATTAGGCTAAGTGGATTACTTGGTTACAAGAGTAAATGACCTACCAGTAAGTCTAGACTCGAGATCTTTGGCCACACAAACGAATGACCAAACGGAATCCGATTTCAGATCTGTCTGAACCAATCGGATCCCTAGATCACCAACTTACTTTATTACATTCTTCCCCCCTTGGAAAATATTTTCGTCCTCGAAAATTAGAGCTATATATACTGTAGGCAACCCCCGAGCCTCATGTTCTAAAACTTGAAGAACATGCATTCATTCAAACAGGTTATTTACTTAGAACTTGAAAGTAAAAAACCTTATCATATTCTAGATCTTGAAGAACATGATCGGTTTATCTACTAAAAACTTGAAAGTAGAAAACCTTCTTTATTTGGGACCAACTTAAAACTTGAAAGCTGGAAAACGTCGTTGGATTGTGGAAACTTTTTCCCAGTTGAATTTTCTTCAGTTCCATCCTTCCATTTTACTAAGCACTCTTCATACAAGTGGCTTCTTGTACGTTTATCTCGGGTGCGAAGTATCCTTTCAGGTTCATGAGGAACTGTTTCATTTACTGGAATAGGAAGTATGACCTGATGTCCAACTAGATTATCTGAATCTGTTAGACTCTTCCTAAGTCGGCTAACATGGAACACTGGATGAATCCAACTATCATCTGGAAGTTGTAATTCATAAGCCCACAAACCAACTTTCTTGGTGATTGGAAAAGGACCGCAATATCTAGGCGACAACTTGGCGCATTGACCAGTCTTGAACTTTTCCGATCTTTCAGGAATACGAAGATAAACTTGATCGCCAACCTGAAAAGTAACATCTCTTCGCTTTGGATCGGCATAAGCCTTTGCACGATCTTGAGCTTTCTTTAAATTTTCTTTAGCTAATTTAAGCTTAAAGTTCATGTCTTGAAGGAACTCTTGAGCTGCTTGAACTCGTTCATTATGAAGTCCCACTGCATAAGGAGACCTAGGCTGGAAACCGTACATCAACATGAATGGACTAAATTCAGTTGATGTATTCTTGGCACTGTTATAGGCAAACTCAGCTAAACGAAGATAATCTTCCCAATCAGTCTGTTTGGAAGTAACATAAGCTCTAAGTATGTCTTCCAAAATCTAATTGACTTTCTCTGTCTGTCCATCCATCTGGGGATGTTCAGCTGTACTTAAACTTAGTCTAGTTTCAAGTCTACTAAAGACTGCTCGCCAAAAATGACTTGTAAATCGAGCATCTCTATCTGAAACTATGTCTACTGGAAGACCATAGAGTCTATAAAGTTGATTTACAAATATTTTTGCAAGTTCTGGAGTCTTATAAGTAGTCTTGACTGGTATAAACTGAGCAAGTTTAGTCAATCGATCAACTACAACCCAGACTGAATCAAAGCCCTTCTGAGTGCGGGGTAATCCAGAAATGAAATCCATGGAAATGCTTTCCCACTTTCCTTTGGGAATTTCCAAAGGATGTAGCAATCCTCCAACTTTGAGTCGTTCAAACTTATTTACTTGACATTTATGGCACTTAGACACATAGTTTTGCACATCACGATGCAAACTAGGCCAATAAAAATGTCTTTTGACTAACTCATAGGTTCGGTTAATACCGGGATGTCCTGCACTTGGAGCATCATGGCATTCGAAAAGTACTTGATTTCGTATGTCCACTATACCTGGGGCACAAACCTTACCTTTATAAAGCAAATATTCATCTTGGAGAGAATAGTGTTTAAACTTTCTCTCAGAAGTACTTGCTTCAGTTTGTTTATCTTGTTCAGCTGCTTTCCATGCTTGACTGAAGCTTGGATCCTCTTTGCAGCTTCCTTTCAAAGTTGAAATAAATTCACTTTGAATTTGTACAAAACTTAGATTGTTCAACATAGGCATCCGACTTAGGGCGTCTGCCACTGCATTGAACTTTCCTTTTCTGTACCTAAGCTCATAATCGAACTCTTGTAACTGTTCGGCCCATCTTGCTTTTCTACCTCTAAGATCAGGTTGGTTTGCAAACCACTTTATGCTCTCTTGATCAAAAACTATGGTCAGCTTTGATCCATATAGATAATGGCGCCATTTCTTTAGAGCATTTATAATAGCGAACATCTCTCGCTCATAGGTAGAGTAGTTTTGCTGAGCAGGACTTAGCTTTCTACTCTCGAAAGCTATTGGTCGACCATCTTGGCTTAGTACTGCTCCTACTGTAGATGAACTTGCATCTGTCTCTAATTGGAAAGGCTTGTTCGGATCTATGATCTGTAGAACCGGGGCCGATGCTAAAGCAAGTTTAAGTTCTTGAAAACTCTTTGATTGCTCTTCTTTCCAATTTAACTTTTGATGCTTCCCTTTTAGTTGATCCGTCAAAGGTACTGCAATCTTGGCATATCTAGCCACAAACTTCCGATAATATCCTGCCAATCCGAGAAAACTTTGTAGTTCTCAAACCGTCTTGGGCTCAGGCCATTCAAGAATCGCTTGGACCTTTTCCGGGTCAACTTTGATTCCTTCCGCGGAAATAATATGACCTAAATACTTTACTTCTGGGGTAAAGAATTCACATTTTGACTCTTTACCGTAAAGTTTATTATCGCGAAGAAGTTGAAAAACTTTTTTCAAGTGCTCTAAGTGATTTTCATGATCTTTACTATAGATCAGAATATCATCGAGAAAATCTACAACAAATTTTCCCAAATACGGCTTAAGCACTTGATTCATCAAAGTCATAAATGTTGCGGGTGCGTTTGTCAACCCGAACGGCATCACTAAAAACTCGTAGTGACCAAACTTTGTTCGAAAGGCTGTTTTAGGAATATCATTATCTTTGATTCTGATCTGATGATAACCTTGGCGTAAATCAATCTTAGAAAAGATTGTAGCCCCCTTTAAACTATCGAAAAGATCTTCGACTAGTGGCATGGGATACTTGTTCTTTATCGTAAGATTGTTTAACGCCCTATAATCTACACACAGCCTCATAGTTCCATCTTTCTTTTTCACTAGAAGGATGGGTGCTGCCCATGGAGACTGGCTTGGGCGGATAAATCCTTTATCCAAATACTCTTGGATTTGATTTTCCACCTCCTGATTCTGGACATAGGGGAGACGGTATGGGTTTTGAGATTTTGGCTTGGTACCCGGAAACAGATCTATACTGTGATCGATGTTTCCACAAGAGGGTGGCAAGCCGTAGGGGAGTTCCTTAGGGAACACATCTTTAAATTCCTTCATTAAATTGTTAAATTTAACATAAACTTCTCGAGGAATAAAGGACGAGACATAAGAAACTTGATTTATATTATCAGAATTGATTACATCTGTGCCAAGGACAAGAAAAGCTTGAGTCCTGGCTTCTTTATTGATAAGTTTCTGAAGTTCGGTGTATGATATCAAAGGGATACTTGGAACATCATGCTCACCCTTGATTTTATACACTACACCGTCACGCTGGAATTCCAAAGTATTTGTAAAATAACACCTGGTCAATGAAGGTCCTAGACTCCATAGCCACTCTCTCCCTAAAACGAGATCTACCCGATCCATATTCATTATTTGGAAGTCCAAGGTGTCTTTAAATCCTTGGATTTCTAGTTCCAAATTACATATCATTGTGTCCCAAACACGGGTGTCTTGACCGTGCATCATGGAGACAATGTATTTATGAGGAGATGGTTCCTGAGGAAGAGCCAGTATTTTTACTAACGCATAATTGATAACATTATGCGTAGCAGAGTCATCCACCATTATCCGGATGGTGTGCCCTTTTACTGATCCATGCAACTTGACCAAATCATGTGGACCAAACTCTTGAGGTTGCCACATGTTTTTGGAGATTTGACATGAATGGGTACTGTCGCAGTGCATAATCTGAACCTTCTTTGCACTTGAATTTGCATCCAAGTTCAAAGATTGAATCAGATGGATTTGCTGCTTACCCTTTCCCTTACTTTCTCTTCCGACTGGACAGGCACGGCTTCGATGTCCAGGCTTGAGACATTTAAAGCACAAGTTTTCTTTTTGCGCTTTATCATGATCTTCTGGAGAAAGGATGTGTCTAAAAACACGAGGTTTTTTAGACATTCTTTCATTAGATCTAGTCCCTCTGCCCTTACGCTTAAAGTTATTCTTCTGGGAATAACTGCTTTCCTGCGGGACATCCAAACGTGAATTGTCCTCATAAATCTGTGCGACCTTAATCGCCTCTTCAAGGGATTTAGGCGCATGCCTCTTAACTTCATTACGAATTCGCTGGTTAAGTCCTCTGACAAAACCGCGAAGTCGATGGAAGTCATCTAAATTCTTTAACTTCAGAATTACATCTCTGTATTCTGAAATATACACCAATAGCGGTCTACCCTTCTACTGAATCTTATCCCATGCTTCCCAATTGCGTTCCTCCTCATTCTCGGGGAGAAACTCTTTCTTGAAAAGATGGGAAAATTCATTCCAAGTGGTAGGTTTCTTGTGAGTCTCAGAGAGACTCATCCACCATGTATAAGCTTTCGGTCCTAGCGACAAACTTGCTTCTACTACCCTCACATGATCGGGGGTATGTTTGAGTTCATGGACATCTTTCCATTTCTCTAAGAAAGTCAAAACCACGTCCTTATTCCTATCCTTATCCTCTCCAGAGAAATAAGGAGGACGGATCTCTTTTCCCAAGGAAAGATCCACAGGGCGGTTATGATTTTCTAACATCCCTACCGAAGCAACACTTAAGGGAGTAGAAGACATCAGACTCAGACGGCTCATACTTCCCGCTAAAGGAAACATATCTGTATGGGGAGAGGATAATCCCTTATCCTTTTCCATCCTAACAGACATCGATGAAGTTGCGATCGCATTTGTGTGACTACCTAAAATAGTCTTACTGATATCCTTAGGCGTCTGAAGTAAGTTCAGAATGGCCTTAAGGTGATCTTGGATTCCATCAACAGATTGACGGAGTACTGCAACCTCATCCGGAATACTGGACAACTGTCCAAGCTTTTGCTCAACTAGCAACATCCTACTTTCCATATCTTTCCTCTCGTTTAAAGTAGTGTTTGTTTCCCCTTTTCTCGCAGAATCCTCAACGTCTAATGCTACAGTCGCTGATTCTATTTTAGATGCATCAGACGCATGACTAGTATTTGAAACCATAGGTGCAGATGAATGCAATGAACGTGCAACTATTGGTGGTCTAGTCATGAATGAGGATGTTACTAACATAGGAATGGAAACATACATGGACGCACTAGTAGTACTTGTAAGCGAAACGTGGCTAGAAGTCCCCTCCATCGCACACAAAGCGTTATTAAACTTACTAAGTATTCCTAACGCAGGTGGTGTGTGCAACAAAATCAAAAAGAGCTATGCAAGAATATCACAAGAAATCGTCCCTAATGATTTGGTCCGTTGAGGTCGACTTGATTCTAGCCGAAAGTGCTAGAATTATGACGAAGATAGGCCTCCAGATCTTCACTCCACAGCTCCACTTCTGTTGAACTTTGCTCGAACTTTTAGCTTTCTACAGCTTGGACCACCACAGAAATGTACTCGGGTTTGGATGGGGAAATAAGCAAACTCCAGAGGTTAATCAAAATGAGATGATCTCGGCTCGGGATTAGCAGAGCAGAGATTTAATTGAACTGTATATGTTATGCAGAGAACGAAATCACGAAGAACCTTTACTTCAGTGGATAAAGCCTTGAAGTTTCTCTGCAAGGTCGTGGGATCGAATCCCGGCGCCCTCCCGATGGTAGTTCAGCTTTTTTGGCCGGGTGACGATGTCTGCTTCAGCGCGAATTAAGGAAAATTAATCACGTTCTCAGCAGTACTCCCGTGAACTGTTGTGGGCTAATGGATAGGCCGACACGCTCGCTTAAACAAGTCCCGTGTTCGAGTCACCCGCGGACCTGCAGCAGAGAGGATCAACCTTTTTGGCCCCTGTTTGTGATCTTCTTTAGGACTAGCTTCAATAATTCTGCTATATCTTCACGCGGACGGTGGTGCTCTTCTAGATAGAGTAGCGCGCTCCCAACAGAGGGGCGGGAGTTCGAATCCCTCGCCAAACACAGCAGCGATTACTTCTTTTTAGTATTCTTTTGCTCTATGCTAAAGCATAAGAATGATGGCGACACACATCTCAATGCGGGCGGGAGCAGAATTCGCACGCCAAAAGTCACGAGCAAGAAGATGAAGAAGAAAACTATGGAGTGAAAGCTCTGATACCAATGCAACAGCGTAACGATTGGAATTGCTCTTGAATGAATGACTCTCCTCCCAACCTAATGCCTCTATATATAGCTCTCTCCAGGGGACTACCTTCTTGGGCAGGTGAATGCTAATCATCCAAGTGTCAGCCATGTAACTACATGTGCGCCAAGTGTCCAGTGGATGCTTCTAGAAGGTTCTAGAGCTCTTTGGGCAAAATACTCTTCCCATGTACCTCATGGGTATTGAACCCAAGACCTCATCCTTCACACCCTTGAGTCTTAACCATTAGGCTAAGTGGATTACTTGGTTACAAGAGTAAATGACCTACTAGTAAGTCTAGACTCGAGATCTTTGGCCACACAAACGAATGACCAAACGGAATCCGATTTCAGATCTGTCTGAACCAATCGGATCCCTAGATCACCAACTTACTTTATTACAAATGTAACCACAATCAATATAATCATCATCCACACAATCTAGCTTCTATCTAAAATTTTTCCATATCAAAGCTAATCCCTACCTAGAATTGGAAATTTCATTCTTAGAAACTTGATCGAATTCATTTCAAAGTTTAAAACTCCATGAAGGATCACATTGGAAGAGGAGGAGGATATGTGGAAAAAAGCCACATAATGGATACAAGGACAACAATTACAATTTTCTATTCCCAAACAACTTCAAGATGAAGCTTTCTTCCAAAGTAATTGAGGGGTCTTTAGGAGGTTAACCCCCAACTAACTTTACCTCCTCTTGAGAATGTGCAATTAGTGATGGGAGAAGAAGCAATCTTCCTATGCAACCTTGAAGCATAAGTGGCCTCAGACCCACACTCACAAAACCACTATCACTCAAACAGTCTATTCTATGAACTATACTTATAGAACTTGATCATGAAACCTATTTCACTCAAAATGATTACTCATACTGGGAGAAGTAATGCCTCCAAGACATAAAATTTATAGCCTTCATTAGGCATACAGAGATAGACCACTACTCACTTATGGACCTGGTTCTCTCAGATTATGCAAAGGTTTTCCATGACCTTTGAGCCAAATTTAGATGAAAAGAATAGATTTCTAAAAACTCAAAAATTACAAGAAATGAGTTTGATTCGATAAATGAACTCTACTCCACATGTAGAGCGAAGTAGATCAACCACACAAAATTATGTGTGTTAGCTATGGCTACACAAAGTCTACTTAAATCTCTCAAGCAAGTAAGAAGGGGGTCTTCTTAGCTTAGGGGCCTACTAACTTGCTTCCCAAATCTAAAAGAACACACACATATGTAGGGTTCAATGATTTCAAGTACATTTTGAGTTCATATAGATTTGGAAAGATTCCCTATAACCTAGAAATCACTTATCCTAAATTATAGGATCTTATCACACCTAAGTGTGATTGATGATTTACAACTATAGTGAGGGGAATTAAAAATTCAAATTTGAATTCAATTTCGTGCTTGATGCCTTCCTTCATCTTGCTCCAAGTGTCATCCATCCAATGGTTCATTGATACATTAAGGTTGAAGCTTGAAATTCAACACTACCCCTCAAGTGTCAAGCTCCAATTCTTCAAGCTAGCTTCAACAATCCAATGCTTTTCTTAGATTTTGTAAGCTTTATTGAATCCAAAGCTTTGGTGAACATGTCAACCTACTAAACCTTGGTACTTATATGTTGTAGATAGGTACACCTTACTCATGTTGTCACACATGATTGGAAATTTATTTATCTACAACTTTAGTTCAATATTTAGCTTCTTGTACCATAGATCCAATTCTGCTACCTTCTTGTTTCCAAATGTGAAGTAGGTGGTGTGTTTTAAGTCAGGCTTTGCATTCAAAAAGATAGCATTCCCTCCTTCCTACCTTTGGCATCATCATAAGGAGTATCATCACGTGTTTTTGCATGCTCTTTTGGCTGATTATACCTGCATGTTTGAGAAAAGCTTCTTGTTGCAACTCATGTGGTTGATACATCCACTATCAATGTACCATGTGCTTGACCCTTGTGTCTTGTAGTCACTCATCTACATCATAGCTATAATGCTCCCATTTTCATTTCAAGTAGATGGATAATTACCTTGACATTTGTAGGTTCAATTTGCCTTCTCCCGTTGATAACAATCCCTTGCATAGTGGCCATACTTGCCACAAATGAAACAACCTTGTGAGATTTAATTGTCTCTATTTTGATTGAACCTTTCTCCTCTAACTCTGAGCTTCCCTCTCCCACTTGATGAAGAGTATTTGATTTCTTTTTTTTATTAGAATTACCATTTGTACCTCTTCCTCTGCCTTATTCCGTTCCTCTTCCTCTATCTTTATCTACATCAAAATATTGGGCTTCCTTGCCATTTACCTTTGAAACTCCAATATTCATCTGGTTAATGACCATCAAAGACACCAACTATTCAAACTTGGGAATATTGTCTTTGACATATCCAAATGTTGTAAAAGCCTTCTACTTCTCATCATCCCTAAGCCCATTCAAGGTGTATGCAAATAGGTCATCATAATCTATGTTAAAACCTATCAAACCCAATGCATCACTAACCTCTTTGATTTTCACAATTTAGTCATCTATATTGCTACTTGGTGCTTTTCTCAAGTTGTTAGTTTCATTCCTCAATTGAATCTTCCTAGCTTCGGTTGAAGTGGAGTAAAGCCTTTCTAGGCTATGCCATATCCTCATGGAAGTGTCTAGATCTTGTATGGGTGCAAAGGAAACCATACAAAGTCAATAGTAAGAATGCAAAGGTGATCAAATTGAAGTTAAAAAATATTAGAAATAGCACATGTTATCTTTATTTCTAAATGGCTATCTTCTATGCTCATTTACCCAAAACATCTAGGGATAAAATAAGCATCTAAGATGATTTTAGAAAGGATGGGTTTCCTGAACCTTTCACTAAGTACGTTTTGGAAGAGAGAGGAAGGCATACCTTATACACTTTACTATAATGATTAACCATTTCAATTAGATTATTATCCATCCCAAGGACTATAATAGAAGCTCCATTGAGTACTTATGTCCACAGTATAATGGAACATGACGTCAAGAGTTTTTACTTCATTTAATGGAAAAATGTATCACATATTGCATAACTAGGTAATGAGCTTTCAACACATTTTTATTGATGATTATCCCATATCATCAAGGAAAATAGAGAAGAAAATTGCAAGAGGTTCTCATCAATATTTGACATCTATACAAGAACTTTTCAACAAAATGTTCACAAATTTGAAGTTTAATTTCAAAAAATGTCAATTTTGTATCACCAAAAGGTACTCGATTAGTACATATAGAATCTACCCAAGGGCTAATAGTTGATCAAGCTATAGGAATTCCTTGTAATCCCAACTTAAAAGTTTTCTAGGCGATGCAAGATATTATAGGAGGCGAACCAAAATGTACTCAAAAGTCACAAAACCCTTATCATGTCTTACAAGGATAAGTTCAACAAACCAAAGATAAGTTTTTGTGCTCCACCATTATAGATTGTACCTTGTTGCACTTTATATTTAATATTTAATGGCACCATATTGGCCCTAGCATCAGATGAAAGAGAAGTAGACTACTTACAAAGGGGGAGAGGGGTTAAAATACAACCAAGAGGAAGGTTTCCCCATCGTGTTTGCCTTGAAAAATTCAAGCAATCTCTCAATTAACTTTGTAGTCATATGTAATTAGCAACCATTAGAATATCGATTCATAAGGCAAGGATATTATATCATGTAGAGTATAGTGTTAGCTACATTTATTTGAAGAATATGATTTTGGAACTCAAATCAAATGTGGTAAGTAATGTCATTTATGTTGAAAATCAAGTCTCAATCATGCAAAAAGGCTCAACCACGAGTTATGCAAGTGGACCAATCAAAAAGGAGGACCCAAAGTCGTGGAATAAAGCTAGAAGCTCCAGCAAACGCAATCTAATTCAAATCTCATCAAATCAGCCACCAAAACGTGGAACTACACTGATTGGTGGGTGGTTAGCTAGATTGTAGGAAAATTAAAACTCTATAGAAGCATCATCCCCCCTTTGTTTCTTGATTTTTATGCATTCCACAAGTTTCGCACTTAATTTAGTGAAGTCATAAGCTCCAGCAAGCTGCCCCCTTATTTGCTTACCTCATTTTCGCATGATTTTGCTCCTCTCTATCTAGAGGTGAAGTTAGGCTTTTCCAAATCTGATTGTAGCATATTGCAGAGCATTGTTTGCTCTCTCATTGTACTCATTTTCATTGATTTCAAGCTTCATTTGGTCTCTAATATTGTGCCCTAAAGTTTGGCAAAGTTTTAAGTTATTTGGTTGAGTGAGGTGTGAACAATTGCCAAATTTGTGAAGGTATATATCTGCACATAGGCAGAGAGTGTTGCAAACAGGTAGCCTGCTTTGCAGAGGGTGGCTCTCCCAGCTGGAATATCCATTTGGGCTGCTTTAAAGCTTGTTGGGTATCTCTTAGAGTCTAATACAAGTCTGAATTTTCATTTTAAGTATCAGTATTGGTGCAGAGAAAAGTTTAGAACAATGAGCATAAATTAGTGCTTGTGGACCTAGTGGAGCGTAGCCATCTTCCATTTTTGCATTGGAATGTTAGAATCATCCCTCATCAGTGGTATCAGAGCCATTTTGGAGGAATCATCAAAGCAATAAGACATCAAAAGGGGGCTAAATCATTCGAGATCTCAACTAGTCAAAGGTTAGCAAGGGAGAAGCTATCAAAAGGTAATATCCACACCATCTAAAGGATATGAACACTTGAGCAGAATCTACACGAGCATCTTAGAGCTCAGTATAGCTGAGTATAATGCACAAATGAAGAAGTTAGAGAAAGGCAATTATCAACCATGCAAATTTAGAGTTAGCAACTACCTTATGGGCAAAAGATTCTGGGGATTAGTGAGCGGCACGGAGCCAATGCCTCATGTACATGATCCACCACTTCAAGGGCAGGTCGAGGCACTTAATGAATGGATAGAAAGGGATAGGAGAGTTGTATTCATGCTATCCCAACACATAAGCAATAGCATTATAGGGCATATACAAGACTTGGACACATCCAAGAAGGTTTGGGAGACCTTGGAGAGATTGTACTCTTCATCAACCAAGGCAAGGAAGATTCAACTCAAGAATGAGGTGAATAATCTTAGCAAATCACCAATTACTAACATACATGAGTACATTTTGAAGGTTAAGGAGCTTGGAGATGCTTTAGGCTCAATTGGGAGCCCAATCAAAGACGATGACCTTGTCGCACACACTCTCAATGGCTTGAGAGAGGATGAAAGGTGGAAAGCATTCACCACATCAGTTTATGTGAGGGATTCCCTACTAGAATTTGATCAATTAGTTACATTGATGGTGAACGAGGAGATGAACCAAGGAGGTTCACAATCAAAGGGCAGTAAAGCCCAAGTTTTCTATGCAGGTAGAGGCAAAGGCAAAAGAGGTGGACAAAACTCCCAAGGCAGTGGGAGAGGAAGGTCAAGCTCAAGCTCCAGCAACCAAGACGGCTCCAGCCAAAGCTATGGATAAGGAAGAAGAGGAAGGAGTAGAGGAGGAGGAGGAAGATCACATGGAAGAGAAGCATCCAATGGAGAATGCTACAATTGTGGAAAATCGGGCCATTATGCAAGAGATTGTTGGTCCAAAGGAGGAGGCAATCAACGATACAAAAGGAACCAAGGTAATTATGCTAGTACTTCAAAAAATTCAGAAATGATGTATGGTTCAAGTAAAGAGTCAATTCAAATTTTACATGGTACATTGATAGTGGTTGTAGCAACCATATGAGTTGTAGTAAAGATGTTTCCTTTAATTTACATTCACCCATCACTCAAGGACATGAAGAGACAGGCGATGACACTCAGCACAAGATTACACATGTGGGAGATGTTGCCTTGAATGGATCTCAAACCTCAAAGGTGTTGAACGATGTGTTGCATATGCCAACCATCACAAAGAACTCGGTTTCGGTAGGTCAAATGGTTGAAAGAGCTTATGAGGTGAGGTTCAATGAGCAAGGATGTTTTGTTAAAGACCCCATGCACGACTACAAGCTCATAGCAAAAGGAAAGAAGCAAGGAAGACTCTTCACCACGGAGGTAAAGCCATCAAACCCTCATAGTGTCTACTTGTCAATTGGATATAAACAGATTGTAGAAATCGACTTATGGCATAAAAGCTTTGGGCACATAAACTTACAAAGGATGAAGGACATGCAAAGGAAGGGCTTGGTGAGTGGTCTTCCTGATCTTACATCTCAGAATATGCAACATTTGTGCCATGCTTGTCAATTAGAAAAACAAAGCAGATTGTCATTCAAGAAGGGAGCACATGTGAGCAATGAAGTGTTGAATCTCATACACATAGATATATGGGGACCTACAAGGGAGCCATCCATTGGAGGAAATAGATATTTTGTCACATTTATCGATGATCATTCAAGGTTTCTTTGGATGCATTGCATGAAGTCAAAGTCAGGGGTGTTTTACCACTTCGAGAGGTTCAAAAACCTAGTGGAGAAGGAAATGGGGAAGTATATAAAGACTCTCAGATCGGATGGAGGAGGAGAGTATTTTTCAATTGAGTTTTCAGATTTTCTACATGACCATGGCATCAAAGGGCAATTCACTTGCAGGTATACACCTCAACAAAATGGGATGGCAAAAAGGAAGAACAGATACATAGCACAAGTGGCTAGATCTTTGTTAAATGAAATGAATGTTCCTAACTCTTATTGGGTTGATGCAACAAATACAGCCATATACATTATGAATAGGTTTATAAGCTCAGGAGTACATGGAGTTACACCTTATGAAGCTTGGTGTGGTAAGAAACCCAACCTTTCATATCTCAAACTATTTGGTTGTGTGAGTTATGTTCACATACCTCAAGAATTGAGACAAAAGTTAGACCTGAAGGCAGATAGGTGTATATTTCTTGGATATTCTTCAAAGCAAAAGAGTTTTAGATGTTATAACCCTTGAACCAAAGAGCTTAAGGTATCTAGGGATGTAATATTTGATGAGTTGTTGCCTTGGTATGGTAGCAAAGATGTGTTACAGGTTGACGGTGCATATGAAGACGAGAAGAAGTTCAAAGAGCAACAACAAAGCATGAAGATAAATGGTCCATCCACTTCAAGCACACCATCAGAGGAGAGTAATACATCAGCTTGGCATGGAAGGACAAGGAATGAAGCTCATTCAAGTGAACGAAGTAGCAAAGGCAAGGAAAAGGCAAATGACGAAGACCATCGATGGGTAGACATGGAATCTACAAGTGATGAAGATATGGAAAATGATTTAAAGTATCTAAACCAAGGAGGAGGAGATTCCTACCACCTAATGGTGAGATAAGGTCATCCAATAGGTTTAAGTACCTTGTTCAAAGGTTAACTTATGAGTCATTCATTGCAAGACACTATGCCTACATGAGTCAAGTTATAGCTGTGAAGAACCTAAGTTTTTTGAAGAAGCAAATAAGCATAGGGAATGGATTGAAGCCATGGAGGAGGAAGTCAAAGCATTTGAAGAAAATGATACTTATTCATTGGTGCCAATAACAAAGGACATGAAAGTCATTGGCAACAAATGGGTATACAAGGTAAAGAGGCATGCAGATGGGAGCATCTCTAGGTATAATGCAAGGCTGGTTGCCAAAGTTTTTGCTCAAACCTATGGCATAGAATTTGAGGAGACATTCAGTCTAGTAGCTAAGATGTTCACCATCAGAAATTTGATTGCAATTTCAGCCTCAAAAGGTTGGAAGTTGTACCAGTTGGATGTGAAAAACGCTTTCCTAAATGGAGATCTTGAAGAGGAAGTCTTCACGGACCAGCCCCAAGGCTTTGAAGATGAGAGGTTTCCACATCATGTATGTAGGCTAAAGAAGGCTCTTTATGGACTCAAGCAAGCCCCAAGAGCTTGGAACCAAAGACTTGTGGACTACTTGGTAAAATGTGGATACAATCAGAGTCATGCAGACCCATCAATCTTTGTGAAGAAGAAAGGTAGCAAAATTGTTTTCATTTGTATATAGGTTGATGCTTTGATCACTATAGGGGATGATGAAGCCAACATCAAGGAAATAAAGAGGAAGCTTGGATGTGAGTTTAAAATCTCAGATTTAGGGATTTTAAGGTACTTCATTGGGATTGAAGTACTATATAAAGAGGAAGGTATATACTTGATGCAAAGGAAATACAATCTTGATCTTTTGAAGAAATTTGGCTTGTGTGATTGCAAGCCCATTGCAAATCCATTAGAAGTAAATGTAAAACTAAGTGCTCATGAAGGTAAAGAAGTGAAGGATGTGACCATGTATAGGTCAATAATTGGTTCGCTCTTGTATGCCACTATGACAAGACCTGATATTGCACATCTAGTTGGAGTGTTATCTCAATTTTTGCAATCACCAAGAATACCTCATCTTGTTGCAGCCAAAAGGGTACTTAGGTACCTCAAAGGATCAGTGAATGAAGGTCTATATTATCCATTTGATGATGGATTAAATGTACAAGCTTATTGTGATGCTAATTAGGCAGGTTCCAAAGATGATAGGAGGAGCACTAGTGGATATTTTATCATGCTACGTAAGAAGACCATCTCATGGATGTCAAAGAAACAGCCAACCATGGCTCTTTCATCCACCGAAGCTCAGTATAGAGGCTTAGCACAAGTCTCATGTGAGCTTATGTGGCTCAAGAAGTTGTCTGTTGATCTTGATTTGCGGGTTAAGCAAGTACCTATTTTCTGTGACAACATAAGTAGCATATGCTTGGCTCAAAATGCGGTGTTCCATGCAAGGTTGAAGCAGATAGAAGTGCATTACCACTTTATTCGAGAGAAGATCATGTCAAAGGATGTCAAGGTGGAGTATGTCAATACAGAGGACCAATATGCAGATATGTTTACCAAAGCATTGGATGGAGTAAAGCTACAACACTTCAAGGCATGCATTGGAATGAAGGACCTACGCATTGAGACTTGTTTTTCTGTAATGCATTTCCATACATTTTTAATAGTGCAAATGAGTTCGCCATAATAGAAGTACAAAGTTTTTCACTCCGAGATCATTTCCACTATTGTGATGGAAAAAAGTGATGGAAAGAATTATTATAAGTCGTGATTTATTTGCCAAACATTTAGCTTATCCTTTACTTGAATGTAAATTATAGCCAGCAATCAGCTCATAAGTTGTGCTTGATACAATCATGCTTTTATTTCAAAGTGGTGTGCTTGATTATGGCCATGTATATCATCCAAATTAGGTTCAAAGGGCTGAAACATTCCAGCCAAATATGGATAAAAAAACTCTTTTCAAACATGGCTGAAAAATCCCATAGTTTGTCGAGAAACATGGGTGAAAAATTCCATCCAAAGATGGTTGAAAATTTTCTTATATCATTTGAATTTTGATCAAGGAAAATATGGATAAAAGTATAATAATTATCCTAAATTATCCTCACATAAAATCACTTGAACTCTTAAAAGAAAAAATAAAGCCACCACGGAGAATCAACAACATAAGCAAGAAGCACACAAGAGGACTCATGAAAATCGCCTCAGAGCTTACATGAAAAATATAGGGCTTTATGCTTCCTCCTCTCTTGATGGTGATATGCCAAAGAAGAAGAGATGGAAGTATTAGCGATTGATGAATGTAAAAAGCTTCCCAAGCATAATGAAAAGAAGAAAGAATGATGAACCTAATTTTGCTCAAGATGTTTAACCATGTGTTGTTACATGTTATTATAACTTATTATCACTCTATATGTATGATTGTGAATAAGGTTGATCTAAATAAGGTTAATTTTTTCAATAGTGGCATCTCAAAGCATAGCACTTCATGCAAAAGATTTTTCTCCTCTTTAGAAGATGCACCCAAGGGACATTTATATGCAAACAATGTTTATTATCCTATTATTGGAGTTGGAGAAATTCAGCTAACACTTACAAATGATGGTAAGTTACTCTCAAAATTGCATTGTATGTACCTAGTATCAAACTTGATTTTGGTTCATATTATTGCTAATGTCACACTTCATGTACACGTGGTTGGAAAAAAATAAATGGCTCATGATTTCAGCAATGGTGATGTTATTGGCTCGTTAAGGGCATTATGCAATGGCTTACATTGCTTGGACACATACAAGAGTTGTCTCAATGCCTTTCTTACACATACTTCTTCTATGGCCAATTTCGAATGTCATGTACACTTTGTTGAGAACAAATCTATGGTTCATGATTTTAGCGATGGCGATGTTATTGTGATATCAAGGACATTATGCAATGGCTTGTATTGCTTGCACACATACAAGTGTTGTCTCAAATGCCTTTCTTAGACATACTTCATTTCATACTATTCTTAGTGTCAAACTTTATGTACACATTGTTGATAACAAATATATGGTTCATGATTTCAATAATGGCAATGTTATTGTGATATCAAGGACATTATGCAAAGGCTTGTATTTCTTGGACACATGCAAGAGTTGTCTCAAATGTGTTTCTTACACATACTTCTTCTATGGTTGCAATGGAGTTATGGCATGCTTGTTTCCGTCATTTGAACTTCAATAGATTGCTTTACTTACAAAAGAAGGATATGGTTATTGTTTTGTCAACAACTGAGTCTATTGAAAAACATGCATGTGAAAGTTGTAAACAAGGGAGAGTACATTGTGCTTCTTTTCCCAAAGATGGTGTTGCACATGCCATATGAAAATTAAAACTCGTTAATAATTCAAGTTATCTTTTACTTGATTGTAAATTGTAGCCAGCAATTGGCGCACAAGTTTTTTTTGATACAGTAATGCTTTTATTTCAAAGTGGTGACCTTGAATATGACCATGTATACCATTCAAATTAGGTTCAAAGAGCTAAAACATTCCAACCAAATATGGCTAAAAACGTCCAGCCAAACATGGCTGAAAAGCTCCAAAGTTTGAAGAGAAATGTGGCTGAAAAATTCCAACCAAAGATGGCTGAAAATGGTCTTCACTGATTTGTGTACTTCTATTTGTGCTTCCTCGCTCACTCACACTCAACAAAGAAGACTCTTATACCAGTTTAATTTTGATCAAGGAAAATATGGATAAAAGTATAATTATTAAACTGAATTATCCTCACATAAAATCACTTGAACCCTTGGAAGGAAAAATAAAGCCACCAAGGAGAATCAACAACATAAGCAAGAAGCACACAAGAGGACTCATGAAAATCGCCCGAGAGGTTACAAAATAATATAGGGCTCATTGGTTTTACTATAACGAGTCCGTCCAATGCCAACCAAATGGGCACACAAACGAACAAGCCCATCTAAAGTCATCAAAGTTATTCTACAAGGAACTATTAAGGTTGTAAATCTAGCAAGAAGTAGATTGCCTTTACTCAACTTATCCAAAGGGAAGTCATATTACTCTTTGCCTTATCTACTCAGTTTCTCCTTCTCTGTAGGATAAACATTATTCTACCCTTTTATACATCTACTTAATAAATTGTCCTTGTCAATCCAAATGCCTCCGCACATGAAGGATGTTATGACTAATTGAGGCGGGGGACTGTTGGACTGCTTATCTGTCAATGCATTAGCCCTCTAGCACAAACTCTTTAACTATAGTTCTTGCATTTTAATTTCAAAAATTTATAGCTTTGAGTCTGATCATGTAGTATATCGTTGCACGCGTCTCATTAAGTGTAGCATCTAGCCATTAATTGTCTCATGAATTTCATTATTCACAACTATAGTCATTCACAATTGTAGTGGATGTATCCCTTAAAAAATAAATAGTGGAAGTCATTCCTTATAACCTTTTTTTAATAGGAAGGTAGCCAAATTTTATTTCCACCATGATTGATCTCCTCCTCTGATGACAGCCTTGTTTGTTGATTATCCTTTTACACAATATTTACAGCCCTATCACATCATCGATCCTATGACTCTATCACATTATTTTTTCGGAATTGTCCATATCAATATCCTAGACCAAAGGCAACCCACATCCGAACCCAATTTCATGCAGCGAACTAGCTCATGCGGAGATTGAACACATCTTGAAGTGAGGAATGTGAAGTAGTACTTTCTGGACCGCGAGCAAAGATGATCAAACAACTCAAAGACAGCAGGTTTCAAAGATAATCTGCTTCATGTCAGATAGAACTAATATTTTCTTCTAGAAGAAAGTTAAGGCCTTCCTCGCAGACATTTCAATATGTATGAAAATACTAAACACTTCACTAAGCAATCCCAAGCAAAGTTTTTTGGACATCAAACATGTTACGAAAACAATCTTTCGAAATAATTTCATCGTATCAACGTTATCACAAAAACATTGATTAAACTTAACATATCTAATCACACAAAGGATGAGAGATAACGAAATCAAAATGACAAAAAAATTGGGTAGTATTGGAGAATCGAACTTCTACATTAATGAATATCGAGAAAATCGATTCAACAGCTTTTGATATGCAACTATTTGTTTTGTTTGTTTCCCTTGTACATACATACATATGAGCTTTTCACAAATTGCTTTAACATCTTCAATCCTTTTAAGTGAAGTTCTTTCAATTGAGACTTGCATATCTTTTTCATTAAGTGCATACCATATCATATCTCGTGGAGGTCTTTCTTTGTGAATCCAGCATCTTGCTATATGGTTGCTTGAAGTCCCTTCAGTTCCTTCATTCTCAATACACTGACAGCTCCCATCTTTGATTTCCTCTGAAGCAGCCACTGACGTTGACCTTAGCCAACTCTGAAGGAAAGAGTCTTTCTGATCTCAACAAAGGCAACAACACCCACCCCCCAAGAAGAAGAAAAATGGTAAGTTCTTCTGATCTTGAATGAAAAAATAAACAGTTAATTATGACTAAGAACCTTGGACAAAAAGTCTTGAAGCTATTAATAATCTTGAATTTCCACCAATCTTAATACATGCAGACATGCATCTCTAAGATGCCATCAAGAATAAAATTGGTAAAACTCAAGATTTTCTCGCTCTTATTCCATAGCTAATATGTTTATAATAGACAAAACACCTGCTCATTCAAGGCAACCATGTATTTGTAAGTTGATGGATCAGCTAATTCACTTGAATTCAAAGATTCCTGAGAGAGCACAAGCGCTTGAACTATGTCAGAGAAAGATTGTCCATAATCTGAAACAATTAAAATTTCTCAAATTTAGTTTAGTTCCCCATCTTGAAGGTAGTAGATTAATTGTTACAGCCACCTCTTCGCTTATCTAGAACAGCTAGTGTTGATGCTGCTTGTATCTGAATCTTGAAATTTTTTGAGTCTCTAAGTAATAGAAGCATGATACTATAGACAGATGTAGACCTCACAGGTACATAACACACCACTAAATAGAACAGAAGAAGACGCTAGACAAAAACAGACACAGACATTCTATAGAAGTGTAGGCATACCATGGCATTGCATGGATAGGGATGGATTTGTTAAGGAAGAGATTGCCCAAAGCATGACAAACATTCCATTGCACCTGTAGAGTTATGGCTTGTGAGAATGGGAAGGTCATCTTTGCACAACTAATGCTATTGCTCAACACACTTTTGTGAAACAAAAACCTTGACATTGCCTGTTGTAACACAAGAGACCAAAGCCTGCACAACCCTTTCCAACAAAGTCCCTTTTCCAAGAGGATTGGTACAATTCACTGTTGTTACATGTATACTTGTATCTTCAGTACTGAAGTTAACTACTCTTGTTAGATTGCCAAGGGCTCTCATAGCATTTGCTTGAACCTGTGAAGAACCTGATTTAATTTATACCATCAATCTCTCGCCACACCTGGATGAAATCAGTTAAAAGTTAAAACGGATGGTTAATTTCAAAAAGGTTAAGTTTAGAAGGATGTTGTTATAGAGAAGCTCAGATCAATCTATCAATCTATCTATCTATCTACCTATCTATCTATCTATCTATCTATCTACCTACCTACCTACCTACCTACCTATCTGTCTGTCTGTCTATCAGACTTTCTTTCTATCCTCTATGTAGCAAATTTATATTTCTTCTCCAAATAACTTTAGAAATTCTATCTGAATCCTTCATGCATCCTTGCCTACAAATTCAAATGTATCACGTGTGATGAAGCCTTGCAGGCATCAATTTTGTGAATTTTTTTTGCAAGGCTAAACATAGCTCTTTCATGTATAATGGATGGGATGGATAAACGGTTCCTGAACAGCTTTGGTACGAGCGTTGCCAAACAGTATTAACAGATATGAATTGTTTAAATTGATGGTATGCACATTGTAAATCCATAATCATGGATGTAAAATCTTAAATCAGCTGAAAATTTGATAAGACTATCATATGATGTGATTTAGTGTAATTACAACCGCACAAAAAAATTTAGAGTATAAACTTCAAGCTCCATGTCCACACGTGTCATGCGTCAAGCTCCCTTTCATCCTAATCCCCCTCTAATTATCATGTGCAAAAACCAAGGAAAGAATCAATCATAAGTTCTCAAGTCTTACCGTGACTGTCGGCCCACCCTAAACCACTCTATTATTTTCCTTACCCTCTGAAATTATTATTCATGTCCCTCAAGCTTTCAAATGGTGTCTTATGCATAGAAGAAAAAACAACATCACCATATGCACCAAAACTCATACGTTTGCCACATTCAAATCCCTAATAAATTTATCACACATAAAATTTGTATTCTTTGGTAATCATCAACATGATACAAAAAAGAAAGCCTCTAATGAAGTTTTGAGACTTTCACACATAAAGCCGTTCAATTCGAAGATATTGATTGATCATAGTAGTTTGAGCCTTGGGGCTACTCCTTGTAACGAAAAATGCAAATGGTCATGACTACCAAAACTAGCCCAGATTATATCATTCCACTCAAAGCTCTTGAAAGGTCTATGATAGAGCTCATAATTGGACTTTTCCATTAGTGTTGAGGATGCTTACAAATGCTGTTAAAAATTAATAATAATAATAATTAAAATAAAATCATATTGTTATATTTCATCGATTGACAAGCATATACTCCATCACATGATGGCATTTCTTCCAAATGCAGGTTAAGGAAAATGTAAGCGAAGGCCTATATAGTAGGCTAAATTTCTATATGAAGTGCACACTAGAGAATATGCTCGTTTCCCAGTATTTTTCATCTGCCTCGATTATATGGAAAATCTGCAAGTTCCTCTTTGGCGGACACAATGATACCATCAATGAAATAAGTTTTGTATCCCTCTTATTTTGTGAATCTTTTCTGCAAAGGCTAAACATAGCTCTTTCATGCATAATGCATGGATAAACAGTTCCTTAACACCTTCAATATGAGCGTTGCCAAACACCACTGCCAGATATGAATTGTTTATATTGATTGTTTGCACATTGTACATCTGCTATCATGGACTGAAATCTTAAATCAACTCATAATTTGATAAGACAGTCATATGAGATGACTTAGTGTAATTAACCTTACAAAAAATTTAGAGTAGAAACTTGAAGCTCCACGTCCACACATGTTATGCCTGAAGCTCCCTTCATCCTCAACCCCCTCTCATTATCATGTACAAAAACCAAGGGAAGAATCAATCATAAGTTCTCAAGTCTTACCATGACTGTTAGCCCACCCTAAACCACACTATTATTGTCCTTATCCTCTGAAATTATCAGTCATATCCCTCAAGCTTTCGAATGATGTCTTATGCATAGAAGAAAAACCAACATCACCATAGGCAAAAAGCACCAAAACTCGTATGTCTACCAAATTCGAATCCCTAATAAATTTATCATAGATAGAACTTTTATTCTTTGGTAATCAATGTGATCAACTTGATACAAAAAAGAAAGCCTTTAATGAAGTTTTGAGACTTTCACACATAAAGTCCTTCAATTCGAGGATATTGGTTGATCATAGTAGTTTGAGCCTTGGGGTTACACGTTGTAATAAAAAATGCAAATGGTCATGACTGCCAAAAACAGCCCAGATTATATCATTCCATTGAAAGCTCTTGAAAGGTCTATGATAGAGCTCATCATTGGACTTTTCCATATAGTGTTCAAGATGCTAACAGATGCTGTTAAAAAATAATAATAACAAAAATTAAAATAAAATCGTATTATCCTATTTCATTAATTGACAAGCATATGCTCCCTTGCATGATGGCATCTCTTCCAAATTCATGTTAAGGAAAATGTAAGGGAAGGCCTATATATAAGGTTAAATTTCTCTATAAAGTGCACACTAGAAAATATGCTCTTTTCCTAGTATTTTCCATCTATGTAGATTATATAGAAAATCTGCAAGTTCCTCTTTGGCAAACACAATGATACCACAATGAAATAGGTTTTGTATCCCTCCCAATTTTTTTGAAGAAGCAAATAATCATAGGGAATGGATTGAAGCCATGGAGGAGGAAGTCAAAGCATTTAAAGAAAATGATACTTGGCCATTGGTGCCAATAACAAAGGACATGAAAGTCATTGGCAACAAATGGGTATACAAGGTAAAGAGGCATGGGAACATCTCTAGGTATAAAGCAAGGCTGGTTGCCAAAGTTTTTGCTCAAACCTATGGCATAGACTTTGAGGAGACATTTAGTCTAGTAGCTAAGATGTCCACCATCAGAAGTTTGATTGCAATTTCAGCCTCAAAAGGTTGGAAGATGTACCAGTTGGATGTGAATAATGCTTTCCTAAATGGAGATCTTGAAGAGGAAGTCTTCATGGACCAGCCCCAAGGCTTTGAAGATGAGAGGTTTCCACATCATGTATGTAGGCTAAAGAAGGCTCTTTATGGACTCAAGCAAGCCCCAAGAGCTTGGAACCAAAGACTTGTGGACTACTTGGTAAAATGTGAATACAATCAGAGTCCTGCAGACCCATCACTCTTTGTGAAGAAGAAAGGTAGCAAAATTGTTTTCATTTGTATATACGTTGATAAATTGATCATTATAGGGGATGATGAATCAAACATCAAGGACATAAAGAGGAAGCTTGGATGTGAGTTTAAAATCTCAGATTTAGGGATTTTAGGGTACTTCATTGGGATTGAGGTACTATATAAAGAGGAAGGTATATACTGGATGCAAAGGAAATACATTCTTGATCTTTTGAAGAAGTTTGGCTTGTGTGATTGCAAGCCCATTTCAAATCAATTAGAAGTAAATGTTAAACTAAGTGCTCATGAAGGTGAAGAAGTGAGGGATGTGACCATGTATAGGTCAATAATTGGTTCGCTCTTGTATGCCACTATGACAAGACCTGATATTGCACATGTAGTTGGAGTGCTATCTCAATTTTTTCAAGCACCAAGAGTACCTCATCTTGTTACAGCCAAAAGGGTACTTAGGTACCTCAAAGGATCACTGAATGAAGGTCTATATTATCCATTTGATGATGGATTAAATGTACAAGCTTATTGTGATGCTGATTGGGCAGGTTCCAAAGATGACAGGAGGAGCACTAGTGGATATGTTATCATGGCACGGACGAAGACCATCTCATGGATGTCAAAGAAACAAGCAACCGTGGCTCTTTCATATACCGAAGCTCAGTATAGAGGCTTAGCACAAGTCTCATGTGAGCTTATGTGGCTCAAGAAGTTGTTTCTTGATCTTGATTTGCACGTTAAGCAAGTACCTATTTTTTGTGACAACATAAGTAGCATATGCTTGGCTCAAAAAGCGGTGTTCCATGCAAGGTCGAAGCATATAGAAGTGCATTACCACTTTATTCGAGAGAAGATCATGTCAAAGGATGTCAAGGTGGAGCATGTCAATACAAAGGACCAATATGCACATATTCTTACGAAAGCATTGGATGGAGTAAAGCTACAACACTTCAAGGCATCCGTTGGAATGAAGGACCTAGGCATTGAGACTTGAGGAGGAGTGTTGGAAATCAAGTCTCAGTCATGCAAAAAGGCTCAACCATGAGTTTTGCAAGTGGACCAATAAAAAAGGAGGACCCAAAGTCAGGAATAAAGTTAGAAGCTCCACCAAACTCAATCAAATTCAAATCTCATCAAATCGGCCACCAGAAAGTGCACCTACATTGATTGGTGGGTCGTTAGCTAGATTGTAGGAAAAGTAAAACTCTACATAAGCATCATCCCGCGTTTTTTTCTTGCATTTTATGCATTCCACAAGTTTCCCACTTATTTTAGTGAAGTCATAAACTCCAGCAAGCAGCCCCCTTGCTTGCTTACCTCATTTTCTCATGATTTTGCTCCTCTCTATCTAGAGGTGTAGTTAGGCTTCTCCAAATCTGATTGTACCAGATTGCAGAGCATTGTTTGGCCTCTCATTGTACTCATGTTCATTTATTTCAATCTTTATTTGTTCTCTCATATTGTTCCCTAACTTTGCCAAAGTTTCAAGTTATTTGGCTAAGTGAGTTGTGAGAAATTGTCAACTTTGTTAAGGTATATCTCTACACATAGGTAGAGAGTGTTGCAAACAAGTAGTCTGTTTTGCAGAGGGTGGTTCTCCCAGCTAGAATGTCCATTTGGATCGATTTAAATCTTGTTGGGTAGCTCTTAGAGTCTACTACAAGTTTGCAAAATTTCATTTTAAGTCTCTATACTGGTGCAGAGAGAAAACTAGAACAGTGAGATATATCACTGCTTGTGGACCTAGTGGAGAGCAGCCATCTTCCATTTTTGCATCGGGGTGTTAGAATCATCCCCCATCAATTAAGCAAACTAAGTATCTAGTATTGCCAAAGACGAAATACCCATAGACGTATCGAGCATGATCTTGTAGAAAATTAACTTCTTTAAAGTTCTCATCAATCCCATTTTTACTAAGACATTACAGAATTTCTTGTCACAAGAGTATATCCTCAAAATTTCTAGCAAAAGAGGAAAAACAGGGAAGACATTTTTTGCTCAAAAACAAGTCATTCTTCTTAATATCTAACAAACCTTACAATTATACCCTAGACACGCTTTTACACATGTACTCATCCCAGTGAAGTAATACATTTGCAAGCGTCATTCCATAGGGATAATAATCTCAAGGAGAAAGATTTGGCACACAAACACTTTCATAAGTTATCACAATGACATCTTTTTCTTTAAGAATATTTGATACATGTCAACCATGTGCTCCTTGATCTCCAAAGCAACACTTTCAATCTATGGTGATCTCCCCAAGTTCACAACCCTTTAAGCAATGGGATATCAGCTTCATTAGAACCATCAATTCAATGACACAACCAAATAACAGAAGGCATACAGGCTTGTTTTTTTGTACAAATAAGTTTTGGGTGTCCAGTAGAAATTATTGATGATAGAGGCACTCATTTTTCAAATCAAGCACTAGAGCAAATCTTTCAAAAAGTACAAGATTTATCACAAAAGGATATGTTCTTATTATCCTCGTGAAAAGAATCAACTGTAGAGTTCAAATAAGATCTTGATCAACATATGATGCCAAATTTGCTTGAACCATTCGACGTCTTACCCACCAGCCATAATTGGAGCTCTCTAAGCATTTACAACAACTAAAATTGGAATTTTATGGGATCTCCCTTCATGCTCAATTATAGAAACAATATTTCACTTATGTGTCCCTCGAATAGCCTTAATGTGAACTGTTTCCCTCTACATGGGCACTTTGGACTCTAGTGTTGGCTATATTTCTTTTCCCTGTGTACCACATATACATTATATACTTATATGTGGTGGTACTTGGTACTTAGGGATTCACCTATTCTCATATCATTGATCATCTATCTATAGAGACCTCTTCCCTCCATTGTGTGCCACTATGCTTTGATATCCTTCTTCACTCTTGTGTGTACTTCCCATTTGTTCACTCACTCACATACCCAATAGTGGTATCAAAGCAAGTTTAGATCCTTCTCAATTTGTTGTTTTTTTGCAATGATTTTCCATACATTTTTAATAGTGCAAATGAGTTCGTCATAATAGAAATACAAAGCTTTGCTCTCCGAGATCATTTTCACTATTGTGACAGAAAAAAGTGATGGAAAAAATTATTATAACACGTGATTTATTTGCCAGAAATTTAGCTTATCCTTTACTTGAATGTAAATTATAGCTAGCAATCAGCTCATAAGTTGTGCTTGATACAATCATGCTTTTATTTCAAAGTGGTGCGCTTGATTATGGCCATGTATATCATCCAAATTAGGTTCAAAGAGCTGAAACATTCTAGCCAAATATGGTTAAAAAAAGTCTTTCCAATCATGGCTGAAAAATCCCATAGTTTGTAGAGAAACATGGGTGAAAAATTCCATCCAAAGATGGTTGAAAATATTCTTATATCATTTGAATTTTGATCAAGGAAAATATGGATAAAAGTATAATAATTATCATGAATTATCCTCACATAAAATCACTTGAACCTTTAAAAGAAAAACTAAAGCCACCAAGGAGAATCAACAACATAAGCAAGAAGCACACAAGAGGACTCATGAAAATCACCTTAAAGCTTACATGATAATATAGGGCTTTATGCTTCCTCCTCTCTTGATGGTGATATGCAAAAGAAGAAGAGATGGAAGTATTAGCGAAAAGGTTGGACATACCATTGATGAATGTAAACAGCTTCCCAAGCATAATGAAAAGAAGAAAGAATGATGAACCTAATTGTGCTCAAGATGTTTAACCATGTGTTGTTACATGTTATTATAACTTATTATCACTCTATATGTATGATTGTGAATAAGGTTGATCCAAATTCTTTTTTCAATAGTGGCATCTCAAAGCATAGCAATTCATGCAAAAGATTTTTCTCATCTTTAGAAGATGCACCCAAAGGACATTTATATGCAAACAATGTTTCTTATCCTATTATTGGAGTTGGAAACAATTACAAATGATGGTAAGTTACTCTCAAGAATGCATTGTATGTACCCGGTATCAAACTTGATTTTGGTTCATACTATTGCTAATGTCACACTTCATGTACACTGATTTGGAGAAAAATAAATGGCTCATGATTTCAGCAATGGTGATGTTATTGGCTCGTCAAGGGCATTATGCAATGGCTTATATTGCTTGGACACATACAAGAGTTGTCTCAAATGCCTTTCTGACACATACTTCTTCTATGGCTAATGTCTAATGTCATGTACACTTTGTTGATAACAAATCTATGGTTCATGATTTTAGCAACGGTGATGTTATTGTGATATCAAGCTTATTATGCAATGGCTTGTATTGCTTGCACACATACAAGATTTGTCTCAAATGCCTTTCTCACACATACTTCATTTCAGACTATTCTTAGTGTCAAACTTTATGTACACATTTTTGATAACAAATATATGGTTCATGATTTCAATAATGGCAATGTTATTGTGATATCAAGGACATTATGCAAAGCCTTGTATTGCTTGGACACATGCAAGAGTTGTCTCAAATGTGTTTCTTACACATACTTCTTCTATGGGTGCAATGGAATTATGGCATGCTTGTTTCCATCATTTGAAGTTCAAAAAATTGCTTTACTTACAAAAGAAGGATATGGTTATTGGTTTGTCAACAATTGAGTCTATTGAAAAACATGCATGTGAAAGTTGTATACAAGGAAGAATGCATCCTGCTTATTTTCCCAAAGATACTATTGCACATGCCATATGAAAATTGCAACTCGTTAATAATTCAAATTATCTTTTACTTGATTGTAAATTGTAGCCAGAAATTGGCTCACAAGTTGTGTTTGATACACGAATACTTTTATTTTCAAAGTGGTGTGCTTGATTATGGCCATGTATACCACCCAAATTAGGTTCAAAGAGCTAATGTTCCATCCAGATATTGCTAAGAAACTCTAGCCAAACATGGATGAAAACTCCCAAAGTTTGAAGAGATATGTGGCTGAAAAATTCCAACCAAAGATGGTTGAAAATGTTCACGCATTTGTGTACTTCTATTTGTGCTTCCTTGCTCACTCACACTCAATAAAGATGATTCTTATACCATTTGAACTTTGATCAATGAAAATATGGATAAAAGTATAATTATTAAACTGAATTATCCTCACATAAAATCACTTGAGCCCTAGGAAGAAAAAATAAAGCCACCAAGGAGAATCAACAACATAAGCAAGAAGCTATAACGAGTCCGTCCAATGCCAACCAAATGGGAACACAAACAAACAAGCCCTACTATTAAGGTTGTAAATCGAGCAAGAAGTAGATTGCCGCTACTCAGCTTATCCAAACGAAAGTCATATTACCGTTTGCCTTATCTATTTAGTTTCTCTTACTCTGTAGCATAAACATTATTCTACCCTTTTATGCATCTACTTAACAAATTGTCCTTGTCAATCAAAATGCTTGTGCACATGAAGGATGTTATGACTAATTGAGGTGGGGGACTGTTGGACTGCTTATCTGTGACTACATTAGCGCTCTACCACAAACTCTTTCACTATAGTTCTTGCATTTTAATTTCCAAAATTTATAGCTTTGAGCGTGATCATGTAGTATATCGTTGCACCCGTCTCATAAGGTATAACATCTAGCCATTAATTTTCTCATGAATTTTGTTATTCACAACTGTAGTCATTCACAATTGTAGTGGATGTATCCCTTAAAAAAGAAATAGTGGAAGTCATTCCTTATAACCTTTTCTTAATAGGATGGTGGCCAAATTTTATTTTGGCCATGATTGATCTCCTCCTCCTCTGATGTCAGCATTCTTTGTTGATTATCCTTTGACACAATATTTACAGCCCTATCACATCATCGATCCTATGACTATCGCATTATTTTTTTGGAATTTTCCATATCAATATCCTAGGACAAAGGCGACCCACATGCAAACCCTGTTTCATGCAGCTAGCCAGCTCATGTGGGGATTGAACACATCTTGAAGTGAGGAATGTTTAATCCCACAAGGAATTTTCCAAAGAAAACTTGTCGGTTAGATTTCTCCAATTGACAAGATTTAGCATGCAATCAAACATTAAAGCAGTAATTGACTATAGAACAAGGTTGCATCTAAGCATGAAATCAATTGAACATCCAATCAACATGCTCATTTCACTTGCATATACGAAATCACCATTTATTACTCTCCACCGAACTCATGGACCTCCTCTTTTGTTTTGTTTCAAAAAATTTAAAAGTTGCTACAAAGAGGACTGATCATCTGCAATGTTCTTACCATGTTCTTCTAGGAAGTTTGAGATGTCCCTAAGATAGTCCAAAAAATGCAAGAAAAGGTCAGCCCATTATTAACACTCTTATGCTTGGAAAGCTTCAAGATCACAAAATCTAAAGAAAAATCAGAATGGAATCTGTGGGCACATGAAATACCCTAAAAAAAAATTACCAACCGTTAAAGATAAGCATGTATTAAATGACAACATTCAAGAAGGCTCTAGAGTCTTGAGAGACAATACAACTGTTTATTAAGCTATGATGAACACCATCATCATTTCACCACAATGGCACAACGAATCAAGTAAGAATGGATATTCAAGTGGTCTAGTTGGCAAGACGGTTGGTCCTGTTATTGGAGGATATGTTGTTTCGTGGGTGTATAGTTTCCAGTAGATGGTGAATAAATGATTTAGGTTAGAGCAGATTAGAATATGTTAGAATTAGTTGACAAAATAAGAAACGAGGGCAATAATTTTGAGATTTTGCATAGTTATTAACAGATAATTCACTGAAAAGAAATAATAATAATAATAATAATAGTAATCTCAAAAGCACTTGAAGACTGAACGCTATGAAAGAACCCTCTTGAGAAAACTCTTACATAATTCAACCTAAGAACTTCAAAAGAGTTCAAGGCGAAGTACTCAAGGATCTAGCTTTCAGTTTAAGGGCTATATGTTCGATTCAAGTCTTTTTCAGTTTAGATATACACCATGATCATCTTCAAGTCAGTCTCTTTTAGTATATGGTCTGATACAAATATTAAAAGAGGAGATGCTATTGTGCCTACATCTACATCAGTTCTGCACTACTACCAAAACGTACATATCAGCTACTGCAACCCTTTTCTTTTAGAACATTAACTTCAATTAAGTAAAGAGGAAGAAAAATACAAGAAGATTACAAAGTGTTACAAAGTATGTTTAAAGCCCTATCAATCCATTCCTAAGGGATCCATTTCCTAATTAGTTTGGCTCCATGAAGCACAAAAATCATAGAGTGACTAAGGGGAGGATTACCTTTACAATTTCTGTTTTTGCCTAAGAGGGCAAAGGTCTCCTATATGGAGTACTCTTTGAACATGTCCTCTACTCTCTTTCTAGACTTTCCAAAGTGCCTCCCCCTTGATAGTTCCAGGAGCAGTCAAGCAACCTAGAAATTTCTCAAGAATGGCTTGTTACCAAGAGATCTTCTGATTTAATTGAACTAGCTTTTGGAAAATAGACCATATCCTTACAAATCTCAGGCACATGATTCTCCTTTGATCATTGGCACCTCTTGCACCAAGGAGGGGCTTTACAAATCTTTATGTGCTTTGATGTTGGTAAAAATGTCACCGTGGAGAATCGTTCTCCCTCTGAATTTAAAGATTTAATAATCTTAAAAGTCCTTTTTGATCCTCAAGTTTCAATTGGATTGAACGTTGACCTTTTATTGATTCTTGAGATATCTCTTGTTCCCATTCTTTGACATAATACCTCTAGAGTGGAGAACAACTCTATATTCTAAGAGTCTGAAATCTTCTCTTTACCACACCAAAATGCAGCTTTCAAGCAAGCACCAATAAAGGTAAGCGAGTCCAAGATTGTTGTCCAAGTTATCGTTTAAATTTAGCTTTTATCTTGTGATCTCAAATCCCTTCTACGACCGTCTTGTGGCTCTACGAATCACCTCGTTTCTAACCAAGAAAACCCCAAAGATGGGGAACCAATTAGAATCACTCTGACAGATGTCCACAACCCACTTCACCCCTTACCATGATTTATCTTGGATTATGAGGCCACGAAATAGGTTGCAAGGCATTCCCAAAGGGACCTAGCACAATCTTGGTTGTAATTGAGAAACATATTGGTGTCATACATTGGTCTTTGCTATTGGAGATGGTTATGTGATTGATAACCCCTTTCTTGACTTCATCTTCGACCAAGAAGCTGAGACCATCCAGCACAATGGCAAAGAGGAAGCGGGGCCAATGGGTACCCATGCGTGATTGATTGATTGAGAGGGAAGGAGGATGAAAATTATCCATTATAGTCCATACAAGTGGTTGCATTCTCCGAGAGAGTGGACATCATATTTGTAAAGACTTTCTGAGCACTAGATCAAGTAAAGATTGGAGTACAAAGTTTCACTCAACATTGATGTAAGCTTCAAGTCAATCTTGACAAACATGAAGTTTCGATTGAATTCATTGGAACCCTCCATCCCTCTACGAGTATAGATGATAGATTTCAAGATGGACCTACAAATCATTAAACTTTCTAGTCCTTATGGATTCACTTGTCCAAGATGACCAATGTCTGTTGAGGACTTTTGATAAGATCTTGTAACTAGTCTACAACATGGTTATTGGCCTCACGTTTCTGATGTAATCTTTCTCATCTATTTTTATGAATTAATTTGAACACTCGCTGAGTGAGACACCACGAGAGATGAAGAATTTGTTTGCGAACCTATCAACACTTTGGCTCTCTCCCTTGGGCAAGAACACAATCACCTCCTCCAACTTGTATGCCTTGATCGATTTGTCTAACCACTTTGTAATGTCAGAAAGAACTATGTATATCTTGGATATAGCCACCATGCAATCCCAACCGTTGGGGCATAGGGAAAAGAAGGAATTCTCTTTAAAGAGGCCATGGATTAAGTCATGTTTCTCTTTCTCTGAGATGTAAACTCTACCATCAATTTCGTCCATCATCAACATGAAATCTTTACCTTGTTCTTTTCTCGTGACTTTGCACATTTTTTCATCAATTTATCGACTTTCCATATCTACCACTCCTTGAAAAAGAGTTGATGATCACAACAATAAATCCCTTCTTTGATCCAAAAGTTGTCCTTCATCTTGGAAAGTGCCACATACACATTCTTATTTCCTTTGCTAACCTCTTTTTCCAATCGAAGTAGACTTGCATAAAACTTTTCCATTCTCTCCATTCTAATTACTTTCATGTCCTTTTGAGTATTTTTAATAGTAAGTTGCATGGCTCTAGTAGCTTGAATCCAATTCTAGTCCACGAAGTGAAAGAACTTGGAGAGCTTGTAGAAGGTAGAAAAGTGCATTTTGAAGCAACGAAGTTTGGTCAAGCCAACTGGCACAAGACCAGCCCTTGAACTTATGGAAACTAAAATAGACCTTATAAGCATATGATAAGTGCAAAGAAACACACTATGTACTTTGGAGCATCAAGGAGAATGAGTCGATACAAAACAGATAGGTTCGCAGGTCGACTAGCTCAAAAAACTTACTATCTATGGAAGAGACAATAAACTTCAAATGCCCATAGTGACCAGCATGATTACAATTAGAAATAATCCCTTTAGGGGAGTGATACACATAGGGTTGAGTGTATAGAATGCACAGAAGTATAAGGAATAAGCAAAATATGGTATAGGAATGAATGCGACATCCTATGACTCGCATTATTTTTTCAGAATTTTCCATATCAATATCCTAGGCCAAAGGCGACCCACATGCAAACCCTGTTTCATGCAGCTAACCAGCTCATGCGGGGATTGAAAAAATCTTGAAGTGAGGAATGTGAAGCAGAACTTTCTTGACCGCGAGCAAAGATGATCATACAGCTCAAAAACAACAGCTTTCAAAGATAATCTGCTTGATGTGAGATAGAACTAATATTTTATACCATAAGAAACTTAACGCCTTCCTTGCAAACATTTCAATAAGTATGAAAATACTGAACACTTCACTAAGCAATCCCAAGAAAAGTTTCCTGGACATCAAAGATGCTACGAAAACAGTCTTTCGAAATAATTTCGTCATATCAATATTATCACAAAAACATTGATTTCACTTAATAAATCTAATCATTCGTCGACTCATAGAAATTCAGTTTTTTTTTCATTAATATTCTCCTGAGTGTTTAATCCCACAAGGAATTTTCCAAAGAAAACTTGTGGGTCACATTTCTCCAATTGAAAAGATTTAGCATGAAATCAAACATTAAAGTAGTAATTGACTATAGAACACGGTTGCATCTAAGCATGAATACAATAGAACATCCAATCAACATGCTCCTTTCACTTGCATATAAGAAATCACCATTTATTACTCTCCACCAAACTCATGGACCTCCTCTTTTGTTTTGTTTCAAAAACAAATTAAAAGTTGCTACAAAGAGGACTGATCATCTGCAATGTTCTTACCATGTTCTTCTAGGAAGTTTAAGATGTCCCTAAGATAGTTAAAAAAATGTAGGAAAAGGTCAGCCCATTGTTAACACTCTTATGCTTGGAAAGCTTCAAGATCACAAAATCTAAAGCAAAATCAGAATGGAATCTATGGGCACATGAAATACCCTAAAAAAAAATTACCACCCGTTAAGGATAAGCATGTATTAAATGAAAACATTCAAGAAGACTCTAGTGTCTTGAGAGACAATACAACTGTTTATTAAGCTATGATTCACACCAACATCATTTCACCACAATGTCACAACTAATCAAGTAAGAATGGATATTCAAGTGGTCTGGTTGGCAAGATGGTTGGTCCTAATATTGGAGGATATGTTGTTTCATGGGTGTATAGTTTCCAGTAGATGGTGAATAAATGATTTAGGTTAGAGCAGATTAGAATATGTTAGAATTAGTTTACAAAACAAGAGGCGAAGGCAATAATTTTGAGATTTTTCATACTTATTAAGAGATAATTCATTTAAAAGAAATAATAATAATAATAATAATAGTAATCTCAAAAGCACTTGAAGAATGAATGCTATAAAAGAACCCTCTTGAGAAAACCCTTACATAATTCAACCTGAGAACTTCAAAAGAGTTCTAGGCGAAGTACTCAAGGATCTAGCTTTCATTTTAAGGGCTATACATTCGATTGAAGTCTTTTTCAGTTTACATATACACCATGATCATCTTCAAGCCAGTCTCTTTTAGTATATGGTCTGGTACAAATATTAAAAGAGGAGATGCTTTTGTGCCTATATCTACATCACTTCTGCACTACTACCAAAACATATATATCAGCTATTGCAACCCTTTTTCTTTAAGAAAACTAACTTCAATTAAGTAAAGAGGAAGAAAAATACAAGAAGATTACAAAGTGTTACAAAATGTGTTAAAATCCCTATCATTCCATTCCTGAGGGATCCATTTTCTAATTAGTTTGGCTCCATGAAGCACAAAAATCATATAGTGACTAAGGGGAGGATTACCTTTACAATTTCTGTTGTTGCCTAAGAGGGCAAAGGTCTCCTATATGGAGTACTCTTTGAACATGTCCTCTACTCTCTTTCTGGATTTTCCAAAGTGCCTCCCTCTTGATAGTTCCAAGGAGCGGTCGAGCACCCCAGAAATTTCTCAATATGAAGAAGATACTTCTCAAGCCAACTTTGCAAGCAAGAGCAAGTGGAAAGGGAAGAAGAAAGGACCAAAGCAAGACAAATCCAAAGGTCAAAATTTTCAACCTTGTGCCAAATGCGATAAGACCAACCACACCACTCAGAATTGCTTGCTCAATGGGAAGACCCAGAAAGGAAGTGGAAGAGGTGGATATGGCAACACTAGAGGCAAAGGTGGACATAGCTTCAACAATAACAATAGAAGCTATAATAGAAGGAACTACAACAATTATTCAGAAGATCAACCACATGAAGACTCATTGCTTCTTATGAATCTAAGCCACAAAGAAGGTAGAGAAGATGATCATTTGTTCTACATAGATTCATGATGTTCGAATCATGTTGCAGGCAACATTGCTCTTCTATCTGATTTGGAAAGTCCAAAGAATAGACAAGAAGTGCAAACAGGGGATGACACGAAGCACAGTGTGGAGAAGATTGGTAATGTCAAAGCTTCCAATGGTAGGACAAACATTCTGAGTAAGGTTCTCTATGTACCCACTATCACTAAAAACCTAATAAGTGTAGGCCAAATAGTTGAAAAAGGCTTGCAATTTAGATTCACCCAACATGGAGCTTTTGTGGAAGATCCATGTCAAGGCTTCAAAAAGATAGCCCGAGGTGAGAAGCATGGTAGGCTCTTTACTTCTGAAGTAGGAGAAACCAGGAACATAGCTCTATTCAACTTTGGGGCTCAAACCCTAAGTGACCTTGAAGTGTGGCATAAGAGACTTGCTCATGTTAATGAAAGAACCTTGAAGGATATATGGATGGATCAAAGTGTTCTAGGAGTGCCAAACATATCAAAGCAACACATGATCAACAGGTGTGATGCATGTCAGATTTGGAAGGCACAAAGACAACCATTCAACCACAAAGGCTACATCCACAACAAGTTATTGGACTTAGTACATATAGATGTATGGGGACCAAGTCAAGAACCTTCATTGGTAGGATCAAGGTATTATGTCTCATTTATTGACGACCATAGTAGATGGACTATTCTATACTTTATCAAGAGTAAGAATGAAGTGTTTGATTGCTTCAAGAAGTATCTTGCACATGTGGAGAATCATACAGGTAGATCACTAATGAAGCTTAGATCTGATGGAGGGGGAGAATACTTCTCCAAAAAGTTTGATGAGTTCTTGCAAGAAAAAGGTATCCAAAGGGAATTGACTACTAGGTACTCTCCTCAACTAAATGGAAGTGCAGAGAGGAGAAACAAGACATTGGTTGGATCAGCCTGAACAATGCTTAAAGAGAAGAAGTTGCCACATTATCTATGGGTAGAAGCTATTTCAACTGCTATGTACCTCGTCAATCGACTACCATCCAAATCACTTCAAGGTATGACTCCTTATGAAGCATTGCATGGAAGAAAACCTAGTCTTAGACATTACAAGGTTTTTGGTTGTTTAGCTTATGTTCATGTACCATCACAAATAAGAGGTAAGCTAGATGAAAGGGCAACAAAGGCAGTGTTTATTGGATATGATTCAACTTAGATGGGTTAGAGGTTCTTCAATCCTTCAACCAAGCAATTCACTACAAGTAGAGATGTTGTGTTTGAAGAACACAGGTCTTGGTATGATGAAGACAAACAAAACGTAACACTACCATATGATCTTGATTCTGACTCTCATCAATTAGGAAGCAAGCATGATACACAGGTCCAGGATCCAAGAACTAATACAGACAATGACCAAGATGAAAGAGAAAAGGATTAAAAGCTATGGAAGTCGAGGAAAAGCAAAGATGCAAGAGGTTGGAGAATGCTCAAAACAAGCACCTAGAATATCAGCAAGAGAGAAGAAACAACCAGAAAAGTATGGATATGATTCCCCATTTGCTACAAAGCATTCAATCTACTTGGCACAAGACTTTATTTCAGAGGGACCCTCAACCTATGAAGAGCCAAAGGGAAACCCTAATTGGGAAAAGGCCATGAACGAAGAGATAGATGCATTGAAGGAGATGGACACTTGGGATTTGGTTCCAATGTCACCAAATCAAAAGGTAATTGGTTGCAGATGGGTATATAAAGTTAAAAGAAATTCATATGGATCAGTTTGCAGGTATAGGGCAAGATTAGTTGCCAAAGGATGCTCACAAACTCATGGTATAGACTATGAGAAAACATTCTTACCGATTGCAAAGATGACTACAATCAGGACATTGATAAGTGTAGCTGCTGCAAGGAATTGGAGACTCCTCCAACTTGATGTGAAAAATGCATTGTTAAATGGTTGGATAAGTGAAGAGGTATACATGTCACAACCACTAGGTTTTGAAAACCCTAATCATCCATCTTATGTTTGTAGCCTTAAGAAAGCATTGCATGGATTGAAACAAGCTCTTAGAGCTTGGAATTACAGGTTGGTTATATATGTTCAAGATCAAGGCTTCAAAGCTAGCAGCTCAGATCCTTCTCTATTCATCAAAAAGGATCACAATGAGGTTATCTATCTATGTGTATATGTAGATGATATTATTGTGACAGGTGATGATATAAATGGCATTCAAAGGATTAAGAGACACATGCAAGAGGAGTTCAAAATTAGTGATCTAGGTGAGCTCACATATTTCCTAGGTATGCAAGTGATATAAATAGATGAAGGAATGTATTTGACTCAAAGAAGATACATTCAGGATCTTCTTCTCAAGTTCAAAATGGGGAACAATAAACCTGCAGGTACACCTTTGGAGATGAATCATAAACTTAGTGTTTATGAAGGTGAGAAAATTGAAGACATCAAAGAGTATCAAAGCTTGGTAGGTAGCTTGATATATGCTACTCATACAAGGGTAGACATCTCATATATTGTGGGAGTGCTTAGTCAGTTCATGCACTCACCGAGAAGACCACACATGGATGCAGCTAAGAGAGTAAAGTATCTCAAAGGTACAATCAACTGAGGTATATTCTATCCTTACTCTTCAAATTTGGATATCAAAATCTACTCAGACGCAGATTGGGCAGGATCTAAGGATGATAGAAAAGTACATCTGGTTACTTAGCATTTGCAGGTTCGAAGCTAGTGTCATGGAGTTCTAAGAATCAACCAACAGTTGCTTTATCTTCAAATGAAGCAGAGTATAGAGGCTTGACCATAGCAACTCAAGAGGCAATATGGTTAAAAGCATTGTATACACATTTGGGACTAGTGAGTTGGAAACCTCACATATTTTGAGATAATGTAAGTTCCATGCATCTAGTGGCAAATCCTATTTTCCATGCGAGAACGAAGCACATAGAAGTCCATTACCACTTCATCAGGAAGAAGCTCATGGCAAAGGAGATTGACATTTCTTTTGTTCCAACTGAAAAGCAAGTAGCAGATATGATGACGAAGGCACTTGATGGCGTAAAGCTTTGTAGATTCAAAGCTATGGCAGGTATTCAACCTATCAGAGAATGAAGACTCAAGCATACTTTAGCTTGAGGGGGAGCTGTTGGAACATCAAGCTTACACTCTACTTGAGGTGGATTTGATCTACATCAAAGGCTATCACGTCGAAAGAATATCTATTGGAGAATTCTTTTTCTTATGCTCATTTATTGTATTTTTTGAGAGATTTTTGATGGTTCCTTTACCGTTGTAAAAACCCTGAGCTTTAGACATGTAAAGGTAGAAAGATAAAGCCAAAATACCACGAATTTGTGGTGGTTGAAGTTGCATTCAATCAAGCAATCAATCACCTAAAAGTAGATCAAACTACATCTTCACTTTTCCTAGATTGTACGAAAGTGAATTGATTCCCTCCAACAACGATTCCCACCTTCATTTGAATTCAAAATCCACTTGTAGAAGTCGTGGAACACTCCTAGAGTCTATATAAAGACTTGAAATCACTTGTACACTACATGGAAGCAATATACATACACTTGTGACCATCATTGTCTTGCTCCTTCAGTTCTCTACATCATCTTCCTCACCAACAGTAATCTTGCAGAGGTTGTTGCTCTTTCTCCAGAGCTTCAAATGGAGTTCAAGATGGCTCATTGGAAAGATATAAGTGTCTAATTTATTCCTATAATATTTCATAGCATTTGGTTTAGTAGATTAGGAGAAATCGAGGTTTTTCTGTCTCGGGGTCAATCTCTATGTATTCCTGAAAAATATGAAGTACCACCGGTGAATGTCGCATTCATTCCTATAGCATATTTTGCTTATTCCTTATAATGTTTTGCATTCTATACACTCAACCCTATTTTTATCACTCCCATAGAAGGATTATTTCTAATTGTAATCAAGCTGGTCACAATGGGCATTTGAAGCTCATTGTCTCTTCCATAGATAGTAAGTTTTTTGAGCTAGTCGACCCGCGAACCTATCTGTTTTGTATCGACTCATTCTCCTTGATGCTCCAAAGTACATAGTGTGTTTCTTTGCACTTATCATATGCTTATAAGGGCTATTTGAGTCCCCATCAGCTCAAGTGCTGGTCTTGTGCTGGTTGGCTTGACCAAACTTGATCGCTTCGAAACACACTTTTCTACCTTCTACAAGATTCTCCAAGTTCTTTCACTTCGTGGACTAGATATTGACTCAAGCTACTAGAGCCATGCATCTAACTATTAAAAACACTCAAAAGGAGATGAAAGTAATTAGAATGGAGAGAATGGAAAAGTTGTATGCAAGACTACTTTGATTGGAAAAAGAGGTTAGCAAAGGAAATAAGAATGTCTATGTGGCACTTTCCAAGATTAAGGACAAGTTTTGGATCAAAGAAGGGATTTATTGTTGCGATCATCAACTCTGTTTCAAGGAGTGGTAGATAGGGAAAGTCGATAAATTGATGAAAGAAATGTGCAAAGTCACGAGAAAAGAATAAGGTAAAGATTTCATGATGATGATGGACAAAATTGATGGTAGAGTTTACATCTCAGAGAAAGAGAAACATGACTTAATCCATGGCCTCTTCAAAGAGAATTCCTTCTTTTCCCTATTGGTGGCTATCTCAAAGATTAGATATACATAATTCTTTCTGACATTGCAAAGTGGTTAGACAAATCGATCAAGGCATACAAGTTGGAGGAGGTCATTGTGTTCTTGCCCAAGGGAGAGAGCCAAAGTCTTGATAGGTTCGCAAACAAATTCTTCATCTCTCGTGGTGTCTCAATGAGGGGGTGTTCAAATTAATTCATAAAAATAGATGAGAAAGATTACATAAGAAATTTGAGGCCAATAACCATGTTGTAGACTAGTTACAAGATCTTATCAAAAGTCCTCATCCTTCTTCTTGCCTTTCTGCTTCTTATCCTTCTTATCTGCATATAGAGCACTAGTTGAATTACCATGATAAGAGTTACCTTTCTTTATGCTATTGTTGGCTTCTTGTTTGAAGAGTTGTCCAAGAAAGATGCTGAAGTTTGTAGTTTGCACATCCATGATGAGATCATAAGCCGTCGTGAAGGATTGCCATTGCTTATCACTTCGAATGCCGTTGAGAATTTATCTCATGATGACCTCTTCTTCAATCACTTCTCCAATGGATGCTAATTGATCTGCAACCTCCTTGACCTTGGTAACAAACTCTCTAATGGTTTGTTTAGGTGTCTTCTTCATTTGGTTGAACTCGTTCCAAAGATGATTCTTTCTTGCTTTGGTACTAGCAAAAAAGAAAGTCTCGAGGGCATCCCAAGTCTCTTGAGATGTCTTGCATCCTCTAATATGTGGTAATAGAAAGTCATAGATAGAGTTTAGTATGTACGACCTTGCTTGAGAATCCCTTGTGCACCAAAGTGTGAGCTTATCTATCTCCTCTTTTGTCGGTCCTCCTATGGATCTTGGAATAGGCATAGCTTCATCACCTGCTACAATTCCATAAAGATTTCTACCTTGCAAATAGGCCTCCATCCTGATTTGCCAAGACGTGTAGTTGTGTCAATCAAGCTTCTCGTTCATTGAGGGAAAGCCGTCAACCATCTTGATCTAGCTCTGATACCCATGAAAGAACTTGGAGAAGCTTGTAGAAGGTAGAAACGTGCATTTCGAAGCGATGAAGTTTGGTCAAGCCATCCACCACAAGACGAGCCCTTGAGCTTATGGATACTCAAAATGACCTTAAAAGCATATGATAAGTGCAAAGAAGCACACTATGTACTTTGGAGAATCAAGAAGAATGAGTTGATACAAAACAGATAGGTTCGCGGGTCGACTAGCTCACAAAACTTACTATGTATGGAAGAGACAATGAACTTCAAATTCCCATAGCGACGAGCGTGATTACAATTAGAAATAATCCTTTTATGGGAGTGATACACATAGGGTTGAGTGTATAGAATGCACAAAAGTATAAGGAATAAGCAAAAAATGCTATAGGAATGAATGCGACATTCACCGGTGGTACTTCCTATTTTTCAGGAATATGCTGAGATTGACCCTGAGACAGAAAAACTCTGATTTCTCCCAATATACTGAACCAACTGCTATGAAAATTTATAATCATAAACTAGAAACCAATGCTTTCCAATGAGCCATCTTGCTCTCAATTTGGAGCTCTAGAGAGAGAGCAGCAGCCTCTGCAAGATTACTATTAGCGAAGAAGATGATGCAGAGAATTGAAGGAGCAAGACAATGATGGTCACAAGTGTATGTATATTGCCTCCATGTATTGTACAAGTGATTTCAAGTGGAGTTTGAATTCAAATGAAGGTGAGAATGGTTGTTGGAGGGAATCAATTCACTTTCCTACAATCTAGAAAAAGTGAGGATCTAGGTTGATCTACTTTTAGGTGATTAATTGCTTGATTGAATGCAACTTCAACCACCACAAATTCGTGGTATTTGTGCTTTATCTTTCTACCTTTACATTTGTAAAGCTCAAGGTTTTGACAACGGTAAATGAACTATCAAAAATCTCTCAAAAAATACAATAAATGAGCATAAGAAAAAGAACTCTCCAACGGATATTCTTTCGATGTGATAGCCTTTGATGTAGATCAAATCCATCTCAAGCATAGTGTAAGCGTGATGTTCCAACACGAACCCCCAAACATAAACAACAACATCTAGATGTGTTCAATTTCCTTTTGACTAGCTACAATAAGAGGATTGACAGGTCCACGTAGCACCATGAGCCTCTATGTAATTGCCTAAGAGCATTGGACCACACCAACATAAGGAAATGGTCAAGAAGGATAATCAATCACAAAACTCTATCCAAGCATAATGCCTATTGCTTATCATCCCCTTTGAGGATCACACTCTTGCACCCCTCCCCCCTAAAAATGTTGTCAAGGTTCTTGACCATGTTGATATTATCCACCATGACCACCGATGGAGGAAGACCTTTGAGAGAATCTCAATGCATCCTACAATCCTTCTAAGAGTTACATGGATAGAGGCAATGATGACCAATCCATGAGAAAAATCTTTTGAGCCAGTGACCCATCTCGAGCTCATCCTTAATAACCACACCTCACGCCTACGATGGTTGGTGGAAATCCACTTATGGTGCAACGTAGTAGCCTCAAGTCTACTCATGAACTCCTTTAGAACAACTTTAATATTATTGAGCTCTCTTGGAGTTAGGATTGTAGATAGAGGAAATGATGACGAGGTTCAAACCCCCAAACGAAGGGGCCACCCACTAAAGCCTTTCAGCCATGAGAAAATTCTTTGAGGGGCACCCATCTCATGCTTATTTTGAAAAATGCACCTCCAAGGATGGACAATGGAAATTCACCTATTGTGCCAACAAACGGCCTTCCCTATACTCATGAAGTCTTCGTTATCAACTTTAACACCTTGGAGGCACATAAAATCAGGATTCTTTGTCCTCATCTTTAAGCAAAGCAAGGAGATAATGTTCAGCTTCATCTGTTTTCTGGAGAACTCCCTCTCCTCCCTTGCCTATCTTTTCCCCTTTATGTGGCTTCTAATCTTTTCCAAGTTGGTTGCTTGGTCCAAGGTTTGTTTGTTTCTAATGAGTACGATATGATAGAGGTGAATCTAATTTTCTATCTTGCAAAGTTCTCACCAGCCATTTGAGCATAAATTTTTCTTCCTCTATATCAAATTTCTCATCAACAAGTGCATGATATAAATGTGAATAAAAAATGGAATGATCTGCATCATCATGTGAAACTTGCAAAGGCTAAGGAGTTGCCTTATTTGGACCAGCACTTGATTGTACACCTATAAAAATAGGTAACAAAGTGTCCTACACAACTTTTGAGCTAATTGATGTCTCCTTAGTACATGAAAGTAATGGCTGAATTGCATCTTCCACAAAAAACAACATCATGACTAACCAAAATGTGTTTAGTCTATAGCTCATACAGATGATAGCCTTTGCTTTTAGAATTGTATGCAACAAAATACATTTTATTGCTTTAGTGTAGAGCTCAAATAAAATCTTGATCAACATGTGATGCCAACTTTGCTTGAACCATTTGACATCTTATCGATGAGCCATAATTGGAGCTCTTTTAGCATATACAACAACTAAAAGTGGAACTTTATGGGATCTCCCTTCATGCTTAATTATACATAGAATGTTTCACTTATGTGTCCCTCGACTAGTTTTCATGTGAGCTCTTTCCCTCTACATGCGCACTTTCTACTCTAGTGTTGGCTATATTTCTTTCCCCATGTAACCGCATATACATGATATACTTATATTTGGTGGTACTTGGTACTTAGGGATTCATCTATTCTCATATCATTGATCATCTATCTATAGAGAGCTCTTCCCTCCATTGTGTGCCACTATGCTTCGATATCCTTCTTCACTCTTGTGTGTACTTCTATTCGTGCTTCCTCACTCACTCACACATGCAATAGTCGTATCAAAGAAAGTTTAGATCCTTCTCAATTTTCTTTTTTTTTTGCATCCTCGTCCTGGTCACTTTTACTAGTGAAAATCCATCTAGGATCATAAAAGTACAAAGTTGTGCAATGTTGTTTTTTACACTTCTAATAGTGCAAATGAGTTTGACATCATAGAAGTACAAAGTTTTGTACTATGAGATCATTTCCACTATTGTGATGGAAAAAAGTGATGGAATCTCCTCCATGATCGATCTTCTCCTCCTCCTCCTTGGATGACAGCATTCTTTGTTCATTATCCTTTTTGACAAAATTTATAGCCCTATCACATCAATCCTATGACTCTATCACATTATTTTTTCGAAATTATCCATGTCAATATCCTAGGCCAAAGATGACCCACATATGAACTAAGTTTTATGCAGCTAACTAGTTCATGTGGGGATTGAACAAATCTTGAAATGAGGATTGTGAAGCAGCACTTTCCTGACTATGAGCAAAGATGATGGAATAGCTCAAAGATAGCAGATCAACAAAGAAAAATCTTATACCATTTGAAATTTGACCAAGGAAAATATGGATAAAAGTATAATTATTAAATGGAAATATCCTCAAATAAAATAATTTTAACCCTTGGAGGAAAAACTAAAGCCACCAAGGAGAACAAACAACATAATCAAGAAGCACACATGATGACTCATGAAAATCGCTTGAGAGCTTACAAGATAATATAGGGCTCATTGGTTATACTATAACATGTCCGTCCAATGCCAACCAAATGGGCATAGAAACGAACAAGCCCATCTAAAGTCATCAAGGTTATTCTACAAGTAACTATTAAGGTTGTAAATTTGGCAAGAAGTAGGTTGCCTCTACTCAACTTATCGAAAGGGAAGTCATATTTCTATTTGCCTTATCTACTTAGTTTTTCCTACTCTGTAGCATAGACATTATTCTACCTTTTTATCATGTATTTAATAAAATGTTCTTGACAATCAAAATGGCTCCGCCCATCAATGATGTTATGACTAATTGAGGTGAAGGATTGTTGGAGTGCTTATCTGCCACTGCATCAGCCCCCTAGAAAAAACTCTTTCTTTATAGCTCTTGCATTGTAATTTCCAAAATTTATAGCTTTGAGTGTCATCTTGTAGTATAGTGTTGCACCATCTCATTAAGTGTAGCATGTAGCCATTAATTGTCTCATGGATTTTGTTCTTCACAACTGTAGTCATTCACAATTGTAGTGGATATACCCCTTGAAAAAGAAATAGTGGAAGTCATCCCTTATAACGTTTTTTTATAGGACGGCAGCCAAATTTTATTTCGGCCAATGATTAATCTCCTCTTCCTCCTCTGATGATACCATTCTTTGTTGATTATCCTTTTTGACAATATTTACAGCCGTATCACATCATCCATCCTATGACTCTATCGCATTATCCTTTTAATATTGCAAGTGTGTTTGCCATCATAGAAGTACAAAGTTTCGCACTCGGAGATCATTTTCACCAGTTGTGTTGGGATTTTACCCCCTTTAAAATCCATTCATGTAGTCATGTTTTCCATCGAATTTATAGTTTGTGGGCTATGTTTTAGCTTTGTTGAAGTTCATATCTTCCTACTTTTGAGTTATTTGCTACAATGCAAACAACAATGATTCTTTAGCATGCTTCAAGTTAAAGATAAGCTTTAGGAAACCAACCATTTAAAGTGGTATTAAATGATGAAACATGTTCCTATTTCAAAGCAACTATTGAACATAGTGGCAAATGTGGACAAGTGACATGACCATTCTACTTCTATGCAACCTATTTTCATAGATTCAAGATCTTCTTCAAATACAATGACTTTGCCTTATCCATCTCAAGAGCAGCATAGGTGGGATGGAAAGGATGCTTAAGCTCATGCATTGGTTGCCCCTTCTGTGAAGTGCCATGTTGTTCCACACATCCGATCATGCACTACTTCAAGACAAGTTTGGGATACACTTGCTTTCTTAGGATGTCCTACGTAATGAAGCATGTGTTTCTTACTTGGGAAAGCAACTTGAAGATGTATGTATGGATGAAAATGAGTCACTCGATGTATATGTTACATACATCAAGGATTTGAAAGAGCAATTGGTAAACATTGATAAGATCATTCTAGATACATAACTCATTTCTATACTACTCAAAGGATTGTCAGAATCTTTTCAAAGGTTTGCTACTACACTTAATTTGGTTATAAAAGAAAATCCAAATATGTATATTTTTTGTGAGATTATGTCTTTTCTTTAGCATGATAAGGAATCAAGAGTTAACAAAAGTGGTTTGCTTGAGGGAATGCAAGTAGTTAATATTACACAAAAGGACAAAAGTAAGTATGGTGCAGCTTGGGGTTCATCAAAACCAATGCCTTACTCTTACTTTATGGTTCCTCCTCTCTTGACGGTGATATGCAAAAGAAGAAGAGATGGAAGTATTCACGAAAATTTTGGACATAACATTGATGAATCTAACAAGATTTCCAAGCATAATGAAAAGAAGAAAGAATTTGGCATGTCTATTCTTGAGAATACATATAATGCGAAGAATGATGAACCTAATTTTGCTCAAGATGTTTAACGATGTGTTGTTACTTGTTTAGTGAGTGTGAGTGGTAGAGACTATTGCAAGAGGTTCATGCTCTTGACTGCTACTGAGAGTAGAGAGTAACGGAAGCTTCACATATGCAAGGCATGGGGGCCTGACATTTAGGGAGCAGTAGATTGGAGACATTTCACCATGCATTTGTCAGTATTTTAAGATTATTTTGATTATGCATATAAGCATGATTTATTTTGTTACTTATTACTTTGTTTACTTATTGTTTGGAGTGTGTATCTTTTGTTCTTCATCCCACACATGTCCCAAAGTAGGATGGATATTTGTGGGGCCTTACTAAGATGCTAACTAATTTGGAGAGTGTAGGAGTTCCCAATGTATGGAAAAATCAAATTGTGATTTATGAGTGTCAGGAACAACAATATCACCTGATGGTACATAATTTTTGTATCTTAATATACTTTTAACTGTAAAAAATATCAAAAAAATGTGTAGGAGTTCCCAACATTTGGAGAGTGTAGGAGTTCCTAGCATATCAGAAAATCAAAGTTTGATTTATCGATGTCAGGAAGGATTGCATCTTCCAAATATAACAAAGAATCTGGTTTCTGTTGGACAAATGGTTGACTAGGGATTACAATTCAGGTTCAATGCTGATGGATTATATGTAGAAGAGTACAAGCAAGATGGACAATTGGTTGCCAAAGGAAACAACGTTTTTCTATATATTTTTGAATGTAAAAAATGTTCATGCACACATGTTTGTTTTCCTTTGCAAGAGGGTCCCTTGCATTTTGCCTCATTGGATTCTCAACCTCGTGATATGCATTTTTTTATTTTGTCTCATATTGCATAATTTCTCGCATTTGTACCATATATATGCGATTTTAGTATAGAAAGAGAAAGATAGCTTTTCCCAAGGATCATATCTATGCTATGTATGTATATTTATACATGAAATTGTCTTGTACATTCAGATTTATCAAATCTAATTAAAAGTATGATTACTTTTGTTCCATCAAATTTTATGATAATAATGCTTATATAAAGATTGAAAATTATGATTTATATGTATAGGTTTATACATAAGTCTAGTATTATGATGTTTATGTACAAGTTTATGTCAATGCTTTTGTACAAGGTTATGTCAATGTTTATCTACACGTTTATGCCAGTTCATGTTGAACAGGCCTCTGCAAAAATTGTCATACAGTAGCCTATACATGCATGAGATTCTTTTCCTTTCTTAGTATTATTAATTTTATTATTATTATTCCGATTTGTCCTATATAGACCCTATATATACACAGGCCTACACATCTTGGAAAAGTGTCATTTTTTTGTTTTTCTTTGGTCCTAGCATTACGACAAATATATGGATGGTTTTATAACATGCATTGAAACACACATTGTGACCAGTAGTTCGAGATCCATTGTCCCATACACATGTATATTCGGAAAGACCCAGCTGCATAAGTGAACAGTGCTCTCTGTGTGCATGCCTAGTGAAGGCAATAACTACTTTGTTTTGGATGTGTTGATTCTCACAACAAGAGTGAGAATTTTGAGTGAGATAAGTAGCATTAGGAAGATGATCAATTGTGGTCCTCAAGAGTACTGAGAAGCATTCATTTGAGTGAAGAGAGGCTTATAGAGTGTGCCTATGAGGGCGTCTATGCTTCAAGGCTGCATAGGGATCATTCTTCCATCAAATATTTCATGTGAAAATGTATCAAAGTTAAATAGTATTTTGGAAGTTTATCTATGAACGGTGGTTAAGCAAAGAATGATTAGTCGAGTAGCTTCACAATGAAAATAATACTTGGCATGCATTATCCATCTAAATTAATGCTTTCCCTCTTTCCAAATAGAATTCAAGGATTAGAGGCCAAGACCAGTAAATAGAGGTCAATTATTTTCAATTATGAGGTCTGCGGAAGGTCTCCCGGAAGTACTTCAAGATTAGTGGATCTTCCAAAAGTACTTCAAGATTAATGGGTCTAAGGGAATGTTGTTAGATCCAAATCTAAAGCACTTTTGAAGCTATAAATTCTTGACAACCTTGAGAGCGAATGGGCATCAAATCTTCCTATTATCCATATCCATACACGCATAACTTATCACGATTTAAGACTTGGGAAACAACAGCCGCATCTAAATGAGACTAAATACATAAGGTTTGAAAGGCTCCATGAAGGCTTTCAAGATCATCGTCATGCAAACCAAACGGAATTTCAAGAGATTTTGCCTATTTAGCAGCCGAGATGAATCCTCAACACCATAACGGAAGGAGTAAAGACAACGGCACACAAACACCCATTATATCTGATTCATCATTCGCCAAGTCTGAATGTAGCAAATGTGCAGTGTTATAATTATTCATCTGAACATGCCGCGAACGAACTGTTCGTGTGCACGATCATATACTACATGCGTACCAGGAGTACACACGACTGTGGACTATGACAATTTCAAGGATGATGATGATGATGGTCGTGAGAATGATGAACGAAGATATCTCCGGTTGAGTAGAGGAATGCTCCGCCGAACCTCCCCTCAAATTCGAGGCTGGCATCGGCTGCGTTGAATGGCTCCTTTACAATCACCTTGCAGTCGCTCACCGGATTGTACTTGCGGAACTTAAAATCGTTGACATCAAGTCGAAAGTTGCCATCCCATCCAGTGTAGGCTTTGCCAATGAATTCCCAACCACATTTAAGCACCACAGTAGCGCCTGCAACCACAACAACAATCCGATTCATGGATTCATCAATAAACTCTGAGAGTACAAACCCACGGAGTATCATATAAACGACATTATGTCAACCGTCATGCTCAACACGCACCTTTGACAGGCGTGTCACGCCATCCTAAAACGCGCCCTTTCACAACAATGGGTGCAAAGCAGGGACGATGTGGAGGTGGGGAAAACGGATTAGGAGGATGAGGATGAGCGTTTAGAGGCAACAACAGCACAAAGAATGTGGCCAGCAGCACAGGCAAGGCTACTTTACGGATGGCCATGGCGAGATTCTATTAGGGATATTCTCCACAAAGCCGTACGAGTGACAAAAAGCAAAGAAAGAAATATGCTGGTGAGGTTGGAGAAGCATGGCGGCCGATGGATTGATTATGTTGATATGAGCATTGATACCAGCCTTAAATAGAGTGTGTGATATGTGTATGATTGACTTGATATGGTTTCTCTCTCTCTCTCTCTTCGCACACAGCTTGCGCGCCAACGGCCATCTCCGCTTGTCTCCGCACTCCAAAGAAAAATATAAATCAAGGAGTGATGCTTACCGAATGAGTATATAAAAACTGCATTTAAAACCTCAAAACCCTGCAAAACTACGACCGCCCAACACCTCTCTCTCGCTCTCTCTCTCTCTCTAACACACACACACACGACTCCGCATCCCATAACCGTTTCTGTGAGCCCTCTCCAGCAATAATCTTATCGAACACCTGGTTTGCTACGCGTAACACAAACTAAAGCACATCAACAGTAATTCAAATGAGTGAGACACGATGTACAGCCCATCTACTCGCAACCAGGGACGCTTCTCATGATTAAGCGAAAAACGCCTTGTGGCAGGTGATGTGATTCCAGTATACATCAGCTGACTTTCGTCCTGGATTGATGCGTCTCAAATGTGAAAGGAATGTTTACAAGGTTTCGGAGGAAAAAAAAAACAAACGCATACCCATATTTCTTTCACCACGTTACTATTTTCTATATCACGAAAGAAAGACCCACGTCTCTTTTACTACTGCGAATGTCGGTGCTTGCTTTGAGTCTCATTCATGGACGCATGTTACATTTATGAGTAAGTGGAGAGACAACATGCAATGTCTAAGTTATTCCAAAATAGTGGATGGGCGCATGCTACATTTATGAGTAAGTGGAGAGATAAAATGCAATCTCTAAGCTAAAGGAGCTCCTTTATGGATAGGAATTACTTTTGAAGCTATGTTTCGGAGTGCGATTTCATCTTTTAAAGGGAAGGTAAGAGAGCATCTGTAGCCTCTTGATCCTTTGAAAAAGTAGTTCAGCGAATGAGATCTTTAGCAAGTCATAGTAGCCTCCTTTCAAGTCCTCTAATTTGTCTTCCACGTTGAAAGATCGCCCTTTTTTTTGAAATCCTTCAGATTTCTATATCTCCTCAAACCATCAATGTCAACTCCTTTGATTTCTTCAGGCTTTGAAATGCCCTACTATAGCTAATCGGGGATGATACAAGGACTCAACATTGTGTAGGAGGATTTCTGCCCTCCACTAGGTCCCTAGAAAGCGTTATAGCCTTCCTTTGTTAAACATTTCTCTGCAATTAACTCGAGAAACAGCTTGTTTTCCCTGTGCTTCAAGGGTATCACAATATCCACCACAAATGCCTTGAATCAAAGAAATTGGATCTTATATGGAAAAACACTATCCATCATAATACAAACTACTCTCTCTACCTAAGTGTAGGGATATAGATGGACAATATAAACTATTTCTCACAATTAGTTTGTATTGTCACTTTAAGAACACTTTAAGAACCTATTGTAGGATCCAAATGATGCTTGGATTCAATGAATCTAAGTACACTGAGGGTGAAAACTTCAGGTAGATGTGCCTAAATTTATAAAGTAACTATATAAGCAACTATAGGATATGCACAAGGGTTCAAAAGAGGCTTAGATATGTATTTTCGCTTTCCCACAATCTATGAAACCAAGCACTCAGGGTGTACTTTTTTGTTACTAAAGATTTAATAAAGAAATTGAGTGGTTTTGGTTACTAACTAACTGTACCATGACCCTTGATGCATTCCATGAACTTGACTACTTTTCTTATGTCTAATTGAGTGTTTGCCTTCAATTCCGACTTGAGTTTCATAACTAAGAACATAGATAATTGCATTGAAATTTATAGTAAATCTAGGTTCAGGATGCACATTCAGACCTTGAGGCTAAGTTAGTCCAGGTTGAATGAGTCCAAAATAAATTAGAAGTCTTGGTGCGCAAAGGGACTACTTGGCATGTATGGCTAGCCTTACAAGAATAGGAATGGAGTCATGGAAAACTCTCTATATATCCCATTAGGATTGATCATGACAAGATCTAGTAGTCCTAAATGTTCTCCACCAATTTTCTTGAATGTTGTACTCGGGCTTAGTTTAATGACTTCAATGTCTTTGTTTCCATACCTTATAGGATTTCTTACTAGAGCATTTACTAGTGAGACTCCCAAAATAAGTCCATTTTTCCTTAGGAGCTTTAATCCAAAAGTGACAAGCTATGCATAGAATCAAATCAAATCCATAATATTACAACGTTTTGGAGGCTCTTCAATCCTTGGATCCCATGTCTTATAAGTGGTGGATGTTTTTCCACGAACAAACCAAGCTCCAATCATATGGTTGCAATCTCAAGAACTCTTCAACAAAGAGTTTCTTTCTAAAGAAGATGAGGAAGGGAAGTAGGTTGCATGTAACCAATTGCTTTACTGTGCTCGATCTTTCTCCATGTTGCAGATGTTTATGAAGATCACTCTAGTATAGGTACATCTATGATCAAATATAAATTTTGAGGCAACCATTTTCGGTAAGTTTAAGGGATATATATCAAAAAAGAAAGATCTTTCAAGAAGCCACAAATCTTCAATGCTAATCAAGATTAGCCAAGGCCTACTATCATAGTACTGAAAAGTAAAATATTATTTTTCAAATATCCTTACCAAGGACATTGCCGCAGATATTCTCCCATCAAGATCGAATTTGAAAATACATGTCTTGATAACAATAATGTGAAGCATCGGCTCCATTTAACTCAAGCCTTGCTTCCAAAATCTAGAATCCTCCATAGGAATATTTCAAACATAGGCACTAAATTGTTTTACCCTCGATATTGAATTATGTCATAAGAAACTTTCCAAAAGTATCTTAAGAAAAAAATTGGTTTATCGTTTCAAACTATAAATAAATTTCTTGATTGTTTACCTTATTAACATATATGATAGGTATGCCAAGATCAATAGGTGCACACAAATTTTCTACATAAACCAATTTGTACCTAGTTTGTGCCTTTTGTAGATTTGGCTTCACCTTATATAGACAAGCATATCACATTTCTCTCTCCCCACCTCAATCGAAACATTTTCTACGGATCCTCACTGTGAATTTTTGAAGGCCACGGTAAGATAATCAAACTTAGAGGTATGTCTCTCTAAACTCGAGTTAGCTCACCTTAACTTGAGTAAATGTTTTTCGAAGGCTCTAGAGCTCTTTAGGAAAAGCTCCCTCCCCATGCTCCCATGGGGATTGAACCCAAGACCTACTCCTTCCCATCCATGAGGCTTAACCTCTAGGCTAAGTGGATAAATTTTTGTAGAGAGCACATGAACATATGCTCAAGTCTAATCTCAAGAGTTGTGCACCTACAAAAAATGACCAAATGATGTGCGATCTCAGATATCTCTTAGTCCATTGGACAATAGTGTCATAAACTTAACTTGTAACATTCTTTCCCCCTTGTAAAACGTTCTCTTCCTTGAAAATAGAGCTATATATAGAATATTATAATCATATGCCAATGTCTCAGGATCGATTCTAGAGGAACATGTTTTCATCTTTGTGGTGGGATTCACCTCATATTTCAAATGAAAATAGGAATCTATTGTCTGATCCTACCCAAATGATTCAAAATTTAAACTAGCTTTGCACTTGAAAAGGTGAATTGGGGTGAAAATTAGGGAATGAATGAAAATGGTGGATCAAAAAATATCCTTGCCCAATTCATTATTTGTAGCTTGTGCTATTTGGGAACAAAAATGAATAGATTCAAGATATTCCTAGCCAAATTGTAGTGTTTTTCCATATCTGGGAAGCACTAGTTAATTGGGGTGGCATTTTCTTCCCATGTAAGTTCTTTTGGAAGTATTACCTCTCTTAAAGATAACTTTATAGGTTTCATCTTGAGATGTTAATCTAACAAAAGTGCAAAACAACTCACAAATACTTCTAACAAGGAGATGGTTATCAAAGATTCATGATTTCTTAGCATTATGCATCATTTTTATAGTTGCAAACATGAACTAAGCACAAATCTTCTGAACTTCAAGAGCTCACTTTGTGGTGAGTTTCAACTACTTTTCTTTGATTTCCATCATTCCCTTTGATGGAATCAAGTAAGACCTCTCAAACAAAGTGCTTATCAAACTTTGAGACTATATCATCAAAATCATCCACCACCATAATGGTGGGGAAATCAACAAGAATAATAATAAGGTCAATGAAAGAATTATAATTACTATAACAAATTTTATAAGATAAATTTTAATCATGATTTTAGAAGTGATTATGAGCAATGTAACCCCAATCAATATAATCATCATCCACACAATCTAGTTTCTATCTAAACTTTTTCCATATCAAAGCTAATCCCTACCTAGAATTGGAAATTTCATTCTTAGAAACTTGATCGAATTCATTTCAAAGTTCAAAACTCCATTAAGGATCACATTGGAAGAGGAGGAGGATATGTGGAAAAAAGCCACATAATGGATACAAGAACAGCAATTACAATTTTCTATTCCCAAACAACTTCAAGATGAAGCTTTCTTCCAAGGTAAATCAGAGGTCTTTAGGAGGTTAACCCCCGACTAACTTTAGCTCCTCTTGAGAATGTGCACCTAGTGATGGGAGAAGAAGCAATCTTCCTATGCAACCTTGAAGCATAAGTGGCCTCAGACGCACACTCACAAAACCACTATCACTCAAACAATCTATTCTATGAACTATACTTATAGAACTTGATCATGAAACTTATTTCATTCAAAATGATTACTCATATTGGGAGAAGTAATGCCTCCAAGACATAAAATTTATAGCCTTCATTAGGCATAGAGAGATTGACCACTACTCACTTATGGACCTGGTTCTCTCAGATTATGCAAAGGTTTTCCATGAGCTTTGAGCCAAATTTAGATGAAAAGAATAGATTTCTAAAAACTCAAAAATTACAAGAAATGAGTTTGATTCGATAAATGAACTCTACTCCACATGTAGAGCGAAGTAGATCAACCACACAAAATTATGTGTGTTAGCTATGGCTACACAAACTCTACTTAAATCTCTCAAGCAAGTAAGAAGGCGGTCTTCTTAGCTTAGGGGCCTACTAACTTGCTTCCCAAATCTAAAAGAACACACACATATGTAGGTTTCAATGATTTCAAGTACATTTTGAGTTCATATAGATTTGGAAAGATTCCCTATAACCTAGAAATCACTTATCCTAAATTATAGGATCTTATCACACCTAAGTGTGATTGATGATTTACAACTATAGTGAGGGGAATTAAAAATTCAAATTTGAATTCAATTTCGTGCTCGATGCCTTCCTTCATCTTGCTCCAAGTGTCATCCATCCAATGGTTCATTGATACATTAAGGTTGAAGCTTGAAATTCAACACTACCCCTCAAGTGTCAAGCTCCAATTCTTCAAGCTAGCTTCAACAATCCAATGCTTTTCTTAGAGTTTGTAAGCTTTATTGAATCCAAAGCTTTCGTGAACATGTCAACCTACTAAACCTTGGTAGTTATATGTTGCAGGTAGGTACACCCTACTCATGTTGTCACACATGATTGGAAATTTATTTATCTACAACTTTAGTTCAGTATTTAGCTTCTTGTACCATAGATCCAAATATGCTACCTTCTTGTTTCCAAATGTGAAGTAGGTGGTGTGTTTTAAGTTAGGCTTTGCATTCAAAAAGATAGCATTCCCTCCTTTCTACCTTTGGCATCATCATAAGGAGTATCATCACGTGTTTTTGCATGCTCTTTTGGCTGATGATACCTACATGTTTGAGAAAAGCTTGTTGTTGCAACTCATGTGGTTGATACATGCACTATCAATGTACCATGTGCTTGACCCTTGTGTCTTGTAGTCACTCATATACATCATAGCTATAATGCTCCCACATTCATTTGAAGTAGATGCATAATTACCTTGACATTTGTAGGTTCAATTTGCCTTCTCCCGTTCATAAGAATCCCTTGCATAGTGGCCATACTTGCCACAAATGAAACAACCTTGTGAGATTTAATTGTCTCTATTTTGATTGAACCTTTCTCCTCTAACTCTAAGCTTGCCTCTCCCACTTGATGAAGAGTATTTGATTTCTTTTTCTTGATTAGAATTACCATTTGTACCTCGTGCTCTGCCTTGTTCCGTTCCTCTTCCTGTATCTTTATCTACATCAAAATATTGGGCTTCCTTGCCATTTACCTTTGAGCCTCCAATATTCATCTCGTTAATGACCATCAAAGCCACCAACTATTCAAACTTGGGAATATTGTCTTTGACATATCCAAATGTTGTAAAAGCCTTCTACTTCTCAGCATCCCTAAGCCCATTCAAGATGTATGCAACTAGGTCATCATAATCTACGTTAAAACCTATCAAACCCAATGCATCACTAACCTCTTTGATTTTCACAATTTAGTCATCTATATTGCTACTTGGTGCTTTTCTCAAGTTGTTAGATTCATTCCTCAATTGAATCTTCCTAGCTTCGGTTGAAGTGAAGTAAAGCCTTTCTAGGCTATGCCATATCTTCATGGAAGTGTCTAGATCTTGTATGGGTGCAAAGGAAACCATACAAAGTCAATAGTAAGAATGCAAAGGTGATCAAATTGATGTTAAAAAATATTAGAAATAGCACATGTTATCTTTATTTCTAAATGGCTATCTTCTATGTTCATTTACCCAAAACATCTAGGGATAAAATGAGCATCTAAGATGATTTTAGAAAGGATGGGTTTCCTCGATTAGTACATATAGTATCTACCCAAGGGCTAATAGTTGATCGAGCTAAAGGAATTCCTTGTAATCCCAACTTAAAAGTTTTCTAGGCGATGCAAGATATTATAGGAGGCAAACCAAAATGTACTCAAAAGTCACAAAACCCTTATCAACTCTTACAAGGAAGGAGTCGTTTACATCAACACGTGTAGCGAGAAAGGTGTTCAACAAACCAAAGAAAAGTTTTTGTGCTCCACCATTATAGATTGTACCTTGTTGCACTTTATATTTAATATTTAATGGCACCATATTGGCCCTACCATCAGATGAAAGAGAAGTAGACTACTTACAAAGGGGGAGAGGGGTTAAAATACAACCAAGAGGAAGGTTTCCCGATCGTGTTTGCCTTGAAAAATTCACGCAATCTCTCAATTAACTTTGTAGTCATATTTAATTAGCAACCATTAGAATATCGATTCATAAGGCAAGGATAGTATAGCATGTAGAGTATAGTTTAGCTACATTTATTTCAAGAATATGATTTTGGAACTCAAATCAAATGTGGTAAGTAATGTCATTTATGTTGAAAATCAAGTCTCAATCACACAAAAAAGGCTCAACCACGAGTTTCGCAAGTGGACCAATCAAAAAGGAGGACCCAAAGTCGTGGAATAAAGTTAGAAGCTCCACCAAACTCAATCAATTCAAATCTCATCAAATCAGCCACCAAAATGTGGACCTACACTAATAGGTGGGTGGTTAGCTAGATTGTAGGAAAAGTAAAACTCTATATAAGCATCATCCCGCCTTTGTTTCTTGAGTTGTATGCATTCCACAAGTTTCGCACTTAGTTTAGTGAAGTCATAAACTCCAGCAAGCTACCCCCTTATTTTCTTACCTCATTTTCGCATGATTTTGCTCCTCTCTATCTAGAGGTGTAGTTAGGCTTTTCCAAATCTGATTGTAGCATATTGCAGAGCATTGTTTGCTCTCTCATTGTACTGATTTTCATTGATTTCAAGCTTCATTTGGTATCTAATATTGTGCCCTAAAGTTTGCCAAAGTTTCAAGTTATTTGGTTGAGTGAGGTGTGAACAATTGCCAACTTTGTGAAGGTATATCTCTGCACATAGGCAGAGAGTGTTGCAAACAGGTAGCCTGTATTGCAGAGGGTGGCTCTCCCAGCTGTAATATCCATTTGGGCTGCTTTAAAGCTTGTTGGGTATCTCTTAGAGTCTAATACAAGTCTGAATTTTCATTTTAAGTATCAGTATTGGTGCAGAGAAAAGTTTAGAACAGTGAGCATATATTAGTGCTTGTGGACCTAGTGGAGGGCAGCCATCTTCCATTTTTGCATTGGAATGTTAGAATCATCCCCCATCAGTGGTATCAGAGCCATTTTGGAGGACTCATCAAAGCAATAAGACATCGAAAGGGGGCTACATCGATCAAGATCTCAACTAGTCAAAGGTTAGCAAGGGAGAAGCTATCAAAAGGTAATATCCACACCTTCTAAAGGATATAAACACTTGAGCAGAAGCTGTAAGATGCTAAGTTTGGCTGAGTATAATGCACAAATGAAGAAGTTAGAGAAAGGAAATTATCAACCATGGAAATTTAGAGTTAGCAACTACCTTATGGGCAAACGATTTTGGGGATTAGTGAGCGGCACGGAGCCAATGCCTCATGTACCTGATCCACCACTTCAACGGTAGGTCAAGGCACTTAATGAATGGATAGAAAGGGATAGGAGAGTTGTATTCATGCTATCCCAACACATAAGCAATAGCATTATAGGGAATTTACAAGACTTGGACGCATCCAAGAAGGTTTGGGAGACCTTGGAGAGATTGTACTCTTCATCAACCAAGGCAAGGAAGATTCAGCTCAAGAATGAGGTGAATAATCTTAGCAAATCACCAATTACTAACATACATGAGTACATTTTGAAGGTTAAGGAGCTTGGAGATGCTTTAGGCTCAATTGGGAGCCCAATCAAAGACGATGATCTTGTTGCACACACTCTCAATGGCTTGAGAGAGGATGAAAGGTGGAAAGCATTCACCACATCAGTTTATGTGAGGGATTCCCTACTAGAATTTGATCAATTAGTTACATTGATGGTGACCGAGGAGATGAACCAAGGAGGTTCACAATCAAAGGGCAGTAAAGCCCAAGTTTTCTATGCAAGTAGAGGCAAAGGCAAAAGAGGTGGACAAAACTCCCAAGGCACTGGGAGAGGAAGGTCAAGCTCAAGCTCCAACAACCAAGACGGCTCCAACCAAAGGTATGGATCAAGAGGGAGAGGAAGGAGTAGAGGAAGATCACATGGAAGAGAAGCATCCAATGGAGAATGCTACAATTGTGGAAAATCCGGCCATTATGCAAGAGATTGTTGGTCCAAAGGAGGAGGCAATCAACGATACAAAAGGAACCAAGGTAATTATGCTAGTACTACAACAAATTCAGAAATGATGTATGGTTCAAGTGAAAGAGTCAATTCAAATTTTACATGGTACATTGATAGTGGTTATAGCAACCATATGAGTTGCAGTAAATTTGTTTTCTTTAATTTACATTCACCCATCACTCAAGGACATGAAGAGACAGGGGATGACACTCAACACAAGATTACACATGTGGGAGATGTTGCATTGAATGGATCTCAAAGCTCGAAGGTGTTGAAGGATGTGTTGCATATGCCAACCATCACAAAGAACTCGGTTTCGGTAGGTCAAATGGTTGAAAGAGCTTATGAGGTGAGGTTCAATGAGCAAGGATGTTTTGTTGAAGACCCCATGCAGGACTACAAGCTCATAGCAAAAGGAAAGAAGCAAAGAAGACTCTTCACCACGGAGGTAAAGCCATCAAACCCTCATAGTGTCTACTTGTCAATTGGAAATAAACAGATTGTAGAAATCGACTTATGGCAGAAAAGAATTGGGCACATAAACTTACAAAGGATGAAGGACATGCAAAGGAAGGGCTTGGTGAGTGTTCTACCCGATCTTACATCTCAAAATATGCAACATTTGTGCCATGCTTGTCAATTAGAAAAACAAAGAAGATTTTCATTCAAGAAGGGAGCACATGTGAGCAATGAAGTGTTGAATCTCATACACACAGATATATGGGGACCTACAAGGGAGCCATCCATTGGAGGAAATAGATATTTTGTCACATTTATAGATGATCATTCAAGGTTTCTTTGGATGCATTGCATGAAGTCAAAGTCAGAGGTGTTTTACCACTTCAAGAGGCTCAAAAACCTAGTGGAGAAGGAAACGGGGAAGTATACAAACACTCTCAGATCGGATGGAGGAGGAGAGTATTTTGCAATTGAGTTATCAGATTTTCTACATGACCATGGCATCAAAAGGCAATTCACTTGCACGTATACACCTCAACAGCAAAAAGGAAGAATAGATAGATAGCACAAGTGGCTAGATCTTTGTTAAATGAAATGAATGTTCCTAACTCTTATTGGGTTGATGCAACAAATACAGCCATATACATTATGAATAGGTTTCCAACCTCAGACAAAAGTTAGACCCGAAGGCAGATAGGTGTATATTTCTTGGATATTCTTCAAAGAAAAAGAGTTTTAGATGTTATAACCCTTGAACCGAAGAGCTTAAGGTATCTAGGGATGTAATATTTGATGAGTTGTTGCCTTGGTATGGTAGCAAAGATGTGTTACAGGTTGACGATGCATATGAAGCCGAGAAGAAGTTCAAAGAGCAACAACAAAGCATGAAGATAAGTGGTCCATCCACTTCAAGCACACCATCAGAGGAGAGTACTTCATCAGCTTGGCATGGAAGGACAAGGATGAAGCTCATTCAAGTGAACGAAGTAGCAAAGGCAAGGAAAAGGCAAATGAGGAACACCATCGATGGGTAGACATGGAATCTACAAGTGATGAAGATATGGAAAAATTATAAACTCCATGATTTAAAGCATATAAACCAAGGAGGAGGAGATTCCTACCACCTAATGGTGAGGTAAGGTCATCCAATAGGGTTAAGTGCCCAGTTCAATGGTTAACTTATTATTCATTGATTGCAAGACACTATGCCTACATGAGTCAAGTTATAGCTTGTGAAGAACCTAATGTTTTTGAAGAAGCAAATAAGCATAGGGAATGGATTGAAGGCATGGAGGAGGAAGTCAAAGCATTTGAAGAAAATGATACTTGTTCATTGGTGCCAATAACAAAGGACATGAAAGTCATTGGCAACAAATGGGTATACAAGGTAAAGAGGCATGCAGATGGGAGCATCTCTAGGTATAATGCAAGGCTGGTTGCCAAAGGTTTTGCTCAAACCTATGGCATAGAATTTGAGGAGACATTCAGTCCACTAGCTAATATGTCCACGATCAGAAGTTTGATTGCAATTTCAGCCTCAAAAGGTTGGAAGTTGTACCAGTTGGATGTGAAGAATGCTCTCCTAAATGGAGATTTTGAAGAGGAAGTCTTCACGGACCAGCCCCAAGGCTTTGAAGATGAGAGGTTTCCACATCATGTATGTAGGCTAAAGAAGGCTTTTTATAGACTCAAGCAAGCCCCAAGAGCTTGGAACCAAAGACTTGTGGACTACTTGGTAAAATGTGGATACAATCAGAGTCATGCAGACCCATCACTCTTTGTGAAGAAGAAAGGTAGCAAAATTGTTTTCATTTGTATATAGGTTGATGATTTGATCACTACAGGGGATGATGAAGCCAACATCAAGGACATAAAAAGGAAGCTTGGATGTGAGTTTAAAATCTCAGATTTAGGGATTTTAAGGTACTTCATTGGGATTGAAGTACTATATAAAGAGGAAGGTATATACTTGATGCAAAGGAAATACAATCTTGATCTTTTGAAGAAGTTTGGCTTGTGTGATTGCAAGCCCATTGCAAATCCATTAGAAGTAAGTGTTAAACTAAGTGCTCATGAAGGTAAAGAAGTGAAGGATGTGACCATGTATAGGTCAATAATTGGTTCGCTCTTGTATGCCACTATGACTAGACCTGATATTGCACATGTAGTTGGAGTGTTATCTCAATTTTTGCAAGCACCAAGAATAGCTCATCTTGTTGCAGCCAAAAGGGTACTTAGGTACCTCAAAGGATCAGTGAATGAAGGTCTATATTATCCATTTGATGATAGATTAAATGTACAAGCTTATTGTGATGCTGATTGGGCAGGTTCCAAAGATGATAGGAGGAGCACTAGTGGATATGTTATCATGCTACGTAAGAAGACCATCTCATGGATGTCAAAGAAACAACCAACCATGGCTCTTTCATCCATCGAAGCTCAGTATAGAGGCTTAGCACAAGTCTCATGTGAGCTTATGTGGCTCAAGAAGTTGTTTGTTGATCTTGATTTGGGGGTTAAGCAAGTACCGATTTTCTGTGACAACATAAGTAGCATATGCTTGGCTCAAAATGTTGTGTTCCATGCAAGGTTGAAGCATATAGAAGTGCATTACCACTTTATTCGAGAGAATATCATGTCAAAGGATGTCAAGGTGGAGTATGTCAATACAGAGGACCAATATGCAGAAATATTTACCAAAGCGTTGGATGGAGTAAAGCTACAACACTTCAAGGCATGCATTGGAATGAAGGACCTAGGCATTGAGACTTGTTTTTCTGTAATGCATTTCCATACATTTTTAATAGTGCAAATGAGTTCGCCATAATAGAAGTACAAAGTTTTTCACTCCGAAATCATTTCCACTATTGTGATGAAAAAAGTGCTGGAAAAAATTATTATATGTCGTGATTTATTTGCCAAAAATTTAGCTTATCCTTTACTTGAATGTAAATTATAGCCAGCGATCAGCTCATAAGTTGTGCTTGATACAATCATGCTTTTATTTCAAAGTGGTGCGCTTGATTATGGCCATGTATATCATCCAAATTAGGTTCAAAGGGCTGAAACATTCCAGCCAAATATGGATAAAAGAACTCTTTTCAAACATGGCTGAGAAATCCCATAGTTTGTAGAGAAACATGGGTGAAAAATTCCATCCAAAGATGGTTGAAAATGTTCTTATATCATTTGAATTTTGATCAAGGAAAATATGGATAAAAGTATAATAATTATCCTGAATTATCCTCACATAAAATCACTTGAACCCTTAAAAGAAAATATAAGGCCACCGAGGAGAATCAACAACATAAGCAAGAAGCACACAAGAGGAGTCATGAAAATCGCCTCAGAGTTGACATGAAAATATAGGGCTTTATGCTTCCTCCTCTCTTGATGGTGATATGCCAAAGAAGAAGAGATGGAAGTATTAGCGATTGATGAATGTAAAAAGCTTCCCAAGCATAATGAAAAGAAGAAAGAATGATGAACCTAATTTTGCTCAAGATGTTTAACCATGTGTTGTTACATGTTATTATAACTTATTATCACTCTATATGTAGGATTGTGAATAAGGTAAATAAGGTTAATTTTTTCAATAGTGGCATCTCAAAGCATAGCACTTCACGCAAAAGGTTTTTCTCATCTTTAGAAGATGCACCCAAAGGACATTTATATGCAAACAATGTTTATTATCCTATTATTGGAGTTGGAGAAATTCAGCTAACACTTACAAATGATGGTAAGCTACTCTCAAAATTGCATTGTATGTACTCAGTATCAAACTTGATTTTGGTTCATATTATTTCTAATGTCACACTTCATGTATACGTGGTTGGAGAAAAATAAATGGCTCATGATTTCAGCAATGGTGATGTTATTGGCTCTTCAAGGGCATTATGCAATGGCTTATATTGCTTCGACACATACAAGAGTTGTCTCAAATGTCTTTCTTACACATACTTCTTCTATGGCCAATGTCGAATGTCATGTACACTTTGTTGATAACAAATCTATGGTTCATGATTTTAGCAACGGCGATGTTATTGTGATATCAAGGACATTATGCAATGGCTTGTATTGTTTGCACACATACAAGTGTTGTCTCAAATGCCTTTCTTACACATACTTCATTTCATACTACTCTTAGTGTCAAACTTTATGTACACATTGTTGATAACAAATATATGGTTCATGATTTCAATAATGGCAATTTATTGTGAGATCAAGGACATTATGCAAAGGCTTGTATTTCTTGGACACATGCAAGAGTTTTCTCAAATGTGTTTCTTACACATACTTCTTCTATGGTTGCAATGGAGTTATGGCATGCTTGTTTCCGTCATTTGAACTTCAATAGATTGCTTTACTTACAAAAGAAGGATATGGTTATTGTTTTGTCAACAACTGAGTCTATTGAAAAACATGCATGTGAAAGTTGTAAACAAGGGAGAATACATCGTGCTTCTTTTCCCAAAGATGGTGTTGCACATGCCATATGAAAATTACAACTTGTTAATAATTCAGATTATCTTTTACTTGATTGTAAATTGTAGCCAGCAATTGGCGCACAAGTTTTTTTTGATACACTAATGCTTTTATTTCAAAGTGTTGGCCTTGATTATGACCATGTATATCATTCAAATTAGGTTCAAAGAGCTAAAACATTCCAACCAAATATGGCTAAAAACGTCCAGCCAAACATGGCTGAAAAGCTCCAAAGTTTGAAGAGAAATGTGGCTGAAAATTTCCAACCAAAGATGGTTGAAAGTGTTCTTCACTGATTTGTGTACTTCTATTTGTGCGTGCTCGCTCACTCACACTCAACAAGGAAGACTCTTATACCATTTTAATTTTAATCAAGGAAAATATGGATAAAATTATAATTATTAAACTGAATTATCCTCACATAAAATCACTTGAACCCTTGGAAGGAAAAATAAAGCCACCAAGGAGAATACACAACATAAGCAAGAAGCACACAAGAGGACTCATGAAAATCGCCCGAGAGCTTACAAAATAATATCGGGCTCATTGGTTTTACTATAACGAGTGCGTCCAATGCCAACCAAATGGGCACACAAACAAACAAGCCCATCTAAAGTCATCAAGGTTATTCTACAAGGAACTATTAAGGTTGTAAATCTAGCAAGAAGTAGATTGCCTCTACTCAACTTATCCAAAGGGAAGTCATATTAGTCTTTGCCTTATCTAGTTAGTTTCTCCTTCTCTGTAGGATCAACATTATTCAACCATTTTATACTCCTCTTTGATCCTCGAGTTTCAATTGGATTGAACGTTGAATTTTTGTTTATTCTCGGGATATCTCTTGTTCCCATTCTTTGACATAATACCTCTGAGTGGAGAACAACTCTATTCTCTAAGAGTTTGAAATGTTCCCTTACCCACACCAAAATGCATCTCTCAAGCAAGCACCAATCGAGGTAAGTGAGTCCAAGATTGTTGTCCAAGTCCTCGTGTGATTTCAAATCCCTTGGATAACCGTCTTGTGGCTCTACGAATTGCCTCATTTCTCACAAGAAAACCCCAAAGATGGGGAACCAAATAGAATCACTTTGACAGATGTCCACATCCAACTTCACCCCTTACTATGATTTATCTTTAATTATGAGGCCACAGAATAGGTTGCGAGGCACTCCCAAAGGAAGCTAGCACAATCTTGGTTGTAATTGAGAATTATATTGGTGTCACAAATTGGTCTTTTGTATTGGAGATGGTTATGTGCTTGATAACCCTCTTTTGACTTCATTTTTGACCAAGAAGCTGATGCCATCCAACATAATGGCAAAGAGGAAGGGGAGCTAATGGGCACATGCCTCATTGATTGATTGAGAGGGAAGGGGGAAGAAAATTATCTATTATAGTCCATACAAGTGGTTGCATTCTCCAAGAGAGTGGACATCATCTTTGTAAAGCCTTCCTTGAGCACTAGATCACGTAAATATTGGAGTACAAAGTCTCACTCAACATTGACGTACGCTTCAAGTCAATCTTGACGAGCATGCAGTTTTGATTCAATTCATTGACATACTCCATCCCTCCACCAGTATAGATGATAGCTCTCAAGATGGACCTACGAATCATTAAACTTTCTAGTCTTTATGGATTCACTTGTCCAAGATGCCCAAATTTGGTTGCGGAGGACTTTTGATATGATCTTGTAACTATTCTAAAACATGGTTATTGGCCTCATGTTTCTTATGTAATCTTTCTCATCTATTTTTATGAATTAATTTGAGCACCCGCTCATTGAGAAACCAGGAGAGATGAAGAATTTGTTTGCAAACCTATCAAGGCTTTGGCTCTCTCCCTTGGGCAAGAACACAATCATCCTCCAACTTGTATGCCTTGATCGATTCGTCTAACCACTTTGCAATGTCAGAAAGAACTATGTATATCTAATCTTTGAGATAGCCACCATGCAATCCCAACCATGGGGGCATAGGGAAAAGAAGGAATTCTCTTTGAAGAGGCCATGGATTAAGTCATGTTTCTCTTTCTCTGAGATCTAAACTCTACCATCAATGTTCATCATCAGCATGAAATCTTTACCTTATTACTTGTCCTTAATCTTGGAAAGTGCCAAATAGAAATTCTTATTTCCTTTGCTGAACTCCTTTTTCAATCAAAGTAGTCTTGCATACAGTTTTTCCATTCTCTCCATTCTAATTACTTTCATCTCCGTTTGAGTACTTTTAATAGTTAGATGCATGGCTCTAGTAGCTTGAATTCAATTCTAGTCCATGACGCCCCAAACATAAACAACAACATCTAGATGTGTTCAATTTCTTTATGACTAGCTACAAGAAGAGGATTGACAGGTCCGCCTAGCACCATGAGGTGCTATGAACTTGCCTAAGAGCATTGGACCACACCAACATAAGTAATTCGTCGAAAAGCATAATCAATCCCAAAACTCTATCGAAGCATAATGCCTATTTCTTATCATCCCCTTTGGGGATCACACCCTTGCACCCCTCCCCCCTAAAAATGTTGTCAAGGTTCTTGACCATGTTGATATTATCCACCATGACCACCAATGGAGGAAGACCTTTGAGAGAATCTCAATGCATCCTACAATCCTTCTTAAAGTTACACGGATAGAGGCAATAATGACCAATCCATGAGAAAAATCTTTTGAGCAAGTGACCCATCTCGACCCATCCCTCTCTTCCCTTGCCTATCTTTCCCCTTTATGTGGCTTCTAATCTTTTCCAAGTTGGGTGCTTGGTCCGAGGGGTGTTTGTTTCTAATGAGTTGCAATGTGGTTTGCAAGGGGATCGTAACAAGGAAGGTAACATGTTGCAAACACATTGGCAACCGGTTGGAGTTGCAAACCCAAATTTGCAATAAAGGTGTGTATGAATCTTTGTTTGCCCTTCGTTTTTTATTATTTTCAAATTCTAGGTATCATAGGTGCATATATCCTCTAAAAATGCTCGAATAATCTAAAAAACAAGAAACATAATACAAAAAAATTTATACACATTACATGTTACTCATCATCGCTTGAGAATTGAGCAATCAACTTTTCATAGCCGATGGTCCATGCCAAATTTGAAGTTCATATCCCGAAGCATTAAATGTGACTTGTTGTGTGCAAGATCACTAGATGGAACATTATACTTAGTGAGTCTCTTGAAGAACGCCTTAAAGTAAAGAATTAAAATATCCTTCTAGTTCAAATGAATTGATTCTTTAACCAGAAAAGTTGGCCATATCAATGTCAATCACTCTTTCGCCTTTTTTCCTATTAGTTGCAAGAGATGTTACCATAAGAACTAAAACTAGTTTCGGAGTAGTTATTAACAAGTTCTAAAAAGTTTGTTTCCTCAAATGGCCAAAAAGGATTCAGTGTTTACTTATGAACTAAAACCTATGAAAGTTGTTGAGATAGACATTGACAATATTGATTCTCACAAAGACTCATCCATGAGTGCAAGGGTACTGGGATTTCAACATCTCTTCCAGTACACACATAGAGAAGAGATTGCTTGAATCTCCTTCTGACCATAGCATCCATATATCCTTCTCCCAAGGGATGCATGCACTATGTTTTGGTTATAAGACTAAGCTTACACTTTGGTCTTATTTCCCTAAACTTGGGCTATCTTCATGGAGCAACTAGAGATTGGAAGTTGTAAAGAATCCTTTTAGTTCAACAAAGGACTCAAGATTCACATGTGTTTTGGAGCTATATGTTCCCCCCAGGATTACTCCAGTTTAGATCTATACAATGATTTGCTTCAAGCTAGTCTTCTTCAATATTTAATTCAGCATGCATATTCAAAGGGCACATACTACCATGAAATGGTAGATACTTAGAGCTCAATTTCAACCAAAACATCAATTATTGGGGTACATTTAGCATGCTACTGTCATGCTTACATGCATACGGGTAAAAAAAAGAGTTTAACTCCCTGCCAAATGACCTCAAAAGTGGATCAATCAGATGTTAAGATCATAATTTTAAGCACTGACTTGAAAACTACTATCATCCATTCAACTCAAGGAACAAAAGAAATAGATTTGAAGGATGAAAACAAAGGATGAGAGATAACGAAATCAAAATGACAAAAAAATTGGGTAGTGTTGGAGAATCAAACTTCTGCATGAATGAATATCAAGAAAATCGATTCAATAGTTCTTGATATGCAACTGTTTGTTTTGTTTGTTTCCCTTGTACGTACATACATATGAGCTTTTCACAAACTGCTTTAACATCTTCAATCCTTTTAAGTGAAGTTCTTTCAATTGAGACTTGCATATCTTTTTCATTAAGTGCATACCATATCCTTTCTCGTGGAGGTCTTTCTTTGTAAATCCAGCATCTTGCTATATGGTTGCTTGAAGTCCCTTCAGTTCCTTCATTCTCAATACACTGACAGCTCCCATCTTTGATTTCCTCTAAAGCAGCCACTGATGTTGACCTTAACCAACTCTGAAGGAAAGAGTCTTTCTGATCTCAACAAAGGCAACAGCACCCACCCCCCAGAAGAAGAAAAATGGTAAGTTCTTCTGATCTTGAATGGAAAAATAAACAGTCAATTATGATTGAGAACCTTGGACAAAAAGTCTTGAAGCTGTTCATAATCTTGAATTTCCACCAATCTTAATCCATGCAAACATGTATCTGTAAGCTACCATCAAGAATAAAATTGGTAAAACTCTAGATTTCCTCGCTCTTATTCCACAGCTCATATGTTCATAATATACAAAACAACTACTCATTCAAGGCAACCATGTATTTGTAAGTTGATGGATCAGCTTCTGAAACAATTACAATTTCTCAAATTTAGTTTAGTTCCCCATCTTGAAGGTAGTAGATTAATTGTTACAGCCACCTCTTTGCTTATCTGGAACAACTAGTGCTCATGCTGCTTGTATCCGAATTTTGGAATTTTTTGAGTCTCTCAGTAACAGAAGCATGATACTATAGACAGATGTAGACCTGACAGGTACATAACACGCTTCACTAAATAGAACAGAAGAAGAAGCTAGACAAAAATAGACACAAGCATTCTGTAGAAGTGTAGGCATACCATGGCATTGCATGGATAGGATTGGATTTGTTAAGGAAGAGATTGCCCAAAGCATGACAAACATTCCATTGCACCTGTAGAGTTATCGCTTGTGCGAATGGGAAGGTCATCTTTGCACAACTAATGCTATTGCTAAACACACTTTTGTGAAACAAAAACCTTGACATTGTCTGTTGTAACACAAGAGATCAAAGCCTGCACAACCCTTTCCAGCAAACTCCCTTTTCCAAGCGGATTGGTACAATCCACTGTTGTTACATGTATACTTGTATCGTCAGTACTGAAGTTAACTACTCTTCTTAGATTTCCAAGGGCTCTCACAGCATTTGCTCGACCTGTGAAGAAGGTGATTTAATTCATACCATGAATCTCTCGCCACAGTTGAATGAAATCAGCTAAAAGTTAAACGGATGGTTAACTTCAGAAAGGTTAAATTTAGAAGGATGTTGTTATACAGAAGCTTAGATCAATCTATCAATCTATCTATCTATCTATCTACCTATCTATCTATCTATCTATCTATCTATCTACCTACCTACCTACCTGTCTGTCTTTCTGTCTTTCAGAATTTCTTTCTATCCTCTATGTAGCAAATTTATATTTCTTCTCCAAATAACTTTAGAAATTCTATCCGAATCCTTCATGCATCCTTTCCTACATATTCAAATGTATCAGGTGTGATGAAGCCTTGTAGGCATCAATTTTGTGAATATTTTTTGCAAGGCTAAACATAGCTCTTTCATGTATAATGGATGGGATGGATAAACGGTTCCTTAACAGCTTTGGTACAAGTGTTGCCAAACAGTTCTAACAGATATGAATTGTTTATATTGATCGTCTGCACATTGTAAATCCATAATCATGGATGTAAAATCTTTAATCAGCTGATAAATTGATAAGACTATCATATGATGTGATTTAGTGTAATTACAACCTCACAAGAAATTTAGAGTATAAACTTCAAGCTCCATGTCCACAGATGTCATGCCTCAAGCTCCCTTTCATCCTCAACCCCCTCTCATTATCATGTGTAAAAACCAAGGGAAGAATCAATCATAAGTTCTCCAGTCTTACCATGACTATCGGCCCACCCTAAACCACTCTATTATTTTCCTTAACCTCTCAAATTATCAGTCATATCCCTCAAGTTTTCAAATGATGCCTTATGCATAGAAGAAAAAACAACATCACCATAAGCACCAAAACTCATATGTCTGCCACATTCCAATCCCTAATAAATTTATCACACATAAAATTTGTATTCTTTGGTAATCATCAACATGATACAATAAAGAAAGCCTCTAATGAAGTTTTGAGACTTTCACACATAAAGCCCTTCAATTCGAAGATATTGATTGATCATAGTAGTTTGAGCCTTGGGGTTACTCCTTGTAACGAAAAATGCAAATGGTCATGACTGCCAAAATGAGCCCAGATTATATCATTCCATTCAAAGCTCTTGAAAGGTTATGATAGAGCTCATAATTGGGCTTTTCCATTAGTGTTCAAGATGCTTACAAATGCTGTTAAAAAATAATAATAACAAAAATTAAATTAAAATCATATTGTTATATTTCCTCGATTGACAAGCATATACTCCCTTGCATGATGGCATTTCTTCCAAATGCAGGTTAAGGAAAATGTAAGCTAAGGCCTATATAGTAGGCTAAATTTCTATATGAAGTGCACACTAGAAAATATGCTCGTTTCCCACTATTTTCCATCTGCCTGGATTATATGGAGAATCTGCAAGCTCCTCTTTGGCAGACACAATGATACCATCAATGAAATAAGTTTTGTATCCCTCTTATTTTGTGAATCTTTTCTGCAAAGGCTAAACATAGCTCTTTCATGCATAATGCATGGATAAACAGTTCTTTAACTGTTGGAGTTAGACGTCTGCGGAAGCACGCGAACAGCACAAGGAAGAAGAAGAAGCTTGGAGCACAAACACACAATACTGAATGTATTACTAGAGAATGTACAAAGATTAGTAGCCCATTAGGGCAATAGGCGTATATACAAGCCGGGGGAAAAAAACCTCCTAAAGAGGGCAAAAAGTGCCCCAGCGGTCCTAGTGTGTTCACACACATCACTACCTAAATATATCAACAAATCCCCCCTGGGAGTGATGCGATGAACAAGGAGCTGGCACTCATGTATAAGGAAGTGCCAAGCTATGTGGAAATCACTCCACAAAAGGAAGTAAGCCCAAAGCTTCAAACTTCTCCCTAGGCAGAACCTTCGTGAAAAGGTCTGCAATGTTCTCCTGCGTGGGCACATATGCCAAGCTGATCTCCCCAGCAGAGAACCTCTCCCTAACATAGTGATAATGCACCTCAATGTGCTTAGTGCGAGCATGGAACACAGGGTTCCTCGCAACTGCTAATGCGCTCTGACTGTCACTGAAGATGGTGGTGGCAGAAGACTGGCCAACACCCAAATCAGCCATAAGAAGTTTGAGCCACACACACTCAACAGTCGCTGTGAAAGCTACCCTATACTCAGCCTCACAACTGGAAGTGGCCACAGTAGGCTGCTTCTTCCTCAACCAAGATATACATGAGCTACCAAGCATGAAGCAAAAACCACTGGTGGACACACGAGTGTCATAGCAACCAGCCCAATCTGAGTCAGAAAAAGCATGCAAATCTGGCGGTAGTGATCCCCCCTTGGGATAAAACAACCCAAGTAGCCAAGTACCACTCAAGTAGCGAAAGATGCGCTTAACGGCCTTCCAATGCGTGACTCCTGGGCAATGCATAAACTTGCTCATCTCTGAGAAAGCAAATTGAATATCTGGCCGAGTAATGCATAAGTAAATCAAGCATCCAACTGCCTAGTGATAGAGAACAGCATCAAATGCATCTCAAGCATCATGAAGACTCAATCGTAAACCTGTCTCCATAGGAGTGGCAATAGGCTTATAATCTTCAAGGCCAAAACGTTGCAATAATGTGTCAATATATTTCGTTTGACACAAAGCCATTCCACTATCAACTTGCATAAACTGAATGCCCAAATAGTGATGCAAATACCCCAAATCAGACATCTCAAATGAGGCATGCAAATCAGCCTTAAAATCAGCAATATGCTTCTCAATAGGACCAGTGAGCAGCATGTCATCAACATAGACAACAATGATCAGAAGCACATCATTAGCACGCTTAACATATAAGGTGCTCTCAGTTGGACTGTTCTCAAAACCATGTGCAATCAGATAGGCATGTATCTTCTCATACCAAGCACGTGGTGCTTGCTTTAAACCATATAATGCCTTCATTCACTTGCATACCTGGTTTTCATGCCCTTTCTGCACAAAGCCACGGGGCTGAAAAACATACACTTCTTCATGCAAGTCACCATTCAGAAATGTTGTTTTAATGACCAACTGATATACATTCCAACCATGATGGGCTGCAAGTGCACAAATACTCCGAACAGTAGTCATACGGGATGTAGGTGCAAAGGTCTCATCAAAATCAATGCCTCTTTCCTGCGCATAACCCTTTGCAACAAGCCTAGCCTTATACCTGTCAACTGTACCATCAGGTTTACGCTTCAGCTTGTATACCCACTTAGTGCGAATGGCCTTCTTGCCAGGAGGCAAATCACATAAAGACCATGTACCATTCTTCATTATAGCATCATATTCAGATTGCATAGCACCCATCCAATTTTTTGAATTCTGTGCTTCATCAAAAGAAGCAGGCTCATTCTCATCACATAGACTAGATGCAGCCATAGCATAGCAATCTGACGCAAAGGAGGCACTATGAGAGCCTGAACGAGTACGATATGACAAAGGTGCATCTAATTTGCTGTCACGCAAAGTCTGCACAAGCCATTTTGGCATAGTTTTTGCCTGCTCAATATCAGCTCTCTCATCAACAAGTGCATCATGTAAATCTGCATCAAAAATGGAATGATCTGCATCATGATATGAATCCCGCAAAGGCTGAGAAGTTGCGTCATTAGGACCAACACTAGACTATCCACCTGTAAAAAGAGGCATCAAAGTATCATACATGTCTTTGGAGCTAACAGATGTCTCCTTAGTACATGAAAGCAATGCCTGAATAGCATCTTCCACAAAGACAACATCACGGCTAACCAGAATGCGTTTAGTCTGTGGATGATGCAGACGATAGCCTTTACTTTCAGAACTGTACCCAACAAAAATACATTTTACTGCCTTATCATCAAATTTTCTGCGATGTTGTTCAGGCACTAGTGCATATGCCAAACAACCAAAAACACGCAAATGAGCAACAGATGGCTTGCGGTCATGCCAAGCACATATGGAGTGATAGATTGCAGCGCTTTAGTGGGACACCTATTCAGTACATATGCTGCACACATGACAACCTCAAGCCAAAAACTATGAGGTAAAGCCTGACTCTTGACCATACACCTCGCCATCTCCATGAGAGACCTGTTCTTCCGTTCAGCAACTCCATTCTGTTTAGGTGTACAAGGCACTATACACTGGTGTTTTATCCCACGTTCAGCCAGAAATGCATTAAAATCAGAAGACATATATTCCCCCCCTCGATCAGAACGGAGGGTGCCCATTTTACATGCTGACAGATTCTCAGCCAAAACCAAAAACTGTTTGAAGCACATGAACACTTCGGACTTTGCCTTGAGTGGATATACCCATGCATTCTTGGAAAAATCATCAATGAAAGTCATGAAGTAAAGGTAATTTCCAAAAGAGGGTGTCTGCATAGGACCACAGACATCACTATGTACAAGCTGCAATTTCTGCGTAGCCCGAACTGAACCATCTTTTGGAAAGGAGGAACGCTGCATTTTGCCCAAAATACAGCCTTCACATACATGTTTTCTAGGTGTCTCAAGCTTGGGCAAAGAAGACACTATATCAGATTTCTATAGGCGTAGCAAACTAGCAAAATTCAGATGACCAAAGCGTGCATGCCAAAGCTTTGCATCTGAGATAGCCTGAGAATCATGAACTGCACATGCTGAATCATTCACAGATCTTTTATAGTCTATGATCTTATACAGCCCATGACATAAAATGCCAGAAGCAATAATAACATCGCCATTTGACAGATCATGCACTATACATCTGTCATCAACAAATTTCACAACCAAGCCAATCTTGGCTAATGCAGAAACTGATTACAAATTCTTCTTGATCCCTGGCACAAATAAAGCATCTGACAAGGTGAAAGAACTACCATCAACAGTAGTCAGAATGATCTTACCAACTCCCATAACAGGATAAGAGGAGTTGTTGGCGCATGTGACAGTATTCCTTGTAGGGGCAGGCTCGAGTGAAGAGAAGAAACTGTGCTGCGAGGTAATATGTTTGGTCACCCCACTGTCAAAGTACCAAACATCTGAGTCCACTACAGACATGCACTGCTCATGAGAAGATGGGTCAAAACTACAAACAGTAGTAAACCCCCATTCTTCTTCCTGCACAAGATTAGCAGACTCTGTTTTTGGTGTAGAGGCTTCTGCAACAACCATTCCAGCCTCCTTTTTCTTTGCCTCTTTTGCAGCGAGTTTTGGACATTTCTTTATGATATGATCATTCCCTTTACAGTACTTGCAAAACAATTTCTGCTTTTCTGATCTCTTCTCATCTTTATCCTGGTTTTTCGAATGTGTAGCATTTGCAGATTTCTGCTTACTAGTAGAAGAGCTCCATTTTCCTTTGCCCTTCTGACTAGCGAGGAAAGCTTGATCTGCGACACGCATAATGGACCTGTTCTGCCTCGACTGATCTTCCTGCAACAGAACAGAGACTAACTCCTCAAATGATAAGGCATTTGGATTGCCTTTCATCATCAACCGAAGAGTAGAAGCAAAACTCTGATATGAATTAGGAAGACCATTCAGAACGGTCTGCACAAGTGAGCTATCTGGTATAACCTCATCAACAGAAATCAACTGTTCCTTCAAGTCTTTGATCTTCGTTAGGAAACTGTCCATAGAATCACCTTCATTCATGTGCTCACTCTCCAACTGTTTTCGGAGGTAAGCAACACGAGCCTCATTCTCAGCTTGGTACAATGTGATAAATGTATCCCAAGCATCCCTAGCTGTTCTGCAAGAGCGAATATGAGGAATAATGGCACGTTTGACAGACAAAGCTATCAATGCATGTGCTTGGGCATCTCTACCATCCCAACGAGTCTGCTCTGCAGTAGGTGCAGCAGAAACAACAGCACGAACAGGAATCTTCACAACATCAGCTTGGACACCATCTTCATGAGCTCCAACACCTGTATTTGCAGTACCTGTTGTTATAGGTATAACAGGACGTCTTTCAACACCCTGCACAATGTTCCACAACCCTTTTGCAACCAATACATGTCGCATCATATAAGCCCACAAAGGGTAGTTGGTACCATCCAACTTATCCTCAACAGCCAACATACGGAATACATCACTGCTTTCAGCCATGGCCGGTGACTAAAATACCTTGATGCAGAAAATTCGCTGTATCTCAAAAACTTGAACGGAATTGCCCAGACGAGTTGTGCTAAACCTATAGCAGACTTCGAGGCGCTTATACTGGCGAACAAAAACTGGTATATACCTTTGGCACAAAAAGACAAAATAGCCTGCACAAGCACTGTGATAGTGCATTCGGAGGTCAAAACGAGCTCAGATCGCGATTTCGGCACCACAGAGCGAATCAATTTTGATCTGTGAAACACCCTATGTAATAGGACTCTTTATATATGGTTGCGTAGAGATGGGAAAACCGAAGTGGTAAATCACGTACTTGAAGATATGCCGCATATGCATTTGTATTTAAGATCATTACAATACCATGTCAATCAATAGATTCCAATATGTGTATGTGAACGCATCTTTACCCATGTACGTGTGCACATAATATCATTTGAAAATATGAAAAATTGATTATTCCATGTGAACCTAAAAATTGTAGTGTGAAATCATTGATATGAAAACCAAACTTTATTGCTAAAATTGTGGAAAAAGAAGAAGGTAAACAAAAAGTAATAGGCAGGATATAAATAAAAAACAAAGTCTATCACTTACTTTACGTAAAAAGCAACTCAACGTGAGGCTAAAAATAAAACTAGAAGATTGCACTTTTAAAAGAACAAAAAAAGGCATGCAGAAGAACGCACGAACATACAGGTGTATGGAGCGCTGTTGTTCGTAGGAATCTTGAGAGAGAGCGAGGGGAGTGTTTAGCGGCATCTTCAGACATGACATGACTAGAAACAATATGTAGAGCATAGGTCTGATGTAGATATAGAATATGAACGTCTATCGATGAAGATCAGAGAACACGGTTTCGTTCGTAGAACAGATTGTTGAATCCAAAGGAGATTGTTGAATCCAAAGGAGCATGAGGAATGTGGTAGTGTCTACGTTGCAGACATGCATAAGATTCAGGGTTTGAAGGGACTCCACTTGGCGGAGGAAGGCCGATTCATGCATGATGTGCAGCAGAAGGAATTCACGCATTATTTTTACTAGGAACGGAGGTCTCTCTCGGGAAGGCAGGAAGACAACGCCTGTGCTGTCAGAGTTGAAATTCTGCAGCTAAAATTAACAGAAATCACCACATCTGATTGCGCACGTTTTACAATACTATTCAAATAAAGATCAAAGCAGATTTTGAGTGCGAGTGCTCATACTACTAAGGAGTTTTGACAGAAGCAGGCAGGTTATCATCATGGTGATTTCTGGGAAGGTTTTTCTTTGTGATAATCTGATGCAACAACAGGACAACCATTACGAATCTGCTATGCTCACATACATTGGGAGTTATTCATGGGAAGGTCGCACTCTGATTTTTCTCGAGCATTCGAGTTAGGCAAATCGGGGACATTACAGAGCGAAGAGAGTCTTCTCATGTGCAGAGGTCTTTCATAGAAGTGATGAATTCAACAGAGTAGAGGATTCATGATGGCCTTGCCCAACGACGATAACTCCTGTGGAAGGGAATATGAAGGAAGGATAATTTTTGAGCCATACTAGTCAACTCTTTCTATGCGCTCAAAGTTCCATCAAAACTGAGGATAAGGATTGAAATTATATGATCTATATTACCCGGCGATCTTTTGAGAAAATCTCAGTGTCTTTTGACAAGTATGCTATTGACCATCAACAGGCTGTGGTACACAACTTCATCATTGAATGCAAGAGAACCGCTCGGCTCAGACTCTTATTCTTCATCGTTCCCCAAGATCCACAAATTCTACGCTCTTTGATCTAGAAGCATGTTCTGATATGGGAAACAAAGTCTTGAAGAATGAACTTTGCAAATTCACATCTATTGTTGAAACACGATTTCATGTTTCCTAAGGACATAACCATTTCCTCAATCGGATTTCTTATGCAATTATTTATATGATCAATTCTTTGTCTTCTTCTCACGTGAGAGGAGTGGAAAAGAGGAGTTGACGGTGCTGATATATACTTGCCACTATTGGAGGAGGCCAACGATGTTCATCAGATCACTTAGTCAACTGGAGCTAGTCATGGAAAGTGGGATCTACATGGAGGAGCAGACGACCTCATCGATTAAGGATTGGATGATGATATACTAAAGATTATTAGATGCTGAGATGAATATACATTGAAAAACTTTGACAGTGATGCTATTTTTATGATCGGTTTTGTTGAAAGATATTTATTTTTGGGCATGCGGATTTAAAGAAGTGACCATGCAAGGTTCCTCTATCTATATTCAAGGAGGAGTAGATGAATGATCCATGAGAATGTGATTGAGAGTGTGATTGAGAGTGAGAGTGTGATTGAGAATGAGAATGAGAATAACATTGCAATTATTATTGTATAATCACATGATTATGATAATGATTCAGATTGAGATTGTGAGTGAGAGTGTGATTGAGAGTGTGATTGAGAGTGCGAGTGTGAATGAGATTGTGATAGCTCGGGGGTGGTCGGGAGGTCGAACTTCTTCAAGAAGCTATTTTGCAAAGTTATGGTATCAAGAAGGAAGAGGCTTCATCCAGAAGCTATTGATGTAATTGGAATTTGACATCTTAAGATTCAAAAGATAAGATCTCTTTATTCATATATATAAATATGTCTCATTTAGATACTTTTTCTAATTTATTCTTTTGATAATAATGACTAATGTTGCTTTAATCTTTTGGTATGTCTGAGTGCCCGTCTTTATGAGGAACGCTACAAGTGGTATCAGAGCGGAGTTGGATTCCGGGACAAGATGCAAGCTTTGAACAAGAAGGTGGAAGAGCAAGACGAACTTATTCAGAAACTTCTTCGAGAATTGAGCAAAGAAAGACGTGAAAAGAAAGCACACGGCTTCACTATGCAAACTTAGCAAGATAAGTGCTTCCATTATTTTCTTCATGTGCACGAATTGTGTTTGCTATTCTTCATTTGACGAATGATCTCAATAAAAACTAGCACTAATAGTATCCGTTCTCCCCAAACTCTGAGGATAGAGTTCTTCAAAGAGGGGAAGAATGTAATAGGACTCTTTATATATGGTTGCGTAGAGATGGGAAAACCAAAGTGGTAAATCACGTACTTGAAGATATGCCGCATATGCATTTGTATTTAAGATCATTACAATACCATGTCAATCAATAGATTCCAATATGTGTATGTGAACGCATCTTTACCCATGTACGTGTGCACATAATATCATTTGAAAAGATGAAAAATTGATTATTCCATGTGAACCTAAAAATTGTAGTGTGAAACCATTGATATGAAAACCAAACTTTATTGCTAAAATTGTGAAAAAAGAAGAACGTAAACAAAAAGTAATAGGCAGGATATAAATAGAAAACAAAGTCTATCACTTACTTTACGTAAAAAGCAACTCAACGTGAGGCTAAAAATAAAACTAGAAGACTGCACTTTTAAAAGAACAAAAAAAGGCATGCAAAAGAACGCACGAACGTACAGGTGTATGGAGCGCTGTTGTTCGTAGGAATCTTGAGAGAGAGCGAGGAGAGTGTTTAGCGGCATCTTCAGACATGACATGACTAGAAACAATATGTAGAGCATAGGTCTTATGTAGATATAGAATATGAATGTCTATCGATGAAGATCAGAGAACACGGTTTCGTTCGTAGAACAGATTGTTGAATCCAAAGGAGCATGAGGAATGTGATGGTGTCTACGTTGCAGACATGCATAAGATTCAGGGTTTGAAGGGACTCCACTTGGGGGAGGAAGGCCCATTCATACATCATGTGCAAGAGAACGAATTCACGCATTATTTCTAGCACGAACGGAGGTCTCTCTTGGGAAGGCAGGAAGACAACGCCTGTGCTGTCAGAGTTGAAGTTTTGCATCTAAAATTAACGAAAATCACCACATCTGATTGTGCACGTTTTACAATACTATTCAAACAAAGATCGAAGCAGATTTTGAGTGCGAGCGCTCATACTACTAAGGATTTTTGACAAAAGCAGGCATGTTATCATCATGGTGATTTCTGGGAAGGTTTTCCTCTGTGATAATCTGATGCAATAGCAGGACAACCATTGCGAATCTGCTATGCTCACATACACTAGGAGTTATTCATGGGAAGGTCACGCTCTGATTTTTCTGGAGCATTCGAGTCACGCAAATCGGGGACGTTACAGAGCGAAGAGAGTCTTCTCATGTGCAGAGGTCTTTGATAGAAGTGATGAATTCAACAGAGTAGAGGATTCATGATGGCCTTGCACAAGGACGATAACTCTTGTGGAAGGGAATATGAAGGAAGGATAATTTTTGAGCCATACTAGTCAACTCTTTCTGTGCGCTCAAAGTTCCATCAAAACTGAGGATAAGGATTGAAATTATATGATCTATATTATCCGACGATCTTTTGAGAAAATCTTAGTGTCTTTTGACAAGTATGCTATTGACCATCAACAGGCTGTGGTACACAACTTCATCATTCAATGCAAGAGAACCGCTCGGCTCAGACTCTTATTCTTCATCGTTCCCCAAGATCCACAAATTCAACGCTCTTTGATCTAGAAGCATGTTCTGATATGGGAAACAAAGTCTTGAAGAATAAACTTTGCAAATTCACATCTATTGTTGAAACACGATTTCATGTTTCCTAAGGACATAACCATTTCCTCAATCGGATTTCTTATGCAATTATTTATATGATCAATTCTTTGTCTTCTTCTCGCGTGAGAGGAGTGGAAAAGAGGAGTGGACGGTGCTGATATATACTTGCCACTATTGGAGGAGGCCAACGATGTTCATCAGATCACTTAGTCAACTGGAGCTAGTCATGGAAAGTGGGATCTACATGGAGGAGCAGACGACCTCATCGATTAAGGATTGGATGATGATATACTAAAGATTATTAGATGCTGAGATGAATATACATTGAAAAACTTTGACAGTGATGCTATTTTTATGATCGGTTTTGTTGAAAGATATTTATTTTTGGGCATGCGGATTTAAAGAAGTGACCATGCAAGGTTCCTCTATCTATATTCCAGGAGGTTTAGATGAATGATCCATGAGAATGTGATTGAGAGTGTGATTGAGAGTGAGAGTGTGATTGAAAATGAGAATGAGAATGACATTGCAATTATTATTGTATAATCACATGATTATGATAATGATTCAGATTGAGATTGTGAGTGAGAGTGTGATTGAGAGTGTGATTGAGAGTGCGAGTGTGAATGAGATTGTGATAGCTCGGGGGTGGTCGGGAGGTCGAGCTTCTTCAAGAAGCTATTTTGCAAAGCTATGGTATCAAGAAGGAAGAGGCTTCATCCAGAAGCTATTGATGTAATTGGAATCTGACATCTTAAGATTCAAAAGATAAGATCTCTTTATTCATATATATATGTCTCATTTAAATACTTTTTCTAATTTATTCAATTGATAATAATGACTAATGTTGCTTTAATCTTTTGGTATGTCTGAGAGCCCGTCTTCATGAGGAACGCTACACCCTGAGTATGCTCACAAATTTCGTGCGAATTTGAGACTACAAACAGAGGAGTGTGGACGGCACCCTAGATGAAGCGACGACCTGCTCTGATACCAATTGTTGGAGTTAGACGTCTGCGGAAGCACACGAATAGCACAAGGAAGAAGGAGAAGCTTGGAGCAAAAAAACACAATACTGAATGTATTACTAGAGAATGTACAAAGATTAGTAGCCCATTAGGGCAATAGGCGTATATAAAAGCCAGGGGAAAAAAACCTCCTAAAGAGGGAAAAAAGTGCCCCGGCGGTCCTAGTGTGTTCACACACATCACTACCTAAATATATCAACATTAACAGCTTCTGTACCAGCATTGCCAAACACTACTGCCAGATATGAATTGTTTATATTGATCGTCTGCACATTGTACATCTGCTATCATGGAGTGAAATCTTAAATCACCTCAAAATTTGATAAGACAATCATATGAGATGACTTAGTGTAATTATAACCTTACAAAAAATTTAGAGTATAAACATCAAGCTCCACGTCCACACATGTTATGCCTCAACCCCTTTCATCCTCAACCCCCTCTCATTATCATGTACAAAAACCAAGGGAAGAATCAATCATAAGTTCTCATGTCTTACCATGACTATCGACCCACCCTAAACCACACTATTATTGTCCTTATCCTCTAAAATTATAAGTCATATCCCTCAAGCTTTCGAATGATGTCTTATGCATAGAAGAAAAACCAACATCACCATAGGCAAAAAGAACCAAAACTCGTATGTCTGTCAAATTCGAATCCCTAATAAATTTATCACATATAGAACTTTTATTCTTTGGTAATCAATGTGATCAACATGACACAAAAAAGAAAGCCTTTAATGAAGTTTTGAGACTTTCACACATAAAGTCCTTCACTTCGAGGATATTGCTTGATCATAGTAGTTTGAGCCTTGGGTTTACACCTTGTAATGAAAAATGCAAATGGTCATGACTGCCAAAGACAGCCGAGATTATATCATTCCATTGAAAGGTCTATGATAGAGCACATCATTGGACTTTTCCATATAGTGTTCAAGATGCTAACAGATGTTGTTAAAAAATAATAATAACAAAAATTAAAATAAAATCGTATTGTCCTATTTCATAAATTCACAAGCATATACTCCCTTGCATGATGGCATCTCTTCCAAATGTAGGTTAAGGAAAATGTAAGCTAATGCCTATATATAAGGTTAAATTTCTCTATGAAGTGCACACTAGAAAATATGCTCTTTTCCCAGTATTTTCCATCTACCTGGATTATATAGAAAATCTGCAAGTTCCTCTTTGGCAGACACAATGATACCACCATGAAATAGGTTTTGTATCCCTCCTAAATTTTTTGAAGAAGCAAATAAGCATAGGGAATGGATTGAAGCCATGGATGATGAAGTCAAAGCAAAATGATATGTGGTCATTGGTGCCAATAACAAAGGACATGAAAGTCATTGGCAACAAATGGGTATACAAGGTAAAGATGCATGCAGATGGGAGCATCTCTAGGTATAAAGCAAGGCTGGTTGCCAAAGGTTTTCCTCAAACCTATGGCATAGACTTTGAGGAGACATCCAGTCTAGTAGCTAAGATGTCCACCATCAGAAGTTTGATTGCAATTTCAGCCTCAGAAGGTTTGAAGATGTACCAGTTGGATGTGAAGAATGCTTTCCTAAATGGAGATCTTGAAGAGGAAGTCTTCATGGACCAGCCCCAAGGCTTTGAAGATGAGAGATTTCCACATCATGTTTGTAGGCTAAAGAAGGAAATTTATGGACTCAAGCAAGCCCCAAGAGCTTGGAACCAAAGACTTGTGGACTACTTGGTAAAATGTGGATACAATCAGAGTCATGCAGACCCATCACTCTTTGTGAAGAAGAAAGGTAGCAAAATTTTTTTCATTTGTATATACGTTGATGATTTGATCATTACAGGGGATGATGAAGCCAACATCAAGGACATAAAGAGGACGCTTGGATGTGAGTTTAAAATCTCAGATTTAGTGATTTTAATGTACTTCATTGGGATTGACGTACTATATAAAGAGGAAGGTATATACTTGATGCAAAGGAAATACATTCTTGATCTTTTGAAGATGTTTGGCTTGTGTGATTGCAAGCCCATTTCAAATCCATTAGAAGTAAATGTTAAACTAAGTGCTCATGAAGGTGAAGAAGTGAAGGATGTGACCATGTATAGGTCAATAATTGGTTCGCTCTTGTATGCCACTATGACAAGACCTGATATTGCATCAAGAGTACCTCATCTTGTTACAGCCAAAGGGGTACTTAGGTACCTCAAAGGATGAGTGAATGAAGGTCTATAGTATCCATTTGATGATGGATTAAATGTACAAGCTTATTGTGATGCTGATTGGGCAGGTTCCAAAGATGACAGGAGGAGCACTAGTGGATATGTTATCATGGCAGGGAAGAAGACCACCTCATGGATGTGAAATAAACAACCAACCGTGGCTCTTTCATCCACCGAAGCTCAGTATAGAGGCTTAGCACAAGTCTCATGTGAGCTTATATGGCTTAAGAAGTTGTTTGTTGATCTTGATTTGCAGGTTAAACAAGTACCTATTTTTTTTGACAACATAAGTAGCATATGCTTGGCTCAAAATCCGGTGTCCCATGCAAGGTCGAAGCATATAGAAGTGCATTACCACTTTATTCGAGAGAAGATCATGTCAAAGGATGTCAAGGTGGAGCATGTCAATACAAGGGACCAATATGCATATATGTTTACCAAAGCATCCATTGGAATGAAGGACCTAGGCATTGAGACTTGAGGAGGAGTGCTGAAAATCAAGTCTCAATCATGCAAAAAGGCTCAACCATGAGTTTTGCAAGTGGACCAATAAAAAATGAGGAACCAAAGTCATGGAATAAAGTTAGAAGCTCCACCAAACTCAATCAAATTCAAATCTCATCAAATCAGCCACCAAAAAGTGCACCTACACTGATTGGTGGGTCGTTAGCTAGATTATAGGAAAAGTAAAACTCTATATAAGCATCATCCCACATTTGTTTCTTGAGTTTTATGCATTGCAAATGTTTCCCACTTATTTTAGTGAAGTCATAAACTCCAGCAAGCAGCCCACTTGCTTGCTTACCTCATTTTCTCATGATTTTGCTCCTCTCTATCTAGAGGTGTAGTTAGGCTTTTCCAAATCTTATTGTACCAGATTGGAGAGCATTTTTTTCTCTCTCATTGTACTCATGTTTGTTTATTTCAATCTTTATTTGTTCTCTCATATTGTGCCCTGAACTTTGCCAAAGTTTCAAGTTATTTGGCTGAGTGAGTTGTGAGAAATTGTCAACTTTGTGAAGGTATATCTCAGCACATAGGCAGAGAGGGTTGCAAACAGGTAGCCTATTTTGCAGAGGGTGGTTCTCCCATTTGGAATGATTTAAAGCTTTTTGGGTAGCTCTTAGAGTCTACTACAAGTTTGTAGAATTTGATTTTAAGTCTCTATACTAGTGCAGAGAGAAAATCAGAACAGTGAGCATAATTCACTACTTATGGACCTAGTGTTTTTTTGCATTCGGATGTTAGAATCATCCCCCATAAATTAAGCAAAGCAAGTATCTAGTATTGCCAAAGACGAAATACCCATAGACGTATCGAGCATGATCCTATAGACAATTAACTTCTTTAAATTTTTCATCAATCCCATTTTTACTAAGACATTACGGAATTTCTTGTCACAAGAGTATATCCTCAAAATTTCTAGCAAAAGAGGAAAAAAAAGGGAAGACATTTTTTGTTCAAAAACAAGTCATTCTTCTTAATGTCTAAACAAGCCTTACAATTATAGCCTAGACAAGATTTTACACGTGTATTCATCCTAGTGAAGTAATACATTTGCAAGCGTCATCCCATAGGGATAATAATCTCAAGGAGAAAGATTTGGCACACAAACACTTTCATAAGTTATCACAATGATATCTTTTTCTTTAAGAATATGTGATACATGTCAACCGTGTGCTCCTTGATCTCCAAAGCAAGACTATCAATCTATGGTGATCTCCCCAAGTTCATAACCCTTTAAGCAATGGGATATCAACTTCATTAGAACCATCAATTCAATGACACAACCAAATAACTGAAGGCATACATGATTGTTTTTTTGTACAAATAAGTTTTGGGTGTCCACTAGAAATTATTGATGATAGAGGGACTCACTTTTATAATCAAGCACTAGATCAAATCTTTCAAAAACCATTCGACATCTTACCCACCAACCATTTGATGTGAAATGTTTCCCTCTACATGGGCACTTTCGACTCTAGTGTTGGCTATATTTCTTTTCCCTGTGTAACCATATATAGATGATATACTTATATGTGGTGGTACTTGCTACTTAGGAGTTCACCTCTTCTCATATCCTTCTCAATTTGTTGTTTTTCTGCAATGCTCTTCCGTACATTTTTAATAGTGCAAATGAGTTCGCCGTAATAGAAATACAAAGTTTTGCACTCCGAGATCATTTCCACTATTGTGACGGAAGAAAGTGATGGAAAAAATTATTATAAGTCGTGATTTATTTGACAAAAATTTAGCTTGTCCTTTACTTGAATGTAAAGTATAGCTAGCAATCATCTCATAAGTTGTGCTTGATACAATCATGCTCTTATTTCAAAGTGGTGCGCTTGATTATGGCCATGTATATCATCCAAATTAGGTTCAAAGAGCTGAAACATTCTAGCCAAATATGGATAGAAAAAGTCTTTCCAAACATGGCTGAAAAATCCCATAGTTTGTATAGAGACATGGGTGAAACATTCCATCCAAAGATGGTTGAAAATGTTCTTATATCATTTGAATTTTGATCAAGGAAAATGTGGATAAAAGTATAATAATTATCATGAATTATCCTCACATAAAATCACTTGAACCCTTAAAAGAAAAAATAAAGCCACCAAGGAGAATCAACAACATAAGCAAGAGGCACACAAGAGGACTCATGAAAATCGCCTCAGAGGTTACATGATAATATAGGGCTTTATGCTTCCTCCTCTCTTGATAGTGATATGCAAAAGAAGAAGAGATGGAAGTATTAGCGAAAAGGTTGGACATACCATTGGTGAATGTAAAAAGCTTCCCAAGCATAATGAAAAGAAGAAATAATGATAAATCTAATTTTGCTCAAGATGTTTAACCATGTGTTGTTACATGTTATTATAACTTATTATCACTCTATATGTATATGATTGTGAACAAGGTTGATCCAAATTCTTTTTTCAATAGTGGTATCTCAAAGCATAGCACTTTATGCAAACGATTTTTTTCATCTTTAGAAGATGCAGCCAAAGGACATTTATATGCAAACAATGTTTATTATCATATTATTGGAGTTGGAGAAATTTAGCTAGCAGTTACAAATGATGGTAAGTTACTCTCAAGAATGCATTGTATGTACCCGGTATCAAACTTGATTTTGGTTCATATTATTGCTAATGTCACACTTCATGTACACTTGGTTGGAAAAAAATAAATGGCTCATAAATTTCAGCAATGGTGATGTTATTGGCTCGTCAAGGGCATTATGCAATGGCTTATGTTCCTTGGACACATACAAGAGTTGTCTCGAATGCCTTTCTTACACATACTTCTTCTATGGCTAATGTCTAATGTCATGTACACTTTGTTGATAACAAATCTATGGTTCATGATTTTAGCAACGGCGATGTTATTGTGATATCAAGCACATTATGCAATGGCTTGTATTTCTTGCACACATACAAGATTTGTCTCAAATGCCTTTCTTAGACTTTATGTACACATTGTTGATAACAAATATATGGTTCATGATTTCAATAATGGAAATGTTATTGTGATATCAAGGACATTATGCAAAGGCTTGTATTGCTTGGACACATGCAAGAGTTGTCTCAAATGTGTTTCTTACACATACTTCTTCTATGGTTGCAATGGAGTTATGGCATGCTTATTTCCATCATTTGAACTTCAATAGATTGCTTTACTTACAAAAGAAGGATATGGTTATTGGTTTGTCAACAATTGAGTCTATTCAAAAACATGCATGTGAAAGTTGTATACAAGGAAGAATGCATCGTGCTTCTTTTCCCAAAGATGGTATTGCACATGCCATATGAAAATTGCAACTCGTTAATAATTCAAATTATCTTTTACTTGATTGTAAATTGTAGCCAGCAATTGGCTCACAAGTTGTGTTTGATACACGAATACTTTAATTTTCAAAGTGGTGCACTTGATTATGGCCATGTATACCACCCAAATTAGGTTCAAAGAGCTAAAACGTTCCATTCAGATATGGCTAAGAAACTGCAGCCAAACATGGATGAAAAGTCCCAAAGTTTGAAGAGATATGTGACTGAAAAATTCCAACCAAAGATGGTTGAAACTGTTCTTCACTCATTTGTGTACTTCTATTTGTGCTTCGTTGCTCACTCACACTCAATAAAGATGATTCTTATACCATTTGAATTTTGATCAATGAAAATATGGATAAAAGTATAATTAATAAATTGAATTATCCTCACATAAAATCACTTGAACCCTAGGAAGAAAAAATAAAGCCACCAAGGAGAATCAACACCATAAGCAAGAAGCTATAACGAGTCCGTCCAATGCCAACCAAATGGGAACACAAACGAACAAGCCCATCAACAAGCCCATCTAAATTCATCAAGGTTATTCTACAAGGAACTATTAAAGTTGTAAATCTAGCAAGAAGTAGATTGCCTCTACTCAGCTTATCCAAACGAAAGTCATATTACTCTTTGCCTTATCTATTTAGTTTCTCCCACTCTCATAAACATTATTCTACCCTTTTATGCATCTACTTAATAAATTGTTCTTGTCAATCAAAATGCCTCTGCACATGAAGGATGTTATGACTAATTGAGGTGGGGGATTGTTGGATTGCTTATCTGTCACTGCATTAGCCCCCTAGCACAAACTCTTTCATTATAGTTCTTGCATTGTAATTCCCAAAATTTATAGCTTTGAGCGTGATCATGTAGTATATCATTGGAGCCGTCTCATTAAGTGTCGCATCTAGCCATTAATTTTCTCATAAATTTTGTTATTCACAATTGTAGTCATTCACAATTGTAATGGATGTATCCCTTAAAAAAGAAATAGTGGAAGTCATTCCTTATAACCTTTTTTTAATAGGATGGCAGCCAAATTTTATTTCGGCCATGATTGATCTCCTCCTCCTCTGATGACAGCATTCTTAGTTGATTATCCTTTTACATAATATTTACAGCCCTATCACATCATCGATCCTATGACTCGCATTATTTTTCTGGAATTTTCCATATCAATATCCTAGGCCAAAGGCGACCCACATGCGAACCCTGTTTCATGCAGCTAACCAGCTCATGCGGGGATTGAACACATCTGGAAGTGACGAATGTGAAGCAGCACTTTTTGGACCGCGAGCAAAGATGATCGAACAGCTCAAAGATAGCAACTTTCAAAGATAATCTGCTTCATGTAAGATAGAACTAATAAGTATGAAAATACTAAACACTTCACTAAGCAATCCCAACAAAAGTTTCCTAGACATAAACGATTTTACGAAAACAGTCTTTTGAAATAATTTCATCATATCAATGTTATCACAAAAACATTGATTTCACTTAATAAATCTAATCATTCGTCGACTCATAGAAATTCAGTTTCTTTTTCATTAATATTCTCCTGAGCGTTTAATCCCACAAGGAATTTTCCAAAGAAAACTTGTGGGTCAGATTTCTCCAATTGAAAAGATTTAGCATGCAATCAAACATTAAAGTAGTAATTGACTATAGAACAAGGTTGCATCAAAGCATGAATTCAATAGAACAGCCAATCAACATGCTCCTTTCACTTCCATATAAGAAATGACCATTTATTACTCTCCACCGAACTCATGGACCTCCTCTTTTGTTTTGTTTCAAAAAATTTAAAAGTTGCTATAAAGAGGACTAATCATCTGCAATGTTCTTACCATGTTCTTCTAGAAAGTTTGAGATCTCCCTAAGATAGTCCAAAAAATGATGGAAAAGGTCAGTCCATTGTTAAGACTCTTATGCTTGGAAAGCTTCAAGATGACAAAATCTAAAGAAAAATCAGAATGGAATCTGTGGGCACATGAAATACCCTAAAAACAAATTACCACCCGTTAAGGATAAGCATGTATTAAATGACAACATTCAAGAAGGCTCTAGTGTCTTGAGAGACAATAGAGCTGTTTATTAAGCTATGATGAACACCAACATCATTTCACCACAATTTCACAACTAATCAAGTAAGATTGGATATTCAAGTGGTCTGGTTGGCAAGATGGTTGGTCCTGTTATCGGAGGATATGTTGTTTCGTGGGTGTATAGTTTCTAGTAGATGGTCAATAAATGATTTAGGTTAGAGCAGATTAGAATATGTTAGAATTAGTTCACAAAACAAGAAGCGAAGGCAATAATTTTGAGATTTTGCATACTTATTAAAAGATAATTCATTGAAAAGAAATAATAATAATAATAATAATAATAATAATAATAATAATAATAATAATAATAGTAATCTCAAAAGCACTTGAAGACTGAATGCTATAAAAGAACCCTCTTGAGAAAACCCTTACATAATTCAACCTGAGAACTTCAAAAGAGTTCAAGGCAAAGTACTCAAGGATCTAGCTTTCAGTTTAAGGGCTATACGTTCGATTCAAGTCTTTTTCACTTTAGATATACACCATGATCATCTTCAAGTCAGTATCTTTTAGTATATGGTCTGATACAAATATTAAAAGAGGAGATGCTATTGTGCCTACATCTACATTAGTTCTGCACTACTATCAAAAAATACATATCAGCTACTGCAACCCTTTTTCTTTTAGAACACTAACTTCAATTAAGTAAAGAGGAAGAAAAATGCAAGAAGATTACAAAGTGTTACAAAGTGTGTTAAAAGCCCTATCATTCCATTCCTGAGGGATCCATTTCCTAACTAGTTTGGCTCCATGAAGCACAAAAATCATAGAGTGACTAAGGGGAGGATTACCTTTACAATTTCTATTGTTGCCTAAGAAGGCAAAGGTCTCCTATATGGAGTACTCTTTGAACATGTCCTCTACTCTCTTTCTAGACTTTCCAAAGTGCCTCCCCCTTGATAGTTCCAAGGAGCGGTGGAGCACCCTAGAAAGTTCTCAAGAATGGCTTGTTACCAAGAGATCTTCTGATTTTATTGGACTAGCTTTTGGACAATAGACCATATCCTTACACATCTCAGGCACATGATTCTGCTTTGATCATTGGCACCTCTTGCACCAAGGAGGGGCTTTACAAATCTTTCTTTGCTTTGATGTTGGTAAAAATGTCACCGTGGAGAATCGTTCTCCCTCTCAATTTAAAGATTTAATAATCCTTAAAACTCCTCTTTGATCCTCAAGTTTCAATTGGATTGAACGTTGACCTTTTATTGATTCTCGGGATATCTCTTGTTCCCATTCTTTGACATAATACCTCTAGAGTGGAGAACAACTCTATATTCTAAGAGTCTGAAATCTTCCCTTTACCACACCATAATGCAGCTTTCACGCAAGCACCTATTGTCAGGATCTTGCCCACGCGCATACAGAGGTTACGCAAACAGAAAACACATAGAGAATAGATGCAACAAGTGACTAGATAGAACACAGTATTGGGTGCAATCTCCCCCCATGCACTCTGTTTCGACAGTCCACAGAGTGCATGTATTTATAGGAACTTTTGATTATGTCGAAAAGAGTGGTTACATGAGAGCGGCTTCGTAAAAAAGGCGTGAAACTAAAATTTGGTAACTTTTATAGAAAGCCATTGCTTTCAATAACATAAACTACGGTCTACAACGACCCTTATTCTAACCATTACTTTTCTAACTGTTTCTAACAATAGAACCTTCTATGCATAATAATTTTTCGGATTATTGATATCCGCCCTTTCACGCTTTGCACGCTCCTCACGAACCTTCAGCTTCTATATCAAAAACATCCAAAACACATTAATACATTAATAATATAACACTTTAACAATGCATTTTTCAATAATATAAAACAACACCGATCAAGGTAAGCGAGTCCAAGATTGTTGTACAAGTGCTCGTTTAAAATTAGCTTTTATCTTGTGATCTCAAATCCCTTCTATGACCATCTTGTGGCTCTAGGAATCACCTCGTTTCTAACCAAGAAAACCCCAAAGATGGGGAACCAATTAGAATCACTTTGACAGATGTCCACAACCCACTTCACCGCTTACCATGGTTTATCTTTGATTATGAGGCCACGAAATAGGTTGCAAGGCATTCCCAAAGGAACCTAGCACAATCTTGGTTAAAATTGAGAAACATATTGGTGTCATACATTGGTCCTTGCTATTGGAGATGGTTATATGCTTGATAACCCCTTTCTTGACTTCATCTTCGACCAAGAAGCTGAGGCCATCCAGTATAATGGCAAAGAGGAAGGGGAGCCAATGGGCACCCATGCCTGATTGATTGATTGAGAGGGAAGGGGGATGAAAATTACGCATTAAAGTCCATACAAGCGGTTGCATTCTCCAAGAGAATGGACATCATCTTTGTAAAGCCTTTCTTAGCACTAGATCAAGTAAAGATTGGAGTACAAAGTCTCACTCAACATTGATGTAAGCTTCAAGTCAATCTTGACGAACATGAATTTTCGATTGAATTCATTGGCATACTCCATCCCTCTACCAGTATAGATGATAGCTTTCAAGATGTACCTACAAATCATTAAACGTTCTAGTCTTTATGGATTCACTTGTCCAAGATGCCCAATGTCTGTTGAGGACTTTTGATAAGATCTTGTAACTACTCTACAACATGGTTATTGGCCTCACGTTTCTTATGTGATCTTTAACATCTATTTTTATGAATTAATTTGAACACCCCCTCATTGAGACACCACGAGAGATGAAGAATTTGTCAGTGAACCTATCAAGACTTTGGCTCTCTCCCTTGGGCAAGAACACAATCACCTCCTCCAACTTGTATGCCGTGATCGATTTGTCTAACCCCTTTGCAATGTCAGAAAGAACTATGTATATCTAATCTTTGAGATAGCCACCATGCAATCCCAACCATGGGGGCATAGGGAAAAGAAGGAATTCTCTTTGAAGAGGCCATGGATTAAGTCATGTTTCTCTTTCTCTAAGATGTAAACTCTACCATCAATTTTTTCCATCATCAACATAAAATCTTTACCTTATTCTTTTCTCGTGACTTGGCACATTTCTTTCATCAATTTATCGACTTTCCCTATCTACCACTCCTTGAAAAAGAGTTGATAATCACAACAATAAATCCCTTCTTTGATCCAAAACTTGTCCTTAATCTTGGAAAGTGCCACATATACATTCTTATTTCCTTTGCTAACCTCTTTTTCCAATCAAAGTAGTCTTGCATACAACTTTTCCATTCTCTCCATTCTAATTACTTTCATCTCCTTTTGAGTATTTTTAATAGTTATATGCATGGCTCTAGTAGCTTGAATCCAATTCTAGTCCACGAAGTGAAAGAACTTGGAGAAGCTTATAGAAGGTAGAAAAGTGCGTTTCAAACTGACGAAGTTTGGTCAAGCCAACCGGCACAAGACCAGCCCTTGAGCTTATGAAGACTGAAATAGACCTTATAAGCATATGATAAGCGCAAAGAAACACACTATTTACTTTGGAGCATCAAGGAGAATGAGTCCATACAAAACAGATAGGTTCGCGGGTCGACTAGCTCAAAAAACTTACTATCTATGGAAGAGACAATGAACTTGAAATGCCCATAGTGACCAGCGTGATTACAATTGGAAATAATCCTTTTATGGGAGTGATACAAATAGGGTTCACTGTATAGAATGCACAAAAGTATAAGGAATAAGCAAAATATGCTATAGGAATGAATGCGACATTCACCGGTGGTATTTCCTATTTTTCAGGAATACATAGAGATTGACCCCGAGACAAGAAAACCTCTGATTTCTTCCAATCTACTGAACCAAATGCTATGAAAATTTATAGGCATAAACTAGACACTAATACCTTTCCAATGAGACATCTTGAACTCCATTTGGAGCTCTGGAGAGAGAGTGGAAGCCTCTCCAAGATTACTGTTGGTGAAGAAGATGATGCAGAGAATTGAAGGAGCAAGACAATGATGGTCACAAGTGTATGTAAATTGCTTGCATGTATTGTACAAGTGATTTCAAGTCTTTATATAGACTCTAGGAGTGTTCCAGCACTTCTACAAGTGGATTTTGAATTCAAATGAAGGTGGGAATGGTTGTTGGAGGGAATCAATTCACTTTCCTACAATCTAGGAAAAGTGAAGATCTAGTTTGATCTACTTTTAGGTGATTGATTGCTTGATTGAATGCAACTTCAACCACCACAAATTAGTGGGATTTGGGCTTTATATTTCTACCTTTATATGTGTAAAGCTCAAGGTTTTTACAACGGTAAATGAACCATCAAAAATCTCTCAAAAAATACAATAAATGAGCATAAGAAAAAGAACTCTCCAACGGATATTCTTTCGACGTGATAGCCTTTGATGTTCCAACAGCTCCCCCTCAAGCTAAAGTATGCTTGAGTCTTCATTCTCTGATAGGTTGAATACCTGACATAGCTTTGAATCTACAAAGCTTTACTCCATCAAGTGCCTTCGTTATCATATCTGCTACTTGCTTTTCAATTGGAACAAAAGAAATGTCAATCTCCTTTGCCATGAGCTTCTCCCTGATGAAATGGTAATGGACTTCTATGTGCTTGGTTCTAGCATGGAAAATAGGATTTGCCGCTAGATGCATGGAACTTACATTATCTCCAAATATGTGAGGTATGGAACACACTAGTCCCAAATCTGTATACAATGCTTTTAACCATATTGCCTCTTGAGTTGCTATGGTCAAGCCTCTATAATCTACTTCAGTTGAAGATAAAGCAACTGTTGGTTGCTTATTGGAAATCCATGACACTAACTTCAAACCTGCAACTGCTAAGTAACCAGATGTACTTTTTCTATCATCCTTAGCTCTTGCCCAGTCTGCATCTGAGTAGATTTTGATATCCAAATCTGAAGAGTAAGGATAGAATATACCTTCGTTGGTTGTACCTTTGAGATACTTAAGTACTCTCTTAGCTGCATCCATGTGTGGTCTTCTCGGTGAGTGCAGGAACTGACTAAGCACTCCCACACTATATGACATGTCTACCCTTGTATGAGTACAATATATCAAGCTACCTACCAAGCTTTGATACTCTTTAATGTCCTCAATTTTCTCACCTTCATAAACACTAAGTTTATGATTCATCTCCAAAGGTGTATGTGCAAGTCTAGTGTTCTCCATTTTGAACTTGAGAAGAAGATCCTGAATGTATCTTCTTTGAGTCAAATACATTCCTTCATCTATATATATCACCTGCATACCTAGGAAATATGTGAGCTCACCTAGGTCACTGATTTTGAACTCCTCTTGCATGTGCCTCTTGATCCTTTGAATGCCATTTATATCATCACCTGTCACAATAATATCATCTGCATATACACAGATAGATAACCTCATTGTGATCCCTTTTGATGAACAGAGAAGGATCGGAGCTGCTAGATTTGAGGCCTTGATCTTGAAGATATGTAACCAACCTCTAATTCGAAGCTCTAGGAGCTTGTTTAAATCCATACAATGCTTTCTTAAGTTTGCAAACATAATATGGATGATTAGGGCTTTCAAAATCTGGTGGTTGTGACATGTATACCTCTTCTTTTATCCAAACATTTAAGAATGCATTTTTCACATCAAGTTGGAGGAGTCTAGTTACACTTATCAATGTCCTGATTGTAGTCATCTTTGCAACTGGTGAGAATGTTTCCTCATACTCTAGACCATGAGTTTGTGAGCACCCTTTGGGAACTTATCTTGCCTTGTACCTGCAAACTGATCCATCTGAATTTCTTTTAATTTTATATACCCATCTGCAATCAATTACCTTTTGATTTGGTGACATTGGAACCAAATCCCAAGTGTCCATCTCCTTCAATGCATCTATCTCTTCGTTCATGGCCTTTTCCCAATTAGGGTTTCCCTTTGCCTCTTCATAGGTTGAGGGTTCCTCTGAAATAGAGTCTTTTTCCAAGTAGATTGAATGCTTTGTAACAAATGTGGAATCATATCCATACCTTTCTGGTTGTTTCTTCTCTCTTGTTGATCTTCTAGGTGCTTGTTTTGAGCATTCTCCAACCTCTTGCATCTTTGCTTTGCCTCTTGACTTCCATAGCTTGTAATCCTTTTCTCTTTCATCTTCATCATCGTCTGTATCACTTCTTGGATCCTTGACCTGTGTATCATGCTTGCTTCCTAATTGATGAGAGTCAAAATGAAGATCATATGGTAGTGTTACCTTTTTGTTTGTCTTCATCATACCAAGACCTGTGTTCTTCAAACACAACATCTCTACTTGTAGTGAATTGCTTGGTTGAAGGATTGAAGAACCTGTAAACCATCTGAGTTGAATCATATCCAATAAACACTGCCTTTGTTGCCCTTTCATCTAGCTTACCTCTTATTTGTGATGGTACATGAACATAAGCTAAACAACCAAAAACCTTGCAATGTCCAAGACTCGGTTTTCTTCCATGCCATGCTTCATAAGGAGCCATACCTTGAAGTGATTTGGATGGTAGTCGATTGACAAGGTACACAACAGTTGAAATAGCTTCTGCCCATAGATAATGTGGCAATTTCTTCTCTTCAAGCATTGTTCGGGCTGATGCAACCAATGTCTTGTTTCTCCTCTCTGCAATTCCATTTAGTTGAGGAGAGTACCTAGTAGTCACTTCCCTTTTGATACCTTTTTCCTGCAAGAACTCATCAAACTCTTTGGAGAAGTATTCTCCCCCTCCATCACATCTAAGCTTCTTTAGTGATCTACCTGTATGATTCTCCACATGTGCAAGATACTTCTTGAAGCAATCAAACACTTCATTCTTACTATTGATAAAGTATAGAATAGTCCATCTACTATGGTCGTCAATAAATGAGACATAATACCTTGATCCTGCCAATGAAGGTTCTTGACTTGGTCCCCATACATCTATATGTACTAAGTCCAATAAGTTTTTGTGGATGTAGTCTTTGTGGTTGAATGGTTGTCTTTGTGCCTTCCCAATCTGGCATGCATCACAACTGTTGATCATGTGTTGCTTTGATATGTTCGGCAGTCCTAGAACAATTTGATCCCTACATATATCCTTCAAGGTTATTTCATTCACATGAGCAAGTCTCTTGTGCCACACTTCAAGCTCACTTAGGGTTTGAGACCCAAAGTTGAATAGAGCTATGTTCCTAGTTTCTCCTACTTCAAAAGTAAAGAGCCTACCATGCTTCTCACCTCGGGCTATCTTTTTGAAGCCTTCACATGGATCTTCCACAAAAGCTCCATGTTGGGTGAACCTAACTTGCAAGACTTTTTCAACTATTTGGCCTACACTTATTAGGTTTTTTAGTGATAGTGGGTACATAGAGAACCTTACTCAGAATGTTTGTCCTACCATTGGAAGCTTTGACATTACCAATCTTCTCCACGTTGTGCTTCGTGTCATCCCCTGTTTGCACTTCATGTCTATGCTTTGGACTTTCCAAATCAGATAGAAGAGCAATGTTGCCTGCAACATGATTCGAACATCCTGAATCTATGTAGAACAAATGATCATCTTCTTTACCTTCTTTGTGGCTTAGATTCATAAGAAGCTATGAGTCTTCATGTGATTGATCTTCAGAATAATTGTTGTAGTTCCTTCTATTATAGCTTCTATTGTTATTGTTGAAGTTTCTCGGTCTTCCCATTGAACTAGCAATTCTGAGTGGTGTGGTTGGTCTTATCGCATATGGCACAAGGTTGAACATTCTGACCTTTGGCTTTGTCTTGATTTGGTTCTTTCTTCTTCCCTTTCCACTTGCTCTTGCTTGCAAAGTTGGCTTGAGAAGTCTCTTCTTCATCTTCTTCCTTCTTCTTGCCTTTCTGCTTCTTATCCTTCTTATCTACATATAGAGCACTAGTTGAATTACCATGATAAGAGTTACCTTCCTTTATGCTATTGTCGGCTTCTTGATTGAAGAGTTGTCCAAGAAAGATGTTGAAGCCTGGAGTTTGCACATCCATGATGAGATCGTAAGCCGTCGTGAAGGATTGCCATTGCTTATCACTTCGAATGCCATTGAGAGTTTGCCTCATGATGACCTCTTATTCAATCAGTTCTCCAATGGATGCTAACTGATCCGCAACCTCCTTGACCTTGGTAACAAACTCTGTGATGGTTTGTTTAGGTTTCTTCTTCATTTGGTTGAGCTCGTTCCAAAGATGATTCTTTCTTGCTTTGATACTAGCAGAAAAGAAAGTCTCGAGGGCATCCCAAGTCTCTTGATATGTCTTGCATCCTCTAATATGTGGTAATATAAAGTCAGAGATAGAGTTTAGTATGTACGACGTTGCTTGAGCATTCCTTGCGCACCAAAGTGTGAGCTTATATGTCTCCTCTTGTGTAGGTCCTCCTATGGATCTTGGAATAGGCATAGCTTCATCACCTGCTACAATTCAATAAAGATTTCTACCTTGAAAATAGGCCTCCATCCTAATTTTCCAAGCCACGTAGTTGTATGGATCAAGATTCTTGATCATTGAGGGAAAGGCGTCACCCATCATGATCTAGCTCTGATACCAATGAAAGAACTTGGAGAAGCTTGTAGAGGGTAGAAAAGTGTGTTTCGAAGCGACAAAGTTTGGTCAAGCCAACTGGCAAAAGACCAGCCCTTGCGCTTATGGAGACTTAAATAGACCTTATAAACATATGGTAAGTGCAAAGAAACAGACTATGTACTTTCGAGCATCAAGGAGAATGAGTCGATACAAAATAGATAGGTTTGTGGGTCGACTAGCTCAAAAAACTTACTATCTATATACAAAATAGATAGGTTTGCGGGTCCACTAGCTCAAAAAACTTACTATCTATGGAAGAGACAATGAACTTCAAATGCCCATAGCGACCAGCGTGATTACAATTAGAAATAATCCTTTTATAAGAGTGATACACATAGGGTTTAGTGTATAGAATGCCCAAAAGTATAAGGAATAAGTAAAATATGCTACAGGAATGAATGCGCCATTCACCGGTGGTACTTCCTATTTTTCAAGAATATGCAGAGATTGACCCCGAGACAGAAAAACTCCGATTTCTCCCAATCTAATGAACCAAATGCTATGAAAATATCTAGGCATAAAGTAGACACCAATAAACTTTCCAATGAGCCATCTTGCACTCAATGTGGAGCTCTGGAGAGAGAGCGGCAGCCTCTACAAGATTACTATTGGCGAACAAGATGATGCAGAGAATTGAAGGAGCAAGACAATGATGGTCACAAGTGTATGTATATTGCTTCCATGTATTGTACAAGTGATTTCAAGTCTTTATGTAGACTCTAGGAGTGTTCCACGACTTCTACAAGTGGATTTTGAATTCAAATGAAGGTGGGAATGGTTGTTGGAGGGAATCAATTCACTATCCTACAATCTAGGAAAAGTGAAGATCTAGTTTGATCTACTTTTAGGTGATTGATTGCTTGATTGAATGCCACTTCAAGAACCACATATTTTTTGAATTTGGGCATTATCTTTCTACCTTTACATGTGTCAAGCTCAAGGTTTTTACAACGGTAAATGAACCATCAAAAATCTATCAGAAAATACAATAAATGAGCATAAGAAAAAGATCTCTCTAACGGATATTCTTTCGACGTGATAGCCTTTGATGTAGATAGAATTCACCTCAAGCATAGTGTAAGCTTGATGTTCCAACATGAAGCCCCAAACATAAACAACAACATCTAGATGTGTTCAATTTCCTTTTGACTAGCTACAATAAGAGGATTGAGAGGTCCACGTAGCACCATGAGGCTCTATGTAATTGCCTAAGAGCATTGGACCACACCAACATAACAAAATGGTCGAGAACGAAATCAATCACAAAACTCTATCAAAGCATAATGCCTATTGCTTATCATCCCCTTTGAGGATCACACTCTTGCACCCCTCCCCCCTAAAAATGTTTTCAAGGTTCTTGACCATGTTGAAGTTATCCATCATGACCACTGATGGAGGAAGAGCTTTGAGAGAATCTCAGTGCATCCTACAATCCTTCTGAGAGTTACATGGATAGAGGCAATGATGACTTATCCATGAGAAAAATCTTTTGAGCAAGTGACCCATCTCGAGCTCATCCTTAAAAACCACACCTCACCCCTAGAATGGTTGGTGGAAATCCACTTATGGTGCAATGTAGTAGCCTCAAGTCTACTCATGAACTCCTTTTAACAAATTTAATATTATTGAGACCTCTTGGAGTTAGGATCATAGATAGAGCAAATGATGACGAGGGTCAAACCCCCAAACGAAGGGGCCACGCATTAAAGCCTTTCAGCCATGAGAAAATTCTTTGAGGGGCACCCATCTGATGCTTATTTTGAAAAATGCACCTCCAAGGATGGTCAATGGAAATTCACCTATTGTGCCAACAAACGGCCTTGCCTATACTCATGAAGTCTTCGTTATCAACTTTAACACCTTGAGGCACATAAAATCAGGATTCTTTGTCCTCATCTTTAAGCAAAGGAAAGGAGATAATGTTCAGCTTCATTTGTTTTCCGAAAAACTCGCTCTCTTCCCTTGCCTATCTTTTCCCCTTTATGTGGCTTCTAATCTTTTCCAAGTTGGGTGCTTGGTCCAAGGTTTGTTTGTTTCTAATGGGTACGATATGATATAGGTGAATCTAATTTTCTATCTTGCAAAGTTCTCACCAACCATTTGGGCATAAATTTTGCCTCCTCTATATCAACATTCTCATCAACAAGTGCATCATATAAATGTGAATAAAAAATGGAATGATCCGCATCATCATGTGAAACTTGCAAACCCTAAGGAGTTGCCTTATTTGGACCAACACTTAGTGCACAGCTCAAATAAAATCTTGATCAACATGTGATGCCAAATTTTCTTGAACCATTTGACATCTTATCGATGAGCCATAATTGGAGCTCTCTAAGCATATACAACAACTAAAAGTGGAACCTTATGGGATCTCCCTTCATGCTTAATTATAGATAGAATGTTTCACTTATGTGTCCCTCGACTAGCTTTGATGTGAGCTCTTTCCCTCTACATGAGCACTTTCTACTCTAGTGTTGGCTATATTTCTTTCCCCATGTAACCGCATATACATGATATACTTATATGTGGTGGTACTTGGTACTTAGGGATTCATCTATTCTCATATCATTGATCATCTATCTATAGAGAGCTCTTCCATCCATTGTGTGCCACTATGCTTTGATATCCTTCTTCACTCTTGTGTGTACTCCTATTCGTGCTTCCTCACTCACTCACACATGCAATAGTTGTATTAAAGAAAGTTTAGATTCTTCTCAATTTTCTTTTTTTTTTTTGCATCCTCGTCCTGGTCACTTTTACTAGTGAAAATCCATTTAGCATCATAAAAGTACAAAGTTGTGCAATGTTGTCCTATACACTTTTAATACTGCAAATGAGTTCGACATCATAGAAGTACAAAGTTTTGTACTATGAGATCATTTGCACTATTGAGATGGAAAAAAGTGATGGCATCTCCTCCATGATCGATCTTCTCCTCCTCCTCCTTAGATGACAACATTCTTTTTTTATTATCCTTTTTGACAAAATTTACAGCACTATCACATCATCGATCCTATGACTCTATCACATTATTTTTCCGGAATTATCCATGTCAATATCCTAGGCCAAAGACGACCCACATATGAACTAAGTTTCATGCAGCTAACTAGTTCATGTGGGGATTGAACAAATCTTGAAATGAGGATTGTGAAGCAGCACTTTCTCCACTATGACCAAAGATGATGGAATAGCTCAAAGATAGCAGATCAACAAAGAAGACTCTTATACCATTTGAATTTTTATCAAGGAAAATATGGATAAAAGTATAATTATTAAATTGCAATATCCTCACATAAAACCACTTTAACCCTTGGAAGAAAAACTAAAGCCACCGAGGAGAACCAACAACATAATCAAGAAGCACACATGATGACTCATGAAAATCACTTGATAGCTTACAAGATAATATAGGGCTCATGGGTTATACTATAACAAGTCCGTCCAATGCCAACCAAATGGGCATAGAAATGAACAAGCCCATCTAAAGTCATCAAGGTTATTCTACAAGGAACAATTAATGTTGTAAACTTGGCAAGAAGTAGGTTGCTAAATAAATATGACCACAAATTTAATTAAGAGATTGCTTGAATTTTTCAAGGCAAACACGATGGGGAAACCTTCCTCTTGGTTGTATTTTAACCCCTCTCCCCCTTTGTAAGTAGTCTACTTCTCTTTCATCTGATGGTAGGGCCAATATGGTGCCATTAAATATTAAATATAAAGTGCAACAAGGTACAATCTATAATGGTGGAGCACAAAAACTTATCTTTGGTTTGTTGAACGCCTTTCTCGCTACATGTGTTGATGTAAATGACTCCTTCCTTGTAAGAGTTGATAAGGGTTTTGTGACTTTTGAGTACATTTTGGTTCGCCTCCTATAATATCTTGCATCGCCTAGAAAACTTTTAAGTTGGGATTACAAGGAATTCCTATAGCTCGATCAACTATTAGCCCTTGGGTAGATACTATATGTACTCATAGAGTACCTTTTGGTGATACAAAACTGACATTTTTTTTGAAATTAAACTTCAAATTTGTGAACATTTTGTTGAAAAGTTCTTGTATAGATCTCAATCTTGATGAAAATCTCTTGCAATTTGCTTCTCTATTTTCCTTGAGGATATGGGATAAAAATGTGTTGAAAGCTCATTACCTAGTTATGCAATATGTGATACATTTTTCCATTAAATGAAGTAAAAACTCTTGACGCCATGTTCCATTATACTGTGGACATAAGTACTCAATGGAGCTTCTATTATAGTCCTTGGGATGATTAATAATCTAATTGAAATGGTTAATCATTATAGTAAAGTGTATAAGGTATGCCTTCCTCTCTCTTGCAAAACGTACTTAGTGAAAGGTTCACGAAACCCATCCCAAATAGTGGCCTTAGGCAATGATCTAAAATCATCGTAGATGCTTATTTTATCCCTAGATGTTTTGGGTAAATGAGCATAGAAGATAGCCATTTAGAAATAAAGATAACATGTGCTATTTCTAATATTTTTTAACTTCAATTTGATCACCTTTGCATTCTTACTATTGACTTTGTATGGTTTCCTTTGCACCCATACAAGATCTAGACACTTCCATGAAGGTATGTCATAGCCTAGAAAGGCTTTACTCCACTTCAACCAAAGCTAGGAAGATTCAATTGAGGAATGAATCTAACAACTTGAGAAAAGCACGAAGTAGAAATTTAGATGACTAAATTGTGAAAATCAACGAGGTTATTGATGCATTGGGTTTGATAGGTTTTAACATAAATAGATTATGATGACCTAGCTGCATACACCTTGAATGGGCTTACGGATGATCAGAAGTAGAAGGCTTTTACAACATTTGGATATGTCAGAGACAATATTCCCAAGTTTGAATAGTTGGTGGCTTTGATGGTCACTAACGAGATGAATATTGGAGGCTCAAAGGTAAAGGGCAAGGAAACCCAATATTTTGATGGGAATAAAGATAGAAGAAGAGGAACGGAACAACGCAGAGGAAGAGGTACAAATGGTAATTCTAATCAAGAAAATGAAATCAAATACTCTTCATCAAGTGGGAGAGGCAAGCTTAGAGTTAGAGGAGAAAGGTTCACTCAAAATAGAGACAATTAAATCTCACAAGGTTATTTCATTTGTGGCAAGTATGGCCACTATGCAAGGGATTGTTATCAACGGGAGAAGACAAATTGAACCTACAAATGTCAAGGTAATTATGCATCTACTTCAAATGAAAATGGGAGCATTATCGCCATGATGTAGATGAGTGACTACAAGACACAAGGGTGATGCACATGGTACATTGATAGTGGATGTATCAACCACATGAGTTGCAACAAGAAGCTTTTCTCAAACACGCAGGTATCATCAGCCGAAAGAGCATGCAAAAACACGTGATGATACTCCTTATGATGATGCCAAAGGTAGGAAGGAGGGAATTTTATCACTTTGAATGTGAAGGCTAACTTAAAACACACCACCTACTTCACATTTCGAAACAAGAAGGTAAAAGAATTGGATCTATGGTACAAGAAGCTAAATACTGAACTAGAGTTGTAGATAAATAAATTTCCAATCATGTGTGACAACATGAGTAGGGTGTACCTATCTACAACATATAAGTACCAAGTTTTAGTAGGTTGACATGTTCACCAAAGCTTTGGATTCAATAAAGCTTACAAACTTTAAGAAAAGCATTGGATTGTTGGAGCTAGCTTGAAGAATTGTAGCTTCACACTTGAGGGGTAGTGTTGAATTTCATGCTTCAACCTTACTTTATCAATGAACCATTGGATGGATGACACTTGGAGTAAGATGAAGGAAGGCATCAAGCACGAAATTGATTTCAAATTGAATTTTCAATTCCCCTCACTATAGTTGTAAATCATTCACACTTTGGTGTGATAAGATCCTATAATTTAGGATAAGTGATTTCTAGGTTATAGGGAATCTTTCCAAATCTATATGAACTCAAAATGTACTTGAAATCGTTGAAGCCTACATATGTGTGTGTTATTTTAGATTTGGGAAGCAAGTTAGTAGGCCCCTAAGCTAAGAAGACCCCCTTCTTACTTGCTTGAGTGATTTAAGTAGAGTTTGTGTAGCCATAGCTAACACACATAATTTTGTGTGGTTGATCTACTTCGCTCTACATATGGAGTAGAGTTCATTTATCGAATCCAACTCATTTCTTGTAATTTTTGAGTTTTTAGAAATCTATTCTTTTCATCTAAAGTTGGCTCAAAGCTCATGGAAAACCTTTGCATAATCTGTGACAACCAGTTCCATAAGTGAGTAGTGGTCTATCTTCGTATGCCTAATGAAGGCTATAAATTTTATGTCTTGGAGGCATTTCTTCTCCCAGTATGAGTAATCATTTTGAGTGAAATAAGTTTCATTATCAAGTTCTATAAGTATAGTTCATAGAATAGATTGTTTGAGTGATAGTGGTTTTGTGAGTGTGCCTCTGAGGCCACTTATGCTTCAAGGTTGCATAGGAAGATTGCTTCTTCTCCGATCACTAGGTGCACATTCTCAAGAGGAGGTAAAGTTAGTTGGGGGTTAACCTCCTAAAGACCCCTGAATTACCTTGGAAGAAAGCTTCATCTTGAAGTTTTTTGGGAATAGAAAATTATAGTTGCTGTTCTTGTATCCATTATGTGGCTTTTTTCCACATATCCTCCTCATCTTCCAATGTGATCCTTAATGGAGTTTTGAACTTTGAAATGAATTTCTTCGATCGAGTTTCTAAGAATGAAATATCCAATTCTAGGTAGGGATTAGCTTTGATATGGAAAAAATTTAGATAGAAGCTAGATTGTGTGGATGATGATTCTATTGATTGGGGTTACATTGCTCATAATCACTTCTAAAATCATGATTATAATTTATCTTATAAAATTTATTATAGTAATTGTAATTCTTTCATTGACCTTATTATTATTCTTGCTGATTTCGGCACCATTATTGTGGTGGATGATTTTGATGATATAGTCTCAAAGTTTGATAAGCACTTTGTTTGAGAGGTCTTACTTGATTCCATCAAAGGGAATGATGGAAATCAAAGAAAAGTAGTTGAAACTTACGACAAATTGAGCTCTTGAACTTCAGCCGATTTGTGCTTAGTTCATGTTTGCAACTATAAAAATGATGCATACTGCTAAGAAATCATGAATCTTTGATAACCATCTCCTTGTTAGAAGTATTTGTGAGTTGTTTTGCACTTTCGTTAGATTAACATCTCAAGATGAAACCTATAAAGTTATCTTTAAGAGAGGTAATACTTCCAAAAGAACTTATATGAGAAGAATATGCCACCCCAATAAACTAGTGCTTCCTAGATATGGAAAAACACTACAATTTGGCTAGGAATATCCTGAATCTATTCATTTTTGTTCCCAAATAGCACAAGCTAAAAATAATGAATTGGGCAAGGATATTTTTTTGATCCACCAGTCATTCATTCCCTAATTTTCACCCCAATTCACCTTTTCAAGTGCAAAGCTAGTTTAAATTTTGAATCATTTGGGTAGGATCAGAAAATAGATTCCTATTTTCATTTGAAATATGAGGTGAATCCCACCACAAAGATGAAAACATGTTCCTCTAGAATTGATCCTGAGACATTGGCATATGATTATAATATTCTATATATAGCTCCATTTTCAAGAAAGAGAAGGTTTTACAAGGGGGAAACAATGTTACAAGTTAAGTTTATGACACTATTGTCCAATGGACTAAGAGATATTTGAGATCGCACATCATTTTGGTTATTTTTTGTAGGTCCAAAACTCTTGAGATTAGACTTGAGCATATGTTCATGTGCTCTCTACAAAAAATTATCCACTTAGCCTAGAGGTTAAGCCTCATGGATGGGAAGGAGTAGGTCTTGGGTTCAATCCCCATGGGAGCATGGGGAGGGAGCTTTTCCTAAAGAGCTCTAGAGCCTTCGAGAAACATTTACTCAAGTTAAGGTGAGCTAACTCGAGTTTAGAGAGACATACCTCTAAGTTTGATTATACTTACCATGGCCTTCAAAAATTCACAATGAGGATCCATAGAAAATGTTTCGATAGAGGTGGGGAGAGAGAAATGTGATATGCTTGTCTATATAAAGGTGAAGGCAAATGTACAAAAGGCACACACTAGTTACAAATTGGTTTATGTAGAAAATTTGTGTGCACCTATTGATCTTGACATACCTATCATATATGTTAATAAGGTAAACAATCAAGAAATTTATTTATAGTTTGAAACGATAACCCAATTTTTTTTTAAGATACTTTTGGAAAGTTGCTTATGATATAATTCAATATCGAGGGTAAAACAATTTAGTGCCTATGTTTGAAATAGTCCTATGGAGGATTCTAGATTTTGGAAGGAAGGTTTGAGTTAAATGGAGCCGGTGCTTCACATTCTTGTTATTAAGACATGTATTTTCATATTCGAACTTGATGGGAGAATATCTTACTTTTCATTACTATGATAGTAGGCCTTGGGTAATCTTGACTAGCTTTGAAGATTTGTGGCTTCTTGAAAGATCTTTCTTTTTTGATATAAATCCCTTAAATTTACCAAAAATGGTTGCCTTGAATTTATATCTGATCATAGATGTACCTATAATAGAGTGATCTTCATAAACATCTACCACATTAATGGGATCTTCTAACCTTTTACTCTCATCCCACTTGACTTCATGTATTAGACATCAACGTGAACCATAAACAAACCTCCAAAATTTATGAAAATCATCTAACTCTTTTAGTTGTACAATGATCTTAGTATACTTGTAGATCAACATGGAGAAAGGTCGAGCACAGTAAAGCAATTGGTTACATGCATCCTACTTCCCTTCCTCATCTTCTTTAGGAAGAAACTCTTTGTTGAAGAGTTCTTTATATTGCAACCTTATGATTGGAGCTTGCTTTGTTCGTGGAAACCCATCCACCACTTATAAGACATGGGATCCAAGGATTGAAGAGCCTCCAAAACGTTGTAATATTATGGATTTGATTTGAGTCTATGCATAGCTTGTCTTTTTTGGATTGAAATTGAGGATGATCTACTTTTAACTATCCTCCTCTTCATCCAGAAAACAAGGAGGAACACACCATTCCTTATCTAAAGCTCCTAAGGAAAAATGGATTTATTTTAGGAGTGTTAGTAGTAAATGCTCTAGTAAGAAATCCTATAAGGTATGGAAACAAAGACATTGAAGTCATTAACCTAAGCCCGAGTACAACATTCAAGAAAATTGGTGGAGAACATTTGGGACTACTAGATCTTGTCACGATCAATCCTAATGAGATATATAGAGAGTTTTCCATGACTCCATTCCTATTCTTGTAAGGTTAGCCATACATGCCAAGTAGTCCCTTTGCGCACCAAGACTTCTAATTTATTTTGGACTCATTCAAATTGGACTAACTTAGCCTCAAGCTCTGTAATGTGCATCCTGAACCTAGAATTACTATAAATTTCAATGCAATTTTGAGTTCAATGTAGCCACATCCTTATCTTCATAAAAAAGTACATATTGCAATGCACGTGAATATTTTAATGATGCATTTGATCCTTAAATGTATCAGGATTAAGTGCAATTTACTTTCACATGCATGATCTGTGTTCTTAGTTATGAAACTTAAGTCCGAATTGAATGCAAACACTCAATTAGACATTAGAAAAGTAGTCAAGTCCATATAAAGCATCAAGGGTCATGGTACAAGTTAGTTAGTAACCAAAACAACTCAATTTCTTTATTAAATCTTTAGTAACAAAAAAGTACACCTTGAGTGCTTGGTTTCATAGATTGTGGGAAAGACAGAATACATATCTAAGCCTCTTTTGAACCCTTGTGCATATCCTATACTTGCTTATATAGTTTCTTTATAATTTTAGGCACATCTACCTGAAGTTTTCACCCTCAATGTACTTAGATTCATTGAATCCAAGCATCATTTGGATCCTACAATAGGTTCTTAAAGTGTTCTCAAAGTGACAATACAAACTAATTGTGAGAAATAGTCTATATTGTCAATCTATATCCCTAAACTTAGGTAGAGAGAATAGTTTGTATTGTGATGGATAGTGTTTTTCCATATAAGATCCAATTTCTTTGATTCAAGGCATGTGTGGTGGATATTCCGATACCCTTGAAGCACAGGGAAAACAAGCTGATTCTCGAGTTAATTGCAGAGAAATGTTTAACAAAAGGAGGCTATAACTCTTTCTAAGGACCTAGTGCAGGGCAGAAATCCTCCTACACTATGTTGAGTCCTTGTATCATCCCTGATTAGCGATAGTAGGGCATTTCAAAGCCTAACGAAATCAAAGGAGTTGACATTGAGGGTTTGGGGAGATATAGAAATCTCAAGGATTTCAGGAAAAGGGTGACCTTTCAACGTGGAAGACAAATTAGAGGACTTGAAAGGAGGCTACTATGACTTGCTAAAGATCTCATTCGCTGAACTACTTTTTCAAAGGATCAAGAGGCTACAAATGCTCTCTTACCTTCCCTTTAAAAGAAGAAATCGCACTCCGAAACATAGCTTCAAAAGTAATTTGAGGGGAGGTTCGGCGGAGCATTCCTCTACTATACCGCAGATATCTTCGTGCATCATTCTCACGACCATCATCATCATCATCCTTGAAATTGTCATACTCCACAGTCGTGTGTACTTGTGGAAGACATGTAGTATATGATCGTGCATGTTCAGATGAATAATTATAACACTACACATTTGCTACATTCTGTGTCGTTGTCTTTACTCCTTCCGTTATGGTGTTGAGGATTCATCTCGGCTGCTAAATAGGCAAATTCTCTTGAAAGTCCGTTTGGTTTGCATGATGATGATGATCTTGAAAGCCTTCATGGAGCCTTTAGATGCGGCTGTTGTTTCCCAAGTCTTAAATCGTGATGTGTATGGATATGGATAATAGGAAGATTTGATGCCCATTCGCTCTCAACGTTGTCAAGAATTTATAGCTTCAAAAGTGCTTTAGATTTGGATCTAACAACATTCCCTTCGACCCATTAATCTTGAAGTACTTTTGGAAGATCCACTAATCTTGAAGTACTTCTCGGAGACCTTCCGCAGACCTCATAATTGAAAATAATTGACCTCTATTTACTGGTCTTGGCCTCTAATCCTCGAATTCTATTTGGAAAGACGGCAAGCATTAATTTAGATGGATAATGCATGCCAAGTATTATTTTCATTGTGAAGCTACTTGATTAATCATTCTTTGCTTAACCACCCTTCATAGATAAACTTCCAAAACACTATTTAACGTTGATACATTTTGACATGAAATATTTGATGGGAGAATGATCCCTATGCAACCTTGAAGCATACACGGCCTCATAGGCACACTTTCTTAGCCTCTCTTCACTCAAATGAATGCTTCTCAGTACTCTTGAGGACCACAATTGATCATCTTCCTAATGCTACTTATCTCACTCAAAATTCTCACTCCTGCTGTGATAATCAACACCTCCAAAACAAAGTAGTTATTGCCTTCACTAGGCATGCACACAGAGAGCACTGTTCACTTATGCAGCTGTGTCTTTTCGAATATGCATGTGTATGGGACATTGGATCTCGAACTACTGGTCACAATGTGTGTTTCAATGCATGTTATAAAACCATCCATATATTTGTTGTAATGCTAGGACCAAAGAAAAACAAAAAACTGACACTTTTCCAAGACGTGTAGGCCTGTGTATATATAGGGTCGATATAGCACAAATTGGAATAATAATAATAAAATTAATAATAGTAAGAAAGGAAAAGAATCTCATGCATGTGTAGGCTAATGTATGAGCATTTTTTGCAGAGGCATGTTCAACATGAACCGGCATAAACCTGTAGATAAACATTGACATAACCTTGTACAAAAAACATTGACATAAACTTGTACATAAACATCATAATACTAGACTTATGTATAAACCTATACATATAAATCATAATTTTCAACCTTTATATAAGCATTATTATCATAAAATTTGATGGAACAAAAGTAATCATAATTTTAATTAGATTTGAGAAATATGAATGTACAAGACAATTTCATGTATAAATATACATACATAGCATAGATATGATCCTTGGGAAAAGCTATCTTTCTCTTTCTATACTAAAATCGCATATATAGGGTACAAATGCGAGAAATTATGGAATATGAGACAAAATAAAAAAAATGCATATCACGAGGTTGAGAATCCAATGATGCAAAATGCAAGGGACCCTCTTGCAAAGGAAAATAAACATGTGTGCATGAACATTTTTTACATTCAAAAATATATAGAAAAAACATATGTACCATTGAGTGATATCATCCTTCCTAACATCGGTAAATCACACTTTGATTTTTCCATATGCTAGGAACTCCTACACCCTCCAAATGTTGGGAACTCCTACATGTTTTTTCTAATATTTTTTACACTTAAAAATATATTAAGAAACAAAAATTATGTACCATCAGGTGATATTGTTGTTCCCGACATTGATAAATCACACTTTGATTTTTCCATACATTGGGAACTCCTACACTCTCCAAATTAGTTAGCATCTTAGTAAGGCCCCACAAGTATCCATCCTACTTCCCGACATGTGTGGGATGATGAACAAAAGATACACACTCCAAACAATAAATAAACAAAGTTATAAGTAACAAAATAAATCATGCTTAAATGCATAATCCAAATAATCTTAAAATACTTACAAATGCATGGTGAAATGTCTCCAATCTACCGCTCCCTCAATGTAAGGTCCCCATGCCTTGCATATGTGAAGCTCCCATTACTCTCTACTCTCATTAGCAGTCAAGAGCATGAACCTTTTGCAATAGTGTCTACCAATCACACTCACTAAAGAAGTAACAACACATCGTTAAACATCTTGAGCAAAATTAGGTTCATCATTCTTTGCATTATATGTATTCTCAAGAATAGACATGCCAAATTCTTTCTTCTTTTCATTATGCTCGGAAATCTTGTTACATTCATCAATGGTGTGTCCAAAATTTTCACGAATACTTCATCTCTTCTTCTTTTGCATATCACCGTCAAGAGAGGAGGAAGCATAAAGTAACAGTAAGGCATTGGTTTTGATGAACCCCAACCTGCACCATACTTACTTTTGTCCTTTTGTGTAATATTAACTGGTTGCATTCCCTCAAGCAAACCACTTTTGTTAACTCTTGATTGCTCATCATGCTAAAGAAGAGACATAATCTCACGAAAAATATACATATTTGGATTTTCTTTTATAACCAAATTAAGTGTAGTAGCAAAGCTTTGAAAAGATTCTGACAATCCTTTGAGTAGTATAGACATGAGTGATGTATCTAGAATGATCTTATCAATGTTTACCAATTGCTCTTTCAAATCCTTGATGTATGTAACATATACATCCAGTGAATCGTTCTCATCCATACATACATCTTCAAGTTGCTTTCCCAAGTAAGAAACACATTCTTCATTATGTAGGACATCCTAAGAAAGCAAGTGCATCCCAAACTTGTCTTGAAGTAGTGCATGATCGGATGTGTGGAACTATATGGCACTTCACAAAAAGGGCAACCAATGCATGAGCTTAAGAGTCCTTTCCATCCCACCTAAGCTGCTCTTGAGATGGATAAGGCATAGTCATTGTATTTGAAGAAGATCTTGAATCTATGAAAATAGGTTGCATAGAAGTAGAATGGTCATGTCACTTGTCCACATTTGCCACTATGTTCAATAGTTGCTTTGAAACAGGAACATGTTTCATCATGTGAGACCACATTAAATGGTTGGTTCCCTAAAGCTTATCTTTTACTTGAAGCATGCTAAAGAATCATTGTTGTTTGCATTATAGCAAATAACTCAAAAGTAGGAAGATATGAACTTCAACAAAGCTAAAATATAGCCCACAAACTATAAATTCGATGGAAAAGACGACTACATGAATGGATTTGAAAGGGGTAAAGTCCCAACACAACTGGTGAAAATGATCTCCGGGTGCGAAACTTTGTACTTCTATGATGGCAAACGCATTTGCAATATTAAAAGGAAAATGTGATAGAGTCATAGGATGGATGACGTGATAGGGCTGTAAATATTGTCAAAAAGGATAATCAACAAAGAATGGTATCATCAAAGGAGGAAGAGGAGATTAATCATTGGCTGAAATAAAATCTGGCTGCCGTCCTATAAAAAAAAGTTATAAGGGATGACTTCCACTATTTCATTTTCAAGGGGTATATCCACTACAATTGCGAATGACTACAGTTGTAAAGAGGAAAATCCATGAGACAATTAATGGCTAGATGCTACACTTAATGAGATGGTGCAACACTATACTACAAGATGACACTCAAAGCTATAAATTTTGGAAATAACAATGCAAGAGCTATAGTGAAGAAGTTTTTGCTAGCGGGCTGATGCAGTGACACATAAGCACTCCAACAATCCTTCACCTCAATTAGCTTTGGTTGAAGTGGAGTAAAGCCTTTCTAGGCTATGCCATACCTTCATGGAAGTGTCTAGATCTTGTATGGGTGCAAATGAAACCATACAAAATCAATAATAAGAATGCAAAGGTGATCAAATTAAAGTTAAAAAATATTAGAAATAGCACATGTTATCATTATTTCTAAATGACTATCTTCTATGCTGATTTACCCAAAACATCTAGGGATAAAATAAGCATCTAAGATGATTTTAGATCATTGCCTAAGGCCACTATTTAGGATGGGTTTCGTGAACCTTTCACTAAGTACGTTTTGGAAGAGAGAGGAATGCATACCTTCTATACTTTACTATAATGATTAAGCATTTCAATTAGATTATTATCCATCCCAAGGACTACAATAGAAGATCCATTGAGTACTTATGTCCATAGTATAATGGAACATGGCGTCAAGAGTTTTTACTTCATTTATTGGAAAAATGTATCACATATTGCATAACTAGGTAATGAGCTTTCAACACATTTTTATTGATGATTATCCCATATCCTCAAGGAAAATAGAGAAGCAAATTGCAAGAGATTTTCATCAAGATTTGAGATCTATACAAGAACTTTTCAACAAAATGTTCACAAATTTGAAGTTTAATTTCAAAAAAAATGTCAATTTTGTATCACCAAAAGGTATTCTATTAGTACATATAGTATCTACCCACGGGCTAATAGTTGATCGAGCTATAGGAATTCCTTGTAATCCCAACTTAAAAGTTTTCTAGGTGATGCAAGATATTATAGGAGGCGAAGCAAAATGTACTCAAAAGTCACAAAACCCTTATCAACTCTTACAAGGAAAGAGTCGTTTACATCAACACTTGTAGCGAGAAAGGCGTTCAACAAACCAAAGATAAGTTTTTGTGCTCCACCATTCTAGATTGTACCTTGTTGCACTTTATTTTTAATATTTAATGGCACCATATTGTCCCTACCATTAGATGAAAGAGAAGTAGACTACTAACAAAGGGGGAGAGGGGTTAAAATACAACCAAGAGGAAGGTTTCCCCATCGTGTTTGCCTTGAAAAATTCAAGCAATCTCTCAATTAACTTTGTAGCCATATTTAATTAGCAACCATTAGAATATAAATTCATAAAGCAAGGATAATATAGCATGTAGAGTATAGTGTTAGTTACATTTATTTCAAGAACATGATTTTGGAACTCAAATCAAATGTGGTAAGTAATGTCATTTATGTTGAAAATCAAGTCTCAATCATGCAAAAAGGCTCAACCACAAGCTTTGCAAGTGGACCAATAAAAAAGGAGTACCCAAAGTCGTGGAATAAAGTTAGAAGCTCCACCAAACTCAATCTAATTCAAATCTCATCAAATCAGCCACCAAAAAGTGGACCTACACTGATTGGTGGGTGGTTAGCTAGATTGTAGGAAAAGTAAAACTCTATATAAGCATCATCCTGCCTTTGTTTCTTGAGTTGTATGCATTCCACAAGTTTCGCACTTAGTTTAGTGAAGTCATAAACTCCAGCAAGCTACCCCCTTGTTTGCTTACCTCATTTTCACATGATTTTGCTCCTCTCTATCTAGAGGTGTAGTTAGGCTTTTCCAAATCTGATTGTACCAGATTGAAGAGCATTGTTTGCTCTCTCATTGTACTCATTTTCATTGATTTCAAGCTTCATTTGGTCTCTAATATTGTGCCCTAAATTCTGCCAGAGTTTTAAGTTATTTGGTTGAGTGAGTTGTGAAGAACTGCCAACTTTGTGAAGGTATATCTCTGCACATAGGTAGAGAGTGTTGCAAACAGGTAGCCTGTTTTGCAGAGGGTGGTTCTCCCGGTTGGAATATCCATTTGGGATGCTTTAAAGCTTGTTGGGTATCTCTTAGAGTCTAATACAAGTCTGAATTTCCATTTTAAGTATCTATACTGGTGTAGAGAAAAGTTCAGAACAGTGAGCATATATCAGTGCTTGTGGACCTAGTGGAGGGCATTGAGACCTAGGCATGCATTGGAATGAAGGACCTAGGCATTGAGACTTGAGGGGGAGTATTGAAAATCAAGTCTCAATCATGCAAAAAGGTTCAAACATGAGTTTTGCAAGTGGACCAATGAAAAAGGAGGACCCAAAGTCGTGGAATAAAGTTAGAAGCTCCACAAAACTCAATCAAATTCAAATCTCATAAAATCCGACAGTAAAAAGTGCACCTACACTGATTGGTGGGTGGTTAGCTAGATTGTAGGAAAAGTAAAACTCTGTATAAGCATCATCCCGCCTTTGTTTCTTGAGTTTTATGCAGTCCACAAGTTTCCCACTTAGTTTAGTGAAGTCATAAACTCCAGCAAGCAGAACCCTTGCTTGCTTACCTCATTTTCTCATGATTTTGCTCCTATCTATCTAGAGGTGTAGTTAGGCTTTTCCAAATCTGATTGTACCAGATTGCAGAGCATTGTTTGCTCTCTCATTCTACTCATGTTCATTGATTTCAATCGTTATTTGTTCTCTCATATAGTGCCCTGAACTTTGATAAAGTGTGAAGTTATTTGGCTTAGTTGTGAGAAATTGTCAACTTTGTGAAGGTATATCTCTGCACATAGGCAGAGAGTGTTGCAAACAGGTAGCTTGTTTTGCAGAGGGTGGTTCTCCCAGCCAAAATATCCATTTGGAATGTTTTAAAGCTTCTTGGGTAGCTCTTAGAGTCTACTACAAGCGTGAAAAATTTCATTTTAAGTCTCTATACTGGTGTAGAGAAAAGTTCAGAACAGTGAGCATATATCACCTTGTGGACCTAGTGGAGGGCAGCCATCTTCCATTTTTTCATTGGGGTATTAGAATCATCCCCCATCAATTAAGCAAACCAAGTATCTAGTATTGCCAAAGAAGAAATACCCATACACGTATCGAGCATGATCCTATTGACAACTAACTTCTTTAAATTTCTCATCAATCCCATTTTTACTAAGACATTACAGAATTTCTTGTCACAAGAGTATATCCTCAAAACTTTTAGCAAAAGAGGAAAAAAAAGGGAAGACATTTTTTGTTCAAAAACAAGTCATTCTTCTTAATATCTAACAAGCCTTACAATTATAGCCTAGACAAGATTTTACACGTGTATTCATCCCGGTGAAGTAATACATTCGCAAGCGTCATCCCATAGGGATAATAATCTCAAGGAGAAAGATTTGGCACACAAACACTTTCATAAGTTATCACAATGGCATCTTTTTCTTTAAGAATATGCGATACATGTCAACTGTGTGCACCTTGATCTCCAAAGCAAGACTTTCAATCTATGGTGATCTCCCCAAGTTCACAACCCTTTAAGCAATGGGATATCAACTTCATTAGAACCATCAATTCAATGACACAACCAAATAACAGAAGGCATACACGCTTGTTTTTTTGTACAAATAAGTTTTGGGTGTCCAGTAGAAATTATTGATGATAGATGCACTCACTTTTCAAATCAAGCATTAGATCAAGTCTTTCAAAAAGTCCAAGATTTATCACAAAAGGATATGTTCTTATTATCCTAGTGCAAACAATCAACTCTAGAGTTCAAATAAGATCTTGATCAACATATGATGCCAACTTTGCTTGAACCATTCGACATCTTTCCTACCAGCCATAATTGGAGCTCTCTAAGCATTTACAACAACAAAAATTGGAATTTTATGGGATCTCCGTTCATGCTCAATTATAGAAACAATATTTCACTTTTGTGTCCCTCGAATAGCCTTGATGTGAATTGTTTCCCTCTACATGGGCACTTTCGACTCTAGTGTTGGCTATATTTCTTTTCCGTTTCTAACCATATATACATGATATACTTATATGTGGTGGTACTTGGTACTTAGGGATTCACCTATTCTCATATCATTGATCATCTATCTATAGAGACCTCTTCCCTCCGTTGTGTGCCACTATGCTTCGATATACTTCTTCACTCTTGTGTGTACTTCCTACTTGTTCACTCACTCACATACCCAATAGTGGTATCAAAGCAAGTTTAGATCCTTCTGAATTTGTTGTTTTTGTGCAATGCATTTCCATACATTTTTAATAGTGCAAATGAGTTCGCCATAATAGAAGCACAAAGTTTTGCACTCCGAGATCATTTCCACTATTGTGATGAAAAAAAGTGATGGAAAAAATTATTATAAGTCGTGATTTATTTGCCAAAAATTTAGCTTATCCTTTACTTGAATGTAAATTATAGCCAGCAATCAGCTCATAAGTTGTGCTTGATACAATCATGCTTTTATTTAAAAGTGGTGCGCTTGATTATGGCCATGTATATCATCCAAATTAGGTTCAAAGAGCTGAAACATTCCAGCCAAATATGGATAAAAAAACTCTTTCCACACATGGCTGAAAAATCCCATAGTTTGTAGAGAAACATGGGTGAAAAATTCCATCCAAAGATGGTTGAAAATATTCTTATATCATTTGAATTTTGATCAAGGAAAATATGGATAAAAGTATAATAATTATCTTGAATTATCCTCACATAAAATCACTTCAACCCTTAAAAGAAAAAATAAAGCCACCAAGGAGAATCAACAACATAAGCAAGAAGCACACAAGAGGACTCATGAAAATCGCCTTAGAGTTTACATGATAATATAGGGCTTTATGCTTCCTCCTCTCTTGATGGTGATATGCAAAAGAAGAAGAGATGGAAGTATTAGCGAAAAGGTTGGACATACCATTGATGAATGTAAAAAGCTTCCCAAGCATAATGAAAAGAAGAGAGAATGTTGAACCTAATTTTGCTCAAGATGTTTAACCATGTGTTCTTACATGTTATTATAACTTATTATCACTCTATATGTATGATTGTGAATAAGGTTGATCCAAAATCTTTTTTCAATAGTGGCATCTCAAAGCATTGCACTTCATGCAAAAGACTTTTCTCATCTTTAGAAGATGCACCCAAAGGACATTTATATGCAAACAATGTTTATTATCCTATTATTGGAGTTGGAGAAATTCAGCTAACACTTACAAATGATGGTAAGTTACTCTCAAGAATGCATTGTATGTATCCGGTATCAAACTTGATTTTGGTTCATATTATTGCTAATGTCACACTTCATGTAGACTTGGTTGGAAAAAAATAAATGGCTCATGATTTCAGCAATGGTGATGTTATTGGCTCGTCAAGGGCATTATGCAATGGCTTATATTGCTTGGACACATAGAAGAGTTGTCTCAAATGCCTTTCTTACACATACTTCTTCTATGGCTAATGTCTAATGTCATGTACACTTTGTTGATAACAAATCTATGGTTCATGATTTTAGCAAAGGCGATGTTATTGTGATATCAAGGACATTATGCAATGGCTTGTATTGCTTGCACACATACAAGAGTTGTCTCAAATGCCTTTCTTACACATACTTCATTTCATACTATTGTTAGTGTCAAACTTTATGTACACATTGTTGATAACAAATACATGATTCATGATTTCAATAATGGCAATGTTATTGTGATATTAAGGACATTATGCAAAGTCTTGTATTGCTTGGACACATGCAAGAGTTGTCTCAAATGTGTTTCTTACACATACTTCTTCTATGGGTGCAATGGAGTTATGGCATGCTTGTTTCCGTCATTTGAACTTCAATAGATTGCTTTACTTACAAAAGAAGGATATGGTTATTGGTTTGTCAACAACTGAGTAGATTGAAAAACATGCATGTGAAAGTTGTAAACAAGGGAGAATACATCGTGCTTCTTTTCCCAAAGATGGTGTTGCACATGCCATATGAAAATTACAACTCGTTAATAATTCAAATTATCTTTTACTTAATTGTAAATTGTAGGCGGCAATTGGCACACAAGTTGTGTTTGATACACTTATTCTTTTATTTCAAAGTGGTGGGCTTGATTATGACCATGTATACCATTCAAATTAGGTTCAAAGAGCTAAAACATTCCAGCCAAATATGGCTAAAACAAGGCTGAAAAGCTCCAAAGTTTGAAGAGAAATGTGGCTGAAAAATTCCAACCAAAGATGGCTGAAAATGTTCTTCACTGATTTGTGTACTTCTATTTGTGCTTCCTCGCTCACTCACACTCAACAAAGAAGACTATTATACCATTTGAATTTTGATCAAGGAAAATATGGATAAAAGTATACTTTTTAAACTGAATTATCCTCACATAAAATCACTTGAACCCTTGGAAGGAAAAATAAAGCCACCAAGGAGAATCAACAACATAAGCAAGAAGCACACAAGAGGACTCATGAAAATCGCCCGAGAGCTTACAAAATAATATAGGGCTCATTGGTTTTACTATAACGAGTGCGTCCAATGCCAACCAAATGGGCACACAAACGAACGAGCCCATCTAAAGTCATCAAGGTTATTCTACAAGGAACTATAGTTCTTGCATTGTAATTTCCAAAATTTATAGTTTTGAGTGTGATCATGTAAAAGGCCTCTTTTCTAGTGAAATAATTCATTTTGAACTTTCTGAATTTCATTGTGGGGATAATGCTTAGAACGAATAATTAGGTCATTTTATGCGTGTAGGAAAAATTTTGGGTTGACAAGTTTCATATTCTCTCTCTAGACCTTAATTGAATCATGTTTTCCAGTGGGATTTTGAAGGTGAGGATGAAAGAATTAAGGAAAACTCTATATGAGGGAAAGGTAGAGCAAGTAGAAGAGAATAAAAGTGCCTGTGTGAGATTTTTGTGAATCATGTTCTAAGTACCTCGTTCAGGGTCCTACGTTTAGTTCATTTGTAAGAAAATGCCTTGATTTTACTCTCTCTCTAGAATTTTAAACCTTGTAGGGCTCAAAAGTGGCATTTGGAGGTGAATTTGGATCTCGGACGTCTCTAACACTATTGTGCAGATCAACAATTTGAATAAAAGTGTCTCTCACAAGCTTAACCTAATTCCTCATTGTTTTTGAGTTACAAGGCTTTGAAAAGTGCCATTTTTTCCAACACAAAAAAAAAATGAGGGCTTGTCTAATTCTATTCGAATCCGTGATTCTCATGCTCACGTGTCACCATGTCTAATTATGTATGTTTTCGGATATGTCTTCTTCGTGTTTTTCTGCTATTTTTGACAGGTATGCTAAAGAAAGGAAGTACACTACTATCGCATGGCTTTTTGCGAAAGTTTTGGAGAAACTCGACTTTTTCTAAATTTGGTGGATCACACACTTCTTTGGGGAGCACAGCTGCGATCAAACGGAAAAAGATAAGAAGGCCTGCGCATCAACACGGAGGACCCACAAAAATCTGAGAATTACCTTGTGATTGAGAGTGTGATTGAGAGTGAGAGTGAGAGTGAGAGTGTGATTGAGAGTGCGAGTGAGAATGCGATTGTGATAGCTCGGGGGTGGTCAGGAGGTAGAGGCTTCGTCAAGAAGCTATTGTCCAAAGCTACTGTAACCATTGATTCACATCTATAATATCAGAATTCTTCCTTCTCTACGTCATATTTGTTCTACTCTTCCGCATCAGATTTTCTTTTACCTTGTGCAATCTCTACGTTCTTCTCTCCACTGTTATTTCTGAGTAATCGAAAGATTGTGATTGAGGAAACGCTACAAGTGGTATCAGAGCATAATCAATCCGTGGGAACGATGGAAGGTCTAACACAAAAGGTTCGTGAACAAGAGGAGCTTATTCAGAAGCTTCTTGGTGAATTGCACAAAGAACGAGGGGGAAAGCAACCAGAAGGAGCAACAAATTTGTTTGTGGAGCTGAACGATGAAATAGATAAAGGTGCGGGAACATCTAGTGTACCTCGCGAAAAACAAAAACGCAATTCTGAAGATATGGAACCAGGTGAGTTTGCCCTTAACCAAGTCTTCAAGAAGGCAAAGTTAAATGATTTTGATGGGGAGAAGAAGAGTGGCGAAGATCTTGAGGCATGGATTGAAGAACTAGAGGATTTCTTTGACCTTCGACAATTTAGGAAGAGTCCAAGGCAAAAGTTGGGATCCTGCATCTGCGTGGGATCGCGAAGCTATGGTGGAAGTCATATATGCAGACTCGAACGCGTTCTGATCCTGTTCTATGGAAGGAATTTAGAGAACAAGTTGAAAGACGCTATTGTTCTCCACACTACCATATGGAGAAGAAGATGGAGTTCTACAATTTTTGACAACACGAAAGAGACAAGCATAGCTTATCTGTTGATGAGTACAAGGAGAAGTTCCTACGTCTTCATAAATATGCATTAGAGGTTAGTGGTAATGCTCTAAAGAGTAAATTTATTGAAGGGCTTCGTGAGGAACTTCGCTATCAAGTTAAGGGATCTGGATGCATTGATTTTCTTGATGCTGTTGTGATGGCTGAGAACTTTGAGAAGATGGAGAAGTTCAATTTGCAGAAGGCAAATAGAAGCAGATTCATTGCAATGGGACATAGGCCACAAAGGCATGTTGCAATGAACATGAAAAATTCAAAGAAAACTCCAGCTTCTAACGACCAAGGTAAGAACCTTGCTCAGCCGGTGGAAAATAAAAGGAGGCGTCAACCAATTGAGTGGCAACAAGACCCTAATTTTATTGAGAGGGCAAAAATACTTGGTCTGTGTTTTTGTTGCGGGGAGCAAGGGCATCGGACATATGAGTGCCCGAACAAGGCAGTCTTTCAACCTTCACAATCAAAAGCGATAAAGATCATTGAGGAGGGTACAATTATTGAGGAAGCAGATGATGGGGGTAAGTGCGCTGACTCTACTCTACGTTGCATGGTGGTTAGTTCTTTCCGAAAGGTTTCTGTAATCATGATTCCGGGTATGATTTCTGCGCATGAAACCATATTTTTGATCGATTCAGGTAGTACCCATTGTTTTCTATCTTTCAAATTGGTACAGAATCTAGGGATAGCCCTAAATATGCAGATCACCAGACCTGTAGAGATGGCCAATGGACGATTACACTACACGAAAGGATATGTTGAAAACCTTGAATTTACTTTTTGTAATAGACGCTTTTCTCGAGGCTTCCATGTAATTGAGATCAAACAGAGTGATGTAATCATAGGCATGGATTGGTTAGTTAAAAATGCTACGACAAGTAATTGTGAACAAAGAACGATCACTGTGAAGCTAAATGATGAATCGATTCATATTCTAGGTGATGTCTTTAATCCTAAGCCTACTCTTATTTCTGCTATGCAGATAGTTAGAGGTATACGTGATGGCTGCAAAACATTTGTAGTGTATGTGAACAATCTGCATCAAGAAGGTAATGACGAAGATATTCCAGATTACGTAGGAAATCTCTTGAAAGAATATGCGGATGTATTTTCAGAAGACTTGCTTGGTATACCCCCACCTAGGTAGATTGACCATGCCATTGACCTATATCGAGGGAGTGAACCATATTCTAGAGCACCCTATAGATTTAACATTGATGAACTAAAGGAGCTTAAGATTCAATTAGATGATCTTTTGAAGAAAGGCTTAATAAAACCGAGTGTCTAACCTTGGGGTGCGCCTGTTTTATGTCAGAAGAAAAAAGGCAGCTCTTGCAGATTATGCATTGACTATAGGGGGTTGAATAAAAGAAAAATTAAGAATAAGTATCCACTCCCTCACATAGATGACTTATTAGGTCAATTAAGTGGAGCGACCGTATTCACAAAGATTGACTTAAGATGGTTATCACCAAATTAGGATCAAACAGAGGATATTCCTAAGACGGCTTTTCGAAGACGATATGGTCACTATGAGTTTACGGTTCTACCTTTTGGTTTAACAAACGCTCCTGCCACATTTATGTTCTTGATGAATAATATTTTTCATGATTACCTAAATGAATTCATCTTAGTCTTCCTTGATGATATATTTGTGTACTCTAACGATGATTCGGAGCATGCGGTACATCTCAAGAAGACTTTGCAAACTCTTAGAGAACACAAATTTTATGGGAAAAAGAGTAAGTGTTTCTTTGCTAAGGATAAACTTGTGTATCTAGGAAGAGTAATATCAAAAGAAGGAATCCTTATAGATGAAGATAAAGTAAAAACAATAGTTGATTGGCCGATTCCTAAGACTGTAAGGGATGTTAGAAGTTTTCTTCGGTTGGCACAATATGAAAGAGCACATATTAAGGATTTCTCTAAGATAGCTACTCCCCTCACCGAATTAACTAAAAAGAATGTAGGATTTGCGTGGAGTGATACCTGTCAAAAATCATTTGAAACATTAAAACAAAAAGTCATTGAGAATTGCATTTTGAAAATACCAGAAATGGGAAAGCCTTTTGTGGTTGCATGTGATGCAAGTGGTAGTCAGATAGGATGTGTTATTTCGCAGGATGGCAGGGTGGTCGCATATGAGTCCAGAAAACTAAGAAAGCATGAACTTAACTATCCTACTCATGATTTAGAAATGCTTGCTGTTGTGCATGCACTTAAGCATTGGAGACATCTATTGTTAGGGGTTAAGTTTGAATTGAAAACAGATCATCAAAGTCTAAAATACGTCTTCACTCAACCATTGCTTAACAACAGGCAGAAGCGTTGGATTGAATTATTAAGAGAGTATGATTTTGACATTAAGTATCTTGCTAGTAAGGAAAATAAGGTTGCTGATGCATTGAGTCAGAGACCTTTGTGTAATCTTGTTTCTGTAATAAATTCTGGTTTTCGCAATCAAATTCAAGAAGAGATAAAACAGGATCCTTTTTATGCACCTATTTTGAATGCTTTGAACGCGAACAGGGGATCGACGTATGAGGAAAAATTTCATTTGCAGAATGGAACACTGTATTGTAACAATCGGCTATGCTTATCTTCTAAATCTCCACTAAAAGTTAAAATACTGCATGATTGTCATGATGCACCTTTTTCTGCACATCCAGGTTATTCAAGGACATATGTTAAAACAAAGTATTCTTACTTTTGGCCGTGTATGAAGCGGGATATCAGAAAATATATAAATGAATGTTTGAAGTGCTAACAGGTGAAATCTGAGTTTAAGAGGATGCTAGGAATGCTTCAACCTTTGGATGTTCCAAATCAGAAGTGGGAGTCTATTTATATGGACTTTATCACTAAGCTACCTATGACCAGAAGTTAGCATGATACCATATTTGTTGTAGCCGATCGGCTTACCAAGATGGCACACTTCTTTCCTATGAAAAAGACTGATACTGCTTTGAATGTTGCAAGAATCTTTGTAAAAGAAATATTTCGATTGCATGGAATGCCTAAAAGCATAATTTCTGATAGAGATTCTAGATTTACGTCAAGCTTCTGGAAAGCAACATTTGAATCCATTGGAACGCAACTTCGTATGAGTACACCTTTCCATCCACAAAATGATGGGGAAACCGAGAGGGTTAACAGGGTAGTTGAGGATATGTTGCGTATGTATGTGAATGAAAAGTAGGATAATTGGAGTGAATATTTACCCTTGGTTGAGTTTGCATACAATAGTGCATGGCATGCATCTATAAAAATGACTCCATTTGTAGCTATGTATGGTTATAATTGTTTGACTCCACCTTTGTTTTTGGGTTTTCCAAATAAAGTAGAAGTATCCAAAGAAATGTTTAATAAGATGGATGAAGAACTTGGAAAAATTAAGAAACATATAAGAGATGCTCAGAAAAGACAAAAGAAATTCTATGATTTAAAGAGAAGACCACTTGAATTACAAGTTGATGATATGGTATTTCTTAAAGTTAATCCTCACCGATCTAACTTGTTGCTAGGGAAGGATCATAGACTTTCTCCTCAATATGCAGGCCCTTTTAAAGTTTTGAAAAAGATCGGATCTCTTGCTTATTTTCTGGAATTACCTAAATATCTAAATGTGCATCCTGTATTTCATGTCAGCTTACTTAAAACATATGTGTCTAATGTTTCTCATGTTTTGCAGGACAATTATAAGCTGAAAGAGGATGGCTCTTTTGAGCTTCAACCGGAAATAATATTAGATAGGAAGGAAAGATTTCTTAGAAATAGATCTATAGTAGAAATTTTGGGGAAATGGCATTCATAACCAGTAGAAGATTCGAGTTGGATGAATTTAGATGACTTTCTAACACATTATCCTTCTTTCCAACTCTGAGGACAGAGTTCTTAAAGGGGGGAAGAATTGTAATAGGCCTCTTTTCTAGTGAAATAATTCATTTTGATGGCACACTTCTTTCCTATGAAAAAGACTGATATTGCTTTGAATGTTGCAAGAATCTTTGTAAAAGAAATATTTCGATTGCATGGAATGCCTAGAAGCATAATTTCTGATAGAGATTCTAGATCTACGTCAAACTTCTGGAAAGTGACATTTGAATCCATTGGATCTCAACTTCGTATGAGTACAGCTTTCCATCCACAAACTGATGGGGAAACCGAGAGGGTAAACAGGGTCGTTGAGGATATGTTGCGTATGTATGTGAATGAAAAGTAAGATAATTGGAGTGAATATTTACCCTTGGTTGAGTTTGCATACAATAGTGCATGGCATGCATCTATAAAAATGACTCCGTTTGAAGTTATGTATGGTTATAATTGTTTGACTCCACCTTGGTTTTTGGGTTTTCCAAATAAAGTAGAAGTATCCAAAGAAATGCTTGATAAGATGGATGAAGAACTTGGAAAAATTAAGAAACATATAAGAGAAGCTCAGAAAAGACAAAAGAAGTTCTATGATTTAAAGAGAAGACCACTTGAATTCCAAGTTGATGATATGGTATTTCTTAAAGTTAATCCTCACCGATCTAACTTGTTGCTAGGGAAGGATCATAGACTTTCTCCTCGATATGCAGGCCCTTTTAAAGTTCTGAAAAAGATCGGATCTCTTGCTTATTTGCTGGAATTACCTAAATATCTAAATGTGCATCCTGTATTTCATGTCAGCTTACTTAAAAGATATGTGTCTAATGTTGCTCATGTTTTGTAGGACAATTATAAGCTGAACGACGATGGCTCTTTTGAGCTTCAACCGGAAATAATATTAGATAGGAAGGAAATATTTCTTAGAAATAGATCTATTGTAGAAATTTTGGTGAAATGGCATTCATACCCAGTAGAAGATTCCAGTTGGATGAATTTAGATGACTTTCTAACACATTATCCTTCTTTCCAACTCTGAGGACAGAGTTCTTAAAGGGGGGAAGAATTGTAATAGGCCTCTTTTCTAGTGAAATAATTCATTTTGAACTTTCTGAATTTCATTGTGGGGATAATGCTTAAAACAAATAATTAGGTCATTTTATGCATGTAGGAAAAATTTTGGGTTGACAAGTTTCATATTCTCTCTCTAGTCCTTAATTGCATCATGTTTTCCAGTGGGATTTTGAAGGTGAGGATGAAAGAATTAAGGAAAGCTCTGTATGAGTGAAAGGTAGAGCAAGTAGAAGAGAATAAACGTGCCTGTGTGAGATTTTTTGGAATCATGTTCTAAGTACCTCGTTCAGGGTCCTACGTTTAGTTCATTGTAAGAAAATGCCTTGATTTTACTCTGTGTCTAGAATTCTAAACCTTGCAAGGCTCAAAACTGGCATTTTGAGTTACAGGGCTTTTTGCTACTATTTTTGACAGGTATGCTAAAGAAAGGAAGTATACTACGATCGCATGGCTTTTTGTGAAAGTTTTGGAGAAACTCGACTTTTTCTAAATTTGTGGGATCGCACACTTCTTTGGGGAGAACGGCTACGATCAAACGGCAAAAGATAAGAAGGCGTGCGCATCAACACAGAGGACGCACAGAAATCTGAGAATTACCTTGTGATTGAGAGTGTGATTGAGAGTGAGAGTGAGAGTGAGAGTGTGATTGAGATTTCGAGTGAGAATGCGATTGTGATAGCTCGAGGGTGGTCGGGAGGTAGAGGCTTCGTCAAGAAGCTATTGTCCAAAGCTACTGTAACCATTGATTCACATCTATAATATCAGAATTCTTCCTTCTCCGCATCATATTTGTTCTACTCTTCCGCATCAGATTTTCTTTTACCTTGTGCAATCTCTGCGTTCTTCTCTCCACTGTTATTTTTGAGTAATCGAAAGATTGTGATTGGGGATAGTTTGTGATTGAGGAAACGCTACAAGTGGTATCAGAGCAGAATCAATCCGCGGGAACGATGGAAGGTCTAACACAAAAGGTTCGTGAACAAGAGGAGCTTATTCAGAAGCTTCTTGGTGAATTGCACAAAGAACAAGGGGGAAAGCAACCAGAAGGAGCAACAAATTTGTTTGTGGAGCTGAACGATGAAATAGATGAAGGTGCGGGAACATCTAGTGTACCTCGCGAAAAACAAAAACGCAATTTTGAAGATATGGAACCAGGTGAGTTTGCCCTTAACCAAGTCTTCAAGAAGGCAAAGTTAAATGATTTTGATGGTGAGAAGAAGAGTGGCGAAGATCTTGAGGCATGGATTGTGGAACTAGAGGATTTCTTTGACCTTCGATAATTTAGTGACGAGTCCAAGGCAAAAGTTGGGATCCTGCATCTGCGTGGGATCGCAAAGCTATGGTGGAAGTCATATATGCAGACTCGAACGCGTTCTGGTCCTGTTCTATGGAAGGAATTTAGAGAACAAGCTGAAAAACGCTATTGTTCTCCACACTACCATATGGAGAAGAAAATGGAGTTCTACAATTTCGGACAACACGAAAGTGACAAGCATAGCTTATCTGTTGATGATTACAAAGAGAAGTTCCTACGTCTTCATAAATATGCATTAGAGGTTAGTGGTAATGCTCTAAAGAGTAAATTTATTGAAGGGCTTCGTGAGGAACTTCGCTATCAAGTTAAGAGACCTGGATGCATTGATTTTCTTGATGTTGTTGCGATGGCTGAGATCTATGAGAAGATGGAGAAGTTCAATTTGCAGAAGGCAAATAGAAGCAGATTCATTGCAACGGGACATAGGCCACAAAGACCTCTTGCAATGAACATGAACAATTCAAAGAAAACTCCATCTTCTAACGAACAAGGTAAGAATCCTGCTCGGCCGGTGGAAAATCAAAGGAGGCGTCAACCAATTGAGTGGCAACAAGACCCTAATTTTATTGAGAGGGCAAAAAGACTTGGTCTTTGTTTTCGTTGCGGGGAGCAAGGGCATAGGACATATGAGTGCTTGACCAAGGAAGTCTTTCGACCCGCACAATCAAAAGCGATAAACATCATCGAGGAGGGTACAATTATTGAGGAAGCAGATGATGGGGGCAAGTGCGCTGACTCTACTTTACGTTGCATGGTGGTTAGTTCTTTCCCAAAGGTTTTTGCGATCACGATTCCGGGTATGATTTCTGCGCATAAAACCAGATTTTTGATCGATTCAGGTAGTACCCATTGTTTTCTATCTTTCAAATTGGTACAGAATCTAGGGATAGCCCTAAATATGCAGATAACTAGACCTGTAGAGATGGCCAATGGATGATTACACTACACGAAAGGATATGTTGAAAACCTTGAATTTACTCTTTCTAATAGACGCTTTTCTGGAAGCTTCCATGTAATTGAGATGAAACAGAGTGATATAATCATAGGGATGGATTGGTTAGTTAAAAATGCTCCGACAATTAATTGTGAACAAAGAACGACCACTGTGAAGCTAAATGATGAATCTATTCATATTCTAGGTGATGTCTTTAATCCTAAGCCTACTCTTATTTCTCCTATGCAGATAGATAGAGGTATACGTGATGGCTGCAAAACATTTGTAGTGTATGTGAACAATCTGCATCAGGAAGGTAATGATGAAGTTATTCCAGATTACGTAGAAAATCTCTTGAAAGAATATGCCGATATATTTCCAGAAGACTTGCCTGGTATACCCCCACCTAGGCAGATTGACCACGCCATTGACCTATATCTAGGGAGTGAACCATATTCTAGAACACCCTATAGATTTAACATTGATGAACTAAAGGAGCTTAAGGTTCAATTAGATGATCTTTTGAAGAAAGGCTTAAATAAACGAGTGTCTCACCTTGGGGTGCGCCTATTTTATTTCAGAAGAGGAAAGACGGCTCTTACAGATTATGCATTGACTATAGGGGGTTGAATAAAAGAACAATTAAGAATAAGTATCCACTCCCTCACATAGATGACTTATTAGGTCAATTAAGTGGAGCAACCGTATTCACAAAGATTGACTTAAGATCTGGATATCACCAAATTAGGATCAAAACAGAGGATATTCCTAAGACGGCTTTTTGAACACGATATGGTCACTATGAGTATACGGTTCTACCTTTTGGTTTAACAAACGCTCCTGCCACATTTATGTGCTTGATGAATAATATTTTTCACGATTACCTAGATGAATTCATCTTAGTCTTCCTTGATGATATATTTGTGTACTCTAAAGATGATTCGGAGCATGCGGTACATCTCAAGAAGACTTTGCAAACTCTTAGAGAACACAAGTTGTATGGGAAAAAGAGTAAGTGATTCTTTGCTAAGGATAAACTTGTGTATCTAGGAAGAGTAATATCAAAAGAAGGAATCCTTATAGATGAAGATAAAGTAAAAACAATAGCTGATTGGCCGATTCCTAAGACTATAAGGGATGTTAGAAGTTTTCTTGGGTTGGCACAATATGAAAGAGCACATATTAAGGATTTCTCTAAGATAGCTACTCCCCTCACCGAATTAACTAAAAAGAATGTAGGATTTGCGTGGAGTGATGCCTGTCAAAAATCATTTGAAACATTGAAACAAAAAGTCGTTGAGAATTGTGTTTTGAAAATACTAGAAATGGGAAAGCCTTTTGTGGTTGCATGTGATGCAAGTGGTAGTCAGATAGGATGTGTTATTTCACAGGATGGCAGGGTGGTCGCATATGAGTCCAGAAAACTAAGAAAGCATGAACTTAACTATCCTACTCATGATTTAGAAATGCTTGTTGTTGTGCATGCACTTAAGCATTGGAGACATCTATTGTTAGGGGTTAAGTTTGAATTGAAAACAGATCATCAAAGTCTAAAATACATCTTCACTCAACCATTGCTTAACAACAGGCAGAAGTGTTGGGTTCAATTATTAAGAGAGTATGATTTTGACATTAAGTATCTTGCTGGTAAGGAAAATAAGGTTGCTGATGCATTGAGTCGGAGACCTTTGTGTACTCTTGTTTCTGTAATAAATTCTAATTTTCTCAATCAAATTCAAGAAGAGATAAAACAGGATCCTTTTTATGCACCTATTTCAATGCTCTGAATGCAAACAAGGGATCGACGAATGAGGAAAAATTTCGTTTGCAAAATGGAACACTGTATTGCAACAATCGGCTATGCTTATCTTCTGAATCTCCACTAAAAGTTAAAATACTGCATGATTATCATGATGCACCTTTTTCTGCACATCCAGGTTATTCAAGGATATATGTTAAAACAAAGTATTCTTACTTTTGGCTGTGTATGAAGCGGGATATTAGAAAATATGTAAATGAATGTTTGAAGTGCCAACAGGTGAAATTTGAGTTTAAGAGGACGCCACGAATGCTTGAACCTTTGGATGTTCCAAATCAGAAGTGGGAGTCTATTTCTATGTACTTTATCACTAAGCTACCTATGACCAGAAGTAAGCATGATACCATATTTGTTGTAGTCGATCGGCTTACCAAGATGGCACACTTCTTTCCTATGAAAAAGACTGATACTGCTTTGAATGTTGCAAGAATCTTTGTAAAAGAAATATTTCGATTGCATGGAATGCCTAAAAGCATAATTTCTGATAGAGATTCTAGATTTACGTCAAACTTCTGGAAAGCGACATTTGAATCCATTGGAACTCAACGTCGTATGAGTACAGATTTCCATCCACAAACTGATGGGGAAATCGAGAGGGTTAACAGGGTAGTTGAGGATATGTTGCGTATGTATGTGAATGAAAAGCAGGATAATTGGAGTGAATATTTACCCTTGGTTGAGTTTGCATACAATAGTGCATGGCATGCATCTATGAAAATGACTCCGTTTGAAGCTATGTATGGTTATAATTGTTTGACTCCACCTTCGTTTTTGGGTTTTCCAAATAAAGTAGAAGTATCCAAAGAAATGCTTGATAAGATGGATGAAGAACTTTGAAAAATTAAGAAACATATAAGAGAAGCTCAGAAAAGACAAAAGAAGTTCTTTGATTTAAAGAGAAGACCACTTGAATTTCAAGATGATGATATGGTATTTCTTAAAGTTAATCCTCACCGATCTAACTTGTTGCTAGGGAAGGATCATAGACTTTCTCCTCGAAATGCAGGCCCTTTTAAAGTTTTGAAAAAGATCGGATCTCTTGCTTATTTGCTGGAATTACCTAAATATCTAAATGTGCAGCCTGTATTTCATGTCAGCTTACTTAAAAGATATGTGTCTAATGTTGCTCATGTTTTGCAGGACAATTATAAGCTGAACGACGATGGCTCTTTTGAGCTTCAACCGGAAATAATATTAGATAAGAAGGAAAGATTTCTTAGAAATAGATCTATAGTAGAAATTTTGGTGAAATGGCATTCATACCCAGTAGAAGATTCGAGTTGGATGAATTTAGATGACTTCCTAACACATTATCCTTCTTCCCAACTCTGAGGACAGAGTTCTTAAAGGGGGGAAGAATTGTAATAGGCCTCTTTTCTAGTGAAATAATTCATTTTGAACTTTCTGAATTTCATTGTGGGGATAATGCTTAGAACGAGTAATTAGGTCATTTTATGCGTGTAGGAAAAACTTTGGGTTGACAAGTTTCATATTCTCTCTCTAGACCTTAATTGCATCATGTTTTCCAGTGGGATTTTGAAGGTGAGGATGAAAGAATTAAGGAAAACTTTGTATGAGGGAAAGGTAGAGCAAGTAGCACCCTTCTTTGGGGAGCACGGCTGCGATCAAACGGAAAAAGATAAGAAGGCCTACGCATCAACACAGAGGACACACAGAAATCTGAGAATTACCTTGTGATTGAGAGTGTGATTGAGAGTGAGAGTGAGAGTGAGAGTGTGATTAAGAGTGCGAGTGAGAATGCGATTGTGATAGCTCGGGGGTGGTCGGGAGGTAGAGGCTTCGTCAAGAAGCTATTGTCCAAAGCTACTATAACCATTGATTCACATCTATAATATCAGAATTCTTCCTTCTCTGCGTCATATTTGTTCTACTCTTCCGCATCATATTTTCTTTTACCTTGTGCAATCTCTGCGTTCTTCTCTCCACTGTTATTTCTGAGTAATCGAAAGATTGTGATTGGGGATAGATTGTGATTGAGGAAACGCTACAAGTGGTATCAGAGCAGAATCAATCCGCGGGAACGATGGAAGGTCTAACACAAAAGGTTCGTGAACAAGAGGAGCTTATTCAGAAGCTTCTTGGTGAATTGTGCAAAGAACGAGGGGGAAAGCAACCAGAAGGAGCAACAAATTTGTTTGTGGAGCTGAACGATGAAATAGATGAAGGTGCGGGAACATCTAGTGTACCTCGCAAAAAACAAAAACATAATTCTGAAGATATGGAACCAGGTGAGTTTTCCCTTAACCAAGTCTTCAAGAAGGCAAAGTTAAATGATTTTGATGGCGAGAAGAAGCGTGGCAAAGATCTTGAGGCATGGATTGAAGAACTAGAGGATTTCTTTGACCTTCGAAAATTTAGTGAAGAGTCCAAGGCAAAAGTTGGGATCCTGCATCTGCGTGGGATCGCGAAGCTATGGTGGAAGTCATATATGCAGACTCGAACGTGTTCTGGTCCTGTTCTATGGAAGGAATTTAGAGAACAAGTTGAAAAATGCTATTGTTCTCCACACTACCATATGGAGAAGAAGATGGAGTTCTACAATTTCCGACAACACGAAAGTGACAAGCATGGCTTATCTGTTGATGAGTACAAAGAGAAGTTCCTACGTCTTCATAAATATGCATTAGAGGTTAGTGGTAATGCTCTAAAGAGTAAATTTATTGAAGGGCTTCGTGAGGATCTTCGCTACCAAGTTAAGGGATCTGGATGCATTGATTTTCTTGATGCTGTTGCAATGGCTGAGAGCTTTGAGAAGATGGAGAAGTTCAATTTGCAGAAGGCAAATAGAAGCAAATTCATTGCAACGCGACATAGGCCACAAAGACCTGTTGCAATGAACATGAACAATTCAAAGAAAACTCCATCTTCTAACGACCAAGGTAAGAACCCTAATCAGCCAGTGGAAAATCAAAGGAGGCGTCAAGAACCTAATTTTATTGAGAGGGCAAAAACAAGGCTGTCTTTCGACCCGCACAATCAAAATTGAGTGGCAACAAGAACCTAATTTTATTGAGAGGGCAAAAACAAGGCTGTCTTTCGACCCGCACAATCAAAAGTGATAAACATCATCGAGGAGGGTACAATTATTGAGGAAGCATATGATGGGGGTAAGTGCGCTGACTCTACTTTACGTTGCATGGTGGTTAGTTCTTTCCCAAAGGTTTCTGTAATCACGATTCTGGGTATGATTTCTGCGCATAAAACCAGATTTTTGATCGATTCAGGTAGTACCCATTGTTTTCTATCTTTCAAATTGGTACACAATCTATGGATAGCCCTAAATATGCAGATAACCAGACCTGTAGAGATGGACAATGGACGATTACACTACACGAAAGGATATGTTGAAAACCTTGAATTTACTCTTTCTAATAGACGCTTTTCTAGAAGCTTCCATGTAATTGAGATGAAATAGAGTGATGTAATCATAGGCATGGATTGGTTAGTTAAAAATGGCTGCAACAATTAATTGTAAACAAAGAACGATCACTCTGCAGCTAAATGATAAATCTATTCATATTCTAGGTGATGTCTTTAATCCTAAGCCTACTCTTATTTCTGCTATGCAGATAGTTAGAGGTATACGTGATGGCTGCAAAACATTTGTAGTGTATGTAAACAATCTGCATCAGGAAGGTAATGACGAAGATAATCCAGATTACGTAGGAAATCTCTTGAAAGAATATGCCGATGTATTTCCAGAAGACTTGCTTGGTATACCCCGACCTAGGCAGATTGACCACGCCATTGACCTATATCCAGGGAGTGAACCATATTCTAGAGCACCCTATAGATTTAACATTGATGAACTAAAGGAGCTTAAGATTCAATTAGATGATCTTTTGAAGAAAGGCTTAATAAAACCGAGTGTCTCACCTTGGGGTGCGCCTATTTTATTTCAAAAGAAGAAAGACGGCTCTTACAGATTATGCATTGACTATAGGGGATTGAATAAAAGAACAATTAAGAATAAGTATCCACTCCCTCACATAGATGACTTATTAGGTCAATTAACTGAAGCGATCGTATTCACAAAGATTGACTTAAGATCTCGATATCACCAAATTAGGATCAAAACAGAGGATATTCCTAAGACGGCTTTTTGAACACAATATGGTCACTATGAGTTTACGGTTCTACCTTTTGGTTTAACAAACACTCCTGCCACATTTATGTGCTTGATGAATAATATTTTTCACGATTACCTAGATGAATTCATCTTAGTCTTCCTTGATGATATATTTGTGTACTCTAAAGATGATTCGGAGCATGCGGTACATCTCAAGAAGACTTTGCAAACCCTTAGAGAACACAAATTGTATGGGAAAAAGAGTAAGTGTTTCTTTGCTAAGGATAAACTTGTGTATCTAGGAAGAGTAATATCAAAAGAAGGAATCCTTATAGATGAAGATAAAGTAAAAACAATAGTTGATTGGCGGATTCCTAAGACTGTAAGGGATGTTAGAAGTTTTCTTCGGTTGGCACAATATGAAAGAGCACATTAAGGATTTCTCTAAGATAGCTACTCCCCTCACCGAATTAACTAAAAAGAACGTAGGATTTGCGTGGAGTGATGCCTATCAAAAATCATTTGAAACATTGAAACAAAAAGTCATTGAGAATTGTGTTTTCAAATTACCAGAAATGGGAAAGCCTTTTGTGGTTGCATGTGATGCAAGTGGTAGTCAGATAGGATGTGTTATTTCACAGGATGGCAGGGTGGTCGCATATGAGTCCAGAAAACTAAGAAAGCATGAACTTAACTATCCTACTCATGATTTAGAAATGCTTGTTGTTGTGCATGCACTTAAGCATTGGAGACATCTATTGTTAGGGGTTAAGTTTGAATTGAAAACAGATCATCAAAGTCTAAAATACATCTTCACTCAGCCATTGCTTAACAACAGGCAGAAGCGTTGGATTGAATTATTAAGCGAGTATGATTTTGACATTAAGTATCTTGCTCGTAAGGAAAATAAGGTTGCTCATGCATTGAGTCGGAGACCTTTGTGTAATCTTGTTTCTGTAATAAATTCTGATTTTCTCAATCAAATTCAAGAAGTGATAAAACAAGATCCTTTTTATGCACCTATTTTGAATGCTTTGAATGCGAACAGGGGATCGACATATGAGGAAAAATTTCATTTGCAGAATGGAACACTCTATTGTAACAATCGGCTATGCTTATCTTCTCAATCTCCACTAAAAGTTAAAATACTGCATGATTGTCATGATGCACCTTTTTCTGCACATCCAGGTTATTCAAGGACAAATGTTAAAACAAAGTATTCTTACTTTTGGCCGTGTATGAAGCGGGATATTAGAAAATATGTAAATGAATGTTTGAAGTGCCAACAGGTGAAATCTGAGTTTAAGAGGATGCCAGGAATGCTTCAACCTTTGGATGTTCCAAATCAGAAGTGGGAGTCTATTTCTATGGACTTTATCACTAAGCTACCTATGACGAGAAGTAAGCATGATACCATATTTGTTGTAGTCGATCGACTTACCAAGACGGCACACTTCTTTCCTATGAAAAAGACTGATATTGCTTTGAATGTTGCAAGAATCTTTGTAAAAGAAATATTTTGTTTGCATGGATTTGCCTAAGCGCATAATTTCTGATCGAGATTCTAGATTTACGTCAAACTTCTGGAAAGCGACATTTGAATCCATTGGAACTCATCTTCGTATGAGTACAGCTTTCCATCCACAAACTGATCGGGAAACCGAGAGGGTTAAGAGGGTAGTTGAGGATATGTTGCGTATGTATGTGAATGAAAAGCAGGATAATTGGAGTGAATATTTACCCTTGGTTGATTTTGCATACAATAGTGCATGGCATGCATCTATAAAAATGACTCCGTTTGAAGATATGTATGGTTATAATTGTTTGACTCCACCTTGGTTTTTGGGTTTTCCAAATAAAGTAGAAGTATCCAAAGAAATGCTTGATAAGATGGATGAAGAACTTGGAAAAATTAAGAAACATATAAGAGAAGCTCAGAAAAGACAAAAGAAGTTCTATGATTTAAAGAGAAGACCACTTGAATTCCAAGTTGATGATATGGTATTTCTTAAAGTTAATCCTCACCGATCTAACTTGTTGCTAGGGAAGGATCATAGACTTTCTCCTCGATATGCAGGCCCTTTTAAAGTTCTGAAAAAGATCGGATCTCTTGCTTATTTGCTGGAATTACCTAAAAATCTAAATGTGCATCCTGTATTTCATGTCAGCTTACTTAAAAGATATGTGTCTAATGTTGCTCATGTTTTGCAGGACAATTATAAGCTGAACGACGATGGCTCTTTTGAGCTTCAACCGGAAATAATATTAGATAGGAAGGAAATATTTCTTAGAAATAGATCTATTGTAGAAATTTTGGTGAAATGGCATTCATACCCAGTAGAAGATTCCAGTTGGATGAATTTAGATGACTTTCTAACACATTATCCTTCTTTCCAACTCTGAGGACAGAGTTCTTAAAGGGGGGAAGAATTGTAATAGGCCTCTTTTCTAGTGAAATAATTCATTTTGAACTTTCTGAATTTCATTGTGGGGATAATGCTTAAAACAAATAATTAGGTCATTTTATGCATGTAGGAAAAATTTTGGGTTGACAAGTTTCATATTCTCTCTCTAGTCCTTAATTGCATCATGTTTTCCAGTGGGATTTTGAAGGTGAGGATGAAAGAATTAAGGAAAGCTCTGTATGAGGGAAAGGTAGAGCAAGTAGAAGAGAATAAACGTGCCTGTGTGAGATTTTTTGGAATCATGTTCTAAGTACCTAGTTTAGGGTCCTACGTTTAGTTCATTGTAAGAAAATGCCTTGATTTTACTCTGTGTCTAGAAATTTAAACCTTGCAGGGCTCAAAACTGGCATTTGGAGGTGGATTTGGACCTCGGACATATCTAACACTATTGTGCAGATCGAAAAATTGAATAAAAGTGTGTCTCACAAGCTTAACCTAATTCCTCATTGTTTTTGAGTTACAGGGCTTTTTACTGCTATTTTTGACAGGTATGCTAAAGAAAGGAAGTATACTACGATCGCATGGCTTTTTGCGAAAGTTTTGGAGAAACTCGACTTTTTCTAAATTTGTGAGATCGCACACTTCTTTGGGGAGAACGGCTACGATCAAACGGAAAAAGATAAGAAGGCGTGCGCATCAACACGGAGGACGCACAGAAATCTGAGAATTACCTTGTGATTGAGAGTGTGATTGAGAGTGAGAGTGAGAGTGTGATTGAGATTTCGAGTGAGTATGCGATTGTGATAGCTCGGGGGTGGTCGGGAGGTAGAGGCTTCGTCAAGAAGCTATTGTCCAAAGCTACTGTAACCATTGATTCACATCTATAATATCAAAATTCTTCCTTCTCTGCATCATATTTGTTCTACTCTTCCGCATCAGATTTTCTTTTACCTTGTGCAATCTCTGTGTTCTTCTCTCCACTGTTATTTTTGAGTAATCGAAAGTTTGTGATTGGGGATAGTTTGTGATTGAGGAAACGCTACAAGTGGTATCAGAGCAGAATCAATCCGCGGGAACAATGGAAGGTCTAACACAAAAGGTTCGTGAACAAGAGGAGCTTATTCAGAAGCTTCTTGGTGAATTGCACAAAGAACGAGGGGGAAAGCAACCAGAAGGAGCAACAAATTTGTTTGTGGAGCTGAACGATGAAATAGATGAAGGTGCGGGAACATCTAGTGTACCTCGCGAAAAACAAAAACGCAATTTTGAAGATATGGAACCAGGTGAGTTTGCCCTTAACCAAGTCTTCAAGAAGGCAAAGTTAAATGATTTTGATGGTGAGAAGAAGAGTGGCGAAGATCTTGAGGCATGGATTGTGGAACTAGAGGATTTCTTTGACCTTCGATAATTTAGTGAAGAGTCCAAGGCAAAAGTTGGGATCCTGCATGTGCGTGGGATCGCAAAGCTATGGTGGAAGTCATATATGCAGACTCGAACGCGTTCTGGTCCTGTTCTATGGAAGGAATTTAGAGAACAAGCTGAAAAACGCTATTGTTCTCCACACTACCATATGGAGAAGAAGATGGAGTTCTACAATTTCGGACAACACGAAAGTGACAAGCATAGCTTATCTGTTGATGAGTACAAAGAGAAGTTCCTACGTCTTCATAAATATGCATTAGAGGTTAGTGGTAATGCTCTAAAGAGTAAATTTATTGAAGGGCTTCGTGAGGAACTTCGCTATCAAGTTAAGAGACCTGGATGCATTGATTTTCTTGATGTTGTTGTGATGGCTGAGATCTATGAGAAGATGGAGAAGTTCAATTTGCAGAAGGCAAATAGAAGCAGATTCATTGCAACGGGACATAGGCCACAAAGACCTCTTGCAATGAACATGAACAATTCAAAGAAAACTCCATCTTCTAACGAACAAGGTAAGAATCCTGCTCGGCCGGTGGAAAATCAAAGGAGGCGTCAACCAATTGAGTGGCAACAAGACCCTAATTTTATTGAGAGGGCAAAAAGACTTGTTCTGTGTTTTCGTTGCGGGGAGCAAGGGCATAGGACATATGAGTGCTTGAACAAGGCAGTCTTTCGACCCGCACAATCAAAAGCGATAAACATCATCGAGGAGGGTACAATTATTGAGGAAGTAGATGATGGGGGCAAGTGCGCTGACTCTACTTTACGTTGCATTGTGGTTAGTTCTTTCCCAAAGGTTTTTGTGATCACGATTCCGGGTATGATTTCTGCGCATAAAACCAGATTTTTTGATCGATGTGTACTCTAAAGATGATTCGGAGCATGCGGTACATCTCACGAAGACTTTGCAAACTCTTAGAGAACACAAGTTGTATGGGAAAAAGAGTAAGTGATTGTTTGCTAAGGATAAACTTGTGTATCTAGGAAGAGTAATATCAAAAGAAGGAATCCTTATAGATGAAGATAAAGTAAAAACAATAGCTGATTGGCCGATTCCTAAGACTATAAGGGATGTTAGAAGTTTTCTTGGGTTGGCACAATATGAAAGAGCACATATTAAGGATTTCTATAAGATAGCTACTCCCCTCACGGAATTAACTAAAAAGAATGTAGGATTTGCGTGGAGTGATGCCTGTCAAAAATCATTTGAAACATTGAAACAAAAAGTCGTTGAGAATTGTGTTTTGAAAATACTAGAAATGGGAAAGCCTTTTGTGGTTGCATGTGATGCAAGTGGTAGTCAGATAGGATGTGTTATTTCACAGGATGGCAGGGTGGTCGCATATGAGTCCAGAAAACTAAGAAAGCATGAACTTAACTATCCTACTCATGATTTAGAAATGCTTGTTGTTGTGCATGCACTTAAGCATTGGAGACATCTATTGTTAGGGGTTAAGTTTGAATTGAAAACAGATCATCAAAGTCTAAAATACATCTTCACTCAACCATTGCTTAACAACAGGCAGAAGCGTTGGGTTCAATTATTAAGAGAGTATGATTTTGACATTAAGTATCTTGCTGGTAAGGAAAATAAGGTTGCTGATGCATTGAGTCGGAGACCTTTGTGTACTCTTGTTTCTGTAATAAATTCTAATTTTCTCAATCAAATTCAAGAAGAGATAAAACAGGATCCTTTCTATGCACCTATTTCAATGCTTTGAATGCAAACAGCGGATCGACGAATGAGGAAAAATTTCGTTTGCAAAATGGAACACTGTATTGCAACAATCGGCTATGCTTATCTTCTAAATCTCCACTAAAAGTTAAAATACTGCATGATTATCATGATGCACCTTTTTCTGCACATCCAGGTTATTCAAGGATAAATGTTAAAACAAAGTATTCTTACTTTTGGCCGTGTATGAAGCGGGATATTAGAAAATATGTAAATGAATGTTTGAAGTGCCAAGAGGTGAAATTTGAGTTTAAGAGGACGCCACGAATGCTTCAACCTTTGGATGTTCCAAATCAGAAGTGGGAGTCTATTTCTATGTACTTTATCACTAAGCTACCTATGACCAGAAGTAAGCATGATACCATATTTGTTGTAGTCGATCAGCTTACCAAGATGGCACACTTCTTTCCTATGAAAAAGACTGATACTGCTTTGAATGTTGCAAGAATCTTTGTAAAAGAAATATTTCGATTGCATGGAATGCCTAAAAGCATGATTTCTGATAGAGATTCTAGATTTACGTCAAACTTCTCGAAAGCGACATTTGAATCCATTGGAACTCAACTTCGTATGAGTACAGATTTCCATCCACAAACTGATGGGGAAATCGAGAGGGTTAACAGGGTAGTTGAGGATATGTTGCATATGTATGTGAATGAAAAGCAGGATAATTGGAGTGAATATTTACCCTTGGTTGAGTTTGCATACAACAGTGCATGGCATGCATCTATAAAAATGACTCCGTTTGAAGCTATGTATGGTCATAATTGTTTGACTCCACCTTCGTTTTTGGGTTTTCCAAATAAAGTAGAAGTATCCAAAGAAATGCTTGATAAGATGGATGAAGAACTTCGAAAAATTAAGAAACATATAAGAGAAGCTCAGAAAAGACAAAAGAAGTTCTTTGATTTAAAGAGAAGACCACTTGAATTCCAAGATGATGATATGGTATTTCTTAAAGTTAATCCTCACCGATCTAACTTGTTGTTAGGGAAGGATCATAGACTTTCTCCTCGAAATGCAGGCCCTTTTAAAGTTTTGAAAAAGATCGGATCTCTTGCTTATTTGCTGGAATTACCTAAATATCTAAATGTGCAGCCTGTATTTCATGTCAGCTTACTTAAAAGATATGTGTCGAATGTTGCTCATGTTTTGCAGGACAATTATAAGCTGAACGACGATGGCTCTTTTGAGCTTCAACCGGAAATAATATTAGATAGGAAGGAAAGATTTCTTAGAAATAGATCTATAGTAGAAATTTTGGTGAAATGGCATTCATACCCAGTAGAAGATTCGAGTTGGATGAATTTAGATGACTTCCTAACACATTATCCTTCTTCCCAACTCTGAGGACAGAGTTCTTAAAGGGGGGAAGAATTGTAATAGGCCTCTTTTCTAGTGAAATAATTCATTTTGAACTTTCTGAATTTCATTGTGGGGATAATGCTTAGAACGAGTAATTAGGTCATTTTATGCGTGTAGGAAAAACTTTGGGTTGACAAGTTTCATATTCTCTCTCTAGACCTTAATTGCATCATGTTTTCCAGTGGGATTTTGAAGGTGAGGATGAAAGAATTAAGGAAAACTTTGTATGAAGGAAAGGTAGAGCAAGTAGAAGAGAATAAAAGTGCCTGTGTGAGATTTTTTTGAATCATGTTCTAAGTACCTCGTTCAGGGCCCTACGTTTAGTTCATTGTAAGAAAATGCCTTGATTTTACTCTCTCTCTAGAATTTTAAACCTTGTAGGGCTCCAAAGTGGCATTTGGAGGTGGATTTGGATCTTGGACGTCTCTAACACTATTATGCAGATCGAGAAATTGAATAAAAGTGTCTCTCACAAGCTTAACCTAATTCCTCATTGTTTTTGAGTTATAGGGCTTTGAAAAGTGCCGTTTTTTGCAACACAAAAAAAAAATGAGGGCTTGTCTAATTCTATTCGAATCCGTGATTCTCATGCTCACGTGTCACCATGTCTAATTTTGTATGTTTTCGGATATGTCTTCTTGGTGTTTTTATGCTATTTTTGACAGGTATGCTAAAGAAAGGAAGTATACTACGATCGCATGGATTTTTGCGAAAGTTTTGGAGAAACTTGACTTTTTCTAAATTTGGTGGATCGCACACTTCTTTGGGGAGCACGGCTGCGATCAAACGGAAAAAGATAAGAAGGCCTACGCATCAACACGGAGGACACACAGAAATCTGAGAATTACCTTGTGATTGAGAGTGTGATTGAGAGTGAGAGTGAGAGTGAGAGTGTGATTAAGAGTGCGAGTGAGAATGCGATTGTGATAGCTCGGGGGTGGTCGGGAGGTAGAGGCTTCGTCAAGAAGCTATTGTCCAAAGCTACCATAACCATTGATTCACATCTATAATATCAAAATTCTTCCTTCTCTGCGTCATATTTGTTCTACTCTTCCGCATCATATTTTCTTTTACCTTGTGCAATCTCTGCGTTCTTCTCTCCACTGTTATTTCTGAGTAATCGAAAGATTGTGATTGGGGATAGATTGTGATTGAGGAAACGCTACAAGTGGTATCAGAGCAGAATCAATCCGCGGGAGCGATGGAAGGTCTAACACAAAAGGTTCGTGAACAAGAGGAGCTTATTCAGAAGCTTCTTGGTGAATTGTGCAAAGAACGAGGGGGAAAGCAACCAGAAGGAGCAACAAATTTGTTTGCGGAGCTGAACGATGAAATAGATGAAGGTGCGGGAACATCTAATGTACCTCGCAAAAAGCAAAAACATAATTATGAAGATATGGAACCAGGTGAGTTTTCCCTTAACCGAGTCTTCAAGAAGGCAAAGTTAAATGATTTTGATGGCGAGAAGAAGAGTGGCGAAGATCTTGAGGCATGGATTGAAGAACTAGAGGATTTCTTTGACCTTCGACAATTTAGTGAAGAGTCCAAGGCAAAAGTTGGGATCCTGCATCTGCGTGGGATCGCGAAGCTATGGTGGAAGTCATATATGCAGACTCGAACGTGTTCTGGTCCTGTTCTATGGAAGGAGTTTAGAGAACAAGCTGAAAAATGCTATTGTTCTCCACACTACCATATGGAGAAGAAGATGGAGTTCTACAATTTCCGACAACACGAAAGTGACAAGCATGGCTTATCTGTTGATGAGTACAAAGAGAAGTTCCTACGTCTTCATAAATATGCATTAGAGGTTAGTGGTAATGCTCTAAAGAGTAAATTTATTGAAGGGCTTCGTGAGGATCTTCGCTATCAAGTTAAGGGATCTGGATGCATTGATTTTCTTGATGCTGTTGCAATGGCTGAGAGCTTTGAGAAGATGGAGAAGTTCAATTTGCAGAAGGCAAATAGAAGCAAATTCATTGCAACGCGACATAGGCCACAAAGACCTGTTGCAATGAACATGAACAATTCAAAGAAAACTCCATCTTCTAACCACCAAGGTAAGAACCCTGCTCGGCCAGTGGAAAATCAAAGGAGGCGTCAACCAATTAAGTGGCAACAAGAACCTAATTTTATTGAGAGGGCAAAAAGACTTGGTCTGTGTTTTCGTTGTGGGGAGCAAGGGCATCAGACATATGAGTGCCCGAACAAGGCTGTCTTTCGACCCGCACAATCAAAAGTGATAAACATCATCGAGGAGGGTACAATTATTGAGGAAGCATATGATGGGGGTAAGTGCGCTGACTCTACTTTACATTGCATGGTGGTTAGTTCTTTCCCAAAGGTTTCTGTAATCACGATTCCGGGTATGATTTTTGCGCATAAAACCAGATTTTTGATCGATTCAGGTAGTACCCATTGTTTTCTATCTTTCAAATTGGTACACAATCTAGGGATAGCCCTAAATATGCAGATAACCAGACCTGTAGAGATGGACAATGGACGATTACACTACACGAAAGGATATGTTGAAAACCTTGAATTTACTCTTTCTAATAGACGCTTTTCTAGAAGCTTCCATGTAATTGAGATGAAACAGAGTGATGTAATCATAGGCATGGATTGGTTAGTTAAAAATGGCTGCAACAATTAATTGTAAACAAAGAACAATCACTGTGCAGCTAAATGATAAATCTATTCATATTCTAGGTGATGTCTTTAATCCTAAGCCTACTCTTATTTCTGCTATGCAGATAGTTAGAGGTATACCTGATGGCTGCAAAACATTTGTAGTGTATGTGAACAATCTGCATCAGGAAGGTAATGACGAAGATATTCCAGATTACGTAGGAAATCTCTTGAAAGAATATGCCGATGTATTTCCAAAAGACTTGCTTGGTATACCCCGACCTAGGCAGATTGACCACGCCATTGACCTATATCCAGGGAGTGAACCATATTCTAGAGCACCCTATAGATTTAACATTGATGAACTAAAGGAGCTTAAGATTCAATTAGATGATCTTTTGAAGAAAGGCTTAATAAAACCGAGTGTCTCACCTTGGGGTGCGCCTGTTTTATTTCAAAAGAAGAAAGACGGCTCTTACAGATTATGCATTGACTATAGGGGATTGAATAAAAGAACAATTAAGAATAAGTATCCACTCCCTCACATAGATGACTTATTAGGTCAATTAACTGAAGCGATCGTATTCACAAAGATTGACTTAAGATCTCGATATCACCAAATTAGGATCAAAACAGAGGATATTCTTAAGACGGCTTTTTGAACACAATATGGTCACTATGAGTTTACGGTTCTACCTTTTGGTTTAACAAACACTCCTGCCACATTTATGTGCTTGATGAATAATATTTTTCACGATTACCTAGATGAATTCATCTTAGTCTTCCTTGATGATATATTCGTGTACTCTAAAGATGATTCGGAGCATGCGGTACATCTCAAGAAGACTTTGCAAACTCTTAGAGAACAGAAATTGTATGGGAAAAAGAGTAAGTGTTTCTTTGCTAAGGATAAACTTGTGTATCTAGGAAGAGTAATATCAAAAGAAGGAATCCTTATAGATGAAGATAAAGTAAAAACAATAGTTGATTGGCGGATTCCTAAGACTGTAAGGGATGTTAGAAGTTTTCTTGGGTTGGCACAATATGAAAGAGCACATTAAGGATTTCTCTAAGATAGCTACTCCCCTCACCGAATTAACTAAAAAGAACGTAGGATTTGCGTGGAGTGATGCCTGTCAAAAATCATTTGAAACATTGAAACAAAAAGTCGTTGAGAATTGTGTTTTCAAATTACCAGAAATGGGAAAGCCTTTTGTGGTTGCATGTGATGCAAGTGGTAGTCAGATAGGATGTGTTATTTCACAGGATGGCAGGGTGGTCGCATATGAGTCCAGAAAACTAAGAAAGCATGAACTTAACTATCCTACTCATGATTTAGAAATGCTTCTTGTTGTGCATGCACTTAAGCATTGGAGACATCTATTGTTAGGGGTTAAGTTTGAATTGAAAACAGATCATCAAAGTCTAAAATACATCTTCACTCAACCATTGCTTAACAACAGGCAGAAGCGTTGGATTGAATTATTAAGCGAGTATGATTTTGACATTAAGTATCTTGCTCGTAAGGAAAATAAGGTTGCTGATGCATTGAGTCGGAGACCTTTGTGTAATCTTGTTTCTGTAATAAATTTTGATTTTCTCAATCAAATTCAAGAAGTGATAAAACAGGATCCTTTTTATGCACCTATTTTGAATGCTTTGAATGCGAACAGGGGATCGACGTATGAGGAAAAATTTCATTTGCAGAATGGAACACTCTATTGTAACAATCGGCTATGCTTATCTTCTCAATCTCCACTAAAAGTTAAAATACTGCATGATTGTCATGATGCACCTTTTTCTGCACATCCAGGTTATTCAAGGACAAATGTTAAAACAAAGTATTCTTACTTTTGGCCGTGTATGAAGCGGGATATTAGAAAATATGTAAATGAATGTTTGAAGTGCCAACAGGTGAAATCTGAGTTTAAGAGGATGCCAAGAATGCTTCAACCTTTGGATGTTCCAAATCAGAAGTGGGAGTCTATTTCTATGGACTTTATCACTAAGCTACCTATGACGAGAAGTAAGCATGATACCATATTTGTTGTAGTCGATCCACTTACCAAGACGGCACACTTCTTTCCTATGAAAAAGACTGATATTGCTTTGAATGTTGCAAGAATCTTTGTAAAAGAAATATTTTGATTGCATGGATTGCCTAAGCGCATAATTTCTGATCGAGATTCTAGATTTACGTCAAACTTCTGGAAAGCGACATTTGAATCCATTGGAACTCATCTTCGTATGAGTACAGCTTTCCATCCACAAACTGATCGGGAAACCGAGAGGGTTAAGAGGGTAGTTGAGGATATGTTGCGTATGTATGTGAATGAAAAGCAGGATAATTGGAGTGAATATTTACCCTTGGTTGATTTTGCATACAATAGTGCATGGCATGCATCTACAAAACTGACTCCGTTTGAAGCTATGTATGGCTATAATTGTTTGACTCCACCTTCGTTTTTGGGTTTTGCAAATAAAGTAGAAGTATCCAAAGAAATGCTTGATAAGATGGATGAAGAACTTGGAAAAATTAAGAAACATATAAGAGAAGCTCAGAAAAGACCAAAGAAGTTCTATGATTTAAAGAGAAGACCACTTGAATTCCAAGTTGATGATATGGTATTTCTTAAAGTTAATCCTCACCGATCTAACTTTTTGCTAGGGAAGGATCATAGACTTTCTCCTCGATATGCAGGCCCTTTTAAAGTTTTGAAAAAGGTCGGATCTCTTGCTTATTTGCTAGAATTACCTAAATATCTAAATGTGCATCCTGTATTTCATGTCAGCTTACTTAAAAGATATGTGTCTAATGTTGCTCATGTTTTGCAGGACAATTATAAGCTGAAAGACGATGGCTCTTTTGAGCTTCAACCGAAAATAATATTAGATAGGAAGGAAAGATTTCTTAGAAATAGATCTATAGTAGAAATTTTGGTGAAATGGCATTCATACCCAGTATAAGATTCGAGTTGGATGAATTTAGATGACTTTCTAACACATTATCCTTCTTTCCAACTCTGAGGACAGAGTTCTTAAAGGGGGGAAGAATTGTAATAGGCCTTATTTCTAGTGAAATAATTCATTTTGAACTTTCTGAATTTCATTGTGGGGATAATGTTTAGAACGAATAATTAGGTCATTTTATGCATGTAGGAAAAATTATGGGTTGACAAGTTTCATATTCTCTCTCTAGACCTTAATTGCATGATGTTTTCTAGTGGGATTTTGAAGGTGAGGATGAAAGAATTAAGGAAAACTCTGTATGAGGGAAAGGTAGAGCAAGTAGAAGAGAATAAAAGTACCTGTGTGATATTTTTGTGAATCATGTTCTAAGTACCTCGTTCAGGTCCTGCGTTTAGTTCATTGTAAGAAAATGCCTTGATTTTACTATCTCTAGAATTCTAAACCTTGCAGTTCTCAAAAGTGGCATTTGGAGGTGGATTTGGACCTCTGACGTCTTCATAAATATGCATTAGGGGTTAGTGGTAATGCTCTAAAGAGTAAATTTATTGAAGGGCTTCGTGAGGAACTTCGCTATCAAGTTAAGGGATCTAGATGCATTGATTTTGTTGATGCTGTTGCGATGGCTGAGAACTTTGAGAAGATGGAGAAGTTATTGCAACGGGACATAGGCCAAAGAGACCTATTGCAATGAACATGAACAATTCAAAGAAAACTCCATCTTCTAACGACCAAGGTAAGAACCCTGCTCGACTCGTGGAAATTCAAAGGAGGCGTCAACCAATTGAGTGGCAACAAGACCCTAATTTTATTGAGACGGAAAAAAGACTTGCTCTGTGTTTTCGTTGCGGGGAGCAAGGGCATCGGACATATGAGTGCCCGAACAAGGCAGTCTTTCGACCCGCACAATCAAAAGCGATAAACATCATCGAGGAGGGTACAATTATTGAGGAAACAGATGATGGGGGTAAGTGCACTAACTCTACTTAACGTTGCATGGTGGTTAGTTCTTTCCCAAAGGCTTCTGTAATCACGATTCCGGGTATGATTTCTGCACATAAAACCAGATTTTTGATCGATTCAGGTAGTACCCATTGTTTTCTATCTTTCAAATTGGTACAGAATCTAGGGATAGCCCTAAATATGCAGATAACCAGACCTGTAGAGATGGCCAATGGACGATTACACTACACGAAAGGATATGTTGAAAACCTTGAATTTACTCTTTCTAATAGACACTTTTCTGGAAGCTTCCATGTAATTGAGATGAAACAGAGTGATGTAATCATAGGCATGGATTGGTTAGTTAAAAATGCTGCGACAATTAATTGTGAACAAAGAACGATCACTGTGAAGCTAAATGACGAATCTATTCATATTCTAGGTGATGTCTTTAATCCTAAGCCTACTCTTATTTCTGCTATGCAGATAGTTAGAGGTATACGTGATGGCTGCAAAACATTTGTAGTGTATGTGAACAATCTGCATCAGGAAGGTAATGACGAAGATATTCCAGATTACGTAGGAAATCTCTTGAAAGAATATGCCAATGTATTTCTAGAAGACTTGCCTGGTATACCACCACCTAGGCAGATTGACCACGCCATTGACCTATATCCACGGAGTGAACCATATTCTAGAGCACCCTATAGATTTAACATTGATGAACTAAAGGAGCTTAAGATTCAATTAGATGATCTTTTGAAGAAAGGCTTAATAAAACCGAGTGTCTCACCTTGGGGTGCGCCTGTTTTATTTCAGACGAAGAAAGCTGGCTCTTACAGATTATGCATTGACTATAGGGGGTTGAATAAAAGAACAATTAAGAATAAATATCCACTCCCTCACATAGGTGACTTATTAGGTCAATTAAATGGAGCCACCATATGCACAAAGATTGAGTTAAGATCTGGATATCACCAAATTAGGATCAAAACAGAGGATATTCCTAAGACGGCTTTTCGAACACGATATGGTCACTGTGAGTTTACGGTTCTACTTTTTGGTTTAACAAACTCTCCTGCCACATTTATGTGCTTGATGAATAAATATTTTTCACGATTACCTAGATGAATTCATCTTAGTCTTCCTTGATGATATATTTGTGTACTCTAAAGATGATTCGGAGCATGCGGTACATCTCAAGAAGACTTTGCAAACTCTTAGAGAACACAAATTGTATGGGAAAAAGAGTAAGTGTTTCTTTGCTAAGGATAAACTTGTGTATCTAGGAAGAGTAATATCAAAAGAAGTAATCCTTATCGATGAAGATAAAGTAAAAACAATAGTTGATTGGCAGATTCCTAAGACTGTAAGGGATGTTAGAAGTTTTCTTGGGTTGGCACAATATGAAAGAGCACATATTAAGGATTTCTCTAAGATAGCTACTCCCCTCACCAAATTAACTAAAACGAATGTAGGATTTGCGTAGAGTGATGCCTGTGAAGAGTCATTTGAAACATTGAAACAAAAAGTCCTTGAGAATTGTGTTCTGAAAATACCAGAAACGCGAAAGCCTTTTGTGGTTGCATGTGATGCAAGTGGTAGTCAGATAGAATGTGTTATTTCACAGGATGGCAGGGTGGTCGCATATGAGTCCAGAAAACTAAGAAAGCATGAACTTAACTATCCTACTCATGATTTAGAAATGCTTGCTGTTGTGCATGCACTTAAGCATTGGAGACATCTATTGTTAGGGGTTAAGTTTGAATTGAAAACAGATCATCAAAGTCTAAAATACATCTTCACTCAACCATTGCTTAACAACAGGCAGAGGCGTTGGATTGAATTATTAAGCGAGTATGATTTTGACATTAAGTATCTTGCTGGTAAGGAAAATAAGGTTGCTGATCCATTGAGTCGGAGACCTTTGTGTAATCTTGTTTCTCTAATAAATTCTGATTTTCTCAATCAAATTCAAGAAGAGATTAAATAGTATCCTTTTTATGCACCTATTTTGAATGCTTTGAATGCGAACAAGGGATCGACGTATGAGGAAAAATTTCATTTGCCGAATGGAACACTGTATTGTGACAATCGGCCATGCTTATCTTCTCAATCTCCACTAAAAGTTAAAATACTACATGATTGTCATGATGCAACTTTTTCTGCACATCCAAGTTATTCAAGGACATATGTTAAAACAAAGTATTCTTACTTTTGGCCATGTATGAAGCACGATATTAGACAATATGTAAATGAACTTTTGAAGTGCCAAGAGGTGAAATCTGAGTTTAAGAGGATGCCAGGAATGCTTTAACCTTTGGATGTTCCAAATCAGAAGTGGGAGTCTATTTCTATGGACTTTATCACTAAGCTACCTATGACCAGAAGTAAGCATGATACCATATTTGTTGTAGTCGATCGGCTTACCAAGATGGCACACTTCTTTCCTATGAAAAAGACTGATACTGCTTTGAATGTTGCAAGAATCTTTGTAAAAGAAATATTTCGATTGCATGGAATGCCTAAAAGCATAATTTCTGATAGAGATTCTAGATTTGTGTCAAACTTCTGGAAAGCGACATTTGAATCCAATGGAACTCAACTTTGTATGAGTACAGCTTTCCATCCACAAACTGATGGGGAAACCGAGAGGGTGAACAGGGTAGTTGAGGATATGTTGCGTATGTATGTGAATGAAAAGCAGGATAATTGGAGTGAATATTTACCCTTGGTTGAGTTTGCATTCAATAGTGCATGGCATGCATCTATAAAAATGACTCCGTTTGAAGCTATGTATGGTTATAATTGTTTGACTCCACATTCGTTTTTGGGTTTTCCAAATAAAGTAGAAGTATCCAAAGAAATGCTTGATAAGATGGATGAAGAACTTGGAAAAATTAAGAAACATATAAGAGAAGCTCAGAAAAGACAAAAGAAGTTCTATGATTTAAAGAGAAGACCACTTGAATTCCAAGTTGATGATATGGTATTTCTTAAACTTAATCCTCACCGATCTAACTTATTGCTAGGGAAGGATCATAGACTTTCTCCTCGATATGCACGCCCTTTTAAAGTTTTGAAAAAGATCGGATCTCTTGCTTATTTGCTGGAATTACCTAAATATGTAAATGTGCATCCTGTATTTCATGTCAGCTTATTTAAAAGATATGTGTCTAATGTTGCTCATGTTTTGCAGGACAATTACAAGCTGAAAGGATGGCTCTTTTGAGCTTCCACCGGAAATAATATTAGATAGGAAGGAAAGATTTCTAAGAAATAGATCTATAGTAGAAATTTTGGTGAAATGGCATTCATACCCAGTAGAAGATTCGAGTTGGATGAATTTAGATGACTTTCTAACACATTATCCTTCTTTCCAACTCTGAGGACAGAGTTCTTAAAAGGGGGGAAGAATTGTAATAGGCCTCTTTTCTAGTGAAATAATTCATTTTGAACTTTCTGAATTTCATTGTGGGGATAATGCTTAGGACAAATAATTAGGTCATTTTATGCATGTAGGAAAAATTTTGAATTGACAAGTTTCATATTCTCTCTCTAGACCTTAATTGCATCATGTTTTCCAGTGGGATTTTGAAGGTGAGGATGAAAGAATTAAGGAAAACTCTCTATGAGGGAAAGGTAGAGCAAGTAGAAGAGAATAAAAGTGCGTGTGTGAGATTTTTGTGAATTAGGTTCTAAGTACCGCGTTCAAGGTCCGACGTTTAGTTCATTGTAAGAAAATGCCTTGATTTTACTCTCTCTCTAGAGTTTTAAACCTCGCAGGGCTCAAAAGTGGCATTTGGAGGTGGATTTGGACCTCGGACGTCTCTAACACTGTTGTGCAGATCAAAAAATTGAATGAAAGTGTCCCTCACAAGCTTAATCTAATTCCTCATTGTTTTTGAGTTACAGGGCTTTGAAAAGTGTCATTTTTTCCAACACAAAAAAAACAAAAAAAAAAAACGAGGGCTTGTCTAATTCTATTCGAATCCGTGATTCTCATGCTCACATGTCACCATGTCTAATTATGTATGTTTTCGGATATGTCTTCTTGGTGTTCTTTTGCTATTTTTGACAGGTATGCTAAAGAAAGGAAGTACACTACGATCGCATGGCTTTTTGCAAAAGTTTTGGAGAAACTCGACTTTTTCTAAATTTGGTGGATCCCACACTTCTTTGGGGAGCACGACTGCAATCAAACGGAAAAAGATAAGAAGGCCTGTGCATCAACACGGAGGACACACAGAAATCTGAGAATTACCTTGTGATTCAGAGTGTGATTGAGAGTGAGAGTGAGAGTGAGAGTGAGAGTGTGATTGAGAGTGCAAGTGAGAATGCGATTGTGATAGCTCGGGGGTGGTCAGGAGGTAGAGGCCTCCTCAAGAAGCTATTGTCCAAAGCTACTGTAACCATTGATTCACATCTATTATATCAGAATTCTTTCTTCTCTACATCATATTTGTTCTACTCTTCCGCATCAAATTTTCTTTTACCTTGTGCAATCTCTGCGTTCTTCTCTCCACTATTATTTCTGAGTAATCGAAAGATTGTGATTGGGGATAGATTGTGATTGAGGAAACGCTACAAGTGGTATCAGAGCAGAATCAATCCGCGGGAACAATGGAAGGTCTAACACAAAAGGTTCGTGAACAAGAGGAGCTTATTCAGAAGCTTCTTGGTGAATTGCGCAAAGAACGAGGTGGAAAGCAACCTGAAGGAGCAACAACCACGTGAGTTTGCCCTTAACCAAGTCTTCAAGAAGGCAAAGTTAAATGATTTTGATGGCGAGAAGAAGAGTGGTGAAGATCTTGAGGCATGGATTGAAGAACTAGAGGATTTCTTTGACCTTCGACAATTTAGTGAAGAGTCCAAGGCAAAAGTTGGGATCGTGCATCTGCATGGGATCGCGAAGCTATTGTGGAAGTCATATATGCAGACTCGAACGCGTTCTAGTCCTGTTCTATGGAAGGAATTTAGAGAACAAGCTGAAAAACACTATAGTTCTCCACACTACCATATGGAGAAGAAGATGGAGTTCTATAATTTCCGACAACACGAAAGTGACAAGCATAGCTTATATGTTGATGAGTACAAAGAGAAGTTCCTACGTCTTCATAAATATGCATTAGAGGTTAGTGGTAATGCTCCAAAGAGTAAATTTATTGAAGGGCTTTGTGAGGAACTTCGCTATCAAGTTAAGGGATTTCGATACATTGATTTTCTTGATGCTGTTGCAATGGCTGAGAACTTTGAGAAGATGGAGAAGTTCAATTTGCAAAAGGCAAATAGAAGCAGATTCATTGCAACGGGACATAGGCCACAAAGACCTATTGCAATGAACATGAACAATTCAAAGAAAACTCCATCTTCTAACGACCAAGGTAAGAACCCTGCTCGGCCGATGGAAAATCAAAGGAGGCATCAACCAATTGAGTGGCAACAAGACCCTAATTTTATTGAGAGGGCAAAAAGACTTGGTCTGTGTTTCTGTTGCGGGGTGCTAGGGCATTGGACATATGATTGCCCGAATTCATCTTAGTCTTCCTTGATGATATATTTTTGTACTCTAAATATGATTCGGAGCATGCGGTACATCTCAAGAAGACTTTGCAAACTCTTAGAGAACACAAATTGTATGGGAAAAAGAGTAACTGTTTCTTTGCTAAGGATAAACTTGTGTATCTAGGAAGAGTAATATCAAAAGAAGGAATCCTTATAGATGAAGATAAAGTAAAAACAATAGTTGATTGGCCGATTCCTAAGACTGTAAGGGATGTTAGAAGTTTTCTTGGGTTGGCACAATATGAAAGAGCACATATTAAGGATTTCTCTAAGATAGCTACTCCCCTCACCGAATTAACTAAAAAGAATGTAGGATTTGCATGGAGTGATGCCTGTCAAAAATCATTTGAAACATTGAAACAAAAAGTCATTGATAATTGTGTTTTGAAAATACCAGAAATGGGAAAACCTTTTGTGGTTGCATGTGATGCAAGTGGTAGTCAGATAGGATGTGTTATTTCACAGGATGGCAGGGTGGTCGCATATGAGTCCAGAAAACTAAGAAAGCATGAACTTAACTATCCCACTCATGATTTAGAAATGCTTGCTCTTGTACATGCACTTAAGCATTGGAGACATCTATTGTTAGGGGTTAAGTTTGAATTGAAAACAGATCATCAAAGTCTAAAATACATCTTCACTCAACCATTGCTTAACAACAGGCAGAAGCATTGGATTGAATTATTAAGCGAGTATGATTTTGACATTAAGTATCTTGCTGGTAAGGAAAATAAGGTTGCCGATGCATTGAGTCGGAGACCTTTGTGTAATCTTGTTTCTGTAATAAATTCTGATTTTCTCAATCAAATTCAAGAAGAGATAAAACAACATCTTTTTTATGCACCTATTTTAAATGCTTTGAATGCGAACATGGAATCGACGTATGAGGAAAAATTTCATTTGCAGAATGGAACACTGTATTGTAACAATCGGTTATGGTTATCTTCTGAATCTCCACTAAAAGTTAAAATACTGCATGATTGTCATGATGCACCTTTTTGTGCACATCAAGGTTATTCAAGGACATATGTTAAAACAAAGTATTCTTACTTTTGGCCGTGTATGAAGCGGGATATTAGAAAATATGTAAATGAATGTTTGACGTGCCAATAGGTGAAATCTGATTTTAAGAGGATGCCAGGAATGCTTCAACCTTTGGATGTTCCAAATCAGAAGTGGGAGTCTATTTCTATGGACTTTATCACTAAGCTACCTATGACCAGAAGTAAGAATGATACCATATTTGTTGTAGTCGATCAGCTTACCAAGATGGCACACTTCTTTCCTATGAAAAAGAGTGATACTACTTTGAATGTTGCAAGAATCTTTGTAAAAGAAATATTTCGATTGCATTGAATGCCTAAAAGCATAATTTTTGATAGAGATTCTAGATTTATGTCAAAGCGACATTTGAATCCATTGGAACTCAACTTCGCATGAGTACAACTTTCCATCCACAAACTGATGGGGAAACCGAGAGGGTTAACAGGGCAGTTGAGGATATGTTGCGTATGTATATGAATGAAAAGCAGGATAATTGGAGTGAATATTTACCCTTGTTTGAGTTTGCATACAATAGTGCATGGCATGCATCTATAAAAATGACTCCGTTTGAAGCTATGTATGCTTGATAAGATGGATGAAGAACTTGGAAAAATTAAGAAACATATAAGAGAAGCTCAGAAAAGACAAAAGAAGTTCTATGATTTAAAGAGAAGACCACTTGAATTCCAAGTTGATGATATGGTATTTCTTAAAGTTAATCCTCACCGATCTAACTTGTTGCTAGGGAAGGATCATAGACTTTCTCCTCGATATGCAGGCCCTTTTAAAGTTTTGAAAAAGATCGGATCTCTTGCTTATTTGCTCGAATTACCTAAATATCTAAATTTGCATCCTCTATTTCATGTCAGCTTACTTAAAAGATATGTGTCTAATGTTGCTCATGTTTTGCACGATAATTATCAGCTGAAAGAAGATGGCTCTTTTGAGCTTCAACCGGAAATAATATTAGATAGGAAGGAAAGATTTCTTAGAAATAGATCTATAGTAGAAATTTTGGTGAAATGGCATTCATACCCAGTACAAGATTCGAGTTGGATGAATTTAGATGACTTTCTAACACATTATCCTTCTTTCCAACTCTAAGGACAAAGTTCTTAAAGGGGTGAAGAATTGTAATAGGCCTCTTTTCTAGTGAAATAATTCATTTTGAACTTTTTGAATTTCATTGTGGGGATAATGCTTAGAACGAATAATTAGGTCATTTTATGCATGTAGGAAAAATTTTGGGTTGACAAGTTTCATATTCTCTCTGTAGACCTTAATTGCATCATGTTTTCCAGTGGGATTTTGAAGGTGAGGATGAAAGAATTAAGGAAAATATCGTATGAGGGAAAGGTAGAGCAAGTAGAAGAGAATAAAAGTGCCTATGTAAGATTTTTGTGAATCATGTTCTAAGTACCTCGTTTAGGGTCCTACGTTTAGTTCATTGTAAGAAAATGCCTTGATTTTACTCTCTCCAGAATTTTAAACCTTGCAGGGCTCAAAAGTGGCATTTGGAGGTGGATTTGGACCTCGGACGTCTCTAACACTATTGTGCAGATCGAAAAATTGAATAAAAGTATCGCTCACAAGCTTAACCTAATTCCTCATTGTTTTTGAGTTACATGGCTTTGAAAAGTGCCGTTTTTTCCAACACAAAAAAAAATGAGGGCTTGTTTAATTCTATTCGAATCCGTGATTCTCATGCTCACGTGTCACCATGTCTACTTATGTATGTTTGTGGATATGTGTTCTTGGTGTTTTTCTGCTATTTTTGACAGGTATGCTAAAGAAAGGAAGTACACTATGATCGCATGGCTTTTTGTGAAAGTTTTGGAGAAACTCGACTTTTTCTAACTTTGATGGATCGCACACTTCTTTGGAGAGCATGGCTGCGATCAAACGGAAAAAGATAAGAAGGCCTGCGCATCAACACGATGGACACACACAAATCTGAGAATTACCTTGTGATTGAGAGTGTGATTGAGAGTGAGAGTGAGAGTGAGAGTGTGATTGAGAGTGCAAGTGAGAATGCGATTTTGATAGCTCGGGGGTGGTTGGGAGGTAGAGGCTTCGTCAAGAAGCTATTGTCCAAAGCTACTGTAACCATTGATTCACATCTATAATATCAAAATTCTTCCTTCTCTGCCTCATATTTGTTCTACTCTTCCGCATCAGATTTTCTTTTACCTTGTGCAATCTCTACGTTCTTCTCTCCACTGTTATTTTTTAGTAATCGAAAGATTGTGATTGGGGATAGATTGTGATTGAGGAAACGCTACAAGTGGTATCAGAGCAGAATCAATCCGCGGGAATGATGGAAGGTCTAACACAAAAGGTTCGTGAACAAGATGAGCTTATTCAGAAGCTTCTTGGTGAATTGCGCAAAGAACGAGGGGGAAAGCAACCAGAAGGAGCAACAAATTTATTTGTGGAGCTGAACGATGAAATAGATGAAGGTGTGGGAACATCTAGTGTACCTCGCGAAAAACAAAAACGCAATTCCGAAGATATGGAACTAGGTGAGTTTGCCCTTAACCAAGTCTTCAAGATAGCAAAGTTAAATGATTTTGATGGTGAGAAGAAGAGTGGTGAAGATCTTGAGGCATGGATTGAAGAACTAGAGGATTTCTTTGACCTTCGACAATTTAGTGAAGAGTCCAAGGCAAAAGTTGGGATCCTGCATCTGCGTGGGATCACAAAGCTATGGTGGAAGTCATATATGCAGACTCGAACGTGTTCTGGTCCTATTCTATGGAAGGAATTTAGAGAACAAGCTGAAAACGCATTTGTTCTCCACACTACCATATGGAGAAGAAGATGGAGTTCTACAATTTCCGACAACACGAAAGGGACAAGCATAGCTTATCTATTGATGAGTACAAAGAGAAATTCCTACGTCTTCATAAATATGCATTAGAGGTTAGAGGTAATGCTCTAAAGAGTAAATTTATTGAAGGGCTTTGTGAGGAACTTCGCTATCAAGTTAACGGATTTCGATACATTGATTTTCTTGATGCTGTTGCGATGGCTGAGAACTTTGAGAAGATGGAGAAGTTCAATTTGCAGAAGGCGAATAGAAGCAGATTCATTGCAATGGGACATAGGCCACAATGACCTGTTGCAATGAACATGAACAATTCAAAGAAAACTCCATCTTCTAACGACCAAGGTAAGAACCCTGCTCGGCCGGTGGAAAATCAAAGGAGGCATCAACCAATTGAGTGGCAACAAGACCCTAATTTTATTGAGAGGGCAAAAAGACTTGGTCTGTGTTTCGGTTGCGGGGTGCAAGGGCATCAGACATATGAGTGCCCGAACAAAACATTCTTTCGACCCGCACAATCAAAAGCGATAAACATCATCGAGGAGGGTACAATTATTGAGGAAGCAGATGATGGGGGTAAGTGCGCTGACTCTACTTTACGTTGCATGGTGGTTAGTTCTTTCCCAAAGGTTTCTGTAATCACGATTCCCGGTAATATGATTTCTGCACATAAAACCAGATTTTTGATCGATTCAGGTAGTACCCATTGTTTTCTATCTTTCAAATTGGTACAGAATCTAGGGATAGCCCTAAATATGCAGATAACCAGACCTGTAGAGATGGCCAATGGACGATTACACTACACGAAAGGATATGTTGAAAACCTTGAATTTACTCTTTCTAATAGACGCTTTTCTAGAAGCTTCCATGTAATTGAGATGATATAGAGTGATGTAATCATAAGCATGGATTGGTTAGTTAAAAATGCTGCGACAATTAATTGTGAACAAAGAACGATCACTGTGAAGCTAAATGATGAATCTATTCATATTCTAGGTGATGTCTTTAATCCTAAGCCTACTCTTATTTCTGCTATGCAGGTAGTTAGAGGTATACGTGATGGCTGCAAAACATTTGTAGTGTATGTGAACAATCTGCATCAGGAAGGTAATGACGAAGATATTCCAGATTACGTAGGAAATCTCTTGAAAGAATATGCCGATGCATTTCCAGAAGACTTGCCTGGTATACCCCCACCTAGGCAGATTGACCACGCCATTGACGTATATCCAGGGAGTGAACCATATTCTAGAGCACCCTATAGATTTAACATTGATGAACTAAAGGAGCTTAAGATTCAATTAGATGATCTTTTGAAGAAAGGCTTAATAAAACCGAGTGTCTCACCTTGGGGTGCGCTTGTTTAATTCAGAAGAAGAAAGACGGCTCTTACAGATTATGCATTGACTATAGGGGGTTGAATAAAAGAACAATTAAGAATAAGTATCCACTCCCTCACATAGATGACTTATTAAGTCATTTAAGTGGAGCGACCGTATTCACAAAGATTGACTTAAGATCTGGATATTACCAAATTAGGATCAAAACAGAGGATATTCCTAAGACGGCTTTTCGAACACGATATGGTCACTATGAGTTTATGGTTCTACCTTTTGGTTTAACAAACGCTCCTGCCACATTTATGTGCTTGATGAATAATATTTTTCACGATCACCTAGATGAATTCATCTTAGTCTTCCTTGATGATATATTTGTGTACTCTAAAGATGATTCGGAGCATGCGGTACATCTCAAGAAGACTTTGAAAACTCTTAGAGAACACAAATTGTGTGGGAAAAAGAGTAAGTGTTTCTTTGCTAAGGATAAACTTGTGTATCTAGGAAGAGTAATATCAAAAGAAGGAATCCTTATAGATGAAGATAAAGTAAAAACAATAGTTGATTGGCCGATTCCTAAGACTGTAAGGGATGTTAGAAGTTTTCTTGGGTTGGCACAATATGAAAGAGCACATATTAAGGATTTCTCTAAGATAGCTACTCCCCTCACCGAATTAACTAAAAAGAATGTAGGATTTGCATGGAGTGATGCCTGTCAAAAATGATTTGAAACATTGAAACAAAAAGTCGTTGAGAATTGTGTTTTGAAAATACTAGAAATGGGAAAGCCTTTTGTGGTTGCATGTGATGCAAGTGGTAGTCAGATAGGATGTGTTATTTCACAGGATGGCAGGGTGGTCGCATATGAGTCCAGAAAACTAAGAAAGCATGAACTTAACTATCCTACTCATGATTTAGAAATGCTTGCTATTGTGCATGCACTTAAGCATTGGAGACATCTATTGCTAGGGGTTAAGTTTGAATTGAAAACAGATCATCAAAGTCTAAAATACATCTTCACTCAACCATTGCTTAACAACAGGGAGAAGCGTTGGATTGAATTATTAAGCGAGTGTGATTTTGATAGTAAGTATCTTGCTGGTAAGGAAAATAAGGTTGCTGATGCATTGAGTCGGAGACCTTTGTGTAATCTTGTTTCTGTAATAAATTCTGATTTTCTCAATCAAATTCAAGAAGATATAAAACGGGATCCTTTTTATGCACCTACTTTGAATGCTTTCAATGCGAACAGGGGATCGACATATGAGGAAGAATTTCATTTGCAGAATGGAACACTGTATTGTAACAATCGGCTATGCTTATCTTCTAAATCTCCACTAAAATTTAAAATACTGCATGATTGTCATGATGCACCTTTTTCTGCACATCCAGGTTATTCAAGGCCATATGTTAAAACAAAGTATTCTTACTTTTGGCCGTGTATGAAGCGGGATATTAGAAAATATGTAAATGAATGTTTGAAGTGCCAACAGGTGAAATCTGAGTTTAAGAGGATGCCAGGAATGCTTCAACCTTTGGATGTTCCAAATCAGAAGTGGGAGTCTATTTCTATGGACTTTATCACTAAGCTACCTATGACCAGAAGTAAGCATGATACCATATTTGTTGTAGTCGATCAGCTTACCAAGATGGCACACTTCTTTCCTATGAAAAAGACTGATACTGCTTTCAATGTTGCAAGAATCTTTGTAAAAGAAATATTTTGATTGCATGGAATGCCTAAAAGCATAATTTCTGATAGAGATTCTAGATTTACGTCAAACTTCTGGAAAGGGACATTTGAATCCATTGGAACTCAACTTCGTATGAGTATAGCTTTCCATCCACAAACTGATGGGGAAACCTAGAGGGTTAACAGGGTAATTGAGGATATGTTGCGTATGTATGTGAATGAAAAGCAGGATAATTGGAGTGAATATTTACCCTTGGTTGAGTTTGCAAACAATAGTGCATGGCATGCATCTATAAAAATGGCTCCGTTTGAAGCTATGTATGGTTATAATTGTTTGACTCCACCTTCGTTTTTGGGTTTTCCAAATAAAGTAGAAGTATCCAAAGAAATGCTTGATAAGATGGATGAAGAACTTGGAAAAATTAAGAAACATATAAGAGAAGCTTAGAAAAGACAAAAGAAGTTCTATGATTTAAAGAGAAGACCACTTGAATTCCAAGTTAATGATATGGTATTTCTTAAAGTTAATCCTCACCGGTCTAACTTGTTGCTAGGGAAGGATCATGGACTTTCTCTTCAATATGCAGGCCCTTTTAAAGTTTTGAAAAAGATCGGATCTCTTGCTTATTTGCTGGAATTACCTAAATATCTAAATGTGCATCCTGTATTTCATGTTAGCTTACTTAAAAGATATGTCTCTAATGTCACTCATGTTTTGCAGGACAATTATAAGCTGAAAGACAATGGCTCTTTTGAGCTTCAACCGGAAATAATATTAGATAGGAAGGAAAGATTTCTTAGAAATAGATCTATAGTAGAAATTTCGGTGAAATGGCATTCATACCCAATAGAAGATTCGAGTTGGATGAATTTAGATGACTTTCTAACACATTATCATTCTTTCCAACTCTAAGGACAGAGTTCTTAAAGGGGGGAAGAATTGTAATAGGCCTCTTTTCTAGTGAAATAATTCATTTTGAACTTTCTGAATTTCATTGTGGGGATAATGCTTAGAACGAATATTAGGTCATTTTATGCATGTAGGAAAAATTTTGGGTTGACAAGTTTCATATTCTCTCTCTAGACCTTAATTGCATCATGTTTTCCAGTGGGATTTTGAAGGTGAGGATGAAAGAATTAAGGAAAACTCTGTATGAGGGAAAGGTAGAGCAAGTAGAAGAGAATAAAAGTGCCTGTGTGAGATTTTTGTGAATCATGTTCTAAGTACCTCGTTCAGGGTCCTACGTTTAGTTCATTGTAAGAAAATGCCTTGATTTTACTCTCTCTCTAGAATTTTAAACCTTGCAGGGCTCAAAAGTGGCATTTGGAGGTGGATTTGGACCTCGGACGTTGTTGATATATTTAGGTAGTGATGTGTTTGAACACTCTAGGACCACGGGGGCACTTTTTTCCCTCTTTAGGAGGTTTTTTTTTCCCCGGCTTGTACATACGTCTATTGCCCTAATGGGCTACTTATCTTTGTACATTCTCTAGTAATACATTCAGTATTGTGTGTTTGTGCTCCAAGCTTCTTCTTCTTCCTTGTGTAGTTCGCGTGCTTCCGCAGACGTCTATCTCCAACAATTGGTATCAGAGCAGGTCGTCGCTTCTTCTAGGGCGCCGTCGACACTCCTCCGTTTGCAGTCTCAGATTCGCACAAAATTTGGTGAGCATACTTAGGGTGTTTCCGACACTCCTCCGAACGCACTATCGCAGCGCTTGTGCAGGCTATTTCATCCTTTTGTGCCAAAGGTATATACCAGTTTTTGTTCGCCAGTTTAAGCGTCTCGAAGTCTGCTACAGGTCTAGCAGAACTCGTCTAGGCAGTTCTGTTCAACTTTTTGAGATACAATCAATTTTTTGCATCAAGGTATTTTAGTCACCGGCCATGGCTGAAAGCAGTGATGTATTCCGTATGTTGGCTGTTGAGGATAAATTGGATGGTACCAACTACCCATTATGGGCTTATATGATGCGACATGTACTGGTTGCAAAAGGATTGTGGAACATTATGCAGGGTGTTGAAAGACGTCCTGTTACACCTGTAACGATAGGTACTGCAAATACAGGTGTTGGAGCTGATGAAGATGGTGTCAAAGATCATATTCCACAGATTCTTGTTCGTGCTGTTGTTTTTGTTGCACCTACTACGGAGCAGATTCGTTGGGATGGAAGAGATGCCCAGGCACATGCATTGATAGCTTTGTCTGTCAAACGTGCCATTATTCCTCACATTCGCTCTTGTAGAACAGCAAAGGATGCTTGGGATACACTTACCACTTTGTACCAGGTTAGGAATGAGGCTCGTGTTGCTTACCTCCAAAAACAGTTGGAGAGTGAGCACATGAATGAAGGTGATTCTATGGACAATTTTCTTACAAAGATCAAAGACCTGAAGGAACAATTGATTTCTGCTAATGAGGTTATACCAGATAGCTCACTTGTGCAGACCGTTCTGAATAGTCTTCGAATTTACTCTTTCTAATAGATGCTTTTCTAGAATCTTCCATGTAATTGAGATGAAACAGAGTGATGTAATCATAAGCATGGATTGGTTAGTTAAAAATGTTGCGACAATTAATTGTGAACAAAGAACGATCACTGTGAAGCTAAATGATGAATCTATTCATATTCTAGGTGATGTCTTTAATCCTAAGCGTACTCTTATTTCGGCTATGCAGATAGTTAGAGGTATACGTTATGGCTGCAAAACATTTGTAGTGTATGTAAACAATCTGCATCAGGAACGTAATGACGAAGATATTCCAGATTACGTAGGAAATCTCTTGAAAGAATATGCGGATGAATTTCCAGAAGACTTGCCTGGTATACCCCCACCTGGGCAGATTGACCACGCCATTGACCTATATCTAGGGAGTGAACTATATTCTAGAGCACCCTATAGATTTAACATTGATGAACTAAAGGAGCTTAAGATTCAATTAGATGATCTTTTGAAGAAAGGCTTAATAAAACCGAGTGTCTCACCTTGGGGTGCGCCTGTTTTATTTCAGAAGAAGAAAGACGGCTCTTACAGATTATGCATTGACTATAGGGGGTTGAATAAAAGAACAATTAAGAATAAGTATCCACTCCCTCACATAGATGACTTATTAGGTCAATTAAGTGGAGCGACCGTATTCACAAAGATTGACTGAAGATCTGGATATCACCAAATTAGGATCAAAACAGAGGATATTCCTAAGACGGCTTTTCGAACACGATATGGTCACTATGAGTTTATGGTTCTACCTTTTGGTTTAACAAATGCTCCTGCCACATTTATGTGCTTGATGAATAATATTTTTCACGATTACCTAGATGAATTCATCTTAGTCTTCCTTGATGATATATTTGTGTACTCTAAAGATGATTCGGAGCATGCGGTACATCTCAAGAAGACTTTGCAAACTCTTAGAGAACACAAATTGTGTGGGAAAAAGAGTAAGTGTTTCTTTGCTAAGGATAAACGTGTGTATCTAGGAAGAGTAATATCAAAAGAAGGAATCCTTATAGATGAAGATAAAGTAAAAACAATAGTTGATTGGCCGATTCCTAAGACTGTAAGGGATGTTAGAAGTTTTCTTGGGTTGGCACAATATGAAAGAGCACATATTAAGGATTTCTCTAAGATAGCTACTCCCCTCACCGAATTAACTAAAAAGAATGTAGGATTTGCATGGAGTGATGCTTGTCAAAAATGATTTGAAACATTGAAACAAAAAGTCGTTGAGAATTGTGTTTTGAAAATACCAGAAATGGGAAAGCCTTTTGTGGTTGCATGTGATGCAAGTGGTAGTCAGATAGGATGTGTTATTTCACTGGATGGCAGGGTGGTCGCATATGAGTCCAGAAAACTAAGAAAGCATGAACTTAACTATCCTACTCATGATTTACAAACGCTTGCTGTTGTGCATGCACTTAAGCATTGGAGACATCTATTGTTAAGGGTTAAGTTTGAATTGAAAACAGATCATCAAAGTCTAAAATACATCTTCACTCAACCATTGCTTAACAACAGGCAAAAGCGTTGGATTGAATTATTGAGCGAGTGTGATTTTGACAGTAAGCATCTTGCTGGTAAGGAAAATAAGGTTGCTGATGCATTGAGTCGGAGACCTTTGTGTAATCTTGTTTCTATAATAAATTCTGATTTTCTCAATCAAATTCAAGAAGAGATAAAACAGGATCCTTTTTATGCACCTATTTTGAATGCTTTGAATGCGAACAGGGGATCGCCGTATGAGGAACAATATCATTTGCAGAATGGAACACTATATTGTAACAATCGGGTATGCTTATCTTCTAAATCTCCACTAAAAGTTAAAATACTGCATGATTGTCGTGATGCACCTTTTTCTGCATATCCAGGTTATTCAAGGACCTATGTTAAAACAAAGTATTGTTACTTTTGGCCGTGTATGAAGCAGGATATTAGAAAATATGTAAATGAATGTTTGAAGTGGCAACAGGTGAAATCTGAGTTTAAGAGGATGCTAGGAATGCTTCAACCTTTGGATGTTCCAAATCAGAAGTGGGAGTCTAATTCTATGGACTTTATCACTAAGCTACCTATGACCAGAAGTAAGCATGATACCATATTTGTTGTAGTCGATCGGCTTACCAAGATAGCACACTTCTTTCCTATGAAAAAGACTGATACTGCTTTGAATGTTGCAAGAATCTTTGTAAAAGAAATATTTCGATTGCATGGAATGCCTAAAAGCATAATTTTGGATAGAGATTCTAGATTCACGTCAAACTTCTGGAAAGCGACATTTGAATCCATTGGAACTCAACTTCGTATGAGTACAGCTTTCCATCCACAAACTGATGGGGAAACCGAGAGGGTTAACAGGGTAGTTGAGGATATGTTGCGTATGTATGTGAATGAAAAGCAGGATAATTGGAGTGAATATTTACCCTTGGTGGAGTTTGCAAACAATAGTGCATGGCATGCATCTATAAAAATGACTCCGTTTGAAGCTATGTATGGTTATAATTGTTTGACTCCACCTTCGTTTTTGGGTTTTCCAAATAAAGTAGAAGTATCCAAAGAAATGCTTGATAAGATGGATGAAGAACTTGGAAAAATTAAGAAACATATAAGAGAAGCTCAGAAAAGACAAAAGAAGTTCTATGATTTAAAGAGAAGACCACTTGAATTCCAAGTTGATGATATGGTATTTCTTAAAGTTAATCCTCACCGATCGAACTTGTTGCTAGGGAAGGATCATAGACTTTCTCCTCGATATGCAGGCCCTTTTAAAGTTTTGAAAAAGATCGGATCTCTTGCTTATTTGCTGGAATTACCTAAATATCTAAATGTGCATCCTGTATTTCATGTTAGCTTACTTAAAAGATATGTGTCTAATGTCGCTCATGTTTTGCAGGACAATTATAAGCTCAAAGACGATGGCTCTTTTGAGCTTCAACCGGAAATAATATTAGATAGGAAGGAAAGATTTCTTAGAAATAGATCTATAGTAGAAATTTTGGTGAAATGGCATTCATACCCAGTAGAAGATTCGAGTTGGATGAATTTAGATGACTTTCTAACACATTATCCTTCTTTCCAACTCTAAGGACAGAGTTCTTAAAGGGGGGAAGAATTGTAATAGGCCTCTTTTCTAGTGAAATAATTTTGAACTTTCTGAATTTCATTGTGGGGATAATGCTTAGAACGAATATTAGGTCATTTTATGCATGTAGGAAAAATTTTGGGTTGACAAGTTTCATATTCTCTCTCTAGACCTTAATTGCATCATGTTTTCCAGTGGGATTTTGAAGGTGAGGATGAAAGAATTAAGGAAAAGTCTGTATGAGGGAAAGGTAGAGCAAGTGGAAGAGAATAAAAGTGCCTCTCTGAGATTTTTGTGAATCATGTTCTAAGTACCTCGTTCGGGGTCCTACGTTTAGTTCATTGTAAGAAAATGCCTTGATTTTACTCTCTCTCTCTCTAGAATTTTAAACCTTGGAGGGCTCAAAAGTGGCATTTGGAGGTGGATTTTGACCTTGGACGTCTCTAACACTATCGTGCAGATCGAAAAATTGAATAAAAGTATCTCTCACAAGCTTAACCTAATTCTTCATTGTTTTTGAGTTACACGGCTTTGAAAAGTGCCGTTTTTTCCAACACACAAAAAAAAAAACCAGGGCTTGTCTAATTCTATTCGAATCTGTGATTCTCATGCTCACGTGTCACCATGTCTAATTATGTATGTTTTCGGATATGTCTTCTTGGTGTTTTTCTGCTATTTTTGATAGGTATGCTAAAGAAAGGAGCACGGCTATGATCAAACGGAAAAAGATAAGAAGGCCTGCGTATCAACACGGAGGGTGCGAGTGAGAGTGAGAGTGAGAGTGAGAGTGTGATTGAGAGTGCGAGTGAGAATGCGATTGTGATAGCTCGGGGGTGGTCGAGAGGTAGAGGCTTCGTCAAGAAGCTATTGTCCAAAACTACTGTAACCATTGATTCATATCTATAATATCAGAATTCTTCCTTCTCTACGTCATATTTGTTCTACTCTTCCGCATCAGATTTTCTTTTACCTTGTGCAATCTCTGCGTTCTTCTCTCCACTGTTATTTCTGAGTAATCGAAAGATTGTGATTGGGGATAGATTATGATAGAGGAAACGCTATAAGTGGTATCAGAGCAGAATCAATACACAAAAGGTTCGTGAACAAGAGGAGCTTATTCAGAAGCTTCTTGGTGAATTGTGCAAAGAACGAGGGGGAAAGCAACCAGAAGGAGCAACAAATTTGTTTGTGGAGCTGAACAATGAAATAGATGAAGGTGCGGTAACATCTAGTGTACCTCGCAAAAAACAAAAACGCAATTCTGAAGATATGGAACTAGGTGAGTTTGCCCTTAACCAAGTCTTCAAGACGGCAAAGTTAAATGATTTTGATGGCGAGAAGAATAGTGGCGAAGATCTTGAGGCATGGATTGAAGAACTAGAGGATTTCTTTGACCTTCGACAATTTAGTGAAGAGTCCAAGGCAAAAGTTGGGATCCTGCATCTGTGTGGGATCGCGAAGCTATGGTGGAAGTCATATATGCGGACTCGAACAGGTTCTGGTCCTGTTCTATGGAAGGAATTTAGAGAACAAGCGGAAAAACGCTATTGTTCTCCACACTACCATATGGAGAAGAAGATGGAGTTCTACAATTTCCGACAACACAAAAGTGACAAGCATAGCTTATCTGTTGATGAGTACAAAGAGAAGTTCCTACGTCTTCATAAATATGCATTAGAGGTTAGTGGTAATGCTCTAAAGAGTAATCTTATTGAAGGGCTTCGTGAGGAACTTCGCTATCAAGTTAAGGGATCTGGATGCATTGATTTTCTTGATGCTGTTGCGATGGCTGAGAACTTTGAGAAGATGGAGAAGTTCAATTTGCAGAAGGCAAATAGAAGCAGATTCATTGCAACGGGACATGGGCCACAAAGACCTGTTGCAATGAACATGAACAATTCAAAAAAAAATCCATCTTCTAACGACCAAGGTAAGAACCTTGCTCGGCCGGTGGAAAATCAAAGGAGGCGTCAACCATTTTAGGTGCAACAAGACCCTAATTTTATTGAGAGGGCAAAAAGACTTGGTCTGTGTTTTCGTTGCGGGGAGCAAGGGCATCAGACATATGAGTGCCCGAACAAGGCAGTCTTTCGACCCGCACAATGAAAAGCAATAAACATCATCGAGGAGGGTACAATTATTGAGGAAGAAGATGATGGGCGTAAGTGCGCTGACTCTACTTTACGTTGCATGGTGGTTAGTTCTTTCCCGAAGGTTTTTGTAATCACGATTCCGGGTATGATTTCTGCGCATAAAACCAGATTTTTGATCGATTCAGGTAGTACCCATTGTTTTCTATCTTTCAAATTGGTACAGAATCTAGGGATAGCCTTAAATATTGCGATAACCAAACCTGTAGAGATGGCCAATGGACGATTACACTACACAAAAGGATATGTTGAAAACCTTGAATTTACTCTTTCTAATAGATGCTTTTCTGGAAGCTTCCATGTAATTGAGATGAAACAGAGTGATGTAATCATAAGCATGGATTGGTTAGTGAAAAATGCTGCCACAATTAATTGTGAACAAAGAACAATCACTGTGAAGCTAAATGATGAATCTACTCATATTCTAGGTGATGTCTTTAATCCTAAGCCTACTCTTATTTCTGCTATGCAGATAGTTAGAGGTATACGTGATGGCTGCAAAACATTTGTAGTGTATGTGAACAATCTGCATCAGGAAGGTAATGACAAAGATATTCCAGATTACGTAGGAAATCTCTTGAAAGAATATGCCGATGTATTTCCAGAAGACTTGCTTGGTATACCCCCACCTAGGCAGATTGACCACTCCATTGACCTATATCCAGGGAGTGAACCATATTCTAGAGCACCCTATAGATTTAACATTGATGAACTAAAGGAGCCTAAGATTCAATTAGATGATCTTTTGAAGAAAGGCTTAATAAAACCGAGTGTCTCACCTTGGGGTGCGCCTGTTTTATTTCAGAAGAAGAAAGACGGCTCTTACAGATTATGCATTGACTATAGGGGGTTAAATAAAAGAACAATTAAGAATAAGTATCCACTCCCTCACATAGATGACTTATTAGGTCAATTAAGTGGAGCGACCATATTCACAAAGATTGACTTAAGATCTGGATATCACCAAATTAGGATCAAAACAGAGGATATTCCTAAGACGGCTTTTCGAACACGATATGGTCACTATGAGTTTACAGTTCTACCTTTTGGTTTAACAAACGCTCCTACCACATTTATGTGCTTGATGAATAATATTTTTCACGATTACCTAGACGAATTCATCTTAGTCTTCCTTGATGATATATTTGTGTACTCTAAAGATGATTCGGAGCATGCAGTACATCTCAAGAAGACTTTGCAAACTCTTAGAGAACACAAATTGTATGGGAAAAAGAGTAAGTGTTTCTTTGCTAAGGATAAACTTGTGTATCTAGGAAGAGTAATATCAAAATAAGGAATCCTTATAGATGAAGATAAAGTAAAAACAATAGTTGATTGGCCGATTCCTAAGACTGTAAGGGATGTTAGAAGTTTTCTTGGGTTGGCACAATACGAAAGAGCACATATTAAGGATTTATCTAAGATAGCTACTTCCCTCACCGAATTAAGTAAAAAGAATGTAGGATTTGGGTGGAGTGATGCCTGTCAAAAATCATTTGAAACATTGAAACAAAAAGTCATTGAGAATTGTGTTTTGAAAATACCAGAAATGGGAAAGCCTTTTGTGGTTGCATGTGATGCAAGTGGTAGTTAGATAGGATGTGTTATTTCACAGCATGGCAGGGTGGTCGCATATGAGTCCAGAAAACTAAGAAAGCATGAAGTTAACTATCCTACTCATGATTTAGAAATGCTTGCTATTGTGCATGCACTTAAGCATTGGAGACATCTATTGTTAGGGGTTAAGTTTGAATTGAAAACAGATCATCAAAGTCTAAAACACATCTTCACTCAACCATTGCTTAACAACAGGCAGAAGCGTTGGATTGAATTATTAAGGGAGTATGATTTTGACATTAAGTATCTTGCTGGTAAGGAAAATAAGGTTGTTGATGCATTGAGTCGGAGACCTTTGTGTAATCTTGTTTCTGTAATAAATTCTGATTTTCTCAATCAAATTCAAGGAGAGATAAAACAAGATCCTTTTTATGCACCTATTTTGAAGTCTTTGAATGCGAACAGGGGATCGACGTATGAGGAATAATTTCATTTGCAGAATGGAACACTGTATTGTAACAATTGGCTATGCTTATGTTCTGAATCTCCACTAAAAGTTAAAATACTGCATGATTGTCATGATGCACCTTTTTCTGCACATCCAGGTTATTCAAGGACATATGTTAAAACAAAGTATTCTTACTTTTGGCCGTGTATGAAGCGGGATATAAGAAAATATGAAAATGAATGTTTGAAGTGCCAATAGGTGAAATCTGAGTTTAAGAGGATGCCAGGAATGCTTCAACCTTCTAATGTTCCAAATCAGAAGTGGGAGTCTATTTCTATGCACTTTATCACTAAGCTACCTATGACCAGAAGTAAGCATGATACCAATTTGTTGTAGTCGATCGGCTTACCAAGATGGCACACTTCTTTCCTATGAAAAAGACTGATACTGCTTTGAATGTTGCAAGAATCTTTGAAAAAGAAATATTTCGATTGCATGGAATGCCTAAAAGCATAACTTCTGATAGAGATTCTAGATTTACGTCAAACTTCTGGAAAGCGACATTTGAATGCATTGGAACTCAACTTCGTATGAGTACAGCTTTCCATCCACAAACTGATGGGGAAACCGAGAGGGTTAACAGGGTATGTTGCGTATGTATGTGAATGAAAAGCAGGATAATTGGAGTGAATATTTACCCTTGGTTGAGTTTGCATACAATAGTGCATGGCATGCATCTATAAAAATGACTCTGTTTGAAGCTATGTATGGTTATAATTGTTTGACTCCACCTTCGTTTTTGGGTTTTCCAAATAAAGTAGAAGCATCCAAAGAAATGCTTGATAAGATGGATGAAGAACTTGGAAAAATTAAGAAACATATAAGAGAAGCTCAGAAAAGACAAAAGAAGTTCTATGATTTAAAGAGAAGACCACTTGAATTCCAAGTTCATGATATGGTATTTCTTAAAGTTAATCCTCACCGATCTAACTTGTTGCTAGGGAAGGATCATAGACTTTCTCCTCGATATGCAGGCCCTTTTAAAGTTTTGAAAAAGATCCGATCTCTTGCTTATTTGCTGGCATTACCTAAATTTCTAAATGTGCATCCTGTATTTCATGTCAGCTTACTTAAAAGATATGTGTCTAATGTTAAAAGTGCCTATGTAAGATTTTTGTGAATCATGTTCTAAGTACCTCATTCAGGGTCCTACATTTAGTTCATTGTAAGAAAATGCCTTGATTTTACACTCTCTCTAGAATTTTAAACCTGGCAGGGCTCAAAAGTGGCATTTGGAGGTGGATTTGGACCTTGGACATCTCTAACACTATTGTGCAGATCGAAAAATTGAATAAAAGTGTCTCTCACAAGCGTAACCTAATTCCTCATTGTTTTTGAGATACAGGGCTTTGAAAAGTGCCGTTTTTTCCAACACAAAAAAAAAAACGAGGGCTTGTATAATTCTATTCGAATCCGTGATTCTCATGCTCACGTGTCACCATGTCTAATTATGTATGTTTTCAGATATGTATTGTTGGTGTTTTTTTGCTATTTTTGACAGGTATGCTAAAGAAAGGAAGTACACTACGATCGCATGGCTTTTTGCGAAAGTTTTGGAGAAGCCCGACTTTTTCTAAATTTTGTGGATCGCACACTTGTTTGGGGAGCACGGCTGCGATCAAACGGAAAAAGATAAGAATGCCTGCGCATCAACACAGAGGACACACAGAAATTTGAGAATTACCTTGTGATTGAGAGTGTGATTGAGAGTGAGAGTGAGAGTGAGAGTGAGAGTGTGATTGAGAGTGTGAGTGAGAATGCGATTGTGATAGCTCGGGGTTGGTCGAGAGGTAGAGGCTTCATCAAGAAGCTATTGTCCAAAGCTACTATAACCATTGATTCACATCTATAATATCAGAATTCTTCCTTCTCTACGTCATATTTGTTCTACTCTTCCGCATCAGATTTTCTTTTACCTTGTGCAATCTCTGCGTTCTTCTCTCCACTGTTATTTTTGAGTAATCGAAAGATTGTGATTGGGGATAGATTGTGATTGAGGAAACGCTACAAGTGGTATCAGAGCAGAATCAATCCGCGAAAACGATGGAAGGTCTAACACAAAAGGTTCGTGAACAAGAGGAGCTTATTCAGAAGCTTCTTGGTGAATTGCACAAAGAACGAGGGGGAAAGCAACTAGAAGGAGCAACAAATTTGTTTATGGAGCTGAACGATGAAATAGATGAAGGTGCGCGAACATCTAGTGTACCTCACGAAAAACAAAAACGCAATTCTGAAGATATGGAACCAGGTGAGTTTGCCCTTAACCAAGTCTTCAAGAAGGCAAAGTTAAATGATTTTGATGGCGAGAAGAAGAGTGGCGAAGATCTTGAGGCATGGATTGAAGAACTAGAGGATTTCTTTGACCTTCGACAATTTAGTGAAGAGTTCAAGGCAAAAGTTGGGATCCTGCTTCATCATTCGCCAAGTCTGAATGTAGCAAATGTGCAGTGTTATAATTATTCATCTGAACATGCCGCGAATGATTTTAGTATAGAAAGAGAAAGATAGCTTTTCCTAAGGATCATATCTATGCTATTTATGTATATTTATGCATGAAATTGTCTTGTACATTCAGATTTTTGAAATCTAATTAAAATGATGATTACTTTTGTTCCATCAAATTTTATGATAATAATGCTTTTGTAAAGGTTGAAAATTATGATTTATATGTATAGGTTTATACATAACTCTAGTATTATGATGTTTATGTACAAGTTTATGTCAATGTTTCTGTACAAGGTTATGTCAATGTTTATCTACAGGTTTATGCCGGTTCATGTTGAATAGGCCTCTGCAAAAATGCTCATATTCTTTTCCTTTCTTAGTATTATTAATTTCATTATTATTATATCCAGTTTGTGCTATATAGACCCTATATATACACAGGCCTACACGTCTTGGAAAAGTGTCATTTTTTTGTTTTTCTTTGGTCCTAGCATTACGACAAATATATGGATGGTTTTATAACATGCATTGAAACACACATTGTGACCAGTAGTTCGAGATCCAATGTCCCATACACATGCATATTCGGAAAGACACAGTTGCATAAGTGAACAGTGCTTTCTGTGTGCATGCCTAGTGAAGGCGATAACTACTTTGTTTTGGAGGTGCTGATTCTCACAGCAAGAGTGAGAATTTTGAGTGAGATAAGTAGCATTAGGAAGATGATCAATTGTGGTCCTCAAGAGTACTAAGAAGCATTCATTTGAGTGAGGAGAGGCTTAGAGAGTGTGCCTATGAGGGCGTCTATGCTTCAAGGCTGCATAAGGATCATTCTCCCATCAAATATTTCATGTGAAAATGTATCAAAGTTAAATAGTATTTTGGAAGTTTATCTATGAAGGGTGGTTAAGCAAAGAATGATTAGTCAAGTAGCTTCAGAATGAAAATAATACTTGGCCTGCATTATCCATCTAAATTAATGCTTGCCCTCTTTCCAAATAGAATTCGAGGATTAGAGGCCAAGACCAGTAAATAGAGGTCAATTATTTTCAATTATGAGGTCTGCGGAAGGTCTCCCGGAAGTACTTCAAGATTAGTGGATCTTCCAAAAGTACTTCAAGATTAATGGGTCTAAGGGAATGTTGTTAGATCCAGATCTAAAGCACTTTTGAAGCTATAAATTCTTGACAACCTTGAGAGCGAATGGGCATCAAATTTTCCTATTTTCCATATCCATACACGCATAACTTATCACGATTTAAGACTTGGGAAACAACAGCCGCATCTAAATGAGACTAAATACATAAGGTTTGAAAGGCTCCATGAAGGCTTTCAAGTTCATCATCATGCAAAGCAAACGGACTTTCAAGAGAATTTGCCTATTTAGCAGCCGAGATGAATCCTCAACACCATAACGGAAGGAGTAAAGATAACGGCACAGAAACACCCATTATGTCTTATTCACTATTCGCCAAGTCTGAATGTAGCTGGCATCGGCTGCGTTGAATGGCAGGGCTAGTTTACGGATGGCCATGGCGAGATTCTATTAGGGATATTCTCCACAAAGCCGTACGAGTGACAAAAAGCAAAGAAAGAAATATGCCGATGGATTGATTATGTTGATATGAGCATTGATACCAGCCTTAAATAGAGTGTGTGATACCATCTCTCTCTTCGCACACAGCTTGCGCGCCCACGGCCATCTCCGCTTGTCTCCGCACTCCAAAGAAAAAGATAAATCAAGGAGTGATGCTCACCGAATGAGTAGATAAAAACTGCATTTAAAACCTCAAAACCCTGCAAAACTACGACCGCCCAACACCTCTCTGTGAGCCCTCTCCAGCAATAATCTTATCGAACTCAAATCAACAGTAACTCAAATGAGTGAGACACGATGTACATCCTATCTACTCGCAACCAGGGACGCTTCTCATGATTAGGCGAAAAACGCCTTGTGGCAGGTGATGTGATTCCAGTATATATCAGCTGACTTTCGTCCTGGATTGATGCGTCTCAAATGCGTCCCATATTTCTTTCACCACGTTACTATTGTCTATATCACGAAAGAAAGACCCACGTCTCTTTCATGGACGTTGTATTGCAATCCAAAATAGTGGAGCGACGCATGTTAAATTTATGAGTAAGTGGAGAGACAACATGCAATGTCTAAGTTATTCCAAAATAGTGGATCGGCGCATGTTACATTTATGAGTAAGTGGAGAGATAAAATGCAATCTCTAAGCTAAAGGAGCTCCTTATTGGATAGGAATTACTTTTGAAGCTATGTTTCGGAGTGCGATTTCATCTTTTAAAGGGAAGGTAAGAGAGCATCTGTAGCCTCTTGATCCTTTGAAAAAGTAGTTCAGCGAATGAGATCTTTAGCAAGTCATAGTAGCCTCCTTTCAAGTCCTCTAATTTGTCTTCCACGTTGAAAGATCACCCTTTTTCTGAAATCCTTGAGATTTCTATATCTCCCCAAACGCTCAATGTCAACTCCTTTGATTTCTTCAGGCTTTGAAATGCCCTACTATCGCTAATCGGGGATGATACAAGGACTCAACATAGTGTAGGAGGATTTCTGCCCTCCACTAGGTCCCTAGAAAGTGTTATAGCCTCCTCGTGTTAAACACTTCTCTGCAATTAACTCGAGAATCAACTTGTTTTCCCTGTGCTTCAAGGGTATCACAATATCCACCACACATGCCTTGAATCAAAGAAATTGAATCTTATATGGAAAAACACTATCCATTACAATACAAACTATTCTCTCTACCTAAGTGTAGGGATATAGATTGACAATACAGACTATTTCTCACAATTAGTTTGTATTGTCACTTTAAGAACACTTTAAGAACCTATTGTAGGATCCAAATGATGCTTGGATTCAATGAATCTAAGTACACTAAGGCTGAAAACTTCAGGTAGATGTGCCTAAAATTATAAAGAAACTATATAAGCAAGTATAGGATATGCACAAGGGTGTACTTTGTCTTTCCCACAATCTATGAAACCAAGCACTCAGGGTGTACTTTTTTGTTACTAAAGATTTAATAAAGAAATTGAGTGGTTTTGCTTACTAACTAACTTGTAGCATGACCCTTGATGCTTTCCATGGACTTGACTACTTTTCTAATGTCTAATTGAGTGTTTGCCTTCAATTCGGACTTAAGTTTCATAACTAAGAACATAGATCATGCATGTGAAAATAAATTGCACTTAATCCTGATACATTTAAGGATCAAATGCATCATTAAAATATTCACGTGCATTGCAATATGTATTTTTTTATGAAGATAAGGATGTGGCTACATTGAACTCAAAATTGCATTGAAATTTATAGTAATTCTAGGTTCAGGATGCACATTACAGAGCTTGAGGCTAAGTTAATACAAATTGAATGAGTCCAAAATAAATTAGAAGTCTTGGTGCGCAAAGGGACTACTTGGCATGTATGGCTAGCCTTACAAGAATAGGAATGGAGGCATGGAAAACTCTCTATATATCTCATTAGGATTGATCGTGACAAGATCTAGTAGCTCCAAATGTTCCCACCAATTTTCTTGAATGTTGTACTCAGGCTTATGACTTCAATGTCTTTGTTTCCATACCTTATATGATTTCTTACTAGATCATTTACTATTGACACTCCCAAAATAAGTCCATTTTTCCTTAGGAGCTTTAGATAAGGAACGGTGTGTTCCTCATTGTTTTCTAGATGAAGAGGACGATATTTAAAAGTATATCATCATCAATTTCAAATCAAATCCATAATATTACAACGTTTTGGAGGCTCTTCAATCCTTGGATCCCATGTCTTATAAGTGGTGGATGGGTTTCCACGAACAAACCAAGCTCCAATCATATGGTTGCAATCTCAAGAACTCTTCAACAAAGAGTTTCTTCCTAAAGAAGATGAGGAAGGGAAGTAGGATGCATGTAACCAATTGCTTTACTGTGCTCGATCTTTCTCCATGTTGATCTACGAGTATACTAAGATCATTCTACAGCTAAAAGAGTTAGATGATTTTCACAAATTTTGGAGGTTTGTTTACGGTTAACGTTGATGTCTTATACATGAAGTCAAGTGGGATGAGAGTAAAAGGTTAGAAGATCCCATTAATGTGGCAGATGTTTATGAAGATCACTCTAGTATAGGTACATCTATGATCAAATATAAATTTGAGGCAACCATTTTTGGTAAATTTAAGGGATATTTATCAAGAAAGCAAGATCTTTCAAGAAGCCACAAATCTTCAATGCTAGTCAAGATTAGCCAAGGCCTACTATCATAGTACTAAAAAGCAAAATATTATTTTTTAAATATCCTTACCAAGGACATTCTCGGAGATATTCTCCCATCAAGATCGAATATGAAAATACATGTCTTGATAACAAGAATGTGAAGCACCGACTCCATTTAACTCAAACCTTGCTTCCAAAATCTAGACTCCTCCATAGGACTATTTCAAACATAGGCACTAAATTGTTTTACCCTCGATATTGAATTATGTCATAAGCAACTTTCCAAAAGTATCTTAAAAGAAAAATTGGTTTATCGTTTCAAACTATAAATAAATTTCTTGATTGTTTACCTTATTAACATATATGATAGGTATGCCAAGATCAATAGGTGCACACAAATTTTCTACATAAACCAATTTGTAACTAGTGTGTGCCTTTTGTAGATTTGGTTTCACCTTTATATAGACAAGCATATCACATTTCTCTCTCCCCACCTCAATCGAAACATTTTCTACTGATCCTCTGTGAATTTTTGAAGGCCATGGTAAGTATAATCAAACTTAGAGGTATGTCTCTCTAAACTCAAGTTAGCTCACCTTAACTTGAGTAAATGTTTCTCGAAGGCTCTAGAGCTCTTTAGGAAAAGCTCCCTCCCCATGCTCCCATGGGGATTGAACCCAAGACCTACTCCTTCCCATCCATGAGGCTTAACCTCTAGGCTAAGTGGACAAATTTTTGTAGAGAGCACATGAACATATGCTCAAGTCTAATCTCAAGAGTTTTGGACCTACAAAAAATGACCAAATGATGTGCGATCACAGATATCTCTTAGTCCATTGGACAATAGTGTCATAAACTTAACTTGTAACATTCTTTCCCCCTTGTAAAACATTCTCTTCCTTGAAAATAGAGCTATATATAGAATATTATAATCATATGCCAATGTCTCAGGATCGATTCTAGAGGAACATGTTTTCATCTTTGTGGTGGGATTCACCTCATATTTCAAATGAAAATAGGAATCTATTGTCTGATCCTACCCAAATGATTTAAAATTTAAACTAGATTTGCACTTGAAAAGGTGAATTGGGGTGAAAATTAGGGAATGAATGACAATGGTGGATCAAAAAATATCCTTGCCCAATTCATTATTTTTAGCTTGTGCTATTTGGGAACAAAAATGAATAGATTCAAGATATTCCTAGCCAAATTGTAGTGTTTTTCCATATCTAGGAAGCACTAGTTAATTGGGGTGGCATTTTCTTCCCATGTAAGTTCTTTTGGAAGTATTACCTCTCTTAAAGATAACTTTATAGGTTTCATCTTGAGATGTTAATGTAAGGAAAGTGCAAAACAACTCACAAATACTTCTAACAAGGAGATGGTTATCAAAGATTCATGATTTCTTAGCATTATGCATCATTTTTATAGTTGCAAACATGAACTAAGCACAAATCTTCTGAAGTTCAAGAGCTCAATTTGTGGTGAGTTTCAACTAGTTTTCTTTGATTTCCATCATTCCCTTTGATGGAATCAAGTAAGACCTCTCAAACAAAGTGCTTATCAAACTTTGAGACTATATCATCAAAATCATCCACCACAATAATGGTGGGGAAATGAGCAAGAATAACAATAAGGTCAATGAAAGAATTACAATTACTATAATAAATTTTGTAAGATAAATTTTTATCATGATTTTAGAACTGATTATGAGCAATGTAACCCCAATCAATGGAATCATCATCCACACAATCCAGCTTCTATCTAAGTTTTTTCCATATCAAAGCTAATCCCTACCTAGAATTCGAGATTTCATTCTTAGAAACTTGATCGAAGAAATTCATTTCAAAGTTCAAAACTCCATTAAGGATCACATTGGAAGAGGAGGAGGATATGCGGAAAGAAGCCACACAATGGATACAAGAACAACAACTACAATTTTCTATTCCCAAACAACTTCAAGTTGAAGCTTTCTTCCAAGGTAATTGAGGGGTCTTTAGGAGGTTAACCCCCAACTAACTTTACCTTCTCTTGAGAATGTGCACCTAGTGATGGGAGAAGAAGCAATCGTCCTATGCAACCTTGAAGCATAAGTGGCCTCAGAGGCACACTCACAAAACCACTATCACTCAAACAATCTATTCTATGAACTATACTTATAGAACTTGATAATGAAACTTATTTCACTCAAAATGATTACTCATACTGGGAGAAGTAATGCCTCCAAGACATAAAATTTATAGCCTTCATTAGGCATACAGAGATAGACCACTACTCACTTATGGACCTGGTTCTCTTAGATTATGCAAAGGTTTTCCATGAGCTTTGAGCCAACTTTAGATGAAAAGAATAGGTTTCTAAAAACTCAAAAATGACAAGAAATGAGTTTGATTCGATAAAGGAACTCTACTCCACATGTAGAGCGAAGTAGATCAACCACACAATATTATGTGTGTTAGCTATGGCTACACAAAATCTACTTAAATCACTCAAGCAAGTAAGAAGGGGGTCTTCTTAGCTTAGGGGCCTACTAACTTTCTTTCCAAATCTAAAAGAACACACACATATGTAGGGTTCAACGATTTCAAGTACATTTTGAGTTCGTATTGATTTGGAAAGATTCCCTATAACCTAGAAATCACTTATCCTAAATTATAGGATCTTATCACACCTAAGTGTGATTGATGATTTACAACTATAGTGAGGGGAATTGAAAATTCAAATTTGAATGCAATTTCGTGCTTGATGCCTTGCTTCATCTTGCTCCAAGTATCATCCATCCAATGGTTCATTGATACATTAAGGTTGAAGCTTGAAATTCAACACTACCCCTCAAGTGTCAAGTTCCAATTCTTCAAGCTAGCTCCAATAATCCAATGCTTTTCTTAAAGTTTGTAAGCTTTATTGAATCAAAAGCTTTGGTGAACATGTCAACCTAGTGAAACTTGGTACTTATATGTTGCGGATAGGTACACCCTACTCATGTTGTCACACATGATTGGAAATTTATTTATCTACAACTTTAGTTCAGTATTTAGCTTCTTGTAGCATAGATCCAATTCTGTTACCTTGTTGTTTCCAAATGTGAAGTAGGTGGTGTGTTTTAAGTTAGACTTCGCATTCAAAGTGATAGCATTCCCTTCTTCCTACCTTTGGCATAATCATAAGGAGTATCATCTCGTGTTTTTGCATGCTCTTTTGGCTCATGATACCTGCATGTTTGAGAAAAGCTTCTTGTTGCAAATCATGCGGTTGATACATCCACTATCAATGTGCCATGTGCTTGACCCTTGTGTCTTGTAGTCAGTCATCTACATCATAGCTATAATGCTCCCATTTTCATTTGAAGTAGGTGCCTAATTACCTTGACGTTTGTAGGTTCAATTTGTCTTCTCCTGTTGATAACAATCCCTTGCATAGTGGCCATACTTTCCACAAATGAAACAACGTTGTGAGATTTAATTGTCTCTATTTTGATTGAACCTTTCTCCTCTAACTCTGAGCTTGCCTCTCCCACTTGATGAAGAGTATTTGATTTCTTTTTCTTGATTAGAATTACCATTTGTACCTCTTTCTCTACGTTGTTCCGTTCCTCTTCCTCTATCTTTATCTGGATCAAAATATTGGGCTTTCTTGCCCTTTACCTTTGAGCCTCCAATATTCATATCCTTAGTGACCATCAAAGCCACCAACTATTCAAACTTGGGAATATTGTCTCTCACATATCCAAATGTTGTAAAAGCCTTCTACTTCTCATCATCCCTATGCCCATTCAAGGTGTATGCAACTAGGTCATCATAATCTATGTTAAAACCTATCAAACCCAATGCATCACTAACCTCTTTTATTTTCACAATTTAGTCATCTATATTGCTACTTGGTGCTTTTTTCAAGTTGTTAGATTCATTCCTCAATTGAATCTTCCTAGCTTTGGTTGAAGTGGAGTAAAGCCTTTCTAGGCTATGGCATACCTTCATGGAAGTGTCTAGATCTTGTATGGGTGCAAAGGAAACCATACAAAGTCAATAATAAGAATGCAAAGGTGATCAAATTGAAGTTAAAAAATATTAGAAATAGCATATGTTATCTTTATTTCTAAATGGAGATCTTCTATGCTCATTTACCCAAAACATCTAGGGATAAAATAAGCATCTAAGATGATTTTAGATCATTGCCTAAGGCCACTATTTAGGATGGGTTTCGTGAACCTTTCACAAAGTACGTTTTGGAAGAGAGAGGAAGGCATACCATATATACTTTACTATAATGATTAACCATTTCAATTAGATTATTATCCATCCCAAGGACTATAATAAAAGCTCCATTGAGTACTTATGTCCACAGTATAATGGAACATGGCGTCAAGAGTTTTTACTACATTTAATGGAAAAATGTATCACATATTGCATAACTAGGTAATGAGCTTTCAACACATTTTTATTGATGATTATCCCATATCCTCAAGGAAAATAGAGAAGCAAATTGCAAGAGATTTTCATCAAGATTTGAGATCTATACAAGAACTTTTCAACAAAATGTTCACAAATTTGAAGTTTAATTTAAAAAAAAATGTCAATTTTGTATCACCAAAAGGTACTCTATTAGTACATATAGTATCTACCCAAGGGCTAATAGTTGATCGAGCTATAGGAATTCCTTGTAATCCCAACTTAAACCTTTTCTAGGCGATGCAAGATATTATAGGAGGCGAACCAAAATGTACTCAAAAGTCACAAAACCCTTATCAACTCTTACAAGGAAAGAGTCGTTTACATAAACACTTGTAGCGAGAAAGGCGTTCAACAAACCAAAGATAAGTTTTTGTGCTCCACCATTCTAGATTGTACCTTGTTGCACTTTATATTTAATATTTAATGGCACCATATTGGCCCTACCATCAGATGAAAGAGAAGTAGACTACTTACAAAGGGGGAGAGGGGTTAAAATACAACCAAGAGGAAGGTTTCCCCATCGTGTTTGCCTTGAAAAACTCAAGCAATCTCTCAATTAACTTTGTAGTCATATTTTATTAGCAACCATTAGAATATAAATTCACAAAGCAAGGATAATATAGCATGTAGAGTATAGTGTTAGTTACATTTATTTCAAGAATATGATTTTGGAACTCAAATCAAATGTGGTAAGTACTGTCATTTATGTTGAAAATCAAGTCTCAATCATGCAAAAAGGCTCAACCACGAGTTTTGCAAGTGGAACAATCAAAAAGGAGGACCCAAAGTCGTGGAATAAAGTTAGAAGCTCCACCAAACTCAATCTAATTCAAATCTCATCAAATCAGCCACCAAAAAGTGGACCTACACTGATTGGTGGGTGGTTAGCTATATTGTTGGAAAAGTAAAACTCTATATAAGCATCATCCCGCCTTTGTTTCTTGAGCTGTATGCATTCCACAAGTTTCGCACTTAGTTTAGTGAAGTCATAAACTCCAGCAAGCGGCCCCCTTGTTTGCTTACCTCATTTTCGCATGATTTTGCTCCTCTCTATCTAGAGGTGTAGTTAGGCTTTTCCAAATCTGATTGTACTAGATTGCAGAGCATTGTTTGCTCTCTCATTGTACTCATTTTCGTTGATTTCAAGCTTCATTTGGTCTCTAATATTGTGCCCTAAATTTTGCCAAAGTTTCAAATTATTTGGTTGAGTGAGTTGTGAAGAATTTCCAACTTTGTGAAGGTATATCTCTGCACATAGGTCGAGAGTGTTGCAAACAGGTACCCTGTTTTGCAGACGGTGGTTTTCCCGGCTGGAATATCCATTTGGGATGCTTTAAAGCTTGTTGGGTATCTCTTAGAGTCTAATACAAGTCTGAATTTTCATTTTAAATATCTATACTAGTGTAGAGAAAAGTTCAGAACAGTGAGCATATATCAGTGCTTGTGGACCTAGTGGAGGGCAGCCATCTTGCATTTTTGCATTGGGGTGTTAGAATCATCCCCCATGAGTGGTATCAGAGCCTTTTTGGAGGCTTGGAGACATCAATGGCAACATGTTTAAGACTTGAAGGGATCAAGAAAAATCATGGAAGCACAAGAAGGACTCATCAAAGCAAGAAGACATCGAAAGGGGGCTACATCGATCGAGATCTCAACTTCAAGGCATGCATTGGAATGAAGGACCTAGGCATTGAGACTTTAGGGGGAGTGTTGAAAATCAAGTCTCAATAATGCAAAAAGGCTCAAACATGAGTTTCACAAGTGGACCAATCAAAAAGGAGGACCCAAAGTCGTGGAATAAAGCTAGAAGCTCCACCAAACTCAATCAAATTCAAATTTCATCAAATCAGCCAGCAAAAATTGCACCTACACTGATTGGTGGGTGGTTAGCTAGATTGTAAGAAAAGTAAAACTCTATATAACCATCATCCCGCCTTTGTTTCTTGAGTTTTATGCAGTCCACAAGTTTCCCACTTAGTTTAGTGAAGTCATAAACTCCAGCAAGCAGAACCCTTGCTTGCTTACGTCATTTTCTCATGATTTTGCTCCTATCTGTCTAGAGGTGTAGTTAGGCTTTTCCAAATCTGATTGTACCAAATTGCAGAGCATTGTTTGCTCTCTCATTGAACTCATGTTCATTGATTTCAATCGTTATTTATTCTCTCATATTGTGCCCTGAACTTTGCCAAAGTTTCAAGTTAATTGGCTAAGTGAGTTGTGAGAAATTGTCAACTTTGTGAAGGTATATCTCTTCACATAGGCAGAGAGTGTTGTAAATAGGTAGCTTGTTTTGCAGAGGGTGGTTCTCCCAGCCAGAATATCCATTTGGAATGGTTTAAAGCTTCTTGGGTAGCTCTTAGAGTCTACTACAAGTGTGCAAAATTTCATTTTAAGTCTCTATACTGGTGTAGAGAAAAGTTTAGAACCGTGAGCATATATCACTGCTTGTGGACCTAATGGAGGGCAGCCATCTTCCATTTTTGCATTGGGGTGTTAGAATCATCCCCCATCAATTAAGCAAACCAAGTATCTAGTATTGCCAAAGAAGAAATACCCATACACGTATCGAGCATGATCCTATCGGCAACTAACGTCTTTAAATTTCTCATCAATCCCATTTTTACTAAGACATTACAGAATTTCTTGTCACAAGAGTATATCCTCGAAACTTTTAGCAAAAGAGGAAAAAAAAGGGAAGACATTTTTTGTTCAAAGACAAGTCATTCTTCTTAATATCTAACAAGCCTTACAATTATAGCCTAGACAAGATTTTACACGTGTTTTCATCCCGGTGAACTAATACATTCGCAAGCGTCATCCCATAGGGATAATAATCTCAAGGAGAAAGATTTGGCACACAAACAATTTCATAAGTTATCACAATGACATCTTTTTCTTTAAGAATATCCAATACATGTCAACCGTGTGCACCTTGATCTCCAAAGCAAGACTTTCAATCTATGGTGATCTCCCCAAGTTCACAACCCTTTAAGCAATGCGATATCAACTTCATTAGAACCATCAATTCAATGACACAACCAAATAACAGAAGGCATACACGCTTGTTTTTTTGTACAAATAAGTTTTGGGTGTCCAGTAGAAATTATTGATGATAGAGGCACTCACTTTTCAAATCAAGCATTAGATCAAATCTTTCAAAAAGTCGAAGATTTATCACAAAAGGATATGTTCTTATTATCCTAGTGCAAACAATCAACTCTAGAGTTCAAATAAGATCTTGATCAACATATGATGCCAACTTTGCTTGAACCATTCGACATCTTACCCACCAGCCATAATTGGAGCTCTCTAAGCATTTACAACAACAGAATTTGGAATTTTATGGGATCTCCCTTCATGCTCAATTATAGAAACAATATTTCACTTTTGTGTCCCTCGAATAGCCTTGATGTGAATTGTTTCCCTCTACATGGGCACTTTCGACTCTAGTGTTGGCTATATTTCTTTTCCGTGTCTAGCCATATATACATGATATACTTGTGGTACTTGGTACTTAGGGATTCACCTATTCTCATATCATTGATCATCTATCTATAGAGACCTCTTCCCTCCATTGTGTGCCACTATGCTTCGATATACTTCTTCACTCTTGTGTGTACTTCCTACTTGTTCACTCACTCACATACCCAATAGTGGTATCAAAGCACGTTTAGATCCTTCTCAATTTGTTGTTTTTCTGCAATGCATTTCCATACATTTTTAATAGTGCAAATGAGTTCGCCATAATAGAAGTACAAAGTTTTGCACTCGTAGATCATTTCCACTATTGTGATGAAAAAAAGTGATGGAAAAAATTATTATAAGTCGTGATTTATTTGCCAAAAATTTAGTCTATCCTTTACTTGAATGTAAATTATAGCCAGCAATCAGCTCATAAGTTGTGCTTGATACAATCATGCTTTTATTTCAAAGTGGTGCGCTTGATTATGGCCATGTATATCATCCAAAGGTTCAAAGAGCTGAAACATTCCAACCAAATATGGATAAAAAAACTCTTTCCAAACATGGCTGAAAAATCCCATAGTTTGTAGAGAAACATGGGTGAAAAATTCCATCCAAAGATGGTTGAAAATGTTCTTATATCATTTGAATTTTGATCAAGGAAAATATGGATAAAAGTATAATAATTATCTTGAATTATCCTCACATAAAATCACTTGAACCCTTCAAAGAAAAAATAAAGCCACCAAGGAGAATCAACAACATAAGCAAGAAGCACACAAGAGGACTCATGAAAATCGCCTCATAGTTTACATGATAATATAGGGCTTTACGCTTCCTCCTCTCTTGATGGTGATATGCAAAAGAAGAAGAGATGGAAGTATTAGCGAAAAGGTTGGACATACCATTGATGAATGTAAAAAGCTTCCCAAGCATAATGAAAAGAAGAAAGAATGTTGAACCTAATTTTGCTCAAGATGTTTAACCATGTGTTCTTACATGTTATTATAACTTAGTATCACTCTATATGTATGATTGTGAATAAGGAACTTGATCTAAAATCGTTTTTCAATAGTGGCATCTCAAAGCATTGCACTTCATGCAAAAGATTTTTCTCATCTTTAGAAGATGCACCCAAAGGACATTTATATGCAAACAATGTTTATTATCCTATTATCGGAGTTGGAGAAATTCAGCTAACACTTACAAATGATGGTAAGTTACTCTCAAGAATGCATTGTATGTACCCGATATCAAACTTGATTTTGGTTCATATTATTGCTAATGTCACACTTCATGTACACTTGGTTGGAAAAAAATAAATGGCTCATGATTTCAGAAATGGTGATGTTATTGGCTCGTCAAGGGCATTATGAAATGGCTTATATTGCTTGGACACATACAAGAGTTGTCTCAAATGCCTTTCTTACACATACTTCTTCTATGGCTAATGTCTAATGTCATGTACACTTTGTTGATAACAAATCTATGGTTCATGATTTTAGCAACAGCGATGTTATTGTGATATCAAGGACATTATGCAATGGCTTGTATTGCTTGCACACATACAAGAGTTGTCTCAAATGCCTTTCTTACACATAATTCATTTCATACTATTGTCAGTGTAAAACTTTATGTACACATTGTTGATAACAAATACATGATTCATGATTTCAATAATGGCAATGTTATTGTGATATCAAGGACATTATGCAAAGGCTTGTATTGCTTGGACACATGCAAGAGTTGTCTCAAATGTGTTTCTTACACATACTTCTTCTATGGTTGCAATGAAGTTATGGCATACTTGTTTCCGTCATTTGAACTTCAATAGATTGCTTTACTTACAAAAGAAGGATATGGTTATTGGTTTGTCAACAACTGAGTCTATTGAAAAACATGCATGTGAAAGTTGTAAACAAGGGAGAATACATCGTGCTTCTCTTCTCAAAGATGGTGTTGCACATGCCATTTGAAAATTACAACTCGTTAATAATTCAAATTATCTTTTACTTGATTGTAAATTGTAGGCGGCAATTGGCGCACAAGTTGTGTTTGATACACTAATGCCCATAAGCAAGAAGCACACAAGAGGACTCATGAAAATCGCCTGAGAGCTTACAAAATAATATAGGGCTCATTGGTTTACTATAACGAGTGCGTCCAATGCCAACCAAATGGGCACACAAACGAACAAGCCCATCTAAAGTCATCAAGGTTATTCTACAAGGAACTATAGTTCTTGCATTGTAACTTCCAAAATTTATAGCTATGAGTGTGATCATGTAGTATATCATTGCACTCGTCTCGTTAAGTGTAGCATCTAGCCATTAATTGTCTCATGAATTTCGTTATTCACAACCGTAGTCATTCACAATTGTAGTGGATGTACCCCTTAAAAAATAAATAGTGGAAGTCATTCCTTATAACCTTTTTTTTAATAGGATGGCAGCCAAATTTTATTTCGGCCCATGATTGATCTCCTCCTCTGAGGACAGCCTTCTTTGTTGATTATCCTTTTACACAATATTTACAGCCCCATCACATCATCGATCCTATGACTCTATCACATTATTTTTTCGGGATTGTCCATATCAATATCCTAGACCAAAGGCAACCCACATCCGAACCCAGTTTCATGCAGCTAACCAGCTCATGCGGAGATTGAACACATCTTGAAGTGAGAAATGTGAAGCAACACTTTCTGGACCGCAAGCAAAGATGATCGAATAGATAAAAGACAACAGCTTTCAAAGATAATCTGCTTCATGTCAGATAGAACTGATATTTTCTTCTAGGAGAAACTTAAGGCCTTCCTGGCAGACATTTCAATATGTATGAAAATATTGAACACTTCACTAAGCAATCCCAAGCAAAGTTTTTTTGACATCAAAGATGTTATGAAATCAGACTTTCAAAATAATGTCATTGTATCAACATTATCTTAAAAACATTGATTTCACTTAACATATCTAATCATTCGTCGACTCATAGAAATTCAGTTTTTTATTTCATTAATATCATTGGCTATTCTCCTTAGTGTTTAATCCCACAAGGACTTTTCCAAAGAAAACATGTGGGTCAGATTTCTCCAATTGAAAAGATTTAACATGCAATCAAACATTAAAGCACCAATCGACTATAGAACAAGGTTGCATCTAAGCATGAATTCAATAGAACATCCAATCAACATGCTCCTTTCACTTGCATATAAAAATCACCATTTATTACTCTCCACCGAACTCATGGACCTCCTCTTTCGTTTTGCTTCAAAAAATTTAAAAGTTGCTACAAAGAGGACTGATCATCTGCAATGTTCTTACCATGTTCTTCTAGGAAGTTTGAGATGTCCCTAAGATAGTCCAAAAAATGCAGAAAAAGGTCAGCCCATTGTTAACAGTTTTATGCTTGGAAACCTTCAAGATCATAAAATCTAAAGAAAAATCAGAATGGAATCTATGGGCACATGAAATACCCTAAAACAAATTACCACCCCTTAAGGATAAGCATGTATTAAATGACAACATTCAAGAAGGCTCCAGTGTCCTGAGAGACAATACAACCTTTTTATCCAGCTATGATGAACACCAAATCATTTCACCACAATCTCACAACTAATCAAGTAAGAATGGATATTCAAGTGGTCTGGTTGGCAAGACAGCTGGTCCTGTTATTGGAGGATATGTTGTTTCGTGGGGGTATAGTTTCCAATAGACGGTGAATAAATGATTTAGGTTAGAGCATATTTGAATATGTTAGAATTAGTTCACAAAACAAGAAACAAAGGCAATAATTTTGAGATTTTACATACTTATTAAGAGATAATTCATTGAAAAGAAGAAATAATAATAATAATAATAATAATCTCAAAAGCACTTCAAGATTGAACGCTATACAAGAAACCTCTTGAGAAAACCCTTACATAATTCAACCTGAGAACTTCATAAGATTTCAAGCAAAGTACTCAAGGATCTAGCTTTCAGTTTAAGGGCTATATGTTCGATTCAAGTCTTTTTCAGTTTAGATATACACCAAGATCATCTTCAAGTCACTCTCTTTTATTATATATTCCGACACAATTATTAAAAGAGGAGATGCTATTCTGCCTACATCTACATCAATTCTGCACTACTACCAAAACATACATATCAACTACTGCAACCCTTTTTCTTTTAGAACACTAACTTCAATTAATTAAAGAGGAAGAAAAATACAAGAAGATTACAGGGTGTTACAAAGTAGGTTAAAAGCCCTATCATTCCATTCCTGGGGGATCCATTTCCTCATTAGTTTGGCTCCATGAAGCACAAAAATTATAGAGGGACTAAAGGGAGGATTACCTTTACAATTTCTACTCTTGTCTAAGAGGGCAAAGGTCTCCTATATGGAGTACTCTTTGGGCATGTCCGCTCCTCTCTTTCCAGAATTTCCAAAGTGCCTCCCCCTTGATAGCATTCCAAGGAGCGGTCGAGCACCCCAAAAATTTCTCAAGAATGGGTTGTTCCCAAGAGATCTTCTAGTTTAATTGGACTAGCTTTTGGACAATAGACCATATCCTTACACATCTCAGGCACATGATTCTGCTTTGATCATTGGCACCTCTTGCACCAAGGAGGGGCTTTACAAATCTTTCTTGGCTTTGATGTTGGTAAAAATTTCACCGTGGAGAATCGTTCTCCATCTCAATTTAAAGACTTAATAATCCTTAAAACTCCTCTTTGATCCTCGAGTTTCAATTGGATTAAACGTTGAATTTTTGTTGATTCTTGGGATATCTCTTGTTCCCATTCTTTGACATAATACCTCTAAAGTGGAGAACAACTCTATATTCTAAGAGTTTGAAATGTTCCCTTACCCACACCAAAATGCAACTCTCAAGCAAGCACCAATCGAGGTAAGTGAGTCCAAGATTGTTGTCCAAGTCCTCATGTGATTTCAAATCCCTTGGACAACTGTCTTGTGGCTCTAGGAATTGCCTCGTTTCTAACCAAGAAAACCCCAAAGATGGGGAACCAAATAGAATCACTTTGACAGATGTCCACTTGATTGATTGAGAGGGAAGGGGGAAGAAAATTATCCATTATAGTCCATACAAGTGGTTGCATTCTCCAAGAGAGTGGACATCATCTTTGTAAAGCCTTCCTTGAGCACTAGATCACGTAAATATTGGAGTACAAAGTCTCACTCAACATTGACGCAAGCTTCAAGTCAATCTTGACGAACATGCAGTTTCGATTGAATTCATTGGCATACTCCATCCCTCCAGCACTATAGATGATAGCTTTCAAGATGGACCTACAAATCATTAAACTTTCTAGTCTTTATGGATTCACTTGTCCAAGATGCCCAAATTCGGTTGCGGAGGACTTTTGATATGATCTTGGAACTAGTCTACAACATGGTTAATGGCCTCACGTTTCTTATGTAATCTTTCTCATCTATTTTTATGAATTAATTTGAGCACCCGCTCATTGAGACACCACGAGAGATGAAGAATTTGTTTGCAAACATATCAAGACTTTGGCTCTCTCCCTTGGGCAAGAACACAATCATCCTCCAACTTGTATGCCTTGATCGATTCGTCTAACCACTTTGCAATGTCAGAAAGAACTATGTATATCTAATCTTTGAGATAGCCACCATGCAATCCCAACCATGGGGGCATAGGGAAAAGAAGGAATTCTCTTTGAAGAGGCCATGGATTAAGTCATGTTTCTCTTTCTCTGAGATGTAAATTCTACCATCAATGTTCATCATCAACATGAAATCTTTACCTTATACCTTGTCCTTAATCTTGGAAAGTGCCAAATAGAAATTCTTATTTCCTTTGCTGAACTCTTTTTCCAATCAAAGTAGTCTTGCATACAATTTTTCCATTCTCTCCATTCTAATTACTTTCATCTCCTTTTGAGTATTTTTAATAGTTAGATGCATGGCTCTAGTAGCTTGAATCCAATTCTAGTCCATGAAGCCCCAAACATAAACAACAACATCTAGATGTGTTCAATTTCTTTATGACTAGATACAAGAAGAGGATTGACAGCTTCACGTAGCACCATGAGGCTCTATGTACTTGCCTAAGAGCATTGGACCACACCAACATAAGGAATTGGTCGAAAACGATAATCAATCGCAAAACTCTATCGAAGCATAATGCCTATTGCTTATCATCCCCTTTGAGGATCACACTCTTGCACCCCTCCCCCCTAAAAATGTTGTCAAGGTTCTTGACCATGTTGAAGTTATCCACCATGACCACCGATGGAGGAAGACCTTTGAGAGAATCTCAATGCATCCTACAATCCTTCTGAGAGTTACATGGATAGAGGAAATGATGACCAATCCATGAGAAAAATCTTTCGATCAAGTGACCCATCTCGAGCTCATCCTTAAAAACCACACCTCACCCCTAGGATGGTTGGTGGCAATCCACTTATGGTGCAACGTAGTAGCCTCAAGTCTACTCATGAACTCCTTTTTAATAACGTTAATATTATTGAGCTCTCTTGGATTTAGGATCATAGATAGAGGAAATGATGATGAGGGTCAAACCCCCAAACGAAGGGGCCACCCACTAATGCCTTTCAGCCATGAGAAAATTCTTTGAGGGGCATCCATCTGATGCTTATTTTGAAAAATGCACCTCCAAGGATGGTCAATGGAAATTCACCTATTGTGCCAACAAACGGCCTTGCCTATACTCACGAAGTCTTCGTTATCATCTTTAACAGCTTGGAGGCACATAAAATCAGGATTCTTCGTCCTCATCTTTAAGCAAAGGGAAGGAGATAATGTTCAGCCTGATTTGTTTTCTCGAAAACTCCCTCTCTTCCCTTGCCTATCTTTTACCCTTTATGTAGCTTCTAATCTTTTCCAAGTTGGGTGCTTGGTCCAAGATTTGTTTGTTTCTAATGAGTACGATATGATAGAGGTGAATCTAATTTTCTATCTTGCAAAGTTCTCACCAGCCATTTGGGCATAAATTTTGCGTCCTCTATATCAACTTTCTCATCAACAAGTGCATCATATAAATGTGAATAAAAAATGGAATGATCTACATCATCATGTGAAACTTGCAAAGGCTAAGGAGTTGCCTTATTTGGACCAGCACTTGACTGTACACCTATAAAAATAGGTAACAAAGTGTCATACACAACTTTGGAGCTAATTGATGTCTCCTTAGTACATGAAAGTAATGGCTAAATTGCATCTTCCACCAAAAACAACATCATGACTAACCGAAATGTGTTTAGTCTATAGCTCATATAGATGATAGCCTTTGCTTTTAGAATTGTACGCAACAAAATACATTTTATGCTTTAGTGCATAGCTCAAATAAAATCTTGATCAACATGTGATGCCAACTTTGCTTGAACCATTCGACATCTTATCGATGAGCCATAATTGGAGCTCTCTAAGCATATACAACAACTAAAAGTGGAACTTTATGGGATCTCCCTTCATGCTTAATTATAGATAGAATGTTTCACTTATGTGTCCCTCGGCTAGCTTTGATGTGAGCTCTTTCCCTCTACATGCACACTTTCTACTCTAGTGTTGGCTATATTTCTTTCCCCATGTAACCGCATATACATGATATACTTATATGTGGTGGTACTTGGTACTTAGGGATTCATCTATTCTCATATTATTCATCATCTATCTATAGAGAGCTCTTCCCTGCATTGTGTGCCACTATGCTTCGATATCCTTCTTCACTTTTGTGTGTACTTCTATTCGTGCTTCCTCACTCACTCACACATGCAATAATCGTATCAAAGAAAGTTTAGATCCTTCTCAAGTTTCTTTTTTTCTTTTGCATCCTCGTCCTGGTCACTTTTACTAGTGAAAATCCATTTAGCATTATAAAAGTACAAAGTTGTGCAATGTTCTTTTGTACACTTTTAATAGTGCAAATGCGTTTGACATCATAGAAGTACAAAGTTTTGTACTATGAGATCATTTCCACTATTGTGATGGAAAAAAGTGATGGCATCTCCTAATTTTGCTCAAGATGTTTAACGATGTGATGTTACTTGTTTAGTGAGTGTGATTGGTAGATACTATTGCAAGAGGTTCATGCTCTTGACTGCTAATGAGAGTAGAGAGTAACGGGAGCTCCACATATGCAAGGCATGGGGGCCTCACATTTAGGGAGTGGTAGATTGCAGACATTTCACCATGCATTTGTAAGTATTTTAAGATTATTTTGATTATGCATATAAGCATGATTTATTTTGTTACTTATTACTTTGTTTATTTATTGTTTGGAGTGTGTATCTTTTGTTCATCATCCCACACATGTCCGGAAGTAGGATGGATATTTGTGGGGCCTTACTAAGATGCTAACTAATTTGGAGAGTCTAGGAGTTCCCAATGTATGGAAAAATCAAAGTGTGATTTATGAGTGTCAAGAACAACAATATCACCTAATGGTACATAATTTTTGTTTCTTAATATATTTTTAACTGTAAAAAATATCAGAAAAACATGTAGGAGTTCCGAACATTTGGAGAGTGTAGGAGTTCCTAGCATATGGGAACATCAAGTGTGATTTACCGATGTCAGGAAGGATGATATCACTCAATCGTACATATGTTTTTTTCTATATATTTTTTAATGTAAAAAATGTTCATGCGCACATGTTTATTTTCCTTTGCAAGAGGGTCCCTCGCATTTTGCATCATTGGATTCTCAACCTCGTGATATGCATTTTTTTATTCTATCTCATATTCCATAATTTCTCGCATTTTTACCATATATATGCGATTTTAGTATACAAAGAGAAAATAGCTTTTCCCAAGGATCATATCTATGCTATGTATGTATATTTATACATGAAATTGTCTTGTACATTCATATTTCTCAAATCTATTTAGAATTATGATTACTTTTGTTCCATCAAACTTTATGATAATAATGCTTATATAAAGAATGAAAATTATCATTTATATGTATAGGTTTATACATAAGTCTAGTATTATGATGTTTAATTTATGTCAATGTTTCTGTACAAGGTTATGTCAATGATTATCTACAGGTTTATGCCGGTTCATGTTGAACATGCCTGTGCAAAAATGCTCATACAGTAGCCTACACATGCATGAAATTCTTTTCCTTTCTAAGTATTATTAATTTTATTATTACTATTCCGGTTTGTGTTGTATAAACCCTATATATACACAGGCCTACACGTCTTGGAAAAGTGTCATTTTTTTGTTTTTCTTTGGTCCTAGCATTACGAAAAATATATGGATGGTTTTCTAACATGCATTGAAACACACATTGTGACCAGTAGTTCGAGATCCAATGTCCCATACACATGCATATTCGGAAAGACACAGCTGCATAAGTGAAGAGGGCTCTCTGTCTGCATGCCTAGTGAAGGTAATAACTACTTTGTTTTGGAGGTGTTGATTCTCACAGTAGGAGTGAGAATTTTGAGTGAGATAAGTAGCATTAGGAAGATGATCATATGTGGTCCTCAAGAGTACTCAGAAGCATTCATTTGAGTGAAGAGAGGCTTAAAAAGTGTGCCTATGAGGCCGTCTACGCTTCAAGGCTTCATAGGGATCATTCTCCCATCAAATATTTCATGTGAAAATGTATCAAAGTTAAATAGTATTTTTGGAATTTTATCTATGAAGGGTTGTTAAGCAAAGAATGATTAGTCAAGTAGCTTCACAATGAAAATAATACTTGGCATGCATTATCCATCTAAATTAATGCTTGCCCTCTTTCCAAATAGAATTTGAGGATTAGAGGCCAAGACCAGTAAATAGAGGTTAATTATTTTCAATTTTGAGGTCTGCGGAAGGTCTCCCGGAAGTACTTCAAGATTAGTGGATCTTCCAAAAGTACTTCAAGATTAATGGGTCTAAGGGAATGTTGTTAGATCCAAATCTAAAGCACTTTTGAAAGGCTCCATGAAGGACGGACTTTCAAGATCATCATCATGCAAACCAAACGGACTTTCAAGAGAATTTGCCTATTTAGCAGCCGAGATGAATCCTCAACACCATAACGGAAGGAATAAAGACAACGGCACAGAAACACCCATTATATCTGATTCATCATTCGCCAAGTCTGAATGTAGCAAATGTGCAGTGTTATAATTATTCATCTGAACATGCCGCGAACGAACTGTTCGTGTGCACGATCATATACTACATGCGTACCACGAGTACACACGACTGTGGACTATGACAATTTCAAGGATGATGATGATGATGGTCGTGAGAATGATGAACGAAGATATCTCCGGTTGAGTAGAGGAATGCTCCACCGAACCTCCCCTCAAATTCGAGGCTGGCATCGGCTGCGTTGAATGGCTCCTTTACAATCACCTTGCAGTCGCTCACCAGATTGTACTTGCGGAACTTAAAATCGTTGACATCACCAGTGTAGGCTTTGCCAATGAAATCCCAACCACATTTAAGCACCACAGTAGCGCCTGCAACCACAACAACAATCCGATTCATGGATTAGACATGCATTTGGTCGTTGGAGCGCGCCATCAATAAACTCTGAGAGTACAAACCCACGGAGTATCATATAAACGACATTATGTCAACCGTCATGCTCAACACGCACCTTTGACAGGCGTGTCACGCCATCCTAAAACGCGCCGTTTCACAACAATGGGTGCAAAGAAGGGACGATGTGGAGGTGGGGAAAACGGATTCGGAGGATGAGGATGAGCGTTTAGAGGCGAGATTCCATTAGGGATATTCTCCACAAAGCCGTACGAGTGACAAAAGCAAAGAAAGAAATATGCTGGTGAGGTTGGAGAGGCAGGGCGGCCGATGGATTGATTATGTTGATATGAGCATTGATACCAGCCTTAAATAGAGTGTGTGATATGTGTGATATGTGTATGTTTCTCTCTCTCTCTTCGCACACAGCTTGCGCGCCCACGGCCATCTCCGCTTGTCTCCGCACTCCAAAGAAAAATATAAATCAAGGAGTGATGCTCACCGAATGAGTATATAAAAACTGCATTTAAAACCTCAAAACCCTGCAAAACTACGACCGCCCAACACCTCTCTCTCGCTCTCTCTCTCTCTCACACACACACACACACACGACTCCGCATCCCATAACCGTTTCTGTGAGCCCTCTCCAGCAATAATCTTATCGAACACCTGGTTCGCTACGCGTAACACAAACTCAAGCACATCAACAGTAATTCAAATGAGTGAGACACGATGTACATCCCATCTACTCGCAACCAGGGACGCTTCTCATGATTAAGCGAAAAACGCCTTGTGGCAGGTGATGTGATTGATGCGTCTCAAATGTGAAAGGAATGTTTCCAAGGTTTCGGAGGAGAAAAAAACAAACGCATACCCATATTTCTTTCACCACGTTACTATTTTCTATATCACGAAAGAAAGACCCACGTCTCTTTTACTACTGCGAATGTCTCTGCTTGCTTTGAGTCTCATTCATGGACGTTGTATTGCATTCCAAAATAGTGGAGCGACGCATGTTAAATTTATGAGTAAGTGGAGAGACAACATGCAATGTCTAAGTTATTCCAAAATAGTGGATCGGCGCATGTTACATTTATGAGTAAGTGGAGAGATAAAATGCAATCTCTAAGCTAAAGGAGCTCCTTTATGGATAGGAATTACTTTTGAAGCTATGTTTCGGAGTGCGATTTCATCTTTTAAACGGAAGGTAAGAGAGCATCTGTAGGCTCTTGATCCTTTGAAAAAGTAGTTCAGCGAATGAGATCTTTACCAAGTCATAGTAGCCTCCTTTCAAGTCCTCTAATTTGTCTTCCACGTTGAAAGATCACCCTTTTTCTGAAATCCTTGAGATTTCTATATCTCCCCAAACCCTCAATGTCAACTCCTTTGATTTCTTAAGGCTTTGAAATGCCCTACTATCGCTAATCGGGGATGATACAAGGACTCAACATAGTGTAGGAGGATTTCTGCCCTCCACTAGGTCCCTAGAAAGAGTTATAGCCTCCTCTTATTAAACACTTCTCTGCAATGAACTCGAGAATCAGCTTGTTTTCCCTGTGCTTCAAGGGTATCGCAATATCCACCACACATGCCTTGAATCAAAGAAATTGGATCTTATATGGAAAAACACTATCCATTACAATACAAACTATTCTCTCTACCTAAGTGTAGGGATACAGATTGACAATATAGACTATTTCTCACAATTAGTTTGTATTGTCACTTTAAGAACACTTTAAGAACCTACTGTAGGATCCAAATGACGCTTGGATTCAATGAATCTAAGTACACTAAGGGTGAAAACTTCACGTAGATGTGCCTAAAATTATAAAGAAACTATATAAGCAAGTATAGGATATGCACAAGGGTTCAAAAGAGGCTTAGATATGTATTTTGTCTTTCCCACAATCTATGAAACCAAGCACTCAGGGTGTACTTTTTTGTTACTAAAGATTTACTAAAGAAATTGAGTGGTTTTGGTTACTAACTAACTTGTACCATGACCCTTGATGCTTTCCATGGACTTGACTACTTTTCTAATGTCTAATTGAGTGTTTGCCTTCAATTCGGACTTAAGTTTCATAACTAAGAACATAGATCATGCATGTGAAAGTAAATTGCACTTAATCTTGATACATTTAAGGATCAAATGCATCATTAAAATATTCACGTGCATTGAAATATGTATTTTTTTACGAAGATAAGGATGTGGCTACATTGAACTCAAAATTGCATTGAAATTTATAGTAATTCTAGGTTCAGGATGCACATTACAGAGTTTGAGGCTAAGTAAGTCCAATTTGAATGAGTCCAAAATAAATTAGAAGTCTTGGTGCGCAAAGGGACTACTTGGCATGTATGGCTAGCCTTACAAGAATAGGAATGGAGTCATGGAAAACTCTCTATATATCTCATTAGGATTGATCGTGACAAGATCTAGTAGTCCCGAATGTTTTCCACCAATTTTCTTGAATGTTGTACTCGGGCTTAGTTTAATCACTTCAATGTCTTTGTTTCCATACCTTATAGGATTTCTTACTAGAGCATTTACTAGTGACAATCCAAAAATAAGTCCATTTTTCCTTAGGAGCTTTAGATAAGGAACGGTGTGTTCCTCATTGTTTTCTAGATGAAGAGGACGATATTTAAAAGTATATCATCCTCAATTTCAGTCCAAAAGTGACAAGCTATGCATAGACTCAAATCAAATCCATAATATTACGACGTTTTGGAGGCTCTTCAATCCTTGGATCCCATGTCTTATAAGTGGTGGATGGGTTTCCACGAACAAACCAAGCTCCAATCATATGGTTGCAATCTCAAGAACTCTTCAACAAAGAGTTTCTTCCTAAAGAAGACGAGGAAGGGAAGTAGGATGCATGTAACCATTTGCTTTACTGTGCTCGATCTTTCTCCATGTTGATCTACGAGTATACTAAGATCATTCTACAGCTAAAAGAGTTAGATGATTTTCACAAATTTTGGAGGTTTGTTTATGGTTAACGTTGATGTCAATACATGAAGTCAAGTGGGATGAGAGTAAAAGGTTAGAAGATCCGATTAATGTGGCAGATGTTTATGAAGATCACTCTAGTATAGGTACATGTATGATCAAATATAAATTTGAGGCAACCATTTTTGGTAAATTTAAGGGATATATATCAAAAAAGAAAGATCTTTCAAGAAGCCATAAATCTTCAATGCTAGTCAAGATTAGCCAAGGCCTACTATCATAGTACTGAAAAGTATAATATTATTTTTAAAATATCCTTACCAAGGACATTGTTGCAGATATTCTCCCATCAAGATCGAATATGAAAATACATGTCTTGATAACAAGAATGTGAAGCACCGACTCCATTTAACTTAAACCTTGCTTCCAAAATTTAGAATCCTCCATAGGACTATTTCAAACATAGGTACTAAATTGTTTTACCCTCGATATTGAATTATGTCATAAGCAACTTTCCAAAAGTATCTTAAAAGAAAAATTGGTTTATCGTTTCAAACTATAAATAAATTTCTTGATTTTTTACCTTATTAACATATATGATAGGTATGTCAAGATCAATAGGTGCACACAAATTTTCTACATAAACCAATTTGTAACTAGTGTGTGCCTTTTGTAGATTTGGTTTGGCCTTTATATAGACAAGCATATCACATTTCTCTCTCCCCACCTCAATCGAAGCATTTTCTACGGATCCTCATTGTGAATTTTTGAAGGCCATGGTAAGTATAATCAAACTTAGAGGTATGTCTCTCTAAACTCGAGTTAGCTCACCTTAACTTGAGTAAATGTTTCTCGAAGGCTCTAGAGCTCTTTAGGAAAAGCTCCCTCCCCATGCTCCCATGGGGATTGAACCCAAGACCTACTCCTTCCCATCCATGAGGCTTAACCTCTAGGCTAAGTGGATAAATTTTTGTAGAGAGCACATGAACATATGCTCAAGTCTAATCTCAAGATTTTTGGACCTACAAGAAATGAACAAATGATGTGTGATCTCAGATATCTCTTAGTCCATTGAACAATAGTGTCATAAACTTAACTTGTAACATTCTTTCGCCCTTGTAAAACGTTCTCTTCCTTGAAAATAGAGCTATATATAGAATATTATAATCATATGCCAATGTCTCAGGATCAATTCTAGAGGAACATGTTTTCATCTTTGTGGTGGTATTCACCTCATATTTCAAATGAAAATAGGAATCTATTGTCTGATCCTACCCAAATGATACAAAATTTAAACTAGCTTTGCACTTGAAAACGTGAATTGGGGTGAAAATTAGGGAATGAATGACAATGGTGGATCAAAAAATATCCTTGCCCAATTCATTATTTTTAGCTTGTGCTATTTGGGAACAAAAATGAATAGATTCAAGATATTCCTAGCCAAATTGCAGTGTTTTTCCATATCTACGAAGCACTAGTTAGTTGGGGTGGCATTTTCTTCCCATGTAAGTTCTTTTGGAAGTATTACCTCTCTTAAAGATAACTTTATAGGTTTCATCTTGAGATGTTAATCTAACTAAAGTGCAAAACAACTCACAAATACTTCTAACAAGGAGATGGTTATCAAAGATTCATGATTTCTTAGCATTATGCATCATTTTTATAGTTGCAAACATGACCTAAGCACAAATCTTCTGAAGTTCAAGAGCTCAATTTGTGGTAAGTTTCAACTACTTTTCTTTGATTTCCATCATTCCCTTTGATGGAATCAAGTAAGACCTCTCAAACAAAGTGCTTATCAAACTTTGAGACTATATCATCAAAATCATCCACCACAATAATGGTGGGGAAATCAGCAAGAATAATAATAAGGTCAATGAAAGAATTACAATTACTATAATAAATTTTGTAAGATAAATCTTAATCATGATTTTAGAACTGATTATGAGCAATGTAACCCCAATCAATAGAATCATCATCCACACAATCTAGCTTCTATCTAAGTTTTTTCCATATCAAAGCTAATCCCTACCTAGAATTGGAAATTTCATTCTTAGAAACTCGATCTAGAAATTCATTTCAAAGTTCAAAACTCCATTACGGATCACATTGGAAGAGGAGGAGGATATGTGGAAAGAAGCCACACAATGAATACAAGAACAACAACTACAATTTTCTATTCCCAAACAACTTCAAGTTGAAGCTTTCTTCCAAGGTAATTGAGGGGTCTTTAGGAGGTTAACCCCCAACTAACTTTACCTCCTCTTGAGAATGTGCACCTAGTGATGGGAGAAGAAGCAATCGTCCTATGCAACCTTGAAGCATAAGTGGCCTCACAGGCACACTCACAAAACCACTATCACTCAAACAATCTATTCTATGAACTATACTTATAGAACTTGATAATGGAACTTATTTCACTCAAAATGATTACTCATACTGGGAGAAGTAATGCCTCCAAGACATAAAATTTATAGCCTTCATTAGGCATACAGAGATAGACCACTACTCACTTATGGACCTGGTTCTCTCAGATTATGCAAAGGTTTTCCATGAGCTTTGAGCCAACTTTAGATGAAAAGAATAGGTTTCTAAAAACTCAAAAATTACAAGAAATGAGTTTGTTTCGATAAATGAACTCTACTCCACATGTAGAGCGAAGTAGATCAACCACACAATATTATGTGTGTTAGCTATCGCTACACAAACTCTACTTAAATCACTCAAGCAAGTATGAAGGGGGTCTTCTTAGCTTAGGGGCCTACTAACTTTCTTTCCAAATCTAAAAGAACACACACATATGTAGGGTGCAACGATTTCAAGTACATTTTGAGTTCATATCGATTTGGAAAGATTCCCTATAACCTAGAAATCACTTATCCTAAATTATAGGATCTTATCACACCTAAGTGTGATTGATGATTTACAACTATAGTGAGGGGAATTGAAAATTCAAATTTGAATGCAATTTCGTGCTTGATGCCTTCCTTCATCTTGCTCCAAGTATCATCCATCCAATGGTTCATTGATACATTAAGGTTGGAGCTTGAAATTCAACACTACCCCTCAAGTGTCAAGTTCCAATTCTTCAAGCTAGCTCCAATAATCCAATGCTTTTCTTAAAGTTTGTAAGCTTTATTGAATCAAAAGCTTTGGTGAACATGTCAACCTACTGAAACTTGGTACTTATATGTTGCCGATAGGTATACCCTACTCATGTTGTCACACATGATTGGAAATTTATTTATCTACAACTTTAGTTCAGTATTTAGCTTCTTGGACCATAGATCCAATTCTATTACCTTCTTGTTTCCAAATGTGAAGTAGGTGGTGTGTTTTAAGTTAGGCTTCGCATTCAAAGTGATAGCATTCCCTTCTTCCTACCTTTGGCATAATCATAAGGAGTATCATCTCGTGTTTTTGCATGCTCTTTTGGCTCATGATACCTGCATGTTTGAGAAATGCTTCTTGTTGCAAATCATGCAGTTGATACATCCACTATCAATGTGCCATGTGCTTGACCCTTGTGTCTTGTAGTCTCTCATCTACATCATAGCTATAATGCTCCCATTTTCATTTGAAGTAGGTGCTTAATTACCTTGACATTTGTAGGTTCAATTTGTCTTCTCCTGTTGATAACAATCCCTTGCATAGTGGCCATACTTGCCACAAATGAAACAACGTTGTGAGATTTAATTGTCTCTATTTTGATTGAACCTTTCTCCTCTAACTCTGAGCTTGCCTCTCCCACTTGATGAAGAGTATTTGATTTCTTTTTCTTGATTAGAATTACCACTTGTACCTCTTTCTCTACGTTGTTCCGTTCCTCTTCCTCTATCTTTATCTACATCAAAATATTGGGCTTTCTTGCCCTTTACCTTTGAGCCTCCAATATTCATATCCTTATGGACCATCAAAGCCACCAACTATTCAAACTTGGGAATATTGTCTCTCACATATCCAAATGTTGTAAAAGCCTTCTACTTCTCATCATCCCTATGCCATTCAAGGTCTATGCAACTAGGTCATCATAATCTATGTTAAAACCTATCAAACCCAATGCATCACTAACCTCTTTTATTTTCACAATTTAGTCATCTATATTGCTACTTGGTGCTTTTTTCAAGTTGTTAGATTCATTCCTCAATTGAATCTTCCTAGCTTTGGTTGAAGTGGAGTAAAGCCTTTCTAGGCTATGCCATACCTTCATGGAAGTGTCTAGATCTTGTATGGGTGCAAAGGAAACCATACAAATTCAATAATAAGAATGCAAAGGTGATCAAATTGAAGTTAAAAAATATTAGAAATAGCATATGTTATCTTTATTTCTAAATGGCTATCTTCTATGCTCATTTACCCAAAACATCTAGGGATAAAATAAGCATCTAAGATGATTTTAGATCATTGCCTAAGGCCACTATTTAGGATGGGTTTCGTGAACCTTTCACTAAGTACGTTTTGGAAGAGAGAGGAAGGCATACCTTATATACTTTACTATAATGATTAACCATTTCAATTAGATTATTATCCATCCCAAGGACTATAATAAAAGCTCCATTGAGTACTTATGTCCACAGTATAATGGAACATGGCGTCAAGAGTTTTTACTTCATTTAATGGAAAAATGTATCACATATTGCATAACTAGGTAATGAGCTTTCAACACATTTTTATTGATGATTATCCCATATCCTCAAGGAAAATAGAGAAGCAAATTGCAAGAGATTTTCATCAAGATTTGAGATCGATACAAGAACTTTTCAACAAAATGTTCACAAATTTGAAGTTTAATTTCAAAAAAAATGTCAATTTTGTATCACCAAAAGGTACTCTATTACTACATATAGTATCTACCCAAGGGCTAATAGTTGATCGAGCTATAGGAATTCCTTGTAATCCCAACTTAAACCTTTTCTAGGTGATGCAAGATATTATAGGAGGTGAACCAAAATGTACTCAAAAGTCACAAAACCCTTATCAACTCTTACAAGGAAAGAGTCGTTTACATCAACACTTGTAGCGAGAAAGGCATTCAACAAACCAAAGATAAGTTTTTGTGCTCCACCATTCTAGATTGTACCTTGTTGCACTTTATATTTAATATTTAATGGCACCATATTGGCCCTACCATCAGATGAAAGAGAAGTAGACTACTTACAAAGGGGGAGAGGGGTTAAAATACAACCAAGAGGAAGGTTTCCCCATCGTGTTTGCCTTGAAAAACTGAAGCAATCTCTCAATTAACTTTGTAGTCATATTTAATTAGCAACCATTCGAATATAAATTCACAAAGCAAGGATAATATAGCATGTAGAGTATAGTGTTAGTTACATTTATTTCAAGAATATGATTTTGGAACTCAAATCAAATGTGGTAAGTAATGTCATTTATGTTGAAATTTAAGTCTCAATCATGCAAAAAGGCTCAACCACGAGTTTTGCAAGTGGAACAATCAAAAAGGAGGACCCAAAGTCATGGAAGAAAGTTAGAAGCTCCACCAAACTCAATCTAATTCAAATCTCATCAAATCAGCCACCAAAAAGTGGACCTATACTGATTGGTGGGTGGTTAGCTATATGGTTGGAAAAGTAAAGCTCTATATAAGCATCATCCCACCTTTGTTTCTTGAGTTGTATGCATTCCACAAGTTTTGCACTTAGTTTAGTGAAGTCATAAACTCCAGCAAGCGGCTCCTTTGTTTGCTTACCTCATTTTCGCATGATTTTGCTCCTCTCTATCTAGAGGTGTAGTAAGGCTTTTCCAAATCTGATTGTACCAGATTGCAGTGCATTGTTTGCTCTCTCATTATACTCATTTTCATTGATTTCAAGCTTCATTTGGTCTCTAATATTGTGCCCTAAGTTTTGCCAAAGTTTCAAGTTATTTGGTTGAGTGAGTTGTGAAGAATTTCCAACTTTGTGAAGGTATATCGCTGCACATAGGTAGAGAGTGTTGCAAACAGGTAGCCTGTTTTGCAGACGGTGGTTTTCCCGGCTGGAATATCCATTTGGGATGCTTTAAAGCTTGTTGGGTATCTCTTAGAGTCTAATACAAGTCTGAATTTTCATTTTAAGTATCTATACTAGTGTAGAGAAAAGTTCAGAACAGTGAGCATATATCAGTGCTTGTGGACCTAGGAGGGCAGCCATCTTCCATTTTTGCATTGGGGTGTTAGAATCATCCCCCATGAGTGGTATCAGAGCCTTTTTGGAGGCTTGGAGACATCAATGGCAACATGTTTAAGACTTGAAGGGATCAAGACAACTCATGGAAGCACAAGAAGGACTCATCAAAGCAAGAAGACATCGAAAGGGGGCTACATCGATCGAGATCTCAACTTCAAGGCATGCATTGGAATGAAGGACCTAGGCATTGAGACTTTAGGGGGAGTGTTGAAAATCAAGTCTCAATCATGCAAAAAGGCTCAAACATGAGTTTCGCAAGTGGACCAATCAAAAACGAGGACCCAAAGTCGTGGAATAAAGTTAGAAGCTCCACCAAAGTCAATCACATTCAAATCTCATCATATCAGCCAGCAAAAATTGCACCTACACTGATTGGTGGGTGGTTAGCTAGATTGTAAGAAAAGTAAAACTCTATATAAGCATCATCCCGCCTTTGTTTCTTGAGTTTTACGCAGTCCACAAGTTTCCCACTTAGTTTAGTGAAGTCATAAACTCCAGCAAGCAGAACCCTTAATTGCTTACGTCATTTTCTCATGATTTTGCTCCTATCTATCTAGAGGTGTAGTTAGGCTTTTCCAAATCTGATTGTACCAAATTGCAGAGCATTGTTTGCTCTCTCATTGAACTCATGTTCATTGATTTCAATCGTTATTTATTCTCTCATATTGTGCCCTGAACTTTGCCAAAGTTTCAAGTTAATTGGCTAAGTGAGTTGTGAGAAATTGTCAACTTTGTGAAGGTATATCTCTTCACATAGGCAGAGAGTGTTGTAAATAGGTAGCTTGTTTTGCAGAGGGTGGTTCTCCCAGCCAGAATATCCATTTGGAATGGTTTAAAGCTTCTTGGGTAGCTCTTAGAGTCTACTACAAGTGTGCAAAATTTCATTTTAAGTCTCTATACTGGTGTAGAGAAAAGTTTAGAACCGTGAGCATATATCACTGCTTGTGGACCTAATGGAGGGCAGCCATCTTCCATTTTTGCATTGGGGTGTTAGAATCATCCCCCATCAATTAAGCAAACCAAGTATCTAGTATTGCCAAAGAAGAAATACCCATACACGTATCGAGCATGATCCTATCGGCAACTAACGTCTTTAAATTTCTCATCAATCCCATTTTTACTAAGACATTACAGAATTTCTTGTCACAAGAGTATATCCTCGAAACTTTTAGCAAAAGAGGAAAAAAAAGGGAAGACATTTTTTGTTCAAAGACAAGTCATTCTTCTTAATATCTAACAAGCCTTACAATTATAGCCTAGACAAGATTTTACACGTGTTTTCATCCCGGTGAAGTAATACATTGGCAAGCGTCATCCCATAGGGATAATAATCTCAAGGAGAAAGATTTGGCACACAAACAATTTCATAAGTTATCACAATGACATCTTTTTCTTTAAGAATATGCGATACATGTCAACCGTGTGCACCTTGATCTCCAAAGCAAGACTTTCAATCTATGGTGATCTCCCCAACTTCACAACCCTTTAAGCAATGCGATATCAACTTCATTAGAACCATCAATTCAATGACACAACCAAATAACAGAAGGCATACATGCTTGTTTTTTTGTACAAATAAGTTTTTGGTGTCCAGTAGAAATTATTGATGATAGAGGCACTCACTTTTCAAATCAAGCATTAGATCAAATCTTTCAAAAAGTCGAAGATTTATCACAAAAGGATATGTTCTTATTATCCTAGTGCAAACAATCAACTCTAGAGTTCAAATAAGATCTTGATCAACATATGATGCCAACTTTGCTTGAACCATTCGACATCTTACCCACCAGCCATAATTGGAGCTCTCTAAGCATTTACAACAACAGAATTTGGAATTTTATGGAATCTCCCTTCATGCTCAATTATAGAAACAATATTTCACTTTTGTGTCCCTCGAATAGCCTTGATGTGAATTGTTTCCCTCTAGATGGGCACTTTCGACTCTAGTGTTGGCTATATTCTTTTCTGTGTCTAACCATATATACATGATATACTTATATGTGGTGGTACTTGGTACTTAGGGATTCACCTATTCTCATATCATTTATCATCTATCTATAGAGACCTCTTCCCTCCATTGTGCGCCACTATGCTTCCATATACTTCTTCACTCTTGTGTGTACTTCCTACTTGTTCACTCACTCACATACCCAATAGTGGTATCAAAGCAAGTTTAGATCCTTCTCAATTTGTTGTTTTTCTGCAATGCATTTCCATACATTTTTAATAGTGCAAATGAGTTTGCCATAATAGAAGTACAAAGTTTTGCACTCGTAGATCATTTCCACTATTGTGATGAAAAAAAGTGATGGAAAAAATTATTATAAGTCGTGATTTATTTGCCAAAAATTTAGTTTATCCTTTACTTGAATGTAAATTATAGCCAGCAATCAGCTCATAAGTTGTGCTTGATACAATCATGCTTTTATTTCAAAGTGGTGCGCTTGATTATGGCCATGTATATCATCCAAAGGTTCAAAGAGCTGAAACATTCCAGCCAAATATGGATAAAAAAACTCTTTCCAAACATGGCTGAAAAATCCCATAGTTTGTAGAGAAACATGGGTGAAAAATTCCATCCAAAGATGGTTGAAAATGTTCTTATATCATTTGAATTTTGATCAAGGAAAATATGTATAAAAGTATAATAATTATCTTGAATTATCCGCACATAAAATCACTTGAACCCTTAAAAGAAAAAATAAAGCCACCAAGGAGAATCAACAACATAAGCAAGAAGCACACAAGAGGACTCATGAAAATCGCCTTATAGTTTACATGATAATATAGGGCTTTACGCTTCCTCCTCTCTTGATGGTGATCTGCAAAAGAAGAAGAGATGGAAGTATTAGCGAAAAGGTTGGACATACCATTGATGAATGTAAAAAGCTTCCCAAGCATAATGAAAAGAAGAAAGAATGTTGAACCTAATTTTGCTCAAGATGTTTAACCATGTGTTCTTACATGTTATTATAACTTAGTATCACTCTATATGTATGATTGTGAATAAGGTTGATCCAAAATCGTTTTTCAATAGTGGCATCTCAAAGCATTGCACTTCATGCAAAAGATTTTTCTCATCTTTAGAAGATGCACCCAAAGGACATTTATATGCAAACAATGTTTATTATCCTATTATCGGAGTTGGAGAAATTCAGCTAACACTTACAAATGATGGTAAGTTACTCTCAAGAATGCATTGTATGTACCCGGTATCAAACTTGATTTTGGTTCATATTATTGCTAATGTCACACTTCATGTACACTTGGTTGGAAAAAAATAAATGGCTCATGATTTCAGAAATGGTGATGTTATTGGCTCGTCAAGAGCATTATGAAATGGCTTATATTGCTTGGACACATACAAGAGTTGTCTCAAATGCCTTTCTTACACATACTTCTTCTATGGCTAATGTCTAATGTCATGTACACTTTGTTGATAACAAATCTATGGTTCATGATTTTAGCAACAGCGATGTTATTGTGATATCAAGGACATTATGCAATGGCTTGTATTGCTTGCACACATACAAGAGTTGTCTCAAATGCCTTTCTTACACATACTTCATTTCATACTATTGTCAGTGTAAAACTTTATGTACACATTGTTCATAACAAATACATGATTCATGATTTCAATAATGGCAATGTTATTGTGATATCAAGGACATTATGCAAAGGCTTGCATTGCTTGGACACATGCAAGAGTTGTCTCAAATGTGTTTCTTACACATACTTCTTCTATTGTTGCAATGGAGTTATGGCATACTTGTTTCCGTCATTTGAACTTCAATAGATTGCTTTACTTACAAAAGAAGGATATGGTTATTGGTTTGTCAACAACTGAGTCTATTGAAAAACATGCATGTGAAAGTTGTAAACAAGGGAGAATACATCGTGCTTCTCTTCTCAAAGATGGTGTTGCACATGCCATTTGAAAATTACAACTCGTTAATAATTCAAATTATCTTTTACTTGATTGTAAATTGTAGGCGGCAATTGACGCACAAGTTGTGTTTGATACACTAATGCCCATAAGCAAGAAGCACACAAGAGGACTCATGAAAATCGCCTGAGAGCTTACAAAATATATAGGGCTCATTGGTTTACTATAACAAGTGCGTCCAATGCCAACCAAATGGGCACACAAACGAACAAGCCCATCTAAAGTCATCAAGGTTATTCTACAAGGAACTATAGTTCTTGCATTGTAATTTCCAAAATTTATAGCTATGAGTGTGATCATGTAGTATATCATTGCACCCGTCTCATTAAGTGTAGCATCTAGCCATTAATTGTCTCATGAATTTCTTTATTCACAACTGTAGTCATTCACAATTGTAGTGGATGTATCCCTTAAAAAATAAATAGTGGAAGTCATTCCTTATAACCTTTTTTTTAATAGGATGGCAGCCAAATTTTATTTCGGCCATGATTGATCTCCTCCTCTGATGACAGCCTTCTTTGTTGATTATCCTTTTACACAATATTTACAGCCCCATCACATCATCGATCCTATGACTCTATCGCATTATTTTTTCGGGATTGTCCATATCAATATCCTAGACCAAAGGCAACCCACATCCGAACCCAGTTTCATGCAGTTAACCAGCTCATGCGGAGATTGAACACATCTTGAAGTGAGGAATGTGAAGCAACACTTTCTGGACCGCAAGCAAAGATGATCCAATAGATCAAAGACAACAGCTTTCAAAGATAATCTGCTTCATGTCAGATATAACTGATATTTTATTCTAGGAGAAACTTAAGGCCTTCCTGGCAGACATTTCAATATGTATGAAAATATTGAACACTTCACTAAGCAATCAAAGTTTTTTCGACATCAAAGATGTTATGAAATCAGACTTTCAAAATAATGTCATTGTATCAACGTTATCTTAAAAACATTGATTTCACTTAACATATCTAATCATTCGTCGAATCATAGAAATTCAGTTTTTTATTTCATTAATATCATTGGCTATTCTCCTCAGTGTTTAATCCCACAAGGACTTTTCCAAAGAAAACATGTGGGTCAGATTTCTCCAATTGAAAAGATTTAGCATGCAATCAAACATTAAAGCACAAATAGACTATAGAACAAGGTTGCATCTAAGCATGAATTCAATAGAACATCCAATCAACATGCTCCTTTCACTTGCATATAAAAAATCACCATTTATTACTCTCCACCGAACTCATGGACCTCCTCTTTCGTTTTGCTTCAAAAAATTTAAAAGTTGCTACAAAGAGGACTGATCATCTGCAATGTTCTTACCATGTTCTTCTAGGAAGTTTGAGATGTCCCTAAGATAGTCCAAAAAATGCAGAAAAAGGTCAGCCCATTGTTAACAGTTTTATGCTTGGAAACCTTCAAGATCACAAAATCTAAAGAAAAATCAGAATGGAATCTATGGGCACATGAAATACCCTAGAACAAATTACCACCCGTTAAGGATAAGCATGTATTAAATGACAACATTCAAGAAGGCTCCAGTGTCCTGAGAGACAATATAGCCTTTTTATCCAGCTATGATGAACACCAAATCATTTCACCACAATCTCATAACTAATCAAGTAAGAATGGATATTCAAGTGGTCTGGTTGGCAAGATAGCTGGTCCTGTTATTGGAGGATATGTTGTTTCGTGGAGGTATAGTTTCCAATAGATGGTGAATAAATGATTTAGGTTAGAGCATATTTGAATCTGTTAGAATTAGTTCACAAAACAAGAAACAAAGGCAATATTTTTGAGATTTTACATACTTATTAAGAGATAATTCAATGAAAAGAAGAAATAATAATAATAATAATAATAATAATAATAATCTCAAAAGCACTTCAAGACTGAACGCTATACAAGAAACCTCTTGAGAAAACCCTTACATAATTCAACCTGAGAACTTCATAAGAGTTCAAGCAAAGTACTCAAGGATCTAGCTTTCAGTTTAAGGGCTATATGTTCGATTCAAGTCTTTTTCAGTTTAGATATACACCAAGATCATCTTCAAGTCACTCTCTTTTAGTATATATTCCGACACAAATATTAAAAGAGGAGATGCTATTCTGCCTACATCTACATCAATTCTGCACTACTACCAAAACATACATATCAACTACTGCAGCCCTTTTTCTTTTAGAACACTAACTTCAATTAATTAAAGAGGAAGAAAAGTACAAGAAGATTACAGGGTGTTACAAAGTCGGTTAAAAGCCCTATCATTCCATTCCTGGGGGATCCATTTCCTAATTAGTTTGGCTCCATGAATCACAAAAATTATAGAGGGACTAAAGGGAGGATTACCTTTACAATTTCTACTCTTGCCTAAGAGGGCAAAGGTCTCCTATATGGAGTACTCTTTGGGCATGTCCGCTCCTCTCTTTCCAGAATTTCCAAAGTGCCTCCCCCTTGATAGCATTCCAAGGAGCGGTCGAGCACCCCAAAAATTTCTCAAGAATGGGTTGTTCCCAAGAGATCTTCTAGTTTAATTGGACTAGCTTTTGGACAATAGACCATATCCTTACACATCTCAAGCACATCATTCTGCTTTGATCATTGGCACCTCTTGCACCAAGGAGGGGCTTTACAAATCTTTCTTGGCTTCGATGTTGGTAAAAATTTCACCGTGGAGAATCGTTCTCCATCTCAATTTAAAGACTTAATAATCCTTAAAACTCCTCTTTGATCCTCGAGTTTCAATTGGATTAAACGTTGACTTTTTGTTGATTCTTGGGATATCTCTTGTTCCCATTCTTTGACATAATACCTCTAAAGTGGAGAACAACTCTATATTCTAAGAGTTTGAAATGTTCCCTTACCCACACCAAAATGCAACTCTCAAGCAAGCACCAATCGAGGTAAGTGAGTCCAAGATCGTTGTCCAAGTCCTCATGTGATTTCAAATCCCTTGGACAACTGTCTTGTGGCTCTAGGAATTGCCCTGTTTCTAACCAAGAAAACCCCAAAGATGGGGAACCAAATAGAATCACTTTGACAGATGTCCACTTGATTGATTGAGAGGGAATGGGGAAGAAAATTATCCATTATAGTCCATACAAGTGGTTGCATTCTCCAAGAGAGTGGACATCATCTTTGTAAAGCCTTCCTTGAGCACTAGATCACGTAAATATTGGAGTACAAAGTCTCACTCAACATTGACGTAAGCTTCAAGTCAATCTTGACGAACATGCAGTTTCGATTGAATTCATTGGCATACTCCATCCCTCCAGCAGTATAGATGATAGCTTTCAAGATGGACCTACAAATCATTAAACTTTCTAGTCTTTATGGATTCACTTGTCCAAGATGGCCAAAGTCGGTTGCGGAGGACTTTTGATATGATCTTGTAACTAGTCTACAACATGGTTAATGGCCTCACGTTTCTTATGTAATCTTTCTCATCTATTTTTATGAATTAATTTGAGCACCCGCTCATTGACACCACGAGAGATGAAGAATTTGTTTGCAAAGCTATCAAGACTTTGGCTCTCTCCCTTGGGCAAGAACACAATCATCCTCCAACTTGTATGCCTGGATCGATTCGTCTAACCACTTTGCAATGTCAGAAAGAACTATGTTTATCTAATCTTTGAGATAGCAAGGATGGTCAATGGAAATTCACCTATTGTGCCAACAAACGGCCTTGCCTATACTCATGAAGTCTTTGTTATCAACTTTAACACCTTGGAGGCACATAAAATAAGGATTCTTTGTCCTCATGTTTAAGCAAAGGGAAGGAGATAATGCTCAGCCTCATTTGTTTTCTGGAAAACTCCCTCTCTTCCCTTGCCTATCTTTTACCCTTTATGTAGCTTCTAATCTTTTCCAAGTTGGGTGCTTGGTCCAAGATTTGTTTGTTTCTAATGAGTACGATATGATAGAGGTGAATCTAATTTTCTATCTTGCAAAGTTCTCACCAGCCATTTGGGCATAAATTTTGCGTCCTCTATATCAACTTTCTCATCAACAAGTGCATGATATAAATGTGAATAAAAAATGGAATGATCTACATCATCATGTGAAACTTGCAAAGGCTAAGGAATTGCCTTATTTGGACCAGCACTTGACTGTACACCTATAAAAATAGGTAACAAAGTGTCATACACAACTTTGGAGCTAATTGATGTCTCCTTAGTACATGAAAGTAATGGCTGAATTGCATCTTCCACCAAAAACAACATCATGACTAACCGAAATGTGTTTAGTCTATAGCTCATATAGATGATAGCCTTTGCTTTTAGAATTGTACGCAACAAAATACATTTTATGCTTTAGTGCATAGCTCAAATAAAATCTTGATCAACATGTGATGCCAACTTTGCTTGAACCATTTGACATCTTATCGATGAGCCATAATTGGAGCTCTCTAAGCATATACAACAACTAAAAGTGGAACTTTATGGGATCTCCCTTCATGCTTAATTATAGATAGAATGTTTCACTTATGTGTCCCTCGGTTAGCTTTGATGTGAGCTCTTTCCCTCTACATGCGCACTTTCTACTCTAGCGTTGGCTATATTTCTTTCCCCATGTAACCGCATATACATGATATACTTATATGTGGTGGTACTTGGTACTTAGGGATTCATCTATTCTCATATTATTCATCATCTATCTATAGAGAGCTCTTCCCTGCATTGTGTGCCACTATGCTTCGATATCCTTCTTCACTTTTGTGTGTACTTCTATTCGTGCTTCCTCACTCACTCACACATGCAATAATCGTATCAAAGAAAGTTTAGATCCTTCTCAAGTTTCTTTTTCTCTTTTGCATCCTCGTCCTGGTCACTTTTACTAGTGAAAATCCATTTAGCATCATAAAAGTACAAAGTTGTGCAATGTTGTTTTGTACACTTTTAATAGTGCAAATGCGTTCGACATCATAGAAGTACAAAGTTTTGTACTATGAGATCATTTCCACTATTGTGATGGAAAAAAGTGATGGCATCTCCTAATTTTGCTCAAGATGTTTAATGATGTGTTGTTACTTGTTTAGTGAGTGTGATTGGTAGAAACTATTGCAAGGGGTTCATGCTCTTGACTGCTAATGAGAGTAGAGAGTAACGGGAGCTCCACATATGCAAGGCATGGGGGCCTCACATTTAGGGAGCGGTAGATTGCAGACATTTCACCATGCATTTGTAAGTATTTTAAGATTATTTTGATTATGCATATAAGCATGATTTATTTTGTTACTTATTACTTTGTTTATTGATTGTTTGGAATGTGTATCTTTTGTTTATCATCCCACACATGTCCGGAAGTAGGATGGATATTTGTGGGGCCTTACTAAGATGCTAACTAATTTGGAGAGTCTAGGAGTTCCCAATGTATGGAAAAATCAAAGTGTGATTTATCAGTGTCAAGAACAACAATATCACCTAATTGTACATAATTTTTGTTTCTTAATATATTTTTAACTGTAAAAAATATCAGAAAAAACATGTAGGAGTTCCGAACATTTGGAGAGTGTAGGAGTTCCTAGCATATGGGAAAATCAAAGTGTGATTTACCGATGTCAGGAAGGATGATATCACTCAATCGTACATATGTTTTTTTCTATATATTTTTTAATGTAAAAAATGTTTATGCGCACATGTTTATTTTCCTTTGCAAGAGGGTCCCTCGCATTTTGCATCATTGGATTCTCAACCTCGTGATATGCATTTTTTTATTCTATCTCATATTCCATAATTTCTCGCATTTTTACCATATATATGCGATTTTAGTATAGAAAGAGAAAATAGCTTTTCCCAAGGATCATATCTATGCTATGTATGTATATTTATACATGAAATTGTCTTGTACATTCAGATTTCTCAAATCTAATTAGAATTATGATTACTTTTGTTCCATCAAATTTTATGATAATAATGCTTATATGTTATGTCAATGATTATCTACAGGTTTATGCCGGTTCATGTTGAACATGCCTGTGCAAAAATGCTCATACAGTAGCCTACACATGCATGAGATTCTTTTCCTTTCTAAGTATTATTAATTTTATTATTATTATTTCGGTTTGTGTTGTATAAACCCTATATATACACAGGCCTACACGTCTTGGAAAAGTGTCATTTTTTTGTTTTTCTTTGGTCTTAGCATTACGACAAATATATGGATGGTTTTCTAACATGCATTGAAACACACATTGTGACCAGTAGTTCGCGATCCAATGTCCCATACACATGCATATTTGGAAAGACACAGCTGCATAAGTGAAGAGGGCTCTCTGTCTGCATGCCTAGTGAAGGTAATAACTACTTTGTTTTGGAGGTGTTGATTCTCACAGTAGGAGTGAGAATTTTGAGTGAGATAAGTAGCATTAGGAAGATGATCATATGTGGTCCTCAAGAGTACTGAGAAGCATTCATTTGAGTGAAGAGAGGCTTTAAAAGTGTGCCTATGAGGCCGTCTACGCTTCAAGGCTGCATAGGGATCATTCTCCCATCAAATATTTCATGTGAAAATGTATCAAAGTTAAATAGTATTTTGGAATTTTATCTATGAAGGGTGGTTAAGCAAAGAATGATTAGTCAAGTAGCTTCACAATGAAAATAATACTTGGCATGCATTATCCATCTAAATTAATGCTTGCCCTCTTTCCAAATAGAATTCGAGGATTAGAGGCCAAGACCAGTAAATAGAGGGTAATTATTTTCAATTTTGAGGTCTGCGGAAGGTCTCCCGGAAGTACTTCAAGATTAGTGGATCTTCCAAAAGTACTTCAAGATTAATGGGTCTAAGGGAATGTTGTTAGATCCAAATCTAAAGCACTTTTGAAAGGCTCCATGAAGGACGGACTTTCAAGATCATCATCATGCAAACCAAACGGACTTTCAAGAGAATTTGCCTATTTAGCAGCCGAGATGAATCCTCAACACCATAACGGAAGGAATAAAGACAACGGCACAGAAACACCCATTATATCTGATTCATCATTCGCCAAGTCTGAATGTAGCAAATGTGCAGTGTTATAATTATTCATCTGAACATGCCGCGAACGAACTGTTCGTGTGCACGATCATATACTACATGCGTACCACGAGTACACACGACTGTGGACTATGACAATTTCAAGGATGATGATGATGATGGTCGTGAGAATGATGAACGAAGATATCTCCGGTTGAGTAGAGGAATGCTCCACCGAACCTCCCCTCAAATTCGAGGCTGGCATCGGCTGCGTTGAATGGCTCCTTTACAATCACCTTGCAGTCGCTCACCGGATTGTACTTGCGGAACTTAAAATCGTTGACATCAAGTCGAAAGTTGCCATCCCATCCAGTGTAGGCTTTGCCAATGAATTCCCAACCACATTTAAGCACCACAGTAGCGCCTGCAACCACAACAACAATCCGATTCATGGATTAGACATGCATTTGGTCGTTGGAGCGCGCCATCAATAAACTCTGAGAGTCAACCGTCATGCTCAACACGCACCTTTGACAGGCGTGTCACGCCATCCTAAAACGCGCCCTTTCACAACAATGGGTGCAAAGAAGGGACGATGTGGAGGTGGGGAAAACGGATTCGGAGGATGAGGATGAGCGTTTAGAGGCGAGATTCTATTAGGGATATTCTCCACAAAGCCGTACGAGTGACAAAAAGCAAAGAAAGAAATATGCTGGTGAGGTTGGAGAAGCAGGGCGGCCGATGGATTGATAATGTTGATATGAGCATTGATACCAGCCTTAAATAGACTGTGTGATATGTGTATGATTGACTTGATATGGTTTCTCTCTCTCTCTTCGCACACAGCTTGCGCGCCCACGGCCATCTCCGCTTGTCTCCGCACTCCAAAGAGAAATATAAATCAAGGAGTGATACTCACCGAATGAGTATATAAAAACTGCATTTAAAACCTCAAAACCCTGCAAAACTACGACCGCCCAACACCTCTCTCTCGCTCTCTCTCTCTCTCTCACACACACACACACGACTCCGCATCCCATAACCGTTTCTGTGAGCCCTCTCCAGCAATAATCTTATCGAACACCTGGTTTGCTACGCGTAACACAAACTCAAGCACATCAACAGTAATTCAAATGAGTGAGACACGATGTACATCCCATCTACTCGCAACCAGGGACGCTTCTCATGATTAAGCGAAAAACGCCTTGTGGCAGGTGATGTGATTGATGCGTCTCAAATGTGAAAGGAATGTTTCCAAGGTTTCGGAGGAGAAAAAAACAAACGCATACCCATATTTCTTTCACCACGTTACTATTTTCTATATCACGAAAGAAAGACCCACGTCTCTTTTACTACTGCGAATGTCTCTGCTTGCTTTGAGTCTCATTCATGGAGGTTGTATTGCATTCCAAAATAGTGGAGCGACGCATGTTAAATTTATGAGTAAGTGGAGAGACAACATGCAATGTCTAAATTATTCCAAAATAGTGGATCGGCGCATGTTACATTTATGAGTAAGTGGAGAGATAAAATGCAATCTCTAAGCTAAAGGAGCTCCTTTATGGATAGGAATTACTTTTGAAGCTATGTTTCGGAGTGCGATTTCATCTTTTAAACGCAAGGTAAGAGAGCATCTGTAGGCTCTTGATCCTTTGAAAAAGTAGTTCAGCGAATGAGATCTTTACCAAGTCATAGTAGCCTCCTTTCAAGTCCTCTAATTTGTCTTCCACGTTGAAAGATCACCCTTTTTCTGAAATCCTTGAGATTTCTATATCTCCCCAAACCCTCAATGTCAACTCCTTTGATTTCTTCAGGCTTTGAAATGCCCTACTATCGCTAATCGGGGAAGATACAAGGACTCAACATAGTGTAGGAGGATTTCTGCCCTCCATTAGGTCCCTAGAAAGAGTTATAGCCTCCTCTTGTTAAACACTTCTCTGCAATTAACTTGAGAATCAGCTTGTTTTCCCTGTGCTTCACGGGTATCGCAATATCCACCACACATGCCTTGAATCAAAGAAATTGGATCTTATATGGAAAAACACTATCCATTACAATACAAACTATTCTCTCTACCTAAGTGTAGGGATACAGATTGACAATATAGACTATTTCTCACAATTAGTTTGTATTGTCACTTTAAGAACACTTTAAGAACCTACTGTAGGATCCAAATGATGCTTGGATTCAATGAATCTAAGTACACTAAGGGTGAAAACTTCAGGTAGATGTGCCTAAAATTATAAAGAAACTATATAAGCAAGTATAGGATATGCACAAGGGTTCAAAAGAGGCTTAGATATGTATTTTGTCTTTCCCACAATCTATGAAACCAAGCACTCAGGGTGTACTTTTTTGTTACTAAAGATTTAATAAAGAAATTGAGTGGTTTTGGTTACTAACTAACTTGTACCATGACCCTTGATGCTTTCCATGGACTTGACTACTTTTCTAATGTCTAATTGAGTGTTTGCCGTCAACTCGGACTTAAGTTTCATAACTAAGAACATAGATCATGCATGTGAAAGTAAATTGCACTTAATCTTGATACATTTAAGGATCAAATGCATCATTAAAATATTCACGTGGATTGCAATATGTATTTTTTTATGAAGATAAGGATGTGGCTACATAGAACTCAAAATTGCATTGAAATTTATCGTACTCTAGGGTCAGGATGCACATTATAGAGTTTGAGGCTAAGTAAGTCCAATTTGAATGACTCCAAAATAAATTAGAAGTCTTGGTGCGCAAAGGGACTACTTGGCATGTATGGCTAGCCTTACAAGAATAGGAATGGAGTCATGGAGAACTCTCTATATATCTCATTAGGATTGATCGTGACAAGATCTAGTAGTCCCGAATGTTCTCCACCAATTTTCTTGAATTGTGTACTCGGGCTTAGTTTAATGACTTCAATGTCTTTGTTTCCATACCTTATAGGATTTCTTACTAGAGCATTTTCTAGTGACAATCCCAAAATAAGTCCATTTTTCCTTAGGAGCTTTAGATAAGGAACGGTGTGCTCCTCATTGTTTTCTAGATGAAGAGGACGATATTTAAAAGTATATCATCCTCAATTTCAGTCCAAAAGTGACAAGCTATGCATAGACTCAAATCAAATCCATAATATTACGACGTTTTGGAGGCTCTTCAATCCTTGGATCCCATGTCTTATAAGTCGTGGATGGGTTTCCACGAACAAACCAAGCTCCAATCATATGGTTGCAATCTCAAGAACTCTTCAACAAAGAGTTTCTTCCTAAAGAAGATGAGGAAGGGAAGTAGGATGCATGTAACCATTTGCTTTAGTGTGCTCGATCTTTCTCCATGTTGATCTACGAGTATACTAAGATCATTCTACAGCTAAAAGAGTTAGATGATTTTCACAAATTTTGGAGGTTTGCTTATGGTTAATGTTGATGTCTAATACATGAAGTCAAGTGGGATGAGAGTAAAAGGTTAGAAGATCCGATTAATGTGGCAGATGTTTATGAAGATCACTCTAGTATAGGTACATCTATGATCAAATATAAATTTGAGGCAACCATTTTTGGTAAATTTAAGGGATATATATCAAAAAAGAAAGATCTTTCAAGAAGCCACAAATGTTCAATGCTAGTCAAGATTAGCCAAGGCCTACTATCATAGTACTGAAAAGTATAATATTATTTTTTAAATATCCTTACCAAGGACATTGTTGCAGATATTCTCCCATCAAGATCGAATATGAAAATACATGTCTTGATAGCGAGAATGTGAAGCACCGACTCCATTTAACTTAAACCTTGCTTCCAAAATTTAGAATCCTCCATAGGACTATTTCAAACATAGGCACTAAATTGTTTTACCCTCGATATTGAATTATGTCATAAGCAACTTTCCAAAAGTATCTTAAAAGAAAAATTGGTTTATCGTTGCAAACTATAAATAAATTTCTTGATTTTTTACCTTATTAACATATATGATAGGTATGTCAAGATCAATAGGTGCACACAAATTTTCTACATAAACCAATTTGTAACTAGTGTGTGCCTTTTGTAGATTTGGTTTGACCTTTATATAGACAAGCATATCACATTTCTCTCTCCCCACCTCAATCGAAACATTTTCTACGGATCCTCATTGTGAATTTTTGAAGGCCATGGTAAGTATCATCAAATTTAGAGGTATGTCTCTCTAAACTCGAGTTAGCTCACCTTAACTTGAGTAAATGTTTCTCGAAGGCTCTAGAGCTCTTTAGGAAAAGCTCCCTCCCCATGCTCCCATTGTTGATATATTTAGGTAGTGATGTGTGTGAACACTCTAGGACCGCCGGGGCACTTTTTTCCCTCTTTAGGAGGTTTTTTTCCCCCGGCTTGTATATACGCCTATTGCCCTAATGGGCTACTTATCTTTGTACATTCTCTAGTAATACATTCAGTCTTGTGTGTTTTGCTCCAAGCTTCTTCTTCTTCCTTGTGCTGTTCGCGTGCTTCCGCAGACGTCTAATTCCAACAATTGGTATCAGAGCAGGTCGTTGCTTCTTCTAGGGCACCGTCGACACTCCTCTGTTTGCAGTCTCAGATTCGCACGAAATTTGGCGATCTGAGCTCGTTTCGGCCTCTGAACGCACTATCACAGCGCTTGTGGAGGCTATTTCGTCCTTTTATGCCAAAGGTATATACCAGTTTCTGTTCGCCAGTTTAAGCGTCTCGAAGTCTGCTACAGGTCTAGCAGAACTCGTTTGGGCAGTTCCGATCAACTTTTTGAGATACAGTCAATTTTCTGCATCAAGGTATTTTAGTCACCGGCCATGGCTGAAAGCAGTGATGTATTCCATATGTTGGCTGTTGAGGATAAGTTGGATGGTCCAACTACCCATTATGGGCTTATATGATGCGACATGTACTGGTTGCAAAAGGATTGTGGAACATTGTGCAGGGTGTGAAAGACGTCCTGTTACACCTGTAACGACAGGTACTGCAAATACAGGTGTTGGAGCTGATGAAGATGGTGTCGAAGATGATATTCCGCAGATTCCTGTTCGTGCTGCTGTTTTTGTTGCACCTACTGCAGAGCAGATTCGTTGGGATGGCAGAGATGCCCAGGCACATGCATTGATAGCTTTGTCTGTCAAACGTGCCATTATTCCTCACATTCGCTCTTGCAGAACAGCAAAGGATGCTTGGGATACACTTACCACTTTGTACCAGGCTAGGAATGAGGCTCGTGTTGCTTACCTCCGAAAACAGTTGGAGAGTGAGCACATGAATGAAGATGATTCGATGGACAGTTTTCTTACAAAGATCAAAGACCTGAAGGAACAATTGATTTCTGCTGATGAGGTTATACCAGATAGCTCACTTGTGCAGACCGTTCTGAATGGCCTTCCTGATTCATATCAGAGTTTTGCCTCTACTCTTCGATTGATGATGAAAGGCAATCCGAATGCCTTGTCATTTGAGGAATTAGTCTCTGTTCTGTTGCAGGAAGATCAGTCCAGGCACAAGAGGTCCATTATGCGTGTTGCAGATCAAGCTTTCCTGGCTAGTCAGAAGGGCAAAGGAAAATGGAGCTCTTCTACTAGTAAGTAGAAATCTGCAAATGCTGCATGGTACATGGTCTTTATGTGACTTGCCTCCTGGCAAGAAGGCCATTGGCACTAAGTGGGTATACAAGGTGAAGCGTAAACCTGATGGTACAGTTGACAGGTATAAGGCTAGGCTTGTTGCAAAGGGTTATGCGCAGGAAAAAGGCATTGATTTTGATGAGACCTTTGCATCTACATGCCGTATGACTACTGTTCGGAGCATTTGTGCACTTGCAGCCCATCATGGTTGGAATGTACATCAGTTGGACATTAAAACAGCATTTCTGAATAGTGACTTGCATGAAGAAGTGTATGTTTTTCAGCCCCGTGGCTTTGTGCAGAAAGGGCATGAAAACCAGGTGTGCAGGTTAAAGAAGGCGTTATATGGTTTAAAGCAAGCACCACGTGCTTGGTATGAGAAGATACATGCCTATCTGATTGCACATGGTTTTGAGAACAGTCCAACTGAAAGCACCTTATATGTTAAGCGTGTTAATGATGTGCTTCTGATCATTGTTGTCTATGTAGACGACATGCTGCTCACTGGTCCTCTTGAGAAGCATATTGCTGATTTCAAGGCTGATTTGCATGCCTCATTTGAGATGTCTGATTTGGGCCATTTGCATCACTATTTGCTTTGCGTCAAACGAAATATATTGACACATTATTGCAGCGTTTTGGCCTTGAAGACTGTAAGCCTATTGCCACTCCTATGGAGACAAGTTTACGATTGAGTCTTCATGATGCTAGAGATGCATTTGATGCTGTTCTCTATCAGCAGGTTGTTGGATGCTTGATTTACTTATGCATTACTCGGCCAGATATTCAGTTTGCTGTCTCACAGATGAGCAGGTTTATGCATTGCCCAGGAGTCACGCATTGGAAAGCGGTTAAGCGCATCTTTCGCTACTTGAGTGGTACTCGGCTACTTGGGTTGTTTTATCCCAAGGGGGGATCACTACTGCCAGATTTGCATGCTTTTTCTGACTCAAATTGGGCTGGTTGCTATGACACTCGTGTGTCCACCAGTGGTTTTTGCTTCATGCTTGGTAGCTCATGTATATCTTGGTTGAGCAAGAAGCAGCCTACTGTGGCCGCTTCCAGTTGTGAGGCTGAGTATAGGGCAGCTTTCACAGCGACTGTTGAGTGTGTGTAGCTCAGACGCCTTATGGCTGATTTGGGTGTTGGCCAGTCTTCTGCCACCACCATCTTCACTGACAGTCAGAGCGCATTGGCAGTTGCGAGGAACCCTGTGTTCCATGCTCGCACTAAGCACATTGAGGTGCATTATCACTATGTTAGGGAGAGGTTCTCTGCTGGGGAGATCAGCTTGGCATATGTGCCCACGCAGGAGAACATTGCAGACCTTTTCACGAAGGCTCTGCCTAGGGAGAAGTTTGAAGCTTTCCGCAAAGCTTTGGGCTTACTTCCTTTTGTGGAGTGATTTCCACATAGCTCGGCACTTCCTTATACATGAGTGCCAGCTCCTTCTTCAGCGCATCACTCCCAGGGGGGATTTGTTGATATATTTAGGTAGTGATGTGTGTGAACACTCTAGGACCGCCGGGGCACTTTTTTCCCTCTTTAGGAGGTTTTTTCCCCCGGTTTGTATATAGGCCTATTGCCCTAATGGGCTACTTATCTTTGTACATTCTCTAGTAATACATTCAGTCTTGTGTGTTGTGCTCCAAGCTTCTTCTTCTTCCTTGTGCTGTTCGCGTGCTTCCGCAGACGTCTAACTCCAACACCCATGGGGATTGAACCCAAGACCTACTCCTTCCCATCCATGAGGCTTAACCTCTAGGCTAAGTGGATAAATTTTTGTAGAGAGCACATGAACATATGCTCAAGTCTAATCTCAAGATTTTTGGACCTACAAAAAATGAACAAATGATGTGCGATCTCAGATATCTCTTAGTCCATTGGACAATAGTGTCATACACTTAACTTGTAACATTCTTTCGCCCTTGTAAAACGTTCTCTTCCTTGAAAATAGAGCTATATATAGAATATTATAATCATATGCCAATGTCTCAGGATCGATTCTAGAGGAATATGTTTTCATCTTTGTGGTGGTATCCACCTCATATTTCAAATGAAAATAGGAATCTAGTGTCTGATCCTACCCAAATGATACAAAATTTAAACTAGCTTTGCACTTGAAAATGTGAATTGGGGTGAAAATTAGGGAATGAATGACAATGGTGGATCAAAAAATATCCTTGCCCAATTCATTATTTTTAGCTTGTGCTATTTGGGAACAAAAATGAATAGATTCAAGATATTCCTAGCCAAATTGCAGTGTTTTTCCATATCTATAAAGCACTAGTTAATTGGGGTGGCATTTTCTTCCCATGTAAGTTCTTTTGGAAGTATTACCTCTCTTAAAGATAACTTTATAGGTTTCATCTTGAGATGTTAATCTAACGAAAGTGCAAAACAACTCACAAATACTTCTAACAAGGAGATGGTTATCAAAGATTCATGATTTCTTAGCATTATGCATCATTTTTATAGTTGCAAACATGACCTAAGCACAAATCTTCTGAAGTTCAAGAGCTCAATTTGTGGTGAGTTTCAACTAGTTTTCTTTGATTTCCATCATTCCCTTTGATGGAATCAACTAAGACCTCTCAAACAAAGTGCTTATCAAACTTTGAGACTATATCATCAAAATCATCCACCACAATAATGGTGGGGAAATGAGCAAGAATAATAATAAGGTCAATGAAAGAATTACAATTACTATAATAAATTTTGTAAGATAAATGTTAATCATGATTTTAGAACTGATTATGAGCAATGTAACCCCAATCAATAGAATCATCATCCACACAATCTAGCTTCTATCTAATATTTTTCCATATCAAAGCTAATCCCTACCTAGAATCGGAAATTTCATTCTTAGAAACTGAATCGAAGAAATTCATTTCAAAGTTCAAAACTCCATTAAGGATCACATTGGAAGAGGAGGGGGATATGTGGAAAGAAGCCATACAATGGATACAAGAATAGCAACTACAATTTTCTATTCCCAAACAACTTCAAGTTGAAGCTTTCTTCCAAGGTAATTGAGGGGTCTTTAGGAGGTTAACCCCCAACTAACTTTACCTCCTCTTGAGAATGTGCACCTAGTGATGGGAGAAGAAGCAATCGTCCTAAGCAAACCTTGAAGCATAAGTGGCCTCAGAGGCACACTCACAAAACCACTATCACTCAAACAATCTATTCTATAAACTATACTTATAGAACTTGATAATGAAACTTATTTCACTCAAAATGATTAATCATACTAGGAGAGGTAATGCCTCCAAGACATAAAATTTATAGCCTTCATTAGGCATACAGAGATATACCACTACTCACTTATGGACTTGGTTCTCTCAAATTATGCAAAGGTTTTCCATGAGCTTTGAGCCAACTTTAGATGAAAAGAATAGGTTTCTAAAAACACAAAAATCACAAGAAATGAGTTTGATTCGATAAATGAACTCTACTCCACATGTAGAGCGAAGTAGATCAACCACACAAAATTATGTGTGTTAGCTATGGCTACACAAACTCTACTTAAATCACTCAAGCAAGTAAGAAGGGGGTCTTCTTAGCTTAGGGGCCTACTAGCTTTCTTCCCAAATCTAAAAGAACACACACATATGTAGGGTTCAACGATTTCAAGTACATTTTGAGTTCATATTGATTTGGAAAGATTCCCTATAACCCAAAAATCACTTATCCTAAATTATAGGATCTTATCACACCTAAGTGTGATTGATGATTTACAACTATAGTGAGGGGAATATGAAAATTCAAATTTAAATGCAATTTCGTGCTTGATGCCTTCCTTCATCTTGCTCCAAGTGTCATCCATCGAATGGTTCATTGATACATTAAGGTTGAAGCTTGAAATTCAACACTACCCCTCAAGTGTCAAGTTCCAATTCTTCAAGCTAGCTCCAATAATCCAATGCTTTTCTTACAGTTTGTAAGCTTTATTGAATCCAAAGCTTTGGTGAACATGTCAACCTACTAAAACTCGGTACTTATATGTTGCGGATAGGTACACCCTACTCATGTTGTCACACATGATTGGAAATTTATTTATCTACAACTTTAGTTCAGTATTTAGCTTCTTGTACCATAGATCCAATTCTGTTACCTTCTTGTTTCCAAATGTGAAGTAGGTGGTGTGTTTTAAGTTAGGCTTCGCATTCAAAGTGATAGCATTCCCTCCTTCCTACCTTTGGCATCATCATAAGGAGTATCATCACGTGTTTTTGCATGCTCTTTTGGCTCATGATACCTGCATGCTTGAGAAAAGCTTCTTGTTGCAAATCATGTGGTTCATACATTGGGAATATTGTCTCTCACATATCCAAATCTTGTAAAAGCCTTCTACTTCTCATCATCCCTAAGCCCATTCGAGGTGTATGCAACTAGGTCATCATAATCTATGTTAAAACCTATCAAACCCAATGCATCACTAACCTCTTTGATTTTCACAATTTAGTCATCTATGTTGCTACTTGGTGCTTTTTTCAAGTTGTTAGATTCATTCCTCAATTGAATCTTCCTAGCTTTGGTTGAAGTGGAGTAAAGCCTTTCTAGGCTATGCCATACCTTCATGGAAGTGTCTAGATCTTGTATGGGTGCAAAGGAAACCATACAAAGTCAATAATAAGAATGCAAAGGTGATCAAAAACTGTTTACAATGGGCTGACCTTTTTCTGCATTTTTTGGACTATCTTAGGGACATCTTAAACTTCCTAGAAGAACATGGTAAGAACATTGCAGATGATCAGTCCTCTTTGTAGCAACTTTTAAATTTTTTGAAGCAAAACGAAAGAGGAGGTCCATGAGTTCGGTGGAGAGTAATAAATGGTGATTTTTTATATGCAAGTGAAAGGAGCATGTTGATTGGATGTTCTATTGAATTCATGCTTAGATGCAACCTTGTTCTATAGTCGATTGGTGCTTTAATGTTTGATTGCATGCTAAATCTTTTCAATTGGAGAAATCTGACCCACATGTTTTCTTTGGAAAAGTCCTTGTGGGATTAAACACTGAGGAGAATAGCCAATGATATCAATGAAAAAAAAACTGAATTTCTATGAGTCGACCAATGATTAGATATGGTAAGTGAAATCAATGTTTTTGTGATAGCGTTGATACGATGACATTATTTCGAAACTCTGTTTTCGTAACATCTATGATGTCAAAAAACTTTGCTTGGGATTGCTTAGTGAAGTGTTCAATATTTTCATACATATTGAAATGTCTGCCAGGAAGGCCTTAAGTTTCTTCTGGAAGAAAATATTAGTTCTATCTGACATCAAGCAGATTATCTTTGAAAGCTACTGTCTTTGATCTGCTCGATCATCTTTGCTCGCGGGCTAGAAAGTGTTGCTTCACATTCCTCACTTCAAGATGTGTTCAATCTCCGCATGAGCTGGTTAGCTGCATGAAACTGGGTTCGGATGTGGGTTGCCTTTCATCTAGGATATTGATATGGACAATTCCAAAAAAATAATGCGATAGAGTCATAGGATCGATGATGTGATGGGGCTGTAAATATTGTGTAAAAGGATAATCAACAAAGAAGGCTGTCATCAGAGGAGGAGATCAATCATGGCCGAAATAAAATTTGGCTGCCATCCTATTAAAAAAAGGCTATAAGCAATGACTTCCACTATTTATTTTTTAAGGGATACATCCACTACAATTGTGAATGACTATAGTTGTGAATAACAAAATTCATGAGACAATTAATGGCTAGATGCTACACTTAATGAGACGGGTGCAATGATATACTACATGATCACACTCAAAGCTATAAATTTTGGAAATTACAATGCAAGAACTATAGTTCCTTGTAGAATAACCTTGATGACTTTAGATGGGCTTGTTTGTCTGTGTGCCCATTTGGTTGGTATTGGACGCACTCGTTATAGTAAAACCAATGAGCCCTATATTATTTTGTAAGCTCTCGGGCAATTTTCATGAGTCCTCTTGTGTGCTTCTTGCTTATGGGCATTAGTGTATCAAACACAACTTGTGCGCCAATTGCCGCCTACAATTTACATTCAAGTAAAAGATAATTTGAATTATTAATGAGTTGTAATTTTCATATGGCATGTGCAACACCATCTTTGGGAAAAGAAGCACGATGTATTCTCCCTTGTTTACAACTTTCACATGCATGTTTTTCAATAGACTTAGTTGTTGACAAACCAATAACTATATCCTTCTTTTGTAAGTAGAGCAATCTATTGAAGTTCAAATGACGGAAACAAGCATGCCATAACTCCATTGCAACCATAGAAGAAGTATGTGTAAGAAACACATTTGAGAAAACTCTTGCATGTGTCCAAGCAATATAAGCCTTTGCATAATGTCCTTGATATCACAATAACATTTCCATTATTGAAATCATGAATCATGTATTTGTTATCAACAATGTGTACATAAAGCTTGACACTAACAATAGTATGAAGTGAAGTATGTGTAAGAAAGGCATTTGAGACAACTCTTGTATGTGTGCAAGCAATACAAGCCATTGCATAATGTCCTTCATATCACAATAACATCGCCGTTGCTAAAATCATGAACCATAGATTTGTTATCAACAAAGTGTACATGACATTAGACATTAGCCATAGAAGAAGTATGTGTAAGAAAGGCATTTGAGACAACTCTTGTATGTGTCCAAGCAATATAAGCCATTGCATAATGCCCTTGACGAGCCAATAACATCACCATTGCTGAAATCATGAGCCATTTATTTTTTTCCAACCAAGTGTACATGAAGTGTGACATTAGCAATAATATGAACCAAAATCAAGTTTGATACCGGGTACATACAATGCATTCTTGAGAGTAACTTACCATCATTTGTAAGTGTTAGCATTTCTCCAACTCCAATAATAGGATAATAAACATTGTTTGCATATAAATGTCCTTTGGGTGCATCTTCTAAAGATGAGAAAAATCTTTTGCATGAAGTGCAATGCTTTGAGATGCCACTATTGAAAAAAGATTTTGGATCAACCTTATTCACAATCATACATATAGAGTGATAATAAGTTATAATAACATGTAAGAACACATGGTTAAACATCTTGAGCAAAATTAGGTTCAACATTCTTTCCTCTTTTCATTATGCTTGGGAAGCTTTTTACATTCATCAATGGTATGCCCAACCTTTTCACTAATACTTCCATCTCTTCTTCTTTTGCATATCACCATCAAGAGAGGAGGAAGCATAGAGCCCTATATTATCATGTAAACTCTAAGGCGATTTTTATGAGTCCTCTTGTGTGCTTCTTGCTTATGTTGTTGATTCTTCTTGGTGGCTTTATTTTTTCTTTCAAGGGTTCAAGTGATTTTATGTGAGGATAATTCAAGATAATTATTATACTTTTATCCATATTTTCCATGATCAAAATTAAAATGATATAAGAACATTTTCAACCATCTTTGGATGGAATTTTTCACCCATGTTTCTCTAAAAACTATGGGATTTTTCAGCCATGTTTGGAAAGAGTTTTTTTATCCATATTTGGCTAGAATGTTTCAGCTCTTTGAACCTAATTTGGATGATATACATGGCCATAATCAAGCGCACCACTTTGAAATAAAAGCATGATTGTATCAAGCACAACTTATGAGCTGATAGCTGGCTATAATTTACATTCAAGTAAAGGATAAACTAAATTTTTCGCAAATAAATCACGACTTATAATAATTTTTTCCATCACTTTTTTTCATCACAATAGTGGAAATGATCTCGGAGTGCAAAAGTTTGTACTTCTATTATGGCGAACTCATTTGCACTATTAAAAATGTATGGAAATGCATTGCAGAAAAACAAAAAATTGAGAAGGATCTAAACGTGCTTTGATACCACTATTGGGTATGTGAGTGAGTGAACAAGTAGGAAGTACACACAAGAATGAAGAAGTATATCGAAGCATAGTGGCACACAATGGAGGGAAGAGGTCTCTATAGATAGATGATCAATGATATGAGAATAGGTGAATCCCTAAGTACCAAGTACCACTACATATAAGTATATCATGTATATATGGTTACACAGGGAAACAAAATATAGCCAACACTAGAGTCGAAAGTGCCCATGTAGAGGGAAACAGTTCACATGAAGGCTATTCGAGGGACACATAAGTGAAATATTGTTTCTATAATTGAGCATGAAGGGAGATCAAGGTGCACACGGTTGACATGTATCGCATATTCTTAAAGAAAAAGATGTCATTGTGATACCTCATGAAAGTGTTTGTGTGCCAAATCTTTCTCCTTGAGATTATTATCCCTATGGGATGACGTATTACTTCACCGGGATGAATACACGTGTAAAATCTTGTCTAGGCTATAATTGTAAGGCTTGTTAGATATTAAGAAGAATGACTTGTTTTTTAACAAAAAATGTCTTCCCTTTTTTTTTTCTCTTTTGCTAAAAGTTTCGAGGATATACTCTTGTGAAGAGAAATTCTGTAATGTCATAGTAAAAATGGGATTGATGAGAAATTTAAAGAAGTTAGTTGTCGATAGGATCATGCTCGATACGTGTATGGGTATTTCTTCTTTGGCAATACTAGATACTTGGTTTGCTTAATTGATGGGGGATGATTCTAACACCCCAATGCAAAAATGGAAGATGGCTGCCCTCCACTAGGTCCACAAGCAGTGATATATGCTCACTGTTCTGAACTTTTCTCGACACCAGTATAGAGACTTAAAATGAAAGTTTGCACACTTGTAGTAGACTCTAAGAGCTACCCAACAAGCTTTAAAAACTTCCAAATGGATATTTTGGCTGGGACAACCACCCTCTGCAAAACAAGCTACCTGTTTGCAACACTCTCTGCCTATGTGCAGAGATATACCTTCACAAGGTTGACAATTTCTCACAACTCACTCAGCCAAATAACTTGAAACTTTGGCAAAGTTCAGGGCACAATATGAGAGAACAAATTACGATTGAAATCAATGAAAATGAGTACAATGAGAGAGCAAACAATGCTCTGCAATCTGGTACAATCAGATTTGGAAAAGCCTAACTACATCTCTAGATAGATCGGAGCAAAATCATGAGAAAATGAGGTAAGCAAGCAAGGGTTCTGCTTGCTGGAGTTTATGACTTCACTAAACTAAGTGGGAAACTTGTGGACTGTATAAAACTCAAGAAACAAAGGCGGGATGATGCTTATATAGAGTTTTACTTTTCCTACAATCTAGCTAACCACCCACCAATCAGTGTAGGTGCACTTTTTGCGGCTGATTTGATGAGATTTGAATTTGATTGAGTTTGGTGGAGCTTCTAACTTTATTCCACGAATTTGGGTCCTCCTTTTTGATTGGTTCTCTTGCAAAACTCATGTTTGAGCCTTTTTGCATGATTGAGACTTGATTTTCAACACTCCCCCTCAAGTCTCAATGCCTAGGTCCTTCATTCCAATGCATGCCTTGAAGTGTTGTAGCTTTAATTCATCCAATGCTTTGGTAAACATATCTGCATATTGGTCCTTTGTATTGACATGCTCCACCTTGACATCCTTTGACATGATTTTCTCTCGAATGAAGTGGTAATGCACTTCTATATGCTTCGACCTTGCATGGAACACCGCATTTTGAGCCAAGCATATGCTACTTATGTTGTCACAAAAAATAGGTACTTGCTTAACCCGCAAATCAAGATCAGCAAACAACTTCTTGCGCCACATAAGCTCACATGAGACTTGTGCTAAGCCTCTATACTGAGCTTCAGTGGATGAAAGAGCCACGGTTGGTTGTTTCTTTGACATCCATGAGATGGTGTTCTTACGTAGCATGATAACATATCCACTAGTGCTCCTCTTGTCATCTTTGGACCCTGCCCAATCAACATGACAATAAGCTTGTACATTTAATCCATCATCAAATGGATAATATAGACCTTCATTCACTGATCCTTTGAGGTACCTAAGTACCCTTTTGGCTGCAACAAGATGAGGTACTCTTGATGCTTCCAAAAATTGAGATAACACTCCAACTACATGTGCAATATCAAGTCTGATCATAGTGGCATACAAGATCGAACCAATTATTGACATATACATGGTCACATCCTTCACTTCTTCACCTTCATGAGCACTTAGTTTAACATTTACTTCTAATGGATTTGCAATGGGCTTGCAATCACACAAGCCAAACTTCTTCAAAAGATCAATATTGTATTTCCTTTGCATCAAGTATATACCTTCCTCTTTATATAGTACTTCAATCCCAATGAAGTACCTTAAAATCCCTAAATCTGAGATTTTAAACTCACATCCAAGCTTCCTCTTTATGTCCTTGATGTTGGCTTCATCATCCCCTGTAATGATCAAATCATCAACATATATACAAATGAAAACAATTCTGCTACCTTTCTTCTTCACAAAGAGTGATGGGTCTGCATGACTCTGATTGTATCCACATTTTACCAAGTAGTCCACAAGTCTTTGCTTCCAAGCTCTTGGGGCTTGCTTGAGTCCATAACGATCCTTCTTTAGCCTACATACATGATGTGGAAACCTCTCATCTTCAAAGCCTTGGGGCTGGTCCATGAAGACTTCCTCTTCAAGATCTCCATTTAGGAAAGCATTCTTCACATCCAACTGGTACATCTTCCAAACTTTTGAGGCTTAAATTGCAATCAAACTTCTGATGGTGGACATCTTAGCTACTGGACTGAATGCCTCCTCAAAGTCTATGCCATAGATTTGAGCAAAACCTTTGGAAACCAGCCTTGCTTTATACCTAGAGATGCTCCCATCTGCATGCCTCTTTACCTTGTATACCCATTTGTTGCCAATCACTTTCATGTCCTTTGTTATTGGCACCAATGACCAAGTATCATTTTCTTCAAATGCTTTGACTTCCTCCTCCATGGCTTCAATCCATTCCCTATGCTTATTTGCTTCTTCAAAAAAAAAATGGTTCTTCACAAGCTATAACTTGACTCATGTAGGCATAGTGTCTTGCAATGAATGAATCATAAGTTAACCTTTGAACAGGGTATTTAACCCTATTGGATGACCTTACCTCACCATTAGGTGGTAGGAATCTCCTCCTCCTTGGTTTAGATGCTTTAAATCCTGGAGTTTCTAATTTTTCCATATCTTCACAACTTCTAGATTCCATGTCTACCCATCGATGGTCTTCGTCATTTGCCTTTTTCCTTGCCTTTGCTACTTTGTTCACTTGAATGAGCTTCATTCCTTTTCCTTCCATGCCAAGCTGATGTAGTACTCACCGTGATGGTGTGCTTGAAGTGGATGGACCACTTATCTCCATGCTTTGTTGTTGCTCTTTGAACTTCTTCTCGGCTTCATATGCATCCTCAACTTGTAACACATCTTTGCTACCATACCAAGGCAACAACTCATCAAATATTACATCCCTAGATATCTTAAGCTCTTTCGTTCAAGGGTTATAACATCTAAAACTCTTTTGCTTTGAAGAATCTCCAAGAAATATACACCTATCTGCCTTCGGGTCTAACTTGTGTCTCAATTCTTGAGGTATGTGAACATAACACACACAACCAAATACTTTGAGATGTGAACGGTTGGGTTTCTTACCACACCAAGCTTCATAAGGTGAAACTCCATGTACTCTTGAGGTTGGACACCTATTCATAATGTATATGGCTGTATTTGTTGCATCAACCCAATAAGAGTTAGGAACATTCATTTCATTTAACAAAGATCTAGCCACTTCTGCTATGTATCTATTCTTCCTTTCTACCGTCCGATTTTGTTGAGGTGTATACCTACAAGTGAATTGCCTTTTGATGCCATGGTCATGTAGAAAATCTGAAAACTCAATTGAAAAATACTCTCCTCCTCCATCCGATCTGAGAGTCTTTATATACTTCCCCGTTTCCTTCTCCACTAGGTTTTTGAACCTCTTGAAGTGGTAAAACACCTCTGACTTTGACTTCATGCAATGCATCCAAACAAACCTTGAATGATCATCTATAAATGTAACAAAATATCTATTACCTCCAATGAATGGCTCCCTTGTAGGTCCCCATACATCTGTGTGTATGAGATTCAACACTTCATTGCTCACATGTGCTCCCTTCTTGAATGACAATCTGCTTTGTTTTTCTAATTGACAAACATGGCACAAATGCTGCATATTCTGAGATGTTAGATCAAGTAGACCACTCACCAAGCTCTTCCTTTGCATGTCCTTCATCCTTTGTAAGTTTATGTGCCCAATTCGTTTATGCCATAAGTTGGTTTTTGCAATTTGTTTATTTCCAATTGACAAGTAGACACTGTGAGGGGTTGATGGCTTTACCTCCGTGGAGAAGAGTGTTCCTTGCTTCTTTCCTTTTGCTATGAGCTTGTAGTCTTGCATGGGGTCTTCAACAAAACATCCTTGCTCATTGAACCTCACCTCATAACCTCTTTCAACCATTTGACCTACCACAACCGAGTTCTTTGTGATGGTTGGCATATGCAACACATCCTTCAACACCTTCGAGCTTTGAGATCCATTCAATGCAACATCTCCCACATGTGTAATCTTGGGCTGAGTGTCATCCTCTATCTCTTCATGTCCTTGAGTGATGGGTGAATGTAAATTAAAGAAAACATCTTTACTGCAACTCATATGCTTGCGACAACCATTATCAATGTACCATGTAAAATTTGAATTGACTCTTTCACTTGAACCATACATCATTTCTGAATTTGTTGAAGTACTAGCATAATTACCTTGGTTCCTTTTGTATCGTTGATTGCCTCCTCCTCTGGACCAACAATCTCTTGCATAATGGCCCGGTTTTCCACAATTGTAGCATTCTCCATTGATGCTTCTCTTCCATGTGATCTTCCTCCTCTTCCTCTACTCCTTCCTCTTCCTCTTGATCCATAGCTTTGGTTGGAGCCGTCTTGGTTGCTTGAGCTTGAGCTTGACCTTCCTCTCCCTCTGCCTTGGGAGTTTTGTCCACGTCTTTTGCCTTTGCCTCTACCTGCATAGAAAACTTGGGCTTGACTACCCTTTGATTGTGAACCTCCTTATTTCATCTCCTCGGTCACCATCAATGTGACTAATTGATGAAATTCTAGTAGGGAATCCCTCACATAAACTGATGTGGTGAATGCTTTCCACCTTTCATCCTCTCTCAAGCCATTGAGAGTGTGTGCAACAAGATCATCGTCTTTGATTGGGCTCTCAATTGAGCCTAAAGCATCTCCAAGCTCCTTAACCTTCAAAATGTACTCATGTATGTTAGTACTTGGTGATTTCATAAGATTTTTCAAGTCTTGTATATGCCCTATAATGCTATTGCTTATGTGTTGGGATAGCATGAATACGACTCTCCTATCCTTTTCTATCCATTCATTAAGTGCCTTGACCTGCCCTTGAAGTAGTGGATCATGTACATGAGGCATTGGCTCTGTGCCACTCACTAATCCCCAGATCCTTTGCCTATAAGGTAGTTGATAACTCTAAATTTCCATGGTTGATAATTGCCTTTCTCTAACTTCTCCATTTGTGCATTATACTCAGCCATATTGAGCTCTAAGATGCTCGTGCAGCTTCTCCTCAAGTGTTCATATGCTTTAGAAGGTGTGGATATTACCTTTTGATAGCTTCTCCCTTGCTAACCTTTGCCTAGTTGAGATCTCGATCGATGTAGCCCCCTTTCGATGTCTTCTTGCTTTGATGAGTCCTTCTTGTGCTTCCATGAGTTGTCTTGATCCCTTCAAGTCTTAAACATGTTGCCATTGATGTCTCCAAGCCTCCAAAATGGCTCTGATACCACTGATGGGGGATGATTCTAACACCCCAATGCAAAAATGGAAGATGGCTGCCCTCCACTAGGTCCACAAGCACTGATATATGCTCACTGTTCTGAACTTTTCTCTGCACCAATACAGATACTTAAAATGAAAATTCAGACTTGTATTACACTCTAAGAGATACCCAACAAGCTTTAAAGCATCCAGAATGGATATTCCAACCGGGAGAACCACCCTCTGCAAAACAGGCTACCTGTTTGCAACACTCTCTACCTATGTGCAGAGATATACCTTCACAAAGTTGGCAATTCTTCACAACTCACTCAAACAAAATAGCTTGAAACTTTGGCAAAATTTAGGGCACAATATTAGAGACCAAATGAAGCTTTAAATCAATGAAAATGAGTACAATGAGAGAGCAAATAATGCTCTGCAATCTGGTACAATCAGATTTGGAAAAGCCTAACTACACCTCTAGATAGAGAGGAGCAAAATCATGCGAAAATGAGGTAAGCAAGCAAGGGGGCAGCTTGCTGGAGTTTATGACTTCACTAAACTAAGTGCAAAACTTGTGGAATGCATACAACTCAAGAAACAAAGGTGGGATTATGCTTATATAGAGTTTTACTTTTCCTACAATCTAGCTAACCACCCACCAATCAGTGTAGGTCCACTTTTTGGTGGCCGATTTGATGAGATTTGAATTAGATTGAGTTTGGTGGAGCTTCTAACTTTATTCCACAACTTTGGGTCCTCCTTTTTGATTGGTCCACTTGCAAAACTCGTGGTTGAGCCTTTTTGCAGGATTGAGACTTGATTTTCAACATAAATGACATTACTTACCACATTTGATTTGAGTTCCAAAATCATATTCTTGAAATAAATGTAACTAACACTATACTCTACATGCTATATTATCCTTGCTTTGTGAATTTATATTCTAATGGTTGCTAATTAAATATGACTACAAAGTTAATTGAGAGATTGCTTGAATTTTTCAAGGCAAACACGATGGGGAAACCTTCCTCTTGGTTGTATTTTAACCCCTCTCCCCCTTTGTAAGTAGTCTATTTCTCTTTCATCTGATGGTAGGGCCAATATGGTGCCATTAAAATATTAAATATAAAGTGCAACAAGGTACAATCTAGAATGGTGGAGCACAAAAACTTATCTTTGGTTTGTTGAACGCCTTTCTCGCTACAAGTGTTGATGTAAACGACTCTTTCCTTGTAAGAGTTGATAAGGGTTTTGTGACTTTTGAGTACATTTTGGTTCGCCTCCTATAATATCTTGCATCGCCTAGAAAACTTTTAAGTTGGGATTACAAGCAATTCCTATAGCTCGATCAACTATTAGCCCTTGGGTAGATACTTTGTTGAAAAGCTCTTGTATAGATCTCAAATCTTGATGAAAATCTCTTGCAATTTGCTTCTCTATTTTCCTTGAGGATATGGGATAATCATCAATAAAAATGTGTTGAAAGCTCATTACCTAGTTATGCAATATGTGATACATTCTTCCATTAAATGAAGTAAAAACTCCTGACGCCATGTTCCATTATACTGTGGACATAAGTACTCAATGGAGCTTCTATTATAGTCCTTGGGATGGATAATCATCTAATTGAAATGGTTAATCATTATAGTAAAGTATATAAGGTATGCCTTCCTCTCTCTTCCAAAACGTACTTAGTGAAAGGTTCACGAAACCCATCCTAAATAGTGGCCTTAGGCAATGATCTAAAATCATCTTAGATGCTTATTTTATCCCTAGATGTTTTGGGTAAATGAGCATAGAAGATAACAAATTTAAAAAATAAAGATAACATGTGCTATTTCTAATAATTTTTAACTTCAATTTGATCACCTTTGCATTCTTATTATTGACTTTGTATGGTTTCCTTTGCACCCATACAAGATCTAGACACTTCCATGAAGGTATCGCATAGCCTAGAAAAGCTTTACTCCACTTCAACCAAAGCTAGGAAGATTCAATTGAGGAATGAATCTAACAACTTGAAAAAAGCACCAAGTAGCAATATAGATGACTAAATTGTGAAAATCAAAGAGGTTAGTGATGCATTGGGTTTGATAGGTTTTAACATAGATTATGATGACCTAGTTGCATACACCTTGAATGGGCTTAGGGATGATGAGAAGTAGAAGGGTTTTACAACATTTGGATATGTTAGAGACAATATTCCCAAGTTTGAATAGTTGGCGGCTTTGATGGTCACTAAGGAGATGAATATTGAAGGCTCAAAGGTAAAGGGCAAGGAAGCCCAATATTTTGATGTAGATAAAGATAGAGGAAGAGGAACGGAACAACGCAGAGAAAGAGGTACAAATGGTAATTCTAATCAAGAAAAAGAAATCAAATACTCTTCATCAAGTGGGAGAGGCAAGCTCAGAGTTAGAGGAGAAAGGTTCAATCAAAATAGAGACAATTAAATCTCACAACGTTGTTTCATTTGTGGCAAGTATGGCCACTATGCAAGGGATTGTTATCAACAGGAGAAGACAAACTGAACCTACAAATGTCAAGGTAATTATGCACGTACTTCAAATGAAAATGGGAGCATTATAGCTATGATGTAGATGAGTGACTACAAGACACAAGGGTCAAGCACATGGTACATTGATAGTGGATGTATCAACCACATGATTTGCAACAAGAAGCTTTTCTCAAACATGCAGGTATCATGAGCCAAACGAGCATGCAAAAACACGTGATGATACTCCTTATGATGATGCCAAAGGTAGGAAGGAGGGAATGCTATCACTTTGAATGCGAAGCTTAACTTAAAACACACCACCTACTTCACATTTGGAAACAAGAAGGTAACAGAATTGGATCTATGGTACAAGAAGCTAAATACTGAACTAAAGTTGTAGATAAATAAATTTCCAATCATGTGTGACAACATGAGTAGGGTGTACCTATCCGCAACATATAAGTACCAAGTTTTAGTAGGTTGACATGTTCACCAAAGCTTTGGATTCAATAAAGCTTACAAACTTTAAGAAAAGCATTGGATTATTGGAGCTAGCTTGAAGAATTGGAACTTGACACTTGAGGGGTAGTGTTGAATTTCAAGCTTCAACCTTAATGTATCAATGAACCATTGGATGGATGATACTTGGAGCAAGATGAAGGAAGGCATAAAGCATGAAATTGCATTCAAATTTGAATTCTCAATTCCCCTCACTATAGTTGTAAATCATCAATCACACTTAGGTGTGATAAGATCCTATAATTTAGCATAGGTGATTTCTAGGTTATAGGGAATCTTTCCAAATCGATATGAACTCAAAATGTACTTGAAATCGTTGAACCCTACATATGTGTGTGTTCTTTTAGATTTGGAAAGAAAGTTAGTAGGCCCCTAAGCTAAGAAGACCCCCTTCTTACTTGCTTGAGTGATTTAAGTAGAGTTTGTGTAGCCATAGCTAACACACATAATATTGTGTGGTTGATCTACTTCGCTCTACATGTGGAGTAGAGTTCATTTATCGAATAAAACTCATTTCTTGTAATTTTTGAGTTTTTAGAAACCTATTCTTTTCATCTAAAGTTGGCTTAAAGCTCATGGAAAACCTTTGCATAATCTGAGAGAACCAGGTCCATAAGTGAGTAGTGGTCTATCTCTGTATGCCTAATGAAGGCTATAAATTTTATGTCTTGGAGGCATTACTTCTCCGAGTATGAGTAATCATTTTGAGTGAAATAAGTTTCATTATCAAGTTCTATAAGTATAGTTCATAGAATAGATTGTTTGAGTGATAGTGGTTTTGTGAGTGTGCGTGTGAGGCCACTTATTGTTCAAGGTTGCATAGGACGATTGCTTCTTCTCCCATCACTAGGTGCACATTCTCAAGAGGAGGTAAAGTTAGTTGGGGGTTAACCTCCTAAAGACCCCTCAATTACCTTGGAAGAAAGCTTCAACTTGAAGTTGTTTGGGAATAGAAAATTGTAGTTGTTGTTCTTGAAATGAATTTCTTCGATCGAGTTTCTAAGAATGAAATTTCCAATTCTAGGTAGGGATTAGCTTTGATACGGAAAAAAATTTAGATAGAAGCTAGATTGTGTGGATGATGATTCTATTGATTGGGGTTACATTGCTCCTAATCAGTTCTAAAATCATGATTAAAATTTATCTTACAGAATTTATTATAGTAATTGTAATTCTTTCATTGACCTTATTATTATTCTTGCTGATTTCCCCACCATTATTGTGGTGGATGATTTTGATGATATAGTCTCAGAGTTTGATAAGCACTTTGTTTGAGACGTCTTACTTGATTCCATCAAAGGGAATGATGGAAATCAAAGAAAAGTAGTTGAAACTCACCACAAATTGAGCTCTTGAACTTCAGAAGGTTTGTGCTTAATTCATGTTTGCAACTATAAAAATGATGCATACTGCTAAGAAATCATGAATCTTTGATAACCATCTCCTTGTTAGAAGTATTTGTGAGTTGTTGTGCACTTTCGTTAGATTAACATCTCAAGATGAAACTTATAAAGTTATCTTTAAGAGAGATAATACTTCCAAAAGAACTTACATGGGAAGAAAATGCCACCCCAATTAACTAGTGCTTCCTAGATATGGAAAAACACTACAATTTGGCTAGGAATATCTTGAATCTATTCATTTTTGTTCCCAAATAGCACAAGCTAAAAATAATGAATTGGGCAAGGATATTTTTTGATCCACCATTGTCATTGATTCCCTAATTTTCACCCCAATTCACCTTTTTAAGTGCAAAGCTAGTTTAAATTTTGAATCATTTGGGTAGGATCAGACAATAGATTCCTATTTTCATTTGAAATATGAGGTGAATCCCACCACAAAGATGAAAACATGTTCCTCTAAAATCGATCCTGAGACATTGGCATATGATTATAATATTCTATATATAGCTCTATTTTCAAGGAAGAGACTGTTTTACAAGGGGGAAAGAATGTTACAAGTTAAGTTTATGACACTATTGTCCAATGGACTAAGAGCTATCTGTGATCGCACATCATTTGGTCATTTTTTGTAGGTCCAAAACTCTTGAGATTAGACTTGAGCATATGTTCATGTGCTCTCTACAAAAATTTATCCACTTAGCCTAGAGGTTAAGCCTCATGCATGGGAAGGAGTAGGTCTTGGGTTCAATCCCCATGGGAGCATGGGGAGGGAGCTTTTCCTAAAGAGCTCTAGAGCCTTCGAGAAACATTTACTCAAGTTAAGGTGAGCTAACTTGAGTTTAGAGAGACATACCTCTAAGTTTGATTATACTTACCATGGCCTTCAAAAATTCACAATGAGGATCCGTAGAAAATGTTTCCATTGAGGTGGGGAGAGAGAAATGTGATATGCTTGTCTATATAAAGGTGAAACCAAATCTACAAAAGGCACACACTAGTTACAAAATGGTTTATGTAGAAAATTTGTGTGCACCTATTGATCTTGACATACCTATCATATATGTTAATAAGGTAAACAATCAAGAAATTTATTTATAGTTTGAAACGATAAACCAATTTTTCTTTTAAGATACTTTTGGAAAGTTGCTTATGACATAATTCAATATCGAGGGTAAAACAATTTAGTCGCTATGTTTGAAATAGTCCTATGGAGGATTCTAGATTTTTGAAGTAAGGTTTGAGTTAAATGGAGTCGGTGCTTCACATTCTTGTTATCAAGACATGTATTTTCATATTCGATCTTGATGCGAGAATATCTGCGACAATGTCCTTGGTGAGGATATTTAAAAAATAATATTTTACTTTTCAGTACTATGATAGTAGGCCTTGGCTAATCTTGACTAGCATTGAAGATTTGTGGCTTCTTGAAAGATCTTTCTTTTTTGATATATATCCCTTAAATTTACCAAAAATGGTTGCCTCAAATTTATATTTGATCATAGATGTACCTATACTAGAGTGATCTTCATAAACATCTGCCACATTAATGGGATTTTCTAACCTTTTACTCTCATCCCACTTGACTTCATGTATTAGACATCAACATTAACCGTAAAATCACCTCCAAAATTTGTGAAAATCATCTAACTCTTTTGGTTGTAGAATGATCTTAGTATACTCGTAGATCAAAATGGAGAAAGATCGAGCACAGTAAAGTAATTGGTTACATGCATCCTACTTCCCTTCCTCATCTTCTTTAGGAAGAAACTCTTTGTTGAAGAGTTCTTGAGATGCAACCATATGATTGGAGCTTGGTTTGTTCGTGGAAACCCATCCACCACTTATAAGACATGGGATCCAAGGATTGAAGAGCCTCCAAAACGTTGTAATATTATGGATTTGATTTGAGTCTATGCATAGCTTGTCACTTTTGAACTGAAATTGATGATGATATACTTTTAAATATCGTCCTCTTCATCTAGAAAACAATGAGGAACACACCGTTCCTTATCTAAAGCTCCTAAGGAAAAATGGACTTATTTTGGGAGTGTCACTAGTAAATGCTCTAGTAAGAAATCCTATAAGGTATGGACATTGAAGTCATAAGCCCGAGTACACCATTCAAGAAAATTGGTGGGAACATTTGGAACTACTAGATCTTATCACGATCAATCCTAATGAGATATATAGAGAGTTTTCCATGACTCCATTCCTATTCTTGTAAGGCTAGCCATACATGCCAAGTAGTCCCTTTGCGCACCAAGACTTCTAATTTATTGTGGACTCATTCAAATTGGACTAACTTAGCCTCAAGCTCTGTAATGTGCATCTTGAACCTAGAATTACTATAAATTTCAATGCAATTTTGAGTTCAATGTAGTCACATCCTTATCTTCATAAAAAAATACATATTGCAATGCACGTGAATATTTTAATGATGCATTGGATCCTTAAATGTATCAGGATTAAGTGCAATTTATTTTCACATGCATGATCTATGTTCTTAGTTATGAAACTTAAGTCCGAATTGAAGGCAAACACTCAATTAGACATTAGAAAAGTAGTCAAGTCCATGGAAAGCATCAAGGGTCATGGTACAAGTTAGTTAGTAACCAAAACCACTCAATTTCTTTATTAAATCTTTAGTAACAAAAAATTACACCCTAAGTGCTTGGTTTCATAGATTGTGGGAAAGATAAAATACATATCTAAGCCTCTTTTGAACCCTTGTGCATATCCTATACTTGCTTATATAGTTTCTTTATAATTTTAGGCACATCTACCTGAAGTTTTCACCCTTAGTGTACTTAGATTCATTGAATCCAAGCATCATTTGGATCCTACAATAGGTTCTTAAAGTGTTCTTAAAGTGACAATACAAACTAATTGTGAGAAATAGTCTATATTGTCAATCTGTATCCCTACACTTAGGTAGAGAGAATAGTTTGTATTGTAATGGATAGTGTTTTTCCATATAAGATCCAATTTCTTTGATTCAAGGCATTTGTGGTGTATATTGCGATACCCTTGAAGCATAGGGAAAACAAGCTGATTCTCGAGTTAATTGCAGAGAAGTGTTTAACAAGAGGAGGCTATAACTCTTTCTAGGGACCTAGTGGAGGGCAGAAATCCTCCTACACTATGTTGAGTCCTTGTATCATCCCGGATTAGCGATAGTAGGGCATTTCAAAGCCTGAAGAAATCAAAGGAGTTGACATTGAGGGTTTGGGGAGATATAGATATCTCAAGGATTTCAGAAAAAGGGTGATCTTTCAACGTGGAAGACAAATTAGAGGACTTGAAAGGAGGCTACTATGACTTGCTAAAGATCTCATTCGCTGAACTACTTTTTCAAAGGATCAAGAGGCTACAGATGCTCTCTTACCTTCCCTTTAAAAGATGAAATCGCACTCCGAAACATAGCTTCAAAAGTAATTCCTATCCATAAAGGAGCTCCTTTAGCTTAGAGATTGCATTTTATCTCTCCACTTACTCATAAATGTAACATGCGCCGATCCACTATTTTGGAATAACTTAGACATTGCATGTTGTCTCTCCACTTACTCATAAATTTAACATGTGTCGCTCCACTATTTTGGAATGCAATACAACGTCCATGAATGAGACTCAAAGCAAGCAGAGACATTCGCAGTAGTAAAAGAGACGTGGGTCTTTCTTTCGTGATATAGAGAATAGTAACGTGGTGAAAGAAATATGGGTATGCGTTTGTTTTTTTTTTTCCTCCGAAACCTCGGAAACATTCCTTTCACATTTGAGACGCATCAATCCAGGACGAAAGTCAGCTGATGTATACTGGAATCACATCACCTGCCACAAGGCGTTTTTCGCTTAATCATGAGAAGCGTCCCTGGTTGCGAGTAGATGGGATGTACATCGTGTCTCACTCATTTGAATTACTGTGAGTAGATGGGATGTACATCGTGTCTCACTCATTTGAATTACTGTTGATGTGCTTGAGTTTGTGTTAGGCGTAGCAAACCAGGTGTCCGATAAGCTTATTGCTGGAGAGGGCTCACAGAAACGGTTATGGGATGCGGAGTCGTGTGTGTGTGTGTGAGAGAGAGAGAGAGAGAGAGAGCGAGAGAGAGGTGTTGGGCGGTCGTAGTTTTGCAGGGTTTTGAGGTTTTAAATGCAGTTTTTATATACTCATTCGGTGAGCATCACTCCTTGATTTATATTTTTCTTTGGAGTGCGGAGACAAGCGGAGATGGCCGTGGGCGCGCAAGCTGTGTGCGAAGAGAGAGAGAGAAACCATATCAAGTCAATCATACACATATCACACACTCTATTTAAGGCTGGTATCCATGCTCATATCAACATAATCAATCCATCGGCCGCCCTGCTTCTCCAACCTCACCAGCATATTTCTTTCTTTGCTTTTTGTCACTCGTACGGCTTTGTGGAGAATATCCCTAATAGAATCTCGCCATGGCCATCCGTAAACTAGCCTTGCCTGTGCTGCTGGCCACATTCTTTGTGCTGTTGTTGCCTCTAAACGCTCATCCTCATCCTCCGAATCCGTTTTCCCCACCTCCACATCGTCCCATCTTTGCACCCATTGTTGTGAAAGGGCGCGTTTTAGGATGGCGTGACACGTCTGTCAAAGGTGCGTGTTGAGCATGACGGTTGACATAATATCGTTTATATGATACTCCGTGGGTTTGTACTCTCAGAGTTTATTGATGGCGCGCTCCAACGAGCAAATGCATGTCTAATCCATGAATCGGATTGTTGTTGTGGTTGCAGGCGCTACTGTGGTGCTTAAATGTGGTTGGGAATTCATTGGCAAAGCCTACACTGGATGGGATGGCAACTTTCGACTTGATGTCAACGATTTTAAGTTCCGCAAGTACAATCCGGTGAGCGACTGCAAGGTGATTGTAAAGGAGCCATTCAACGCAGCCGATGCCAGCCTCGAATTTGAGGGGAGGTTCGGCGGAGCATTCCTCTACTCAACCGGAGATATCTTCGTTCATCATTCTCATGACCATCATCATCATCATCCTTGAAATTGTCATAGTCCACAGTCGTGTGTACTCGTGGTACGCATGTAGTATATGATCGTGCACACGAACAGTTCGTTCGCGGCATGTTCAGATGAATAATTATAACACTGCACATTTGCTACATTCAGACTTGGCGAATGATGAATAAGACATAATGGGTGTTTCTGTGCCGTTGTCTTTACTCCTTCCGTTATGGTGTTGAGGATTCATCTCGGCTGCTAAATAGGCAAATTCTCTTGAAAGTCCGTTTGGTTTGCATCATGATGATCTTGAAAGCCTTCATGGAGCCTTTCAAACCTTATGTATTTAGTCTCATTTAGATGCGGCTGTTGTTTCCCAAGTCTTAAATCGTGATAAGTTATGCGTGTATGGATATGGATAATAGGAAGATTTGATGCCCATTCGCTCTCAAGGTTGTCAAGAATTTATAGCTTCAAAAGTGCTTTAGATTTGGATCTAACAACATTCCCTTAGACCCATTAATCTTGAAGCACTTTTGGAAGATCCACTAATCTTGAAGTACTTCCGGGAGACCTTCCGCAGACCTCATAATTGAAAATAATTGACCTCTATTTACTGGTCTTGGCCTCTAATCCTCGAATTCTATTTGGAAAGAAGGCAAGCATTAATTTAGATGGATAATGCATACCAAGTATTATTTTCATTGTGAAGCTACTTGACTAATCATTCTTTGCTTAACCACCCTTCATAGATAAACATCCAAAATACTATTTAACTTTGATACATTTTCACATGAAATATTTGATGGGAGAATGATCCCTATGCAGCCTTGAAGCATAGACGCCCTCAGAGGCACACTCTCTAAGCCTCTCCTCACTCAAATGAATGCTTCTCAGTACTCTTGAGGACCACAATTGATCATCTTCCTAATGCTACTTATCTCACTCAAAATTCTCACTCTTGCTGTGAGAATCAACACCTCCAAAACAAAGTAGTTATTGCCTTCACTAGGCATGCACACAGAAAGCACTGTTCACTTATGCAGCTGTGTCTTTCCGAATATGCATGTGTATGGGACATTGGATCTCGAACTACTGGTCACAATGTGTGTTTCAATGCATGTTATAAAACCATCCATATATTTGTCGTAATGCTAGGACCAAAGAAAAACAAAAAAATGACACTTTTCCAAGACGTGTAGGCCTGTTTATATATAGGGTCTATATAGTTCAAACTGGATATAATAATAATGAAATTAATAATACTAAGAAAGGAAAAGAATATGAGCATTTTTGCAGAGGCCTATTCAACATGAACCGGCATAAACCTGTAGATAAAGATTGACATAACCTTGTACAAAAACATTCACATAAACTTGTACATAAACATCATAATACTAGACTTATGTATAAACCTATACATATAAATCATAATTTTCAACCTTTACAAAAGCATTATTATCATAAAATTTGATGGAACAAAAGTAATCATCATTTTAATTAGATTTGAGAAATCTGAATGTACAAGATAATTTCATGTATAAATATACATACATAGCATAGATATGATCCTTAGGAGAAGCTATCTTTCTCTTTCTATACTAAAATCATTCGCGGCATGTTCAGATGAATAATTATAACACTGCACATTTGCTACATTCAGACTTGGCGAATGATGAATCAGATATAATGGGTGTTTCTGTGCCGTTGTCTTTACTCCTTCTGTTATGGTGTTGAGGATTCATCTCGGCTGCTAAATAGGCAAATTCTCTTGAAAGTCCGTCCTTCATGGAGCCTTTCAAACCTTATGTATTTAGTCTCATTTAGATGCGGCTGTTGTTTCCCAAGTCTTAAATCGTGATCAGTTATGCGTGTATGGATATGGATAATAGGAAGATTTGATGCCCATTCGCTCTCAAGGTTGTCAAGAATTTATAGCTTCAAAAGTGCTTTAGATTTGGAACTAACAACATTCCCTTAGACCCATTAATCTTGAAGTACTTTTGGAAGATCCACTAATCTTGAAGTACTTCTGGGAGACCTTCCGCAGACCTCATATTTGAAAATAATTGACCTCTATTTACTGGTCTTGGCCTCTAATCCTCGAATTCTATTTGGAAAGAGGGCAAGCATTAATTTAGATGGATAATGCATGCCAAGTATTATTTTCATTGTGAAGCTACTTGACTAATCATTCTTTGCTTAACCACCCTTCATAGATAAAATTTCAAAATACTATTTAACTGTGATACATTTTCACATGAAATATTTGATGGGAGAATGATCCCTATGCAGCCTTGAAGCATAGACAGCCTCATAGGCACACTCTCTAAGCCTCTCTTCACTCAAATGAATGCTTCTCCGTACTCTTGAGGACCGCAATTGATCATCTTCCTAATGCTACTTATCTCACTCAAAATTCTCACTCCTGCTGTGAGAATCAACACCTCGAAAACAAAGTAGTATAGCCTTCACTAGGCATGCACACAAAGAGCACTGTTCACTTATGCAGCTCTGTCTTTCCGAATATGCATGTGTATGGGACATTGGATCTCGAACTACTGGTCACAATGTGTGTTTCAATGCATGTTATAAAACCATCCATATATTTGTCGTAATGCTAGGACCAAAGAAAAACAAAAAAATGACACTTTTCCAAGACGTGTAGGCCTGTGTATATATAGGGTCTATACAACACAAAACGGAATAATAATAATAATAAAAATAATAATACTTAGAAAGGAAAAGAATCTCATGCATGTGTAGGCTACTGTATGAGCATTTTTGCACAGGCCTGTTCAACATGAACCGGCATAAACGTGTAGATAAACATTGACATAACCTTGTACAGAAACATTGACATAAATTAAACATCATAATACTAGACTTATGTATAAACCTATACATATAAATCATAATTTTCAACCTTTATATAAGCATTATTATCATAAACCTTGATGGAACAAAAGTAATCATAATTCTAATTAGATTTGAGAAATCTGAATGTACAAGACAATTTCATGTATAAATATACATACATAGCATAGATATGATCCTTGGGAAAAGCTATCTTTCTCTTTCTATACTAAAATCGCATATATATGGTACAAATGCGAGAAATTATGGAATATGAGACATAATAAAAAAATGCATATCACGAGGTTGAGAATCCAATGATGCAAAATGTGAGGGACCCTCTTGCAAAGGAAAATAAACATGTGTGCATGAACATTTTTTACATTAAAAAATATATAGAAAAAAACATATGTACCATTGAGTGATATCATCCTTCCTGACATCGGTAAATCACACTTGATTTTCCCATATGCTAGGAACTCCTACACTCTCCAAATGTTCGGAACTCCTACATGTTTTTTCTGATATTTTTTACAATAAAAAATATATTAAGAAACAAAAATTATGTACCATTAGGTGATATTGTTGTTCTTGACACTGATAAATCACACTTTGATTTTTCCATACATTGGGAACTCCTACACTCTCCAAATTAGTTAGCATCTTAGTAAGGCCCCACAAATATCCATCCTACTTCCCGACATGTGTGGGATGATGAACAAAAGATACACACTCCAAACAATAAATAAACAAAGTAATAAGTAACAAAATAAATCATGCTTATATGCATAATCAAAATAATCTTAAAATACTTACAAATGCATGGTGAAATGTCTCCAATCTACCGCTCCCTGAATGTGAGGCCCCCATCCCTTGCATATGTGAAGCTCCCGTTACTCTCTACTCTCATTAGCAGTCAAGAGCATGAACCTCTTGTAATAGTGTCTACCAATCACCCTCACTAAACAAGTAACAACACATTGTTAAACATCTTGAGCAAAATTAGGTTCATCATTCTTTATATTATATGTATTCTCAAGAATAAACATGCCAAATTCTTTCTTCTTTTCATTATGCTTGGAAATCTTGTTACATTCATCAATGGTATGTCCAAACGTTTCGCGAATACTTCCATCTCTTCTTCTTTTGCATATCACCGTCAAGAGAGGAGGAAGCATAAAGTAAGAGTAATGCATTGGTTTTGATGAACCCCAAGCTGCACCATACTTACTTTTGTACTTTTGTGTAATATTAACTGCTTGCATTTCCTCAAGCAAACCACTTTTGTAAACTCTTGATTGCTCATCATGCTAAGGAAAAGACATAATCTCATGAAAAATATACATATTTTGGATTTTCTTTTATAACCAAATTAAGTGTAGTAGCAAAGCTTTGAAAAGATTCTGACAATCCTTTGAGTAGTATAGAAACGAGTGATGTATCTAGAATGATCTTATCAATGTTTACCAATTGCTCTTTGGAATCCTTGATGTATGTAACATATACATCCAGTGACTCGTTTTCATCCATACATACATCTTCAAGTTGCTTTCCCAAGTAAGAAACACATGCTTCATTACCTAGGACATCGTAATAAAGCAAGTGTATCCCAAACTTGTCTTGAAGTAGTGCATGATCGGATGTGTGGAACAACATGGCACTTCACAGAAAGGGAAACCAATGCATGAGCTTAAGCATCCTTTCCATCCCACCTAAGCTGCTCTTGAGATGGATAAGGCATAGTCATTGTATTTGAAGAATATCTTAAATCTATGAAAATAGGTTGCATAGAAGTAGAATGGTCATGTCACTTGTCCACATTTGCCACTATGTTCATTAGTTGCTTTGAAACAGGAACATGTTTCATCATGTAAGACCACATTAAATGGTTGGTTCTCTAAAGCTTATCTTTAACTTGAAGCATGCTAAAGAATCATTGTTGTTTGCATTCTAGCAAATAACTCAACAGTAGGAAGATATGAACTTCAACAAAGCTAAAATATAGCCCACAAACTATAAATTCAATGGAAAACACGACTACATGAATGGATTTGAAAGGGGGTAAAGTCCCAACACAACTGGTGAAAATGATCTCCGAATGCGAAACTTTGTGCTTCTATGATGGCAAACGCATTTGCAATATTAAAAGGATAATGCGATAGAGTCATAGGATGGATGATGTGATAGGGCTGTAAATATTGTCAAAAAGGATAATCAACAAAGAATGCTATCATCAGAGGAGGAAGAGGAGATTAATCATTGGCCGAACTAGAATTTGGCTATTGTCCTATAACAAAAAGTTATAAGGAATGACTTCCACTATTTCTTTTTCAAGGGGTATATCCACTACAATTGCGAATGACTACAGTTGTGAAGAACAAAATCCATGAGACAATTAATGGCTAGATGCTACACTTAATGAGATGGTGCAACACTATACTACAAGATGACACTCAAAGCTATAAATTTTGGAAATTACAATGCAAGAGCTATAGTGAAAGAGTTTTTGCTAGGGGGCTGATGCAGTGACAGATAAGCACTCCAACAATCCTTCATCTCAATTAGTTATAACATCATTGATGTGCGGAGGCATTTTGATTGTCAAGAATAATTTATTAAATACATGATAAAAGGGTAGAATAATTTTTATGCTACAGAGTAGGAAAAACTAAGTAGATAAGGCAAATAGAAATATGAATTCCCTTTGGATAAGTTGAGTAGAGGCAACCTACTTCTTGCCAAATTTACAACCTTAATAGTTCCTTGTAGAATAACCTTGATGACTTTAGATGGGCTTGTTCGTTTCGATGCCCATTTGGTTGGCATTGGACGGACTTGTTATAGTATAACCAATGAGCCCTATATTATCTTGTAAGCTCTCAAGCGATTTTCATGAGTCATCATGTGTGCTTCTTGATTATGTTGTTGGTTCTCCTTGGAGGCTTTAGTTTTTCTTCCAAGGGTTAAACTGATTTTATGTGAGGCTATTTGAATTTAATAATTTTACTTCTATGCATAGTCTCCTTGATCAATTTCAAATGGTATAAGAGTCTTCTTTGTTGATCTGCTATCTTTGAGCTATTCCATCATCTTTGCTCATAGTCAAGAAAGTGCTGCTTCACAATTCTCATTTCAAGATTTGTTCAATCCCCACATGAACTAGTTAGCTGCATGAAACTCAGTTCATATGTGCGTCATCTTTGGCCTAGGATATTGACATGGAGAATTCCGAAAAAATAATGTAATAGAGTCATAGGATCAATTATGTGATAGGGCTGTAAATTTTGTCAAAAAGGATAATCAACAAAGAATGTTGTCATCCAAGGAGGAGGAGGAGAAGATCGATCATGGAGGAGATGCCATCACTTTTTTCCGTCACAATAGTGGAAATGATCTCATAGTACAAAAATTTGTACTTCTATGATGTCGAACTCATTTGCACTATTAAAAGTGTACAAAACAACATTGCACAACTTTGTACTTTTATGATGGTAAATGGATTTTCACTAGTAAAAGTGACCACGACGAGGATGCAAAAAGAAAAAAAGAAACTTGAGAAGAATCTAAATTTTCTTCGATACGACTATTGCATGTGTGAGTGAGTGAGGAAGCACAAATAGAAGTACACACAAGAGTGAAGAAGGATATCGAAGCATAGTGGCACACAATGGAGGGAAAAGCTCTCTATAGACAGATGATCAATGATATGAGAATAGATGGATCCCTAAGTACCAAGTACCACCACATATAAGTATATCATGTATATGCGGTTAGATGGGGAAAGAAATATAGCCAACACTAGAGTAGAAAGTGCGCATGTAGAGGGAAAGAGCTCACATCAAAGCTAGTTGAGGGACACATCAGTGAAACATTCTATCTATAATTAAGCATGAAGGGAGATCCCATAAAGTTCCACTTTTAGTTGTTGTATACGCTTGGAGAGCTCCAATTATCGCTCATCGATAAGATGTCAAATGGTTCAAGCAAAGTTGGCATCGCATGTTGATCAAGATTTTATTTGAGCTATGCACTAAAGCATAAAATGTATTTTGTTGCGTACAATTTTAAAAGCAAAGGCTATCATCTATATGAGCTATAGACTAAACACATTTTGGTTAGTCATGATGTTGTTTTTGGTGGAAGATGCAATTCAGCCATTACTTTCATGTACTAAGGAGACATCAATTAGCTCCGAAGTTGTGTATGACACTTTGTTACCTATTTTTATAGGTGTACAGTCAAGTGCTGGTCCAAATAAGGCAACTCCTTAGCCTTTGCAAGTTTCACATGATGATGCAGATCATTCCATTTTTTATTCACATTTATATGATGCACTTGTTGATGAGAAAGTTGATATAGAGGATGCAAAATTTATGCCCAAATGGCTGGTGAGAACTTTGCAAGATAGAAAATTAGATTCACCTCTATCATATCGTACTCATTAGAAACAAACAAACCTAGGACCAAGCACCCAACTTGTAAAAGATTAGAAGCTACATAAAGGGGAAAAGATAGGCAAGGGAAGAGAGGGAGTTATTCGGAAAACAAATGAAGCTGAACATTATCTCCTTCCCTTTGCTTAAAGATGAGGACAAAGAATCCTGATTTTATGTGCCTCCAAGGTGTTAAAGTTGATAACGAAGACTTCATGAGTATAGGCAAGGCCGTTTGTTGGCACAATAGATGCAACCTTGTTCTATAGTCGATTGGTGGTTTAATGCTTGATTGCATGCTAAATATTTTCAATTGGAGAAATCTGACCCACATGTTTTCTTTGGAAAAGTCCTTGTGGGATTAAACACTGTGGAGAATAGCCAATGATATTAATGAAAAAAAAATTGAATTTCTATGAGTCGACGAATGATTAGATATGTTAAGTGAAATCAATGTTTTTGTGATAATGTTGATACGATGACATTATTTCGAAAGTCTGTTTTCGTAACATCTTTGATGTCGAAAAATCTTTGCTTGGGATTGCTTAGTGAAGTGTTCAATATTTTCATACATATTGAAATGACTGCGAGGAAGGCCTTAAGTTTCTTCTGGAAGAAAATATTAGTTCTATCTGACATGAAGCAAATTATCTTTGAAAGCTGCTTTCTTTGATCTGTTCGATCATCTTTGCTCGCGGTCCAGAAAGTGTTGCTTCACATTCCTCACTTCAAGATGTGTTGAATCTCCGCATGAGCTGGTTAGCTGCATGAAATTGGGTTCGGATGTGGGTTGCCTTTGGTCTAGGATATTGATATGGACAATTCCGAAAAAATAATGTGATAGAGTCATAGGATCGATGATGTGATGGGGTTGTAACTATTGTGTAAAAGGATAATCAACAAAGAAGGTTGTCATCAGAGGAGGAGATCAATCATGGCCGAAACAAAATTTGGCTGCCGTCCTATTCAAAAAAGGTTATAAGGAATGACTTCCACTATTTAGTTTTTAAAGGATACATCCACTACAATTGTGAATGACTACAGTTGTGAGTAACGAAATTCATGAGACAATTAATGGCTAGATGCTACACGTAATGAGATTTGATATACTACATGATCACACTCAAAGCTATAAATTTTGGAAATTACAATGCAAGAACTATAGTTCCTTGTAGAATAACCTTGATGACTTCAGGTGGGCTTGTTCCTCTGTGTGCCCATTTGGTTGGCATTGGAGGCACTCGTTATAGTAAAACCAATGAGCCCTATATTATTTTGTAAGCTCTCGGGCGATTTTCATGAGTCCTCTTGTGTGCTTCTTGCTTATGGGCATTAGTGTATCAAACACAACTTGTGCGCCAATTGCCACCTACAATTTACAATCAAGTAAAAGATAATTTGAATTATTAACGAGTTGTAATTTTCATATGGCATGTGCAACACCATCTTTGGGAAAAGAAGCATGATGTATTCTCCCTTGTTTACAAATTTCACATGCATGTTTTTCAATAGACTCAGTTGTTGACAAACCAATAACCATATCCTTCTTTTGTAAGTAAAGCAATCTATTGAAGTTCAAATGACGGAAACAAGCATGCCATAACTCCATTGCAACCATAGAAGAAGTATGTGTAAGAAACACATTTGAGACAAATCTTGCATGTGTCCAAGCAATACAAGCCTTTGCATAATGTCCTTGATATCACAATAACATTGCCATTATTGAAATCATGAATCATGTATTTGTTATCAACAATGTGTACATAAAGTTTGACACTAACAATAGTATGAAATGAAGTATGTGTAAGAAAGGCATTTGAGACAACTCTTGTATGTGTGCAAGCAATACAATCCATTGCATAATGTCCTTGATATCACAATAACATCGTCGTTGCTAAAATCATGAACCATAGATTTGTTATCAACAAAGTCTACATGACATTAGACATTAGCCATAGAAGAAGTATCTGCAGAGATATACCTTCACAAAGTTGGCAATTCTTCACAACTCACTCAACCAAATAACTTGAAACTTTGGCAAAATTTAGGGCACAATATTAGAGACCAAATGAAGCTTTAAGTCAATGAAAATGAAAACAATGAGAGAGCAAACAATGCTCTACAATCTGGTACAATCAGATTTGGAAAAGCATAACTACACCTCTAGATAGAGAGGAGCAAAATCATGCGAAAATGAGGTAAGCAAGCAAGGGGGCAGCTTGCTGGAGTTTATGACTTCACTAAACTAAGTGCGAAACTTGTCGAATGCATACAACTCAAGAAACAAAGGTGGGATGATGCTTATACAGAGTTTTACTTTTCCTACAATCTAGCTAACCACCCACCAATCAGTGTAGGTCCACTTTTTGGTGGCTGATTTGATGAGATTTGAATTAGATTGAGTTTGGTGGAGCTTCTAACTTTATTCCACGACTTTGGGTCCTCCTTTTTGATTGGTCCACTTGCAAAACTCGTGGTTGAGCCTTTTTGCATGATTGAGACTTGATTTTGAGCATAAATGACATTACTTACCATATTTGATTTGAGTTCCAAAATCATATTCTTGAAATAAATGTAACTAAGACTATACTCTACATGCTATATTATCCTTGCTTTGTGAATTTATATTCTAATGGTTGCTAATTAAATATGACTACAAAGTTAATTGAGAGATTGCTTGAATTTTTCAAGGCAAACACGATGGGGAAACCTTCCTCTTGGTTGTATTTTAACCCTCTTCCCCTTTGTAAGTAGTCTACTTCTCTTGCATCGCCTAGAAAACTTTTAAGTTGGGATTACAAGGAATTCCTATAGCTCGATCAACTATTAGCCCTTTTGTAGATACTATATGTTCTAATAGAGTACCTTTTGGTGATACAAAATTGACGTTCTTTTTTAAATTAAACTTCAAATTTGTGAACATTTTGTTGAAAAGTTCTTGTATAGATCTCAAATCTTGATGAAAATCTCTTGCAATTTGCTTCTCTATTTTCCTTGAGGATATGGGATAATCATCAATAAAAATGTGTTGAAAGCTCATTACCTAGTTATGCAATATGTGATTCATTTTTCCATTAAATGAATTAAAAACTCTTGACGCCATGTTCCATTATACTGTGGACATAAGTACTCAATGGAGCTTCTATTATAGTCCTTGGGATGGATAATAATCTAATTGAAATGGTTAATCATTATAGGAAAGTATATAAGGTATGCCTTCCTCTCTCTTCCAAAACGTACTTAGTGAAAGGTTCACGAAACCCATCCTAAATAGTGGCCTTAGGCAATGATCTAAAATTATCTTAGATGCTTATTTTATCCCTAGATGTTTTGGGTAAATGAGCATAGAAGATAGCAAATTTAGAAATAAAGATAACATGTGCTATTTCTAATATTTTTTAACTTCAATTTGATCAACTTTGCATTCTTATTATTGACTTTGTATGGTTTCCTTTGCACCCATACAAGATCTAGACACTTCCATGAAGGTATGGCATAGCCTAGAAAGGCTTTACTCCACTTCAACCAAAGTTAGGAAGATTCGATTGAGGAATGAATCTAAAAACTTGAAAAAAGCACCAAGTAGCAACATAGATGACTAAACTATGAAAATGAAAGAGGTTAGTGATGCATTGGGTTTGATATGTTTTAACATAGATTATGATGACCTAGTTGCATACACCTTGAATGGGCTTATTGATGATGAGAAGTAGAAGGCTTTTACAACATTTGGATATGTTACAGACAATATTCCCAAGTTTGAATAGTTGGTGGCTTTGATGGTCACTAAGGAGATAAATATTGGAGGCTCAAAGGTAGAGGGCAAGGAAGCCCAATATTTGGATGTAGATAAAGATAGAGGAAGAGGAACGGAACAACGTAGAGAAAGAGGTAAAAATGGTAATTCTAATCAAGAAAAAGAAATCAAATACTCTTCATCAAGTGGGAGAGGCAAGCTCAGAGTTAGAGGAGAAAGATTCAATCATAATAGAGACAATTAAATCTCACAACGTTGTTTCATTTGTGGCAAGTATGGCCACTATGCAAGGGATTGTTATCAACAGGAGAAGACAAACTAAACCTACAAATGTCAAGGTAATTATGCACCTACTTCAAATGAAAATGGGAGCATTATAGCTATGATGTAGATGAGTGACTACAAGACACAAGGGTCAAGCACATGGTACATTGATAGTGGATGTATAAACCGCATGATTTGCAACAAGAAGCTTTTCTCAAATATGCAGGTATCATGAGCCAAACGAGCATGCAAAAACACGTGATGATACTCCTTATGATGATGCCAAAGGTAGGAAGGAGGGAATGCTATCACTTTGAATGCGAAGCTTAACTTAAAACAGACCACCTACTTCACATTTGGAAACAAGAAGGTAACAGAATTGGATCTATGGTACAAGAAGCTAAATACTGAACTAAAGTTGTAGATAAATAAATTTCCAATCATGTGTGACAACATGAGTAGGGTGTACCTATCCCCAACATATAAGTACCAAGTTTTAGTAGGTTGACATGTTGACCAAAGCTTTGGATTCAATAAAGCTTACAAACTTTAAGAAAAGCATTGGATTATTGGAGCTAGCTTGAAGAATTGGAACTTGACACTTGAGGGGTAGTGTTGAATTTCAAGCTTCAACCTTAATGTATCAATGAACCATTGGATGGATGATACTTGGAGCAAGATGAAGGAAGGCATCAAGCACGAACTTGCATTCAAATTTGAATTATCAATTCCCCTCACTATAGTTGTAAATCACCAATCACACTTAGGTGTGATAAGATCCTATAATTTAGGATAAGTGATTTCTAGGTTATAGGGAATCTTTCCAAATCGATATGAACTCAAAATGTACTTGAAATCGTTAAACCCTACATATGTGTGTGTTCTTTTAGATTTGGAAAGAAAGTTAGTAGGCCCCTAAGCTAAGAAGACCCCCTTCTTACTTGCTTGAGTGATTTAAGTAGAGTTTGTGTAGCCATAGCTAACACACATAATATTGTGTGGTTGATCTAATTCGCTCTACATGTGGAGTAGAGTTCATTTATCGAATCAAACTCATTTCTTGTAATTTATGAGTTTTTAGAAACCTATTCGTTTCATTTAAAGTTGGCTCAAAGCTCATGGAAAACCTTTGCATAATCTGAGAGAACCAGGTCCATAAGTGAGTAGTGGTCTATCTCTGTATGCCTAATGAAGGCTATGAATTTTATGTCTTGGAGGCATTACTTCTCCCAGTATGAGTAATCATTTTGAGTGAATTAAGTTTCATTATCAAGTTCTATAAGTATAGTTCATAGAATAGGTTGTTTGAGTGATAGTGGTTTTGTGAGTGTGCCCCTGAGGCCACTTATGCTTCAAGGTTGCATAGGACGATTGCTTCTTCCTCCATCACTAGGTGCACATTCTCAAGAGGAGGTAAAGTTAGTTGGGGGTTAACTTCCTAAAGACCCCTCAATTACCTTGGAAGGAAGCTTCAACTTGAAGTTGTTTGGGAATAGAAAATTGTAGTTGCTGTTTTTGTATCCATTCTGTGGCTTCTTTCCACATATCCTCCTCCTCTTCCAATGTGATCCTTAATGGAGTTTTGAACTTTGAAATGAATTTCTTCGATCGCGTTTCTAAGAATGAAATTTCCAATTCTAGGTAGGGATTAGCTTTGATATGGAAAAAATTTAGATAGAAGCTAGATTGTGTGGATGATGATTCTATTGATTGGGGTTACATTGCTCATAATCAATTCTAAAATCATGATTAAAATTTATCTTACAAAATTTATTATAGTAATTGTAATTCTTTCATTGACCTTATTATTATTCTTGCTTATTTCCCCACCATTATTGTGGTGGATGATTTTGATGATATAGTCTCAAAGTTTGATGAGCACTTTGTTTGAGAGGTCTTACTTGATTCCATCAAAGGGAATGATGGAAATCAAAGAAAAGTAGTTGAAACTCACCACAAATTAGGCTCCTGAACTTCAAAAGATTTGTGCTTAGTTCATGTTTGCAACTATAAAAATGATGCATAATGCTAAGAAATCATGAATCTTTGATAACCATCTCCTTGTTAGAAGTATTTGTGCGTTGTTTTGGACTTTCGTTAGATTAACATCTCAAGATGAAACCTATAAAGTTATCTTTAAGAGAGGTAATACTTCCAAAAGAACTTACATGGGAAGAAAATGCCACCCCAATTAACTAGTGCTTCCTAGATATGGAAAAACACTACAATTTGGCTAGGAATATCTTGAATCTATTCATTTTTGTTCCCAAATAGCACAAGCTAAAAATAATGAATTGGGAAAGGATATTTTTTGATCCCCCATTGTCATTCATTCCCTAATTTTCACCCCAATTCACCTTTTCAAGTGCAAAGCTAGTTTAAATTTTGAATCATTTGGGTAGGATCACACAATAGATTCCTATTTTCATTTGAAATATGAGGTGAATCCCACCACAAAGATGAAAACATGTTCCTCTAGAATCCATCTTGAGACATTGGCATATGATTATAATATTCTATATATAGCTCTATTTTCAAGGAAGAGAACGTTTTACAAGGGGGAAAGAATGTTACAAGTTAAGTTTATGACACTATTGTCCAATGGACTAAGAGATATCTGCCATCGCACATCATTTGGTCATTTTTTGTAGGTCCAAAACTCTTGAGATATACTTGAGCATATGTTCATGTGCTCTCTACAAAAATTTATCCACTTAGCGTAGAGGTTAAGCCTCATGGATGGGAAGGAGTAGGTCTTGGGTTCAATCCCCATGGGAGCATGGGGAGGGAGATTTTCCTAAAGAGCTCTAGAGCCTTCGAGAAACATTTACTCAAGTTAAGGTGAGATAACTTGAGTTTAGAGAGACATACCTATAAGTTTGATTATACTTACCATGGCCTTCAAAAATTCACAATGAGGATCCGTAGAAAATGTTTCGATAGTGTCTACCAAACACACTCACTAAACAAGTAACAACACATCGTTAAACATCTTTAGCAAAATTAGGTTCATCATTCTTTGCATTATATGTATTCTCAAGAATAGACATGCCAAATTCTTTCTTCTTTTCATTATGCTTGGAAATCTTGTTACATTCATCAATGGTATGTCCAAACGTTTCGCGAATACTTCCATCTCTTCTTCTTTTGCATATCACCGTCAAGAGAGGAGGAAGCATAAAGTAAGAGTAATGCATTGGTTTTGATGAACCCCAAGCTGCACCATACTTACTTTTGTCCTTTTGTGTAATATTAACTGCTTGCATTCCCTCAAGCAAACCACTTTTGTAAACTCTTGATTGCTCATCATGCTAAGGAAAAGACATAATCTCATGAAAAATATACATATTTTGGATTTTCTTTTATAACCAAATTAAGTGTAGTAGCAAAGCGTTGAAAAGATTCTGACAATCCTTTGAGTAGTATAGAAACGAGTGATGTATCTAGAATGATCTTATCAATGTTTACCAATTGTTCTTTGGAATCCTTGATGTATGTCACATATACATCCAGTGACTCGTTTTCATCCATACATACATCTTCAAGTTGCTTTCCCAAGTAAGAAACACATGCTTCATTACCTAGGACATCGTAATAAAGCAACTGTATCCCAAACTTTTCTTGAAGTAGTGCATGATCGGATGTGTGGAACAACATGGCACTTCACAGAAAGGGAAACCAATGCATGAGCTTAAGCATCCTTTCCATCCCACCTAAGCTGCTCTTGAGATGGATAAGGCATAGTCATTGTATTTGAAGAAGATCTTAAATCTATGAAAATAGGTTGCATAGAAGTAGAATGGTCATGTCACTTGTCCACATTTGCCACTATGTTCAATAGTTGCTTTGAAAGAGGAACATATTTCATCATGTAAGACCACAGTAAATGGTTGGTTCCCTAAAGCTTATCTTTAACTTGAAGCATGCTAAAGAATCATTGTTGTTTGCATTGTAGCAAATAACTCAAAAGTAGGAAGATATGAACTTCAACAAAGCTAAAATATAGCCCACAAACTATAGTGCAAAACTTTGTACTTCTATGATGGCAAACGCATTTGCAATATTAAAAGGATAATGCGATAGAGTCATAGGATGGATGATGTGATAGGGCTGTAAATATTGTCAAAAAGGATAATCAACAAAGAATGCTATCATCAGAGGACGAAGAGGAGATTAATCATTGGCCGAAATAAAATTTGGCTGTTGTCCTATAAAAAAAAGTTATAAGGGATGACTTCCACTATTTCTTTTTCAAGGGGTATATCCACTACAATTGCGAATGACTACAGTTGTGAAGAACAAAATCCATGAGACAATTAATGGCTAGATGCTACACTTAATGAGATGGTGCAACACTATACTACAAGATGACACTCAAATCTATAAATTTTGGAAAGTACAATGCAAGAGCTATAGTGAAAGAGTTTTTGATAGGGGGCTGATGCAGTGACAGATAAGCACTCCAACAATCCTTCATCTCAATTAGTCATAACATCATTGATGTGCGGAGGCATTTTGGTTGTCAAGAATAATTTATTAAATACATGATAAAAGGGTAGAATAATGTTTATGCTACAGAGTAGGAAAAACTAAGTAGATACGGCAAATAGAAATATGAATTCCCTTTGGATAAGTTGAGTAGAGGCAACCTACTTCTTGCCAAATTTACAACCTGAATAGTTCCTTATAGAATAACCTTGATGACTTTAGATGGGCTTGTTCGTTTCGATGCCCATTTGGTTGGCATTGGACGGACTTGTTATAGTATAACCAATGAGCCCTATATTATCTTGTAAGCTCTCAAGCGATTTTCATGATCATCATGTGTGCTTCTTGATTATGTTGTTGGTTCTCCTCAGTGGCTTTAGTTTTTCTTCCAAGGGTTAAAGTGATTTTATGTGAGGATATTTGAATTTAATAATTTTACTTTTACGCATATTTTCCTTGATCAATTTCAAATAGTATAACAGTCTTCTTTGTTAATCTGCTATCTTTGAGCTATTCCATCATCTTTGCTCATAGTCAAGAAAGTGCTGCTTCACAATCCTCATTTCAAGATTTGTTCAATCCCCACATGAACTAGTTAGCTGCATGAAACTCAGTTCATATGTGGGTCATCTTTGGCCTAGGATATTGACATGGATAATTCCGAAAAAATAATGTGATAGAGTCATAGGATCGATGATGTGATAGGGCTATAAATTTTGTCAAAAAGGGCAATCAACAAAGAATGCTGTCATCCAAGGAGGAGGAGGACAAGATCGATCATGGAGGAGATGCCATCACTTTTTTCCGTCACAATAGTGGAAATGATCTCATAGTACAAAACTTTGTACTTCTATGATGTCGAACTCATTTGCACTATTAAAAGTGTACAAAACAACATTGCAAAACTTTGTACTTTTATGATGCTAAATGGATTTTCACTAGTAAAAGTGACCAGGACGAGGATGCAAACAAAAAGAAACTTGAGAAGGATCTAAACTTTCTTTGATACGACTATTGCATGTGTGAGTGAGTGAGGAAGCACGAATAGAAGTACACACAAGAGTGAAGAAGGATATCGAAGCATAGTGGCACACAATGGAGGGAAGAGCTCTCTATAGATAGATGATCAATGATATGAGAATAGATGAATCCCTAAGTACCAAGTACCACCACATATAAGTATATCATGTATATGCGGTTAGATGGGGAAAGAAATATAGCCAACACTAGAGTAGAAAGTGCGCATGTAGAGGGAAAGAGCTCACATCAAAGCTAGTCGAGGGACACATAAGTGAAACATTCTATCTATAATTAAGCATGAAGGGAGATCCCATAAAGTTCCACTTTTAGTTGTTGTATATGCTTAGAGAGCTTCAATTATGGCTCATCGATAATATGTCAAATGGTTCAAGCAAAGTTGGCATCACATGTTGATCAAGATTTTATTTGAGCTATGCACTAAAGCATAAAATGTATTTTGTTGCGTACAATTCTAAAAGCAAAGGCTATCATCTATATGAGCTATATACTAAACACATTTTGGTTAGTCACGATGTTGTTTTTGGTGGAAGATGCAATTCAGCCATTACTTTCATGTACTAAGGAGACATCAATTAGCTCCAAAGTTGTGTATGACACTTTGTTACCTATTTTTATAGGTGTACAGTCAAGTGTTGGTCCAAATAAGGCACCTCCTTAGCCTTTGCAAGTTTCACATGATGATGCAGATCATTCCATTTTTTATTCACATTTATATGATGCACTTGTTGATGAGAAAGTTGATATAGAGGACGCAAAATTTATGCCCAAATGGCTGGTAAGAACTTTGCAAGATAGAAAATTAGATTCACCTCTATCATATCGTACTCATTAGAAACAAACAAACCTTGGACCAAGCACCCAACTTGTAAAAGATTAGAAGCTACATAAAGGGGAAAAGATAGGCAAGGGAAGCGAGGGAGCTTTTCAGAAAACAAATGAAGCTGAACATTATCTCCTTCCCTTTGCTTAAAGATGAGGACAAAGAATCCTGATTTTATGTGCCTCCAAGGTGTTAAAGTTGATACCGAAGACTTCATGAGTATAGGCAAGGCCGTTTGTTGGCACAATAGGTGAATTTCGATTGACCATCCTTGGAGGTGCATTTTTCAAAAAAAGCATCAAATGGGTGCCCCTCAAAGAATTTTCTCATGCCTGAAAGGCATTAGTGGGTAGCCCCTTCGTTTGGGGGTTCGACCCTCGTCATCATTTCCTCTATCTATGATCCTAACTCCAAGAGAGCTCAATAATATTAAAGTTGTTAAAAAGGAGTTCATGAGTAGACTTGAGGCTACTACATTGCACCATAAGTGGATTGCCACCAACCATCCTAGGGGTGAGGTGTGGTTTTTAAGGATGAGCTCGAGATGGGTCACTTGCTCAAAAGATTTTTCTCATGGATTGGTCATCATTGCCTCTATCCATGTAACTCTCAGAAGGATTTTAGGATGCATTGAGATTCTCTCAAAGGTCTTCCTCCATCGGTGGTCATGGTGGATAACTTCAACATGTTCAAGAACCTTGACAACATTTTTAGGAGGGAGGGGGTGCAAGAGTGTGATCCTCAAAGGGGATGATAAGAAATAGGCATTATGCTTCGATAGAGTTTTGTGATTGATTATCCTTTTCGACCATTTCCTTATGTTGGTGTGGTCCAATGCTCTTAGGCAAGTACATAGAGCCTCATGGTGCTACGTGAACCTATCAATCCTATTCTTGTAGCTAGTCATAAAGAAATTGAACACATCTAGATGTTGTTGTTTATGTTTGGGACTTCATGGACTAGAATTGGATTCAAGCTACTAGAGCCATGCATCTAACTATTAAAAATACTCAAAAGGAGATGAAAGTAATTAGAATGGAGAGAATGGAAAAAATGTATGCAAGACTACTTTGATTGGAAAAAGAGTTCAGCAAAGGAAATAAGAATTTCTATTTGGCACTTTCCAAGATTAAGGACAAGTAATAAGGTAAAGATTTCATGTTGATGATGAACATTGATGGTAGAGTTTACATCTCAGAGAAAGAGAAACATGACTTAATCCATGGCCTCTTCAAAGAGAATTCCTTCTTTTCCCTATGCCCCCATGGTTGGGATTGCATGGTGGCTATCTCAAAGATTAGATATACATAGTTCTTTCTGACATTGCAAAGTGGTTAGACGAATCGATCAAGGCATACAAGTTGGAGGATGATTCTGTTCTTGCCCAAGGGAGAGAGCCAAAGTCTTGATAGGTTTGCAAACAAATTCTTCATCTCTCGTGGTGTCATGAGCAGCTCAAATTAATTCATAAAAATAGATGAGAAAGATTACATAAGAAACGTGAGGCCAATAACCATGTTGTAGACTAGTTACAAGATCATGTCAAAAGTCCTCCGCAACCGACTTTGGGCATCGTGGACAAGTGAATCCATAAAGACTAGAAAGTTTAATGATTTGTAGGTCCATCTTGAAAGCTATCAACTATACTGCTGGAGGGATGGAGTATGCCAATGAATTCAATCGAAACTGCATGTTCGTCAAGATTGACTTGAAGCTTACGTCAATGTTGAGTGAGACTTTGTACTCCAATATTTACATGATCTAGTGCTCAAGGAAGGCTTTACAAAGATGATGTCCACTCTCTTGGAGAATGCAACCACTTGTATGGACTATAATGGATAATTTTCTTCCCGCTTCCCTCTCAATTAATCAATCAGGCATGGGTGCCCATTAGCTCCCCTTCGTCTTTGCCATTATGTTGGATGGCCTCAGCTTCTTGGTCGAAAATGAAGTCAAGAAAGGGGTTATCGACTACATAAACATCTCCGATAGAAAAGACCAATGTATGACACCAATATAATTCTCAATTGCAACCAAGATTGTGCTAGGTTCTTTTGGGAATGCCTCGCAACCTGTTCTGTGCCCTCATAATTCAAGATAAATCATGGTAAGGGGTGAAGTGGGATGTGGACATCTGTCAAAGTGATTCTATTTGGTTCCCCATCTTTGGGGTTTTCTTGGTTAGAAACGAGGCAATTCCTAGAGCTACAAGACGGTTGTCCAAGGGATTTGAAATCACATGAGGACTTGGACAACAATCTTGGACTCACTTACCTCGATTGGTGCTTGCTTGAGAGTTGCATTTTGGTGTGGGTAAGTTGAGTACTTTGCTTGAACTCTTATGAAGTTCTCAGGTTGAATTATGTAAGGGTTTTCTCAAGAGGTTTCTTGTATAGCGTTCAATCTTGAAGTGCTTTTGAGATGATTATTATTATTATTATTATTATTATTATTATTATTATTATTTCTTCTTTTCAATGAATTATCTTTTAATAAGTATGTAAAATCTCAAAATTATTGCCTTTACTTCTTGTTTTGTGAACTAATTCTAACATATTCAAATATGCTCTAACCTAAATCATTTATTCACCATCTATTGGAAACTATACCTGTTGGAGACCTCTTGATTTCCAAATACTTGATCTATATTGATTTAAGAATACATATATATCAATATAGACCAAACTTTACATAAATGTTACTTTGATTTACCAAATCATTTATGAACGATTGTCTGAGTGAGAAGTTTCCTTCTTCAAGATATCTGCTATAGAAATTGACTTCAATACCTGCACATATCTTCAATCTGGTACAATCAGATTTGGAAAAGCCTAACTACACCTCTAGATAGATCGGAGCAAAATCATGAGAAAATGAGGTAAGCAAGCAAGGGTTCTGCTTGCTGGAGTTTATGACTTCACTAAACTAAGTGGGAAACTTCTGGACTGCATAAAACTCAAGAAACAAAGGCGGGATGATGCTTATATAGAGTTTTACTTTTCCTACAATCTAGCTAACCACCCACCAATCAGTGTAGGTGCACTTTTTGCGGCTGATTTGATGAGATTTGAATTTGATTGAGTTTGGTGGAGCTTCTAACTTTATTCCACGAATTTGGGTCCTCCTTTTTGATTGGTCCACTTGCAAAACTCATGTTTGAGCCTTTTTGCATGTTTGAGACTTGATTTTCAACACTCCCCCTCAAGTCTCAATGCCTAGGTCCTTCATTTCAATGCATGCCTTGAAGTGTTGTAGCTTTAATCCATCCAATGCTTTGGTAAACATATCTGCATATTGGTCCTTTGTATTGACATGCTCCACCTTGATATCCTTTGACATGATTTTCTCTCGAATGAAGTGGTAATGCACTTCTATTATGCTTCGACCTTGCATGGAACACCGCATTTTGAGCCAAGCATATGCTACTTATGTTGTCACAAAAAATAGGTACTTGCTTAACCCGCAAATCAAGATCAACAAACAACTTCTTGCGCCACATAAGCTCACATGAGACTTGTGCTAAGCCTCTATACTGAGCTTCGGTGGATGAAAGAGCCACGGTTGGTTGTTTCTTTGACATCCATGAGATGGTGTTCTTACGTAGCATGATAACATATCCACTAGTGCTCCTCTTGTCATCTTTGGAACCTGCCCAATCAACATGACAATAAGCTTGTACATTTAATCCATCATCAAATGGATAATAAGACCTTCATTCACTGATCCTTTGAGGTACCTAAGTACCCTTTTGGCTGCAACAAGATGAGGTACTCTTGGTGCTTCCAAAAATTGAGATAACACTCCAACTACATGTGCAATATCAAGTCTGATCATAGTGGCATACAAGATCGAACCAATTATTGACCTATACATGGTCACATCCTTCGCTTCTTCACCTTCATGAGCACTTAGTTTAACATTTACTTCTAATGGATTTGCAATGGGCTTGCAATCACACAAGCCAAACTTCTTCAAAAGATCAATATTGTATTTCCTTTGCATCAAGTATATACCTTCCTCTTTATATAGTACTTCAATCCCAATGAAGTACCTTAAAATCCCTAAATCTGAGATTTTAAACTCACATCCAAGCTTCCTCTTTATGTCCTTGATGTTGGCTTCATCATCCCCTGTAATGATCAAATCATCAACATATATACAAATGAAAACAATTATGCTACCTTTCTTCTTCACAAAGAGTGATGGGTCTGCATGACTCTGATTGTATCCACATTTTACCAAGTAGTCCACAAGTCTTTGCTTCCAAGCTCTTGGGGCTTGCTTGAGTCCATAACGATCCTTCTTTAGCCTACATACATGATGTGGAAACCTCTCATCTTCAAAGCCTTGGGGCTGGTCCATGAAGACTTCCTCTTCAAGATCTCCATTTAGGAAAGCATTCTTCACATCCAACTGGTACATCTTCCAAACTTTTGGGGCTTAAATTGCAAACAAACTTCTGATGGTGGACATCTTAGCTACTGGACTGAATGTCTCCTCAAAGTCTATGCCATAGGTTTGAGCAAAACCTTTGGAAACCAGCCTTGCTTTATACCTAGAGATGCTCCCATCTGCATGCCTCTTTACCTTGTATACCCATTTGTTGCCAATGACTTTCATGTCCTTTGTTATTGGCACCAATGACCAAGTATCATTTTCTTCAAATGCTTTGACTTCCTCCTCCATGGCTTCAATCCATTCCCTATGCTTATTTGCTTCTTCAAAAAAAAATGGTTCTTCACAAGCTATAACTTGACTCATGTAGGCATAGTGTCTTGCAATGAATGAATCATAAGTTAACCTTTGAACAGGGTATTTAACCCTATTGGATGACCTTACCTCACCATTAGGTGCTAGGAATCTCCTCCTCCTTGGTTTCGATGCTTTAAATCCTGGAGTTTCTAATTTTTCCATATCTTCACAACTTCTAGATTCCATGTCTACCCATCAATGGTCTTCGTCATTTGCCTTTTTCCTTGCCTTTGCTACTTTGTTCACTTGAATGAGCTTCATTCCTTTTCCTTCCATGCCAAGCTGATGTAGTACTCACCTTTGATGGTGTGCTTGAAGTGGATGGACCACTTATCTCCATGCTTTGTTGTTGCTCTTTGAACTTCTTCTCGGCTTCATATGCATCCTCAACCTGTAACACATCTTTGCTACCATACCAAGGCAACAACTCATCAAATATTACATCCCTAGATATCTTAAGCTCTTTGGTTCAAGGGTTATAATATCTAAAACTCTTTTGCTTTGAAGAATATCCAAGAAATATACACCTATCTGCCTTCGGGTCTAACTTGTGTCTCAATTCTTGAGGTATGTGAACATAACACACACAACCAAATACTTTGAGATGTGAAAGGTTGGGTTTCTTACCACACCAAGCTTCATAAGGTGAAACTCCATGTACTCTTGAGGTTGGACACCTATTCATAATGTATATGGCTGTATTTGTTGCATCAACCCAATAAGAGTTAGGAACATTCATTTCATTTAACAAAGATCTAGACACTTCTGCTATGTATCTATTCTTCCTTTCTACCGTCCGATTTTGTTGAGGTGTATACCTACAAGTGAATAGCCTTTTGATGCCATGGTCATGTAGAAAATCTGAAAACTCAATTGAAAAATACTCTCCTCCTCCATCCGATCTGAGAGTCTTTATATACTTCCCCGTTTCCTTCTCCACTAGGTTTTTGAACCTCTTGAAGTGGTAAAACACCTCTGACTTTGACTTCATGCAATGCATCCAAACAAACCTTGAATGATCATCTATAAATGTAACAAAATATCTATTACCTCCAATGGATGGCTCCCTTGTAGGTCCCCATACATCTGTCTGTATGAGATTCAACACTTCATTACTCACATGTGCTCCCTTCTTGAATGACAATCTGCTTTGTTTTTCTAATTGACAAAAATGGCACAAATGCTCCATATTCTGAGATGTTAGATCAGGTAGACCACTCACCAATCCCTTCCTTTGCATGTCCTTCATTCTTTGTAAGTTTATGTGCCCAATTCGTTTATGCCATAAGTTGATTTCTGCAATCTGTTTATTTCCAATTGACAAGTAGACACTCTGAGGGGTTGATGGCTTTACCTCTGTGGTGAAGAGTCTTCCTTGCTTCTTTCCTTTTGCTACGAGCTTGTAGTCCTGCATGGGGTCTTCAACAAAACATCCTTGCTCATTGAACCTCACCTCATAACCTCTTTCAACCATTTGACCTACCAAAACTGAGTTCTTTGTGATGGTTGGCATATGCAACACATCCTTCAACACCTTCGAGCTTTGAGATCCATTCAATGCAACATCTCCCACATGTGTAATCTTGGGCTGAGTGTCATCCTCTGGCTCTTCATGTCCTTGAGTGATGGGTGAATGTAAATTAAAGAAAACATCTTTACTGCAACTCATATGGTTGCGACAACCACTATCAATGTACCATGTAAAATTTGAATTGACTCTTTCACTTGAACCATACATCATTTCTGAATTTGTTGAAGTACTAGCATAAGTACCTTGGTTCCTTTTGTATCGTTGATTGCCTCCTCCTTTGGACCAACAATCTCTTGCATAATGGCCCAGTTTTCCACAATTGTAGCATTCTCCATTGATGCTTCTCTTCCATGTGATCTTCCTCTACTCCTTCCTCTTCCTCTTGATACATAGCTTTGGTTGGAGCCGTCTTGGTTGCTTGAGCTTGAGCTTGACCTTCCTCTCCCTCTGCCTTGGGAGTTTTGTCCACGTCTTTTGCCTTTGCCTCTACCTGCATAGAAAACTTGGGCTTGACTACCCTTTGATTGTGAACCTCCTTGTTTCATCTCCTCGGTCATCATCAATGTGACTAATTGATGAAATTCTAGTAGGGAATCCCTCACATAAACTGATGTGGTGAATGCTTTCCACCTTTCATCCTCTCTCAAGCCATTGAGAGTGTGTGGAACAAGATCATCGTCTTTGATTGGGCTCTCAATTGAGCCTAAAGCATCTCCAAGCTCCTTAACCTTCAAAATGTACTCATGTATGTTAGTACTTGGTGATTTCGTAAGATTTTTCAAGTCTTGTATATGCCCTATAATGCTATTGCTTATGTGCTGGGATAGCATGAATACGATTCTCCTATCCTTTTCTATCCATTCATTAAGTGCCTTGACCTGCCCTTGAAGTAGTGGATCATGTACATGAGGCAGTGGCTCTGTGCCACTCACTAATCCCCAGAATCCTTTGCCTATAAGGTAGTTGATAATTCTAAATTTCCATGGTTGATAATTGCCTTTCTCTAACTTCTCCATTTGTGCATTATACTCAGCCATACTGAGCTCTAAGATGCTCGTGCAACTTCTCCTCAAGTGTTCATATGCTTTAGAAGGTGTGGATATTACCTTTTGATAGCTTCTCCCTTGCTTACCTTTGCCTAGTTGAGATCTCGATCGATGTAGCCCCCTTTCGATGTCTTCTTGCTTTGATGAGTCCTTCTTGTGCTTCCATGAGTTGTCTTGATCCCTTCAAGTCTTAAACATGTTGCCATTGATGTCTCCAAGCCTCCAAAATGGCTCTGATACCACTGATGGGGGATGATTCTAACACCCCAATGCAAAAATGGAAGATGGCTTCCCTCCACTAGGTCCACAAGCACTCATATATGCTCATTGTTCTGAACTTTTCTCTGCAACAGTACAGATACTTAAAATGAAAATTCAAACTTGTATTAGACTCTAAGAGATACGCAACAAGCTTTAAAGAATCCAAAATGGATATTCCAGCCGGGAGAACCACCCTCTGCAAAACAGGCTACCTGTTTGCAACACTCTCTACCTATGTGCAGAGATATACCTTCACAAAGTTGGCAATTCTTCACAACTCACTCAAACAAAATAACTTGAAACTTTGGCAAAATTTAGGGCACAATATTAGAGACCAAATGAAGCTTTAAATCAATGAAAATGAGTACAATGAGAGAGCAAATAATGCTCTGCAATCTGGTACAATCAAATTTGGAAAAGCCTAACTACACCTCTAGATAGAGAGGAGCAAAATCATGCGAAAATGAGGTAAGCAAGAAAGGGGGCAGCTTGCTGGAGTTTATGACCACTAAACTAAGTGCGAAACTTGTGGAATGCATACAACTCAAGAAACAAAGGTGGGATGATGCTTATATAGAGTTTTACTTTTCCTACAATCTAGCTAACCACCCACCAATCAGTGTAGGTCCACTTTTTGGTGGCCGATTTGATGAGATTTGAATTAGATTGAGTTTGGTGGAGCTTCTAACTTTATTCCACGACTTTGGGTCCTCCTTTTTGATTGGTCCACTTGCAAAACTCGTGGTTGAGCCTTTTTGCAGGATTGAGACTTGATTTTCAACATAAATGACATTACTTACCACATTTGATTTGAGTTCCAAAATCATATTCTTGAAATAAATGTAACTAACACTGTACTCTACATGCTATATTATCCTTGCTTTGTGAATTTATATTCTAATGGTTGCTAATTAAATATGACTAAAAAGTTAATTGAGAGATTGCTTGAATTTTTCAAGGCAAACACGATTGGGAAACCTTCCTCTTGGTTGTATTTTAACCCCTCTCCCCCTTTGTAGGTAGTCTACTTCTCTTTCATCTGATGGTAGGGCCAATATGGTGCCATTAAATATTAAATATAAAGTGCAACAAGGTACAATCTAGAATGGTGGAGCACAAAAACTTATCTTTGGTTCGTTGAACGCCGTTCTCGCTACAAGTGTTGATGTAAACGACTCTTTCCTTGTAAGAGTTGATAAGGGTTTTGTGACTTTTGAGCACATTTTGGTTCGCCTCCTATAATATTTTGCATCGCCTAGAAAACTTTTAAGTTAGGATTACAAGAATTTACTATAGCTCGATCAACTATTAGCCCTTGGGTAGATACTATATGTACTAATACAGTACCTTTTGGTGATACAAAATTGACATTTTTTTTGAAATTAAACTTCAAATTTGTGAACATTTTGTTGAAAAGTTCTTGTATAGATCTCAAATCTTGATGAAAATCTCTTGCAATTTGCTTCTCTATTTTCCTTGAGGATATGGGATAATCATCAATAAAAATGTGTTGAAAGCTCATTACCTAGTTATGCAATATGTGATACATTTTTCCATTAAATGAAGTAAAAACTCCTGACGCCATGTTCCATTATACTGTGGACATAAGTACTCAATGGAGCTTCTATTATAGTCCTTGGGATGGATAATCATCTAATTGAAATGGTTAATCATTATAGGAAAGTATATAAGGTATGCCTTCCTCTCTCTTCCAAAACGTACTTAGTGAAAGTTTCACGAAACCCATCCTAAATAGTGGCCTTAGGCAATGATCTAAAATTATCTTAGATGCTTATTTTATCCCTAGATGTTTTGGGTAAATGAGCATAGAAGATACCAAATTTAGAAATAAAGATAACATGTGCTATTTCTAATAATTTTTAACTTCAATTTGATCACCTTTGCATTCTTATTATTGACTTTGTATGGTTTCCTTTGCACCCATACAAGATCTAGACACTTCCATGAAGGTATGGCATAGCCTAGAAAAGCTTTACTCCACTTCAACCAAAGCTAGGAAGATTCAATTGAGGAATGAATCTAACAACTTGAAAAAAGCACCAAGTAGCAATAGAGATGACTAAATTGTGAAAATCAAAGAGGTTAGTGATGCATTGGGTTTGATAGGTTTTAACATAGATTATGATGACCTAGTTGCATACACCTTGAATGGGCTTAGGGATGATGAGAAGTAGAAGGCTTTTACAACATTTGGATATGTTAGAGACAATATTCCCAAGTTTGAATAGTTGGTGGCTTTGATGGTCACTAAGGAGATAAATATTGGAGGCTCAAAGGTAAAGGGCAAGGAAGCCCAATATTTTGATGTAGATAAAGATAGAGGAAGAGGAACGGAACAACGCAGAGAAAGAGGTACAAATGGTAATTCTATTCAAGAAAAAGAAATCAAATACTCTTCATCAAGTGGGAGAGGCAAGCTCAGAGTTAGAGGAGAAAGGTTCAATCAAAATAGAGACAATTAAATCTCACAACGTTGTTTCATTTGTGGCAAGTATGGCCACTATGCAAGGGATTGTTATCAACAGGAGAAGACAAACTGAACCTACAAATGTCAAGGTAATTATGAACCTACTTCAAATGAAAATGGGAGCATTATACCTATGATGTAGATGAGTGACTACAAGACACAAGGGTCAAGCACATGGTACATTGATAGTGGATGTATCAACCACGTGATTTGCAACAAGAAGCTTTTCTCAAACATGCAGGTATCATGAGCCAAACGAGCATGCAAAAACACGTGATGATACTCCTTATGATGATGCCAAAGGTAGGAAGGAGGGAATGCTATCACTTTGAATGCGAAGCTTAACTTAAAACACACCACCTACTTCACATTTGGAAACAAGAAGGTAACAGAATTGGATCTATGGTACAAGAAGCTAAATACTGAACTAAAGTTGTAGATAAATAAATTTCCAATCATGTGTCACAACATGAGTAGGGTGTACCTATCCGCAACATATAAGTACCAAGTTTTAGTAGGTTGACATGTTCACCAAAGCTTTGGATTCAATAAAGCTTACAAACTTTAAGAAAAGCATTGGATTATTGGAGCTAGCTTGAAGAATTGGAACTTGACACTTGAGGGGTAGTGTTGAATTTCAAGCTTCAACCTTAATGTATCAATGATCCATTGGATGGATGATACTTGGAGCAAGATGAAGGAAGGCATCAAGCATGAAATTGCATTCAAATTTGAATTTTCAATTCCCCTCACTATAGTTGTAAATTATCAATCACACTTAGGTGTGATTAGATCCTATAATTTAGGATAAGTGATTTCTAGGTTATAGGGAATCTTTCCAAATGGATATGAACTCAAAATGTACTTGAAATCGTTGAACCCTACATATGTGTGTGTTCTTTTAGATTTGGAAAGAAAGTTAGTAGGCCCCTAAGCTAAGAAGACCCCCTTCTTACTTGCTTGAGTGATTTAAGTAGAGTTTGTGTAGCCATAGCTAACACACATAATATTGTGTGGTTGATCTACTTCGCTCTACATGTGGAGTAGAGTTCATTTATCGAATCAAACTCATTTCTTGTAATTTTTGAATTTTTAGAAACCTATTCTTTTCATCTAAAGTTGGCTCAAAGCTCATGGAAAACCTTTGCATAATCTGAGAGAACCAGGTCCATAAGTGAGTAGTGGTCTATCTCTGTATGCCTAATGAAGGCTATAAATTTTATGTCTTGGAGGCATTACTTCTCCCAGTATGAGTAATCATTTTGAGTGAAATAAGTTTCATTATCAAGTTCTATAAGTATAGTTCATAGAATAGATTGTTTGAGTGATAGTGGTTTTGTGAGTGTGCCTGTGAGGCCACTTATGCTTCAAGGTTGCATAGGACGATTGCTTCTTCTCCCATCACTAGGTGCACATTCTCAAGAGGAGGTAAAGTTAGTTGGGGGTTAACCTCCTAAAGACCCCTCAATTACCTTGGAAGAAAGCTTCAACTTGAAGTTGTTTGGGAATAGAAAATTGTAGTTGCTGTTCTTGAAATGAATTTCTTCGATCGAGTTTCTAAGAATGAAATTTCCAATTCTAGGTAGGGATTAGCTTTGATATGGAAAAAATTTAGATAGAAGCTAGATTGTGTGGATGATGATTCTATTGATTGGGGTTACATTGCTCATAATCAGTTCTAAAATCATAATTAAAATTTATCTTACAAAATCTATTATAGTAATTGTAATTCTTTCATTGACCTTATTATTATTCTTGCTGATTTCCCCACCATTATTGTGGTGGATGATTTTGATGATATAGTCTCAGAGTTTGATAAGCACTTTGTTTGAGAGGTCTTACTTGATTCCATCAAAGGGAATGATGGAAATCAAAGAAAAGTAGTTGAAACTCACCACAAATTGAGCTCTTGAACTTCAGAAGGTTTGTGCTTAATTCATGTTTGCAACTATAAAAATGATGCATAATGCTAAGAAATCATGAATCTTTGATAACCATATCCTTGTTAGAAGTATTTGTGAGTTGTTTTGCACTTCAGTTAGATTAACATCTCAAGATGAAACTTATAAAGTTATCTTTAAGAGAGATAATACTTCCAAAAGAACTTACATGGGAAGAAAATGCCACCCCAATTAACTAGTGCTTCCTAGATATGGAAAAACACTACAATTTGGCTAGGAATATCTTGAATCTATTCATTTTTGTTCCCAAATAGCACAAGATAAAAATAATGAATTGGGCAAGGATATTTTTTGATCCACCATTGTCATTCATTCCCTAATTTTCACCCCAATTCACCTTTTTAAGTGCAAAGCTAGTTTAAATTTTGAATCATTTGGGTAGGATCACACAATAGATTCCTATTTTCATTTGAAATATGAGGTGAATCCCACCACAAAGATGAAAACATGTTCCTCTAGAATCGATCCTGAGACATTGGCATATGATTATAATATTCTATATATAGCTCTATTTTCAAGGAACAGAACGTTTTACAAGGGGGAAAGAATGTTACAAGTTAAGTTTATGACACTATTGTCCAATGGACTAAGAGATATCTGCGATCGCACATCACTTGGTCATTTTTTGTAGGTCCAAAACTCTTGAGATTAGACTTGAGCATATGTTCATGTGCTCTCTACAAACATTTATCCACTTAGCCTAGAGGTTAAGCCTCATGGATGGGAAGGAGTAGGTCTTGGGTTCAATCCCCATGGGAGCATGGGGAGGGAGCTTTTCCTAAAGAGCTCTAGAGCCTTCGAGAAACATTTACTCAAGTTAAGGTGAGCTAACTTGAGTTTAGAGAGACATACCTCTAAGTTTGATTATACTTACCATGGCCTTCAAAAATTCACAATGAGGATCCGTAGAAAATGTTTCGATTGAGGTGGGGAGAGAGAAATGTGATATGCTTGTCTATATAAAGGTGAAGCCAAATCTACAAAAGGCACACACTAGTTACAAATTGTTTTATGTAGAAAATTTGTGTGCACCTATTGATCTTGACATACCAATCATATATGTTAATAAGGTAAACAATCAAGAAATTTATTTATAGTTTGAAACGATAAACCAATTTTTCTTTTAAGATACTTTTGGAAAGTTGCTTATGACATAATTCAATATCGAGGGTAAAACAATTTAGTGCCTATGTTTGAAATAGTCCTATGGAGGATTCTAGATTTTTGAAGCAGGGTTCGAGTTAAATGGAGTCAGTGCTTCACATTCTTGTTATCAAGACATGTATTTTCATATTCGATCTTGATGGGAGAATATCTGCGACAATGTCCTTGGTGAGGATATTTAGAAAATAATATTTTACTTTTCAGTACTATGATAGTAGGCCTTGGCTAATCTTGACTAGCATTGAAGATTTGTGGCTTCTTGAAAGATCTTTCTTTTTTGATATATATCCCTTAAATTTACCAAAAATGGTTGCCTCAAATTTATATTTGATCATAGATGTACCTATACTAGAGTGATCTTCATAAACATCTGCCACATTAATGGGATTTTCTAACCTTTTACTCTCATCCCACTTGACTTCATGTATTAGACATCAACGTTAACCGTAAACAAACCTCCAAAATTTGTGAAAATCATCTAACTCTTTTAGCTGTAGAATGATCTTAGTATACTCGTAGATCAACATGGAGAAAGATCGAGCACACTAAAGTAATTGGTTACATGCATCCTACTTCCCTTCCTCATCTTCTTTAGGAAGAAACTCTTTGTTGAAGAGTTCTTGAGATGCAACCATATGATTGGAGCTTTGTTTGTTCGTGGAAACCCATCCACCACTTATAAGACATGGGATCCAAGGATTGAAGAGCCTCCAAAACGTTGTAATATTATGGATTTGATTTGAGTCTATGCATAGCTTGTCACTTTTGGACTGAAATTGATGATGATATACTTTTAAATATCGTCCTCTTCATCTAGAAAACAATGAGGAACACACCGTTCCTTATCTAAAGCTCCTAAGGAAAAATGGACTTATTTTGGGAGTGTCACTAGTAAATGCTCTAGTAAGAAATCCTATAAGGTATGGAAACAAAGACATTGAAGTCATAAGCCCGAGTACAACATTCAAGAAAATTGGTGGGAACATTTGGAACTACTAGATCTTGTCACGATCAATCCTAATGAGATATATAGAGAGTTTTCCATGACTCCATTCCTATTCTTGTAAGGCTAGCCATACATGCCAAGTAGTCCCTTTGCGCACCAAGACTTCTAATTTATTTTGGACTCATTCAAATTGGACTAACTTAGCCTCAAGCTCTGTAATGTGCATCCTGAACCTAGAATTACTATAAATTTCAATGCAATTTTGAGTTCAATGTAGCCACATCCTTATCTTCATAAAAGAATACATATTGCAATGCACGTGAATATTTTAATGATGCATTTGATCGTTAAATGTATCAGGATTAAGTGCAATTTATTTTCACATGCATGATCTATGTTCTTAGTTATGAAACTTAAGTCCGAATTGAAGTCAAACACTCAATTAGACATTAGAAAAGTAGTCAAGTCCATGGAAAGCATCAAGGGTCATGGTACAAGTTAGTTAGTAACCAAAACCACTCAATTTCTTTATTAAATCTTTAGTAACAATAAATTACACCCTGAGTGCCTTGTTTCATAGATTGTGGGAAAGATAAAATACATATCTAAGCCTCTTTTGAACCCTTGTGCATATCCTATACTTGCTTATATAGTTTCTTTATAATTTTAGGCACATCTACCTGAAGTTTTCACCCTTAGTGTACTTAGATTCATTGAATCCAAGCATCATTTGGATCCTACAATAGGTTCTTAAAGTGTTCTTAAAGTGACAATACAAACTAATTGTGAGAAATAGTCTATATTGTCAATCTGTATCCCTACACTTAGGTAGAGAGAATAGTTTGTATTGTAATGGATAGTGTTTTTCCATATAAGATCCAATTTCTTTGATTCAAGGCATGTGTGGTGGATATTGCGATACTCTTGAAGCACAGGGAAAACAAGCTGATTCTCGAGTTAATTGCAGAGAGTGTTTAACAAGAGGAGGCTATAACTCTTTCTAGGGACCTAGTGGAGGGCAGAAATCCTCCTACACTATGTTGAGTCCTTGTATCATCCCGGATTAGCGATAGTAGGGCATTTCAAAGCCTGAAGAAATCAAAGGAGTTGACATTGAGGGTTTGGGGAGATATAGAAATCTCAAGGATTTCAGAAAAAGGGTGATCTTTCAACGTGGAAGACAAATTAGAGGACTTGAAAGGAGGCTACTATGACTTGCTAAAGATCTCATTCGCTGAACTACTTTTTCAAAGGATCAAGAGGCTACAGATGCTCTCTTACCTTCCCTTTAAAAAATGAAATCGCACTCCTAAACATAGCTTCAAAAGTAATTCCTATCCATAAAGTAGCTCCTTTAGCTTAGAGATTGCATTTTATCTCTCCACTTACTCATAAATGTAACATGCGCCGATCCACTATTTTGGAATAACTTAGACATTGCATGTTGTCTCTCCACTTACTCATAAATTTAACATGTGTCGCTCCACTATTTTGGAATGCAATACAACGTCCATGAATGAGACTCAAAGCAAGCAGAGACATTCGCAGTAGTAAAAGAGACGTGGGTCTTTCTTTCGTGATATAGAGAATAGTAACGTGGTGAAAGAAATATGGGTATGCGTTTGTTTTTTTTTTTCCTCCGAAACCTCGGAAACATTCCTTTCACATTTGAGACGCATCAATCCAGGACGAAAGTCAGCTGATGTATACTGGAATCACATCACCTGCCACAAGGCGTTTTTCGCTTAATCATGAGAAGCGTCCCTGGTTGCGAGTAGATGGGATGTACATCGTGTCTCACTCATTTGAATTACTGTGAGTAGATGGGATGTACATCGTGTCTCACTCATTTGAATTACTGTTGATGTGCTTGAGTTTGTGTTAGGCGTAGCAAACCAGGTGTCCGATAAGCTTATTGCTGGAGAGGGCTCACAGAAACGGTTATGGGATGCGGAGTCGTGTGTGTGTGTGTGAGAGAGAGAGAGAGAGAGCGAGAGAGAGGTGTTGGGCGGTCGTAGTTTTGCAGGGTTTTGAGGTTTTAAATGCAGTTTTTATATACTCTTTCGGTGAGCATCACTCCTTGATTTATATTTTTCTTTGGAGTGCGGAGACAAGCGGAGATGGCCGTGGGCGCGCAAGCTGTGTGCGAAGAGAGAGAGAGAAACCATATCAAGTCAATCATACACATATCACACACTCTATTTAAGGCTGGTATCAATGCTCATATCAACATAATCAATCCATCGGCCGCCCTGCTTCTCCAACCTCACCAGCATATTTCTTTCTTTGCTTTTTGTCACTCGTACGGCTTTGTGGAGAATATCCCTAATAGAATCTCGCCATGGCCATCCGTAAACTAGCCTTGCCTGTGCTGCTGGCCACATTCTTTGTGCTGTTGTTGCCTCTAAACGCTCACCCTCATCCTCCGAATCCGTTTTCCCCACCTCCACATCGTCCCTTCTTTGCACCCATTGTTTTGAAAGGGCGCGTTTTAGGATGGCGTGACACGTCTGTCAAAGGTGTGTGTTGAGCATGACGGTTGACATAATGTCGTTTATATGATACTCCGTGGGTTTGTACTCTCAGAGTTTATTGATGGCGCGCTCCAACGAGCAAATGCATGTCTAATCCATGAATCGGATTGTTGTTGTGGTTGCAGGCGCTACTGTGGTGCTTAAATGTGGTTGGGAATTCATTGGCAAAGCCTACACTGGATGGGATGGCAACTTTCGACTTGATGTCAACGATTTTAAGTTCCGCAAGTACAATCCGGTGAGCGACTGCAAGGTGATTGTAAAGGAGCCATTCAACGCAGCCGATGCCAGCCTCGAATTTGAGGGGAGGTTCGGCGGAGCATTCCTCTACTCAACCGGAGATATCTTCGTTCATCATTCTCACGACCATCATCATCATCATCCTTGAAATTGTCATAGTCCACAGTCGTGTGTACTCGTGGTACGCATGTAGTATATGATCGTGCACACGAACAGTTCGTTCGCGGCATGTTCAGATGAATAATTATAACACTGCACATTTGCTACATTCAGACTTGGCGAATGATGAATAAGACATAATGGGTGTTTCTGTGCCGTTGTCTTTACTCCTTCCGTTATGGTGTTGAGGATTCATCTCGGCTGCTAAATAGGCAAATTCTCTTGAAAGTCCGTTTGGTTTGCATCATGATGATCTTGAAAGCCTTCATGGAGCCTTTCAAACCTTATGTATTTAGTCTCATTTAGATGCGGCTGTTGTTTCCCAAGTCTTAAATCGTGATAAGTTATGCGTGTATGGATATGGATAATAGGAAGATTTGATGCCCATTCGCTCTCAAGGTTGTCAAGAATTTATAGCTTCAAAAGTGCTTTAGATTTGGATCTAACAATATTCCCTTAGACCCATTAATCTTGAAGTACTTTTGGAAGATCCACTAATCTTGAAGTACTTCCGGGAGACCTTCCGCAGACCTCATAATTGAAAATAATTGACCTCTATTTACTGGTCTTGGCCTCTAATCCTCAAATTCTATTTGGAAAGAGGGCAAGCATTAATTTAGATGGATAATGCATACCAAGTATTATTTTCATTGTGAAGCTACTTGACTAATCATTCTTTGCTTAACCACCCTTCATAGATAAACATCCAAAATACTATTTAACTTTGATACATTTTCACATGAAATATTTGATGGGAGAATGATCCCTATGCAGCCTTGAAGCATAGACACCCTCAGAGGCACACTCTCTAAACCTCTCCTCACTCAAATGAATGCTTCTCAGTACTCTTGAGGACCACAATTGATCATCTTCCTAATGCTACTTATCTCACTCAAAATTCTCACTCTTGCTGTGAGAATCAACACCTCCAAAACAAAGTAGTTATTGCCTTCACTAGGCATGCACACAGAAAGCACTGTCCACTTATGCAGCTGTGTCTTTCCGAATATGCATGTGTATGGGACATTGGATCTCGAACTACTGGTCACAATGTGTGTTTCAATCCATGTTATAAAACCATCCATATCTTTGTCGTAATGCTAGGACCAAAGAAAAACAAAAAAATCACACTTTTCCAAGACGTGTAGGCATGTTTATATATAGGGTCTATATAGCACAAACTGGATATAATAATAATGAAATTAATAATACTAAGAAAGGAAAAGAATATGAGCATTCTTGCAGAGGCCTATTCAACATGAACCGGCATAAACATGTAGATAAAGATTGACATAACCTTGTACAAAAACATTCACATAAACTTGTACATAAACATCATAATACTAGACTTATGTATAAACCTATACATATAAATCATAATTTTCAACCTTTACAAAAGCATTATTATCATAAAATTTGATGGAACAAAAGTAATCATCATTTTAATTAGATTTGAGAAATCTGAATGTACAAGACAATTTCATGTATAAATATACATACATAGCATAGATATGATCCTTAGGAAAAGCTATCTTTCTCTTTCTATACTAAAATCATTCGCGGCATGTTCAGATGAATAATTATAACACTGCACATTTGCTACATTCAGACTTGGCGAATGATGAATCACATATAATGGGTGTTTCTGTGCCGTTGTCTTTACTCCTTCTGTTATGGTGTTGAGGATTCATCTCGGCTGCTAAATAGGCAAATTCTCTTGAAAGTCCGTCCTTCATGGAGCCTTTCAAACCTTATGTATTTAGTCTCATTTAGATGCGGCTGTTGTTTCCCAAGTCTTAAATCGTGATCAATTATGCGTGTATGGATATGGATAATAGGAAGATTTGATGCCCATTCGCTCTCAAGGTTGTCAAGAATTTATAGCTTCAAAAGTGCTTTAGATTTGGAACTAACAACATTCCCTTAGACCCATTAATCTTGAAGTACTTTTCGAAGATCCACTAATCTTGAAGTACTTCCGGGAGACCTTCCGCAGACCTCATAATTGAAAATAATTGACCTCTATTTACTGGTCTTGGCCTCTAATCCTCGAATTCTATTTGGAAAGAGGGCAAGCATTAATTTAGATGGATAATGCATGCCAAGTATTATTTTCATTGTGAAGCTACTTGACTAATCATTCTTTGCTTAACCACCCTTCATAGATAAAATTTCAAAATATTATTTAACTTTGATACATTTTCACATGAAATATTTGATGGGAGAATGATCCCTATGCAGCCTTGAAGCATAGACGGCCTCATAGGCACACTCTCTAAGCCTCTCTTCACTCAAATGAATGCTTCTCCGTACTCTTGATGACCGCAATTGATCATCTTCCTAATGCTACTTATCTCACTCAAAATTCTCACTCCTCCTGTGAGAATCAACACCTCGAAAACAAAGTAGTATAGCCTTCACTAGGCATGCACACAAAGAGCACTGTTCACTTATGCAACTCTGTCTTTCCGAATATGCATGTGTATGGGACATTGGATCTCGAACTACTGGTCACAATGTGTGTTTCAATGCATGTTATAAAACCATCCATATATTTGTCGTAATGCTAGGACCAAAGAAAAACAAAAAAATGACACTTTTCCAAGACGTGTAGGCCTGTGTATATATAGGGTCTATACAACACAAACCGGAATAATAATAATAATAATAATAATAATAATACTTAGAAAGGAAAAGAATCTCATGCATGTGTAGGCTACTGTATGAGCATTTTTGCACAGGCCTGTTCAACATGAACCGGCATAAACCTGTAGATAAACATTGACATAACCTTGTACAGAAACATTGAAATAAATTAAACATCATAATACTAGACTTATGTATAAACCTATACATATAAATCATAATTTTCAACCTTTATATAAGCATTATTATCATAAACTTTGATGGAACAAAAGTAATCATAATTCTAATTAGATTTGAGAAATCTGAATGTACAAGACAATTTCATGTATAAATATACATACATAGCATAGATATGATCCTTGGGAAAAGCTATCTTTCTCTTTCTATACTAAAATCGCATATATATGGTACAAATGCGAGAAATTATGGAATATGAGACATAATAAAAAAATGCATATCACGAGGTTGAGAATCCAATGATGCAAAATGTGAGGGACCCTCTTGCAAAGGAAAATAAACATGTGTGCATGAACATTTTTTACATTAAAAAATATATAGAAAAAAACATATGTACCATTGAGTGATATCATCCTTCCTGACATCGGTAAATCACACTTTGATTTTCCCATATGCTAGGAACTCCTACACTCTCCAAATGTTCGGAACTCCTACATGTTTTTTCTGATATTTTTTACAGTTAAAAATATATTAAGAAACAAAAATTATGAACCATTAGGTGATATTGTTGTTCTTGACACTGATAAATCACACTTTGATTTTTCCATACATTGGGAACTCCTACACTCTCCAAATTAGTTAGCATCTTAGTAAGGCCCCACAAATATCCATCCTACTTCCCGACATGTGTGGGATGATGAACAAAAGATACACACTCCAAACAATAAATAAACAAAGTAATAAGTAACAAAATAAATCATGCTTATATGCATAATAAAAATAAGCTTAAAATACTTACAAATGCATGGTGAAATGTCTCCAATCTACCGCTCCCTGAATGTGAGGCCCCCATGCCTTGCATATGTGAAGCTCTCGTTACTCTCTACTCTCATTAGCACTCAAGAGCATGAGCCTCTTGTAATAGTGTCTACCAATCACCCTCACTAAACAAGTAACAACACATCGTTAAACATCTTGATCAAAATTAGGTTCATCATTCTTTATATTATATGTATTCTCAAGAATAGACATGCCAAATTCTTTCTTCTTTTCATTATGCTTGGAAATCTAGTTACATTCATCAATGGTATGTCCAAACGTTTCGCGAATACTTCCATCTCTTCTTATTTTGCATATCACCGTCAAGAGAGGAGGAAGCATAAAGTAAGACTAATGCATTGGTTTTGATGAACCCCAAGCTGCACCATACTTACTTTTGTCCTTTTGTGTAATATTAACTGCTTGCATTCCCTCAAGCAAACCACTTTTGTTAACTCTTGATTTCTCATCATGCTAAAGAAAAGACATAATTTTGGATTTTCTTTTATAACCAGATTAAGTGTAGTAGCAAAGCTTTGAAAAGATTCTGACAATCCTTTGAGTAGTATAGAAACGAGTGATGTATCTAGAATGATCTTATAAATGTTTACCAATTGCACTTTCAAATCCTTGATGTATGTAACATATACATCCAGTGACTCGTTTTCATCCATACATACATCTTCAAGTTGCTTTCCCAAGTAAGAAACACATGCTTCATTACCTAGGACATCGTAATAAAGCAACTGTATCCCAAACTTGTCTTGAAGTAGTGCATGATCGGATGTGTGGAACAACATGGCACTTCACAAAAAGGGAAACCAATGCATGAGCTTAAGCATCCTTTCTATCCCACCTAAGCTGCTCTTGAGATGGATAAGGCATAGTCATTGTATTTGAAGAATATCTTAAATCTATGAAAATAGGTTGCATAGAAGTAGAATGGTCATGTCACTTGTCCACATTTGCCACTATGTTCATTAGTTGCTTTGAAACAGGAACATGTATCATCATGTAAGACCACATTAAATGGTTGGCTCCCTAAAGCTGATCTTTAACTTGAAGCATGCTAAAGAATCATTGTTGTTTTCATTGTAGCAAATAACTCAAAAGTAGGAAGATATGAACTTCAACAAAGCTAAAATATAGCCCACAAACTATAAATTCAATGGAAAACGCGACTACATGAATGGATTTGAAAGGGGGTAAAGTCCCAACACAACTGGTGAAAATGATCTCCGAGTGCGAAACTTTGTACTTCTATGATGGCAAACGCATTTGCAATATTAAAAGGATAATGCGATAGAGTCATAGGATGGATGATGTGATAGGGCTGTAAATATTGTCAAAAAGGATAATCAACAAAGAATGCTATCATCAGAGGAGGAAGAGGAGATTAATCATTGGCCGAAATAAAATTTGGTTGTTGTCGTATAACAAAAAGTTATAAGGAATGACTTCCACTATTTCTTTTTCAAGGGGTATATCCACTACAAATGCGAATGACTACAGTTGTGAAGAACAAAATCCATGAGACAATTAATGGCTAGATGCTACACTTAATGAGATGGTGCAACACTATACTACAAGATGACACTCAAAGCTATAAATTTTGGAAATTACAATGCAAGAGCTATAGTGAAAGAGTTTTTGCTAGGGGGCTGATGCAGTGACAGATAAGCACTCCAAAAATCCTTCATCTCAATTAGTTATAACATCATTGATGTGCGGAGGCATTTTGATTGTCAAGAATAATTTATTAAATACATGATAAAAGGGTAGAATAGTTTTTATGCTACAGAGTAGGAAAAACTAAGTAGATAAGGCAAATAGAAATATGAATTCCCTTTGGATAAGTTGAGTAGAGGCAACCTACTTCTTGCCAAATTTACAACCTTAATAGTTCCTTGTAGAATAACCTTGATGACTTTAGATGGGCTTGTTCGTTTCGATGCCCATTTGTTTGGCATTGGACGGACTTGTTATAGTATAACCAATGAGCCCTATATTATCTTGTAAGCTCTCAAGCGATTTTCATGAGTCATCATGTGTGCTTCTTGATTATGTTGTTGGTTCTCCTTGGTGGCTTTAGTTTTTCTTCCAAGGGTTAAAGTGATTTTATGTGAGGCTATTTGAATTTAATAATTTTACTTCTATGCATATTTTCCTTGATCAATTTCAAATGGTATAAGAGTCTTCTTTGTTGATCTGCTGTCTTTGAGCTATTCCATCATCTTTGCTCATAGTCAAGAAAGTGCTGCTTCACAATCCTCATTTCAAGATTTGTTCAATCCCCACATGAACTAGTTAGCTGCATGAAACTCAGTTCATATGTGGGTCATCTTTGGCCTAGGATATTGACATGGAGAATTCCGAAAAAATAATGTGAGAGAGTCATAGGATCAATGATGTGATAGGGCTGTAAATTTTGTCAAAAAGGATAATCAACAAAGAATGCTGTCATCCAAGGAGGAGGAGGAGAAGATCGATCATGGAGGAGATGCCATCACTTTTTTCCGTCACAATAGTGGAAATGATCTCATAGTACAAAAATTTGTACTTCTATGATGTCGAACTCATTTGCACTATTAAAAGTGTACAAAACAACATTGCACAACTTTGTACTTTTATGATGGTAAATGGATTTTCACTAGTAAAAGTGACCACGACGAGGATGCAAAAAGAAAAAAAGAAACTTGAGAAGGATCTAAACTTTCTTCGATACGACTATTGCATGTGTGAGTGAGTGAGGAAGCACAAATAGAAGTACACACAAGAGTGAAGAAGGATATCGAAGCATAGTGGCACACAATGGAGGGAAGAGCTCTCTATAGATAGATGATCAATGATATGAGAATAGATGAATCCCTAAGTACCAAGTACCCCCACATATAAGTATATCATGTATATGCGGTTAGATGGGGAAAGAAATATAGCCAACACTAGAGTAGAAAGTGCGCATTTAGAGGGAAAGAGCTCACATCAAAGCTAGTCGAGGGACACATAAGTGAAACATTCTATCTATAATTAAGCATGAAGGGAGATCCCATAAAGTTCCACTTTTAGTTGTTGTATATACTTAGAGAGCTCCAATTATCGCTCATCGATAAGATGTCAAATGGTTCAAGCAAAGTTGGCATCGCATGTTGATCAAGATTTTATTTGAGCTATGCACTAAAGCATAAAATGTATTTTGTTGCGTACAATTCTAAAAGCAAAGGCTATCATCTATATGAGCTATAGACTAAACACATTTTGGTTAGTCATGATGTTGTTTTTGGTGGAAGATGCAATTCAGCCATTACTTTCATGTACTAAGGAGACATCAATTAGCTCCAAAGTTGTGTATGACACTTTGTTACCTATTTTTATAGGTGTACAGTCAAGTGCTGGTCCAAATAAGGCAACTCCTTAGCCTTTGCAAGTTTCACATGATGATGCAGATCATTCCATTTTTCATTCACATTTATATGATGCACTTGTTGATGAGAAAGTTGATATAGAGGACGCAAAATTTATGCCCAAATGGCTGGTGAGAACTTTGCAAGATAGAAAATTAGATTCACCTCTATCATATCGTACTCATTAGAAACAAACAAACCTAGGACCAAGCACCCAACTTGTAAAAGATTAGAAGCTATATAAAGGGGAAAAGATAGGCAAGGGAAGAGAGGGAGTTTTTCGGAAAACAAATGAAGCTGAACATTATCTCCTTCCCTTTGCTTAAAGATGAGGACAAAGAATCCTGATTTTATGTGCCTCCAAGGTGTTAAAGCTGATAACGAAGACTTCATGAGTATAGGCAAGGCCGTGTGTTGGCACAATAGATGCAACCTTGTTCTATAGTCGATTGGTGCTTTAATGCTTGATTGCATGCTAAATCTTTTCAATTGGAGAAATCTGACCCACATGTTTTCTTTGGAAAAGTGCTTGTGGGATTAAACACTGTGGAGAATAGCCAATGATATTAATGAAAAAAAAACTGAATTTCTATGAGTCGAGGAATGATTAGATATGTTAAGTGAAATCAATGTTTTTGTGATAACGTTGATACGATGACATTATTTCGAAAGTCTGTTTTCATAACATCTTTGATGTCGAAAAATCTTTGCTTGGGATTGCTTAGTGAAGTGTTCAATATTTTCATACATATTGAAATGTCTGCGAGGAAGGCCTTAAGTTTCTTCTGGAAGAAAATATTAGTTCTATCTGACATGAAGCAGATTATCTTTGAAAGCTGCTTTCTTTGATCTGTTCGATCATCTTTGCTCGCGGTCCAGAAAGTGTTGCTTCACATTCCTCACTTCAAGATGTGTTGAATCTCCGCATGACTTGGTTAGCTACATGAATCTGGGTTCCGATGTGGGTTGCCTTTGGTCTAGGATATTGATATGGACAATTCCGAAAAAATAATGCGATAGAGTCATAGGATCGATGATGTGATGGGGTTGTAACTATTGTGTAAAAGGATAATCAACAAAGAAGGCTGTCATCAGAGGAGGAGATCAATCATGGCCGAAACAAAATTTGGCTGCCGTCCTATTCAAAAAAGGTTATAAGGAATGACTTCCACTATTTATTTTTTAAGGGATACATCCACTACAATTGTGAATGACTACAGTTGTGAGTAACGAAATTCATGAGACAATTAATGGCTAGATGCTACACTTAATGAGACGGGTGCAATGATATACTACATGATCACACTCAAAGCTATAAATTTTGGAAATTACAATGCAAGAACTATAGTTCCTTGTAGAATAACCTTGATGACTTTAGGTGGGCTTGTTCCTCTGTGTGCCCATTTGGTTGGCATTGGACGCACTCGTTATAGTAAAACCAATGAGCCCTATATTATTTTGTAAGCTCTCGGGCGATTTTCATGAGTCCTCTTGTGTGCTTCTTGCTTATGGGCATTAGTGTATCAAACACAACTTGTGCGCCAATTGCCGCCTACAATTTACAATCAAGTAAAAGATAATTTGAATTATTAACGAGTTGTAATTTTCATATGGCATGTGCAACACCATCTTTGGGAAAAGAAGCATGATGTATTCTCCCTTGTTTATAAATTTCACATGCATGTTTTTCAATAGACTCAGTTGTTGACAAGCCAATAACCATATCCTTCTTTTGTAAGTAAAGCAATCTATTGAAGTTCAAATGACGGAAACAAGCATGCCATAACTCCATTGCAACCATAGAAGAAGTATGTGTAAGAAACACATTTGAGACAACTCTTGCATGTGTCCAAGCAATACAAGCCTTTGCATAATGTCCTTGATATCACAATAACATTGCCATTATTGAAATCATGAATCATGTATGTGTTATCAACAATGTGTACATAAAGTTTGACACTAACAATAGTATGAAATGAAGTATGTGTAAGAAAGGCATTTGAGACAACTCTTGTATGTGTGCAAGCAATACAAGCCATTGCATAATGTCCTTGATATCACAATAACATCGCCGTTGCTAAAATCATGAACCATAGATTTGTTATCAACAAAGTGTACATGACATTAGACATTAGCCATAGAAGAAGTATGTGTAGAGATATACCTTCACAAAGTTGGCAATTCTTCACAACTCACTCAACCAAATAACTTGAAACTTTGGCAAAATTTAGGGCACAATATTAGAGAGCAAATGAAGCTTTAAGTCAATGAAAATGAGTACAATGAGAGAGCAAACAATGCTCTGCAATCTGGTACAATCAGATTTGGAAAAGCCTAACTACACCTATAGATAGAGAGGAGCAAAATCATGCGAAAATGAGGTAAGCAAGCAAGGGGGCAGCTTGCTGGAGTTTATGACTTCACTAAACTAAGTGCGAAACTTGTCGAATGCATACAACTCAAGAAACAAAGGTGGGATGATGCTTATACAGAGTTTTACTTTTCCTACAATCTAGCTAACCACCCACCAATCACTGTAGGTCCACTTTTTGGTGGCTGATTTGATGAGATTTGAATTAGATTGAGTTTGGTGGAGCTTCTAACTTTATTCCACGACTTTGGGTCCTCCTTTTTGATTGGTCCACTTGCAAAACTCGTGGTTGAGCCTTTTTGCATGATTGAGACTTGATTTTCAGCATAAATGACATTACTTATCACATTTGATTTGAGTTCCAAAATCATATTCTTGAAATAAATGTAACTAAGACTATACTCTACATGCTATATTATCCTTGCTTTGTGAATTTATATTCTAATGGTTGCTAATTAAATATGACTACAAAGTTAATTGAGAGATTGCTTGAATTTTTCAAGGCAAACACGATGGGGAAACCTTCCTCTTGGTTGTATTTTAACCCCTCTTCCCCTTTGTAAGTAGTCTACCTCTCTTGCATCGCCTAGAAAACTTTTAAGTTGGGATTACAAGGAATTCCTATAGCTCGATCAACTATTAGCCCTCTGGTAGATACTATATGTACTAATAGAGTACCTTTTGGTGATACAAAATTGACATTTTTTTTTAAATTAAACTTCAAATTTGTGAACATTTTGTTGAAAAGTTCTTGTATAGATCTCAAATCTTGATGAAAATCTCTTGCAATTTGCTTCTCTGTTTTCCTTGAGGATATGGGATAATCATCAATAAAAATGTGCTGAAAGCTCATTACCTAGTTATGCAATATGTGATACATTTTTCCATTAAATGAAGTAAAAACTCTTGACGCCATGTTCCATTATACTGTGGACATAAGTAGTCAATGGAGCTTCTATTATAGTCCTTGGGATGGATAATAATCTAATTGAAATGGTTAATCATTATAGTAAAGTATATAAGGTATGCCTTCCTCTCTCTTTCAGAACGTACTTAGTGAAAGGTTCACGAAACCCATCCTGAATAGTGGCCTTAGGCAATGATCTAAAATCATCTTAGATGCTTATTTTATCCCTAGATGTTTTGGGTAAATGAGCATAGAAGATAGCCATTTAGAAATAAAGATAACATGTGCTATTTCTAATATTTTTTAACTTCAATTTGATCACCTTTGCATTCTTATTATTGACTTTGTATGGTTTCGTTTGCACCCATACAAGATCTAGACACTTCCATGAAGGTATGGCATAGCCTAGAAAGGCTTTACTCCACTTCAACCAAAGCTAGGAAGATTCAATTGAGGAATGAATCTAAAAACTTGAAAAAAGCACCAAGTAGCAATATAGATGACTAAACTGTGAAAATCAAAGAGGTTAGTGATGCATTGGGTTTGATATGTTTTAACATAGATTATGATGACCTAGTTGCATACACCTTGAATGGGCTTAGGGATGATGAGAAGTAGAAGGCTTTTACAACATTTGGATATGTTAGAGACAATATTCCCAAGTTTGAATGCTTGGTGGCTTTGATGGTCACTAAGGAGATGAATATTGGAGGCTCAAAGGTAAAGGGCAAGGAAGCCCAATATTTTGATGTAGATAAAGATAGAGGAAGAGGAACGGAACAACGCTGAGAAAGAGGTAAAAATGGTAATTCTAATCAAGAAAAAGAAATCAAATAATCTTCATCAAGTGGGAGAGGCAAGCTCAGAGTTAGAGGAGAAAGATTCAATCATAATAGAGACAATTAAATCTCACAACATTGTTTCATTTGTGGCAAGTATGGCCACTATGCAAGGGATTCTTATCAACAGGAGAAGACAAACTAAACCTACAAATGTCAAGGTAATTATGAACCTACTTCAAATGAAAATGGGAGCATTATAGCTATGATGTAGATGAGTGACTACAAGACACAAGGGTCAAGCACATGGTACATTGATAGTGGATATATCAACCACATGATTTGCAACAAGAAGCTTTTCTCAAATATGCAGGTATCATGAGCCAAACGAGCATGCAAAAACACGTGATGATAATCCTTATGATGATGCCAAAGGTAGGAAGGAGGGATTTCTATCACTTTGAATGTGAAGCTTAACTTAAAACAAACCACCTACTTCACATTTGGAAACAAGAAGGTAACAGAATTGGATCTATGGTACAAGAAGCTAAATACTGAACTAAAGTTGTAGATAAATAAATTTCCAATCATCTGTGACAACATGAGTAGGGTGTACCTATCCGCAACATATAAGTACCAAGTTTTAGTAGGTTGACATGTTCACCAAAGCTTTGGATTCAATAAAGCTTACAAACTTTAAGAAAAGCAGTGGATTATTGGAGCTAGCTTGAAGAATTGGAACTTGACACTTGAGGGGTAGTGTTGAATTTCAAGCTTCAACCTTAATGTATCAATGAACCATTGGATGGATGATACTTGGAGCAAGATGAAGGAAGGCATCAAGCACGAAATTGCATTCAAATTTGAATTTTCAATTCCCCTCACTATAGTTGTAAATCATCAATCACACTTAGGTGTGATAAGATCCTATAATTTAGGATAAGTGATTTCTATGTTATAGGGAATCTTTCCAAATCGATATGAACTCAAAATGTACTTGAAATCGTTACAGCCTACATATGTGTGTGTTCTTTTAGATTTGGAAAGAAAGTTAGTAGGCCCCTAAGCTAAGAAGACCCCCTTCTTACTTGCTTGAGTGATTTAAGTAGAGTTTGTGTAGCCATAGCTAACACACATAATATTGTGTGGTTGATCTAATTCGCTCTACATGTGGAGTAGAGTTCACTTATCGAATCAAACTCATTTCTTGTAATTTATGAGCTTTTAGAAACCTATTCGTTTCATCTAAAGTTGGCTCAAAGCTCATGGAAAACCTTTGCATAATCTGAGAGAACCAGGTCCATAAGTGAGTAGTGGTCTATCTCTGTATCCCTAATGAAGGCTATAAATTTTATGTCTTGGAGGCATTACTTCTCCCAGTATGAGTAATCATTTTGAGTGATTTAAGTTTCATTATCAAGTTCTATAAGTATAGTTCATAGAATAGATTGTTTGAGTGATAGTGGTTTTGTGAGTGTGCCTCTGAGGCCACTTATGCTTCAAGGTTGCATAGGACGATTGCTTCTTCTTCCATCACTAGGTGCACATTCTCAAGAGGAGGTAAAGTTAGTTGGGGGTTAACCTCCTAAAGACCCCTCAATTACCTTGGAAGGAATCTTCAACTTGAAGTTGTTTGGGAATAGAAAATTGTAGTTGCTGTTTTTGTATCCATTCTGTGGCTTCTTTCCACATATCCTCCTCCTCTTCCAATGTGATCCTTAATGGAGTTTTGAACTTTGAAATGAATTTCTTCGATCGAGTTTCTAAGAATGAAATTTCCAATTCTAGGTAGGGATTAGCTTTGATATGGAAAAAATTTAGATAGAAGCTAGATTGTGTGGATGATGATTCTATTGATTGGGGTTACATTGCTCATAATCAGTTCTAAAATCATGATTAAAATTTATCTTACAAAATTTATTATAGTAATTGTAATTCTTTCATTGACCTTATTATTATTCTTGCTGATTTCCCCACCATTATTGTGGTGGATGATTTTGATGATATAGTCTCAAAGTTTGATGAGCACTTTGTTTGAGAGGTCTTACTTGATTCCATCAAAGGGAATGATGGAAATCAAAGAAAAGTAGTTGAAACTCACCACAAATTGAGCTCTTGAACTTCAGAAGATTTGTGCTTAGTTCATGTTTGCAACTATAAAAATGATGCATAATGCTAAGAAATCATGAATCTTTGATAACCATCTCCTTGTTAGAAGTATTTGTGAGTTGTTTTGGACTTTCGTTAGATTAACATCTCAAGATGAAACCTATAAAGTTATCTTTAAGAGAGGTAATACTTCCAAAAGAACTTACATGGGAAGAAAATGCCACCCCAATTAACTAGTGCTTCCTAGATATGGAAAAACACTACAATTTGGCTAGGAATATCTTGAATCTATTCATTTTTGTTCCCAAATAGCACACGCTAAAAATAATGAATTGGGCAAGGATATTTTTTGATCCCCCATTGTCATTCATTCCCTAATTTTCACCCCAATTCACCTTTTCAAGTGCAAAGCTAGTTTAAATTTTGAATCATTTGGGTAGGATCAGACAATAGATTCCTATTTTCATTTGAAATATGAGGTGAATCCCACCACAAAGATGAAAACATGTTCCTCTAGAATCCATCTTGAGACATTGGCATATGATTATAATATTCTATATATAGCTCTATTTTCAAGGAAGAGAACGTTTTACAAGGGGGAAAGAATGTTACAAGTTAAGTTTATGACACTATTGTCCAATGGACTAAGAGATATCTGCCATCGCACATCATTTGGTCATTTTTTGTAGGTCCAAAACTCTTGAGATTAGACTTGAGCATATGTTCATGTGCTCTCTACAAAATTTTATCCACTTAGCCTAGAGGTTAAGCCTCATGGATGGGAAGGAGTAGTTCTTGGGTTCAATCCCCATGGGAGCATGGGGAGGGAGCTTTTCCTAAAGAGCTCTAGAGCCTTCGAGAAACATTTACTCAAGTTAAGGTGAGCTAACTTGAGTTTAGAGAGACATACCTCTAAGTTTGATTATACTTACCATGGCCTTCAAAAATTCACAATGAGGATCCGTAGAAAATGTTTCGATAGTGTCTACCAATCACACTCACTAAACAAGTAACAACACATCGTTAAACATCTTTAGCAAAATTAGGTTCATCATTCTTTGCATTATATGTATTCTCAAGAATAGACATGCCCAATTCTTTCTTCTTTTCATTATGCTTGGAGATCTTGTTACATTCATCAATGGTATGTCCAAACGTTTCGCGAATACTTCCATCTCTTCTTCTTTTGCATATCACCGTCAAGAGAGGAGGAAGCATAAAGTAAGAGTAATGCATTGGTTTTGATGAACCCCAAGCTGCACCATACTTACTTTTGTCCTTTTGTGTAATATTAACTGCTTGCATTCCCTCAAGCAAACCAGTTTTGTTAACTCTTGATTGCTCATCATGCTAAGGAAAAGACATAATCTCATGAAAAATATACATATTTTGGATTTTCTTTTATAACCAAATTAATTGTAGTAGCAAAGCTTTGAAAAGATTCTGACAATCCTTTGAGTAGTATAGAAATGAGTGATGTATCTAGAATGATCGTATCAATGTTTACCAATTGCTCTTTGGAATCCTTGATGTATGTAACATATACATCCAGTGACTCGTTTTCATCCATACATACATCTTCAAGTTGCTTTCCCAAGTAAGAAACACATGCTTCATTACCTAGGACATCGTAATAAAGCAAGTGTATCCCAAACTTGTCTTGAAGTAGTGCATGATCGGATGTGTGGAACAACATGGCACTTCATAGAAAGGGAAACCAATGCATGAGCTTAAGCATCCTTTTCCATCCCACCTAAGCTGCTCTTGAGATGGATAAGGCATAGTCATTGTATTTGAAGAAGATCTTAAATCTATGAAAATAGGTTGCATAGAAGTAGAATGGTCATGTCACTTGTCCACATTTGCCACTATGTTCATTAGTTGCTTTGAAATAGGAACATGTTTCATCATGTAAGACCACATTAAATGGTTGGTTCCCTAAAGCTTATCTTTAACTTGAAGCATGCTAAAGAATCATTGTTGTTTGCATTCTAGCAAATAACTCAAAAGTAGGAAGATATGAACTTCAACAAAGCTAAAATATAGCCCACAAAACACGACTACATGAATGGATTTGAAAGGGGGTAAAGTCCCAACACAACTGGTGAAAATGATCTCCGAATGCGAAACTTTGTGCTTCTATGATGGCAAACGCATTTGCAATATTAAAAGGATAATGCGATAGAGTCATAGGATGGATGATGTGATAGGGCTGTAAATATTGTCAAAAAGGATAATCAACAAAGAATGATATCATCAGAGGAGGAAGAGGAGATTAATCATTGGCCGAACTAAAATTTGGTTGTTGTCCTATAGCAAAAAGTTATAAGGAATGACTTCCACTATTTCTTTTTCAAGGGGTATATCCACTACAATTGCGAATGACTACAGTTGTGAAGAACAAAATCCATGAGACAATTAATGGCTAGATGCTACACTTAATGAGATGGTTGAACACTATACTACAAGATGACACTCAAAGCTATAAATTTTGGAAATTACAATGGAAGAGCTATAGTGAAAGAGTTTTTGCTAGGGGGCTGATGCAGTGACAGATAAGCACTCCAACAATCCTTCATCTCAATTAGTTATAACATCATTGATGTGCGGAGGCATTTTGATTGTCAAGAATAATTTATTAAATACATGATAAAAGGGTAGAATAATTTTTATGCTACAGAGTAGGAAAAACTAAGTAGATAAGGCAAATAGAAATATGAATTCCCTTTGGATAAGTTGAGTAGAGGCAACCTACTCCTTGCCAAATTTACAACCTTACTAGTTCCTTGTAGAATAACCTTGATGACTTTAGATGGGCTTGTTCGTTTCGATGCCCATTTGGTTGGCATTGGACGGACTTGTTATAGTATAACCAATGAGCCCTATATTATCTTGTAAGCTCTCAAGCAATTTTCATGAGTCATCATGTGTGCTTCTTGATTATGTTGTTGGTTCTCCTTGGAGGCTTTAGTTTTTCTTCCAAGGGTTAAAGTGATTTTATGTGAGGCTATTTGAATTTAATAATTTTACTTCTATGCATATTTTCCTTGATCAATTTCAAATGGTATAAGAGTCTTCTTTGTTGATCTGCTATCTTTGAGCTATTCCATCATCTTTGCTCATAGTCAAGAAAGTGCTGCTTCACAATCCTCATTTCAAGATTTGTTCAATCCCCACATGAACTAGTTAGCTGCATGAAACTCAGTTCATATGTGCGTCATCTTTGGCCTAGGATATTGACATGGAGAATTCCGAAAAAATAATGTAATAGAGTCATAGGATCAATTATGTGATAGGGCTGTAAATTTTGTCAAAAAGGATAATCAACAAAGAATGCTGTCATCCAAGGAGGAGGAGGAGAAGATCGATCATGGAGGAGATGCCATCACTTTTTTCCGTCACAATAGTGGAAATGATCTCATAGTACAAAAATTTGTACTTCTATGATGTCGAACTCATTTGCACTATTAAAAGTGTACAAAACAACATTGCACAACTTTGTACTTTTATGATGGTAAATGGATTTTCACTAGTAAAAGTGACCACGACGAGGATGCAAAAAGAAAAAAAGAAACTTGAGAAGAATCTAAACTTTCTTCGATACGACTATTGCATGTGTGAGTGAGTGAGGAAGCACAAATAGAAGTACACACAAGAGTGAAGAAGGATATCGAAGCATAGTGGCACACAATGGAGGGAAGAGCTCTCTATAGACAGATGATCAATGATATGAGAATAGGTGAATCCCTAAGTACCAAGTACCACCACATATAAGTATATCATGTATATGCGGTTAGATGGGGAAAGAAATATAACGAACACTAGAGTAGAAAGTGCGCATGTAGAGGGAAAGAGCTCACATCAAAGCTAGTTGAGGGACACATAAGTGAAACATTTTATCTATAATTAAGCATGAAGGGAGATCCCATAAAGTTCCACTTTTAGTTGTTGTATATGCTTAGAGAGCTCCAATTATCGCTCATCGATAAGATGTCAAATGGTTCAGTTGATCAAGATTTTATTTGAGCTATGCACTAAAGCATAAAATGTATTTTGTTGCGTACAATTCTAAAAGCAAAGGCTATCATCTATATGAGCTATAGACTAAACACATTTTGGTTAGTCATGATGTTGTTTTTGGTGGAAGATGCAATTCAGCCATTACTTTCATGTACTAAGGAGACATCAATTAGCTCCAAAGTTGTGTATGACACTTTGTTACCTATTTTTATAGGTGTACAGTCAAGTGCTGGTCCAAATAAGGCAACTCCTTAGCCTTTGCAAGTTTCACATGATGATGCAGATCATTCCATTTTTTATTCACATTTATATGATGCGATTGTTGATGAGAAAGTTGATATAGAGGACGCAAAATTTATGCCCAAATGGCTGGTGAGAACTTTGCAAGATAGAAAATTAGATTCACCTCTATCATATCGTACTCATTAGAAACAAACAAACCTAGGACCAAGCACCCAACTTGTAAAAGATTAGAAGCTACATAAAGGGGAAAAGATAGGCAAGGGAAGAGAGGGAGTTTTTCGGAAAACAAATGAAGCTGAACATTATCTCCTTCCCTTTGCTTAAAGATGAGGACAAAGAATCCTGATTTTATGTGCCTCCAAGGTGTTAAAGCTGATAACGAAGACTTCATGAGTATAGGCAAGGCCGTTTGTTGGCACAGTAGATGCAACCTTGTTCTATAGTTGATTGGTGGTTTAATGCTTGATTGCATGCTAAATATTTTCAATTGGAGAAATCTAACCCACATGTTTTCTTTGGAAAAGTCCTTGTGGGATTAAACACTGTGGAGAATAGCCAATGATATTAATGAAAAAAAAATTGAATTTCTATGAGTCGACGAATGATTAGATATGTTAAGTGAAATCAATGTTTTTATGATAATGTTGATACGATGACATTATTTCGAAAGTCTGTTTTCGTAACATCTTTGATGTCAAAAAATCTTTGCTTGGGATTGCTTAGTGAAGTGTTCAATATTTTCATACATATTGAAATGACTGCGAGGAAGGCCTTAAGTTTCTTCTGGAAGAAAATATTAGTTCTATCTGACATGAAGCAGATTATCTTTGAAAGCTGCTTTCTTTGATCTGTTCGATCATCTTTGCTCGCGGTCCAGAAAGTGTTGCTTCACATTCCTAACTTCAAGATGTGTTGAATCTCCGCATGAGCTGGTTAGCTGCATGAAACTGGGTTCGGATGTGGTTTGCCTTTGGTCTAGGATATTGATATGGACAATTCCGAAAAAATAATGTGATAGAGTCATAGGATCGATGATGTGATGGGGTTGTAACTATTGTGTAAAAGGATAATCAACAAAGAAGGTTGTGATCAGAGGAGGAGATCAATCATGGCCGAAACAAAATTTGGCTGCCGTCCTATTCAAAAAAGGTTATAAGGAATGACTTCCACTATTTAGTTTTTAAGGGATACATCCACTACAATTGTGAATGACTACAGTTGTGAGTAACGAAATTCATGAGACAATTAATGGCTAGATGCTACACGTAATGAGACGGGTGCAATGATATACTACATGATCACACTCAAAGTTATAAATTTTGGAAATTACAATGCAAGAACTATAGTTCCTTGTAGAATAACCTTGATGACTTTAGGTGGGCTTGTTCCTCTGTGTGCCCATTTGGTTGGCATTGGACGCACTCGTTATAGTAAAACCAATGAGCCCTATATTATTTTGTAAGCTCTCGGGCGATTTTCATGAGTCCTCTTGTGTGCTTCTTGCTTATGGGCATTAGTGTATCAAACACAACTTGTGCGCCAATTGCCACCTACAATTTACAATCAAGTAAAAGATAATTTGAATTATTAACGAGTTGTAATTTTCATATGGCATGTGCAACACCATCTTTGGGAAAAGAAGCATGATGTATTCTCCCTTGTTTACAAATTTCACATGCATGTTTTTCAATAGACTTAGTTGTTGACAAACCAATAACCATATCCTTCTTTTGTAAGTAAAGCAATCTATTGAAGTTCAAATGACGGAAACAAGCATGCCATAACTCCATTGCAACCATAGAAGAAGTATGTGTAAGAAACACATTTGAGACAAATCTTGCATGTGTCCAAGCAATACAAGCCTTTGCATAATGTCCTTGATATCACAATAACATTGCCATTATTGAAATCATGAATCATGTATTTGTTATCAACAATGTGTACATAAAGTTTGACACTAACAATAGTATGAAATGAAGTATGTGTAAGAAAGGCATTTGAGACAACTCTTGTATGTGTGCAAGCAATACAATCCATTGCATAATGTCCTTGATATCACAATAACATCGTCGTTGCTAAAATCATGAACCATAGATTTGTTATCAACAAAGTGTACATCACATTAGACATTAGCCATAGAAGAAGTATGTGCAGAGATATACCTTCACAAAGTTGGCAATTCTTCACAACTCACTCAACCAAATAACTTGAAACTTTGGCAAAATTTAGGGCACAATATTAGAGACCAAATGAAGCTTTAAGTCAATGAAAATGAGTACAATGAGAGAGCAAACAATGCTCTACAATCTGGTACAATCAGATTTGGAAAAGCATAACTACACCTCTAGATAGAGAGGAGCAAAATCATGCGAAAATGAGGTAAGCAAGCAAGGGGGCAGCTTGCTGGAGTTTATGACTTCACTAGACTAAGTGCGAAACTTGTCGAATGCATAAAACTCAAGAAACAAAGGTGGGATGATGCTTATACAGAGTTTTACTTTTCCTACAATCTAGCTAACCACCCATCAATCACTGTAGGTCCACTTTTTGGTGGCTGATTTGATGAGATTTGAATTAGATTGAGTTTGGTGGAGCTTCTAACTTTATTCCATGACTTTGGGTCCTCCTTTTTGATTGGTCCACTTGCAAAACTCGTGGTTGAGCCTTTTTGCATGATTGAGACTTGATTTTCAGCATAAATGACATTACTTACCACATTTGATTTGAGTTCCAAAATCATATTCTTGAAATAAATGTAACTAATACTATACTCTACATGCTATATTATCCTTGCTTTGTGAATTTATATTCTAATGGTTGCTAATTAAATATGACTACAAAGTTAATTGAGAGATTGCTTGAATTTTTCAAGGCAAACACGATGGGGAAACCTTCCTCTTGGTTGTATTTTAACCCTCTTCCCCTTTGTAAGTAGTCTACCTCTCTTGCATCGCCTAGAAAACTTTTAAGTTGGGATTACAAGGAATTCCTATAGCTCCATCAACTATTAGCCCTTTTGTAGATACTATATGTACTAATAGAGTACCTTTTGGTGATACAAAATTGACGTTCTTTTTTAAATTAAACTTCAAATTTGTGAACATTTTGTTGAAAAGTTCTTGTATAGATCTCAAATCTTGATGAAAATCTCTTGCAATTTGCTTCTCTATTTTCCTTGAGGATATGGGATAATCATCAATAAAAATGTGTTGAAAGCTCATTACCTAGTTATGCAATATGTGATTCATTTTTCCATTAAATGAATTAAAAACTCTTGATGCCATGTTCCATTATACTGTGGACATAAGTACTCAATGGAGCTTCTATTATAGTCCTTGGGATGGATAATAATCTAATTGAAATGGTTAATCATTATAGTAAAGTATATAAGGTATGCCTTCCTCTCTCTTCCAAAACGTACTTAGTGAAAGGTTCACGAAACCCATCCTGAATAGTGGCCTTAGGCAATGATCTAAAGTCATCTTAGATGCTTATTTTATCCCTAGATGTTTTGGGTAAATGAGCATAGAAGATAGCCATTTAGAAATAAAGATAACATGTGCTATTTCTAATATTTTTTAACTTCAATTGATCACCTCTGCATTCTTATTATTGACTTTGTATGGTTTCCTTTGCACCAATACAAGATCTAGACACTTCCATGAAGGTATGGCATAGCCTAGAAAGGCTTTACTCCACTTCAACCAAAGCTAGGAAGATTCGATTGAGGAATGAATCTAAAAACTTGAAAAAAGCACCAAGTAGCAATATAGATGACTAAACTGTGAAAATGAAAGAGGTTAGTGATGCATTGGGTTTGATATGTTTTAACATAGATTATGATGACCTAGTTGCATACACCTTGAATGGGCTTATTGATGATGAGAACTAGAAGGCTTTTACAACATTTGGATATGTTACAGACAATATTCCCAAGTTTGAATAGTTGGTGGCTTTGATGGTCACTAAGGAGATAAATATTGGAGGGTCAAAGGTAGAGGGCAAGGAAGCCCAATATTTTGATGTAGATAAAGATAGAGGAAGAGGAACGGAACAACGCAGAGAAAGAGGTAAGAATGGTAATTCTAATCAAGAAAAAGAAATCAAATACTCTTCATCAAGTGGGAGAGGCAAGCTCAAAGTTAGAGGAGAAAGATTCAATCATAATAGAGACAATTAAATCTCACAACATTGTTTCATTTGTGGCAAGTATGGCCACTATGCAAGGGATTGTTATCAACAGGAGAAGACAAACTAAACCTACAAATTTCAAGGTAATTATGCACCTACTTCAAATGAAAATGGGAGCATTATAGCTATGATGTAGATGAGTGACTACAAGACACAAGGGTCAAGCACATGGTACATTGATAGTGGATGTATAAACCGCATGATTTGCAACAAGAAGCTTTTCTCAAATATGCAGGTATCATGAGCCAAACGAGCATGCAAAAACACGTGATGATACTCCTTATGATGATGCCAAAGGTAGGAAGGAGGGAATGCTATCACTTTGAATGCGAAGCTTAACTTAAAACAGACCACCTACTTCACATTTGGAAACAAGAAGGTAACAGAATTGGATCTATGGTACAAGAAGCTAAATACTGAACTAAAGTTGTAGATAAATAAATTTCCAATCATGTGTCACAACATGAGTAGGGTGTACCTATCCCCAACATATAAGTACCAAGTTTTAGTAGGTTGACATGTTCACCAAAGCTTTGGATTCAATAAAGCTTACAAACTTTAAGAAAAGCATTGGATTATTGGAGCTAGCTTGAAGAATTGGAACTTGACACTTGAGGGGTAGTGTTGAATTTCAAGCTTCAACCTTAATGTATCAATGAACCATTGGATGGATGATACTTGGAGCAAGATGAAGGAAGGCATCAAGCACGAAATTGCATTCAATTTTGAATTTTCAATTCCCCTCACTATAGTTGTAAATCATCAATCACACTTAGGTGTGATAAGATCCTATAATTTAGGATAAGTGATTTCTAGGTTATAGGGAATCTTTCCAAATCGATATGAACTCAAAATGTACTTGAAATCGTTAAACCCTACATATGTGTGTGTTCTTTTAGATTTGGAAAGAAAGTTAGTAGGCCCCTAAGCTAAGAAGACCCCCTTCTTACTTGCTTGAGTGATTTAAGTAGAGTTTGTGTAGCCATAGCTAACACACATAATATTGTGTGGTTGATCTAATTCGCTCTACATGTGGAGTAGAGTTCATTTATCGAATCAAACTCATTTCTTGTAATTTATGAGTTTTTAGAAACCTATTCGTCTCATCTAAAGTTGGCTCAAAGCTCATGGAAAACCTTTGCATAATCTGAGAGAACCAGGTCCATAAGTGAGTAGTGGTCTATCTCTATATGTCTAATGAAGGCTATGAATTTTATGTCTTGGAGGCATTACTTCTCCCAGTATAAGTAATCATTTTGAGTGAATTAAAATTCATTATCAAGTTCTATAAGTATAGTTCATAGAATAGATTGTTTGAGTGATAGTGGTTTTGTGAGTGTGCCTCTGAGGCCACTTATGCTTCAAGGTTGCATAGGACGATTGCTTCTTCTTCCATCACTAGGTGCACATTCTCAAGAGGAGGTAAAGTTAGTTGGGGGTTAACCTCCTAAAGACCCCTCAATTACCTTGGAAGGAAGCTTCAACTTGAAGTTGTTTGGGAATAGAAAATTGTAGTTGCTGTTTTTGTATCCATTCTGTGGCTTCTTTCCACATATCCTTCTCCTCTTCCAATGTGATCCTTAATGGAGTTTTGAACTTTGAACTGAATTTCTTCGATCGCGTTTCTAAGAATGAAATTTCCAATTCTAGGTAGGGATTAGCTTTGATATGGAAAAAAATTAGATAGAAGCTAGATTGTGTGGATGATGATTCTATTGATTGGGGTTACATTGCTCATAATCAGTTCTAAAATCATGATTAAAATTTATCTTACAAAATTTATTATAGTAATTGTAATTCTTTCATTGACCTTATTATTATTCTTGCTGATTTCCCCACCATTATTGTGGTGGATGATTTTGATGATATAGTCTCAAAGTTTGATGAGCACTTTGTTTGAGAGGTCTTACTTGATTCCATCAAAGGGAATGATGGAAATCAAAGAAAAGTAGTTGAAACTCACCACAAATTGAGCTCTTGAACTTCAGAAGATTTGTGATTGTTCATGTTTGCAACTATAAAAATGATGCATAATGCTAAGAAATCATGAATCTTTGATAACCATCTCCTTGTTAGAAGCATTTGTGAGTTGTTTTGGACTTTCGTTAGATTAACATCTCAAGATGAAACCTATAAAGTTATCTTTAAGAGAGGTAATACTTCCAAAAGAACTTACATGGGAAGAAAATGCCACCCCAATTAACTAGTGCTTCCTAGATATGGAAAAACACTACAATTTGGCTAGGAATATCTTGAATCTATTCATTTTTGTTCCCAAATAGCACAAGCTAAAAATAATGAATTGGGAAAGGATATTTTTTGATCCCCCATTGTCATTCATTCCCTAATTTTCACCCCAATTCACCTTTTCAAGTGCAAAGCTAGTTTAAATTTTGAATCATTTGGGTAGGATTAGACAATAGATTCCTATTTTCATTTGAAATATGAGGTGAATCCCACCACAAAGATGAAAACATGTTCCTCTAGAATCCATCTTGAGACATTGGCATATGATTATAATATTCTATATATAGCTCTATTTTCAAGGAAGAGAACGTTTTACAAGGGGGAAAGAATGTTACAAGTTAAGTTTATGACACTATTGTCCAATGGACTAAGAGATATCTGCGATCGCACATCATTTGGTCATTTTTTGTAGGTCCAAAACTCTTGAGATTAGACTTGAGCATATGTTCATGTGCTCTCTACAAAAATTTATCCACTTAGCGTAGAGGTTAAGCCTCATGGATGGGAAGGAGTAGGTCTTGGGTTCAATCCCCATGGGAGCATGGGGAGGGAGCTTTTCCTAAAGAGCTCTAGAGCCTTCGAGAAACATTTACTCAAGTTAAGGTGAGATAACTTGAGTTTAGAGAGACATACCTCTAAGTTTGATTATACTTACCATGGCCTTGAAAAATTCACAATGAGGATCCGTAGAAAATGTTTCGATAGTGTCTACCAAACACACTCACTAAACAAGTAACAACACATCGTTAAACATCTATAGCAAAATTAGGTTCATCATTCTTTGCATTATATGTATTCTCAAGAATAGACATGCCAAATTCTTTCTTCTTTTCATTATGCTTGGAAATCTTGTTACATTCATCAATGGTATGTCCAAACGTTTCGCGAATACTTCCATCTCTTCTTCTTTTGCATATCACCGTCAAGAGAGGAGGAAGCATAAAGTAAGAGTAATGCATTGGTTTTGATGAACCCCAAGCTGCACCATACTTACTTTTGTCCTTTTGTGTAATATTAACTGCTTGCATTCCCTCAAGCAAACCACTTTTGTTAACTCTTGATTGCTCATCATTCTAAGGAAAAGACATAATCTCATGAAAAATATACATATTTTGGATTTTCTTTTATAACCAAATTAAGTGTAGTAGCAAAGCTTTGAAAAGATTCTGACAATCCTTTGAGTAGTATAGAAATGAGTGATGTATCTAGAATGATCTTATCAATGTTTACCAATTGCTCTTTGGAATCCTTGATGTATGTAACATATACATCCAGTGACTCGTTTTCATCCATACATACATCTTCAAGTTGCTTTCCCAAGTAAGAAACACATGCTTCATTACCTAGGACATCGTAATAAAGCAAGTGTATCCCAAACTTGTCTTGAAGTAGTGCATGATCGGATGTGTGGAACAACATGGCACTTCACAGAAAGGGAAACCAATGCATGAGCTTAAGCATCCTTTCCATCCCACCTAAGCTGCTCTTGAGATGGATAAGGCATAGTCATTGTATTTGAAGAAGATCTTAAATCTATGAAAATAGGTTGCATAGAAGTAGAATGGTCATGTCACTTGTCCACATTTGCCACTATGTTCAATAGTTGCTTTGAAACAGGAACATATTTCATCATGTAAGGCCACATTAAATGGTTGGTTCCTTAAAGCTTATCTTTAACTTGAAGCATGCTAAAGAATCATTGCTGTTTGCATTGTAGCAAATAACTCAAAAGTAGGAAGATATGAACTTCAACAAAGCTAAAATATAGCCCACAAACTATAAATTCAATGGAAAACACGACTACATGAATGGATTTGAAAGGGGGTAAAGTCCCAACACTACTGGTGAAAATGATCTCCGAGTGCAAAACTTTGTACTTCTATGATGGCAAACGCATTTGCAATATTAAAAGGATAATGCGATAGAGTCATAGGATGGATGATGTGATAGGGCTGTAAATATTGTCAAAAAGGATAATCAACAAAGAATGCTATCATCAGAGGACGAAGAGGAGATTAATCATTGGCCGAAATAAAATTTGGCTGTTGTCCTATAAAAGAAAGTTATAAGGGATGACTTCCACTATTTCTTTTTCAAGGGGTATATCCACTACAATTGCGAATGACTACAGTTGTGAAGAACAAAATCCATGAGACAATTAATGGCTAGATGCTACACTTAATGAGATGGTGCAACACTATACTACAAGATGACACTCAAATCTATAAATTTTGGAAAGTACAATTCAAGAGCTATAGTGAAAGAGTTTTTGCTAGGGGGCTGATGCAGTGACAGATAAGCACTCCAACAATCCTTCATCTCAATTAGTCATAACATCATTGATGTGCGGAGGCATTTTGATTGTCAAGAATAATTTATTAAATACATGATAAAAGGGTAGAATAATGTTTATGCTACAGAGTAGGAAAAGCTAAGTAGATACGGCAAATAGAAATATGAATTCCCTTTGGATAAGTTGAGTAGAGGCAACCTACTTCTTGCCAAATTTACAACCTGAATAGTTCCTTGTTGAATAACCTTGATGACTTAAGATGGGCTTGTTCGTTTCGATGCCCATTTGGTTGGCATTGGACGGACTTGTTATAGTATAACCAATGAGCCCTATATTATCTTGTAAGCTCTCAAGCGATCTTCATGATCATCATGTGTGCTTCTTGATTATGTTGTTGGTTCTCCTTGGTGGCTTTAGTTTTTCTTCCAAGGGTTAAAGTGATTTTATGTGAGGATATTTGAATTTAATAATTTTACTTTTATGCATATTTTCCTTGATCAATTTCAAATAGTATAAGAGTCTTCTTTGTTAATCTGCTATCTTTGAGCTATTCCATCATCTTTGCTCATAGTCAAGAAAGTGCTGCTTCACAATCCTCATTTCAAGATTTGTTCAATCCCCACATGAACTAGTTAGCTGCATGAAACTGAGTTCATATGTGGGTCATCTTTGGCCTAGGATATTGACATGGATAATTCCGAAAAAATAATGTGATAGAGTCATAGGATCGATGATGTGATAGGGCTATAAATTTTGTCAAAAAGGGTAATCAACAAAGAATGCTGTCATCCAACGAGGAGGAGCACAAGATCGATCATGGAGGAGATGCCATCACTTTTTTCCGTCACAATAGTGGAAATGATCTCATAGTACAAAACTTTGTACTTCTATGATGTCGAACTCATTTGCACTATTAAAAGTGTACAAAACAACATTGCAAAACTTTGTACTTTTATGATGCTAAATGGATTTTCACTAGTAAAAGTGACCAGGACGAGGATGCAAACAAAAAGAAACTTGAGAAGGATCTAAACTTTCTTTGATACGACTATTGCATGTGTGAGTGAGTGAGGAAGCAGGAATAGAAGTACACACAAGAGTGAAGAAGGATATCGAAGCATAGTGGCACACAATGGAGGGAAGAGCTCTCTATAGATAGATGATAAATGATATGAGAATAGATGAATCCCTAAGTACCAAGTACCACCACATATAAGTATATCATGTATATGCGATTAGATGGGGAAAGAAATATAGCCAACACTAGAGTAGAAAGTGCGCATGTAGAGGGAAAGAGCTCACATCAAAGCTAGTCGAGGGACACATAAGTGAAACATTCTATCTATAATTAAGCATGAAGGGAGATCCCATAAAGTTCCACTTTTAGTTGTTGTATATGCTTAGAGAGCTTCAATTATGGCTCATCGATAATATGTCAAATGGTTCAAGCAAAGTTGGCATCACATGTTGATCAAGATTTTATTTGAGCTATGCACTAAAGCATAAAATGTATTTTGTTGCGTACAATTCTAAAAGCAAAGGCTATCATCTATATGAGCTATATACTAAACACATTTTGGTTAGTCATGATGTTGTTTTTGGTGGAAGATGCAATTCAGCCATTACTTTCATGTACTAAGGAGACATCAATTAGCTCCAAAGTTGTGTATGACACTTTGTTACCTATTTTTATAGGTGTACAGTCAAGTGTTGGTCCAAATAAGGCACCTCCTTAGCCTTTGCAAGTTTCACATGATGATGCAGATCATTCCATTTTTTATTCACATTTATATGATGCACTTGTTGATGAGAAAGTTGATATAGAGGACGCAAAATTTATGCCCAAATGGCTGGTGAGAACTTTGCAAGATAGAAAATTAGATTCACCTCTATCATATCGTACTCATTAGAAACAAACAAACCTTGGACCAAGCACCCAACTTGTAAAAGATTAGAAGCTACATAAAGGGGAAAAGATAGGCAAGGGAAGCGAGGGAGCTTTTCACAAAACAAATGAAGCTGAACATTATCTCCTTCCCTTTGCTTAAAGATGAGGACAAAGAATCCTAATTTTATGTGCCTCCAAGGTGTTAAAGTTGATACCGAAGACTTCATGAGTATAGGCAAGGCCGTTTGTTGGCACAATAGGTGAATTTTGATTGACCATCCTTGGAGGTGCATTTTTCAAAATAAGCATCAGATGGGTGCCCCTCAAAGAATTTTCTAATGGCTGAAAGGCATTGGTGGGTAGCCCCTTCGTTTGGGGGTTTGACCCTCGTCATCATTTCCTCTATCTATGATCCTAACTCCAAGAGAGCTCAATAATATTAAAGTTGTTAAAAAGGAGTTCATGAGTAGACTTGAGGCTACTACGTTGCACCATAAGTGGATTGCCACCAACCATCCTAGGGGTGAGGTGTGGTTTTTAAGGATGAGCTCGAGATGGGTCACTTGCTCAAAAGATTTTTCTCATGGATTGGTCATCATTGCCTCTATCCATGTAACTCTCAGAAGGATTTTAGGATGCATTGAGATTCTCTCAAAGGTCTTTCTCCATCGGTGGTCATGGTGGATAACTTCAACATGGTCAAGAACTTGACAACATTTTTAGGAGGGAGGGGGTGCAAGAGTGTGATCCTCAAAGGGGATGATAAGAAATAGGCATTATGCTTCGATAGAGTTTTGTGATTGATTATCCTTTTCGACCAATTCCTTATGTTGGTGTGGTCCAATGCTCTTAGGCAGGTACATAGAGCCTCATGGTGCTACGTGAACCTATCAATCCTCTTCTTGTAGCTAGTCATAAAGAAATTGAACACATCTAGATGTTGTTGTTTATGTTTGGGACTTCATGGACTAGAATTGGATTCAAGCTACTAGAGCCATGCATCTAACTATTAAAAATACTCAAAAGGAGATGAAAGTAATTAGAATGGAGAGAATGGAAAAAATGTATGCAAGACTACTTTGATTGGAAAAAGAGTTCAGCAAAGGAAATAAGAATTTCTATTTGGCACTTTCCAAGATTAAGGACAAGTAATAAGGTAAAGATTTCATGTTGATGATGAACATTGATGGTAGAGTTTACATCTCAGAGAAAGAGAAACATGACTTAATCCATGGCCTCTTCAAAGAGAATTCCTTCTTTTCCCTATGCCCCCATGGTTGGGATTGCATGGTGGCTATCTCAAAGATTAGATATACATAGTTCTTTCTGACATTGCAAAGTGGTTAGACGAATCGATCAAGGCATACAAGTTGGAGGATGATTGTGTTCTTGCCCAAGGGAGAGAGCCAAAGTCTTGATAGGTTTGCAAACAAATTCTTCATCTCTCGTGGTGTCATGAGCAGGTGCTCAAATTAATTCATTAAAATAGATGAGAAAAATTACATAAGAAACGTGAGGCCAATAACCATGTTGTAGACTAGTTACAAGATCATGTCAAAAGTCCTCCGCAACCGACTTTGGGCATCGTGGACAAGTGAATCCATAAAGATTAGAAAGTTTAATGATTTGTAGGTCCATCTTGAAAGCTATCAACTATACTGCTGGAGGGATGGAGTATGCCAATGAATTCAATCGAAACTGCATGTTCGTCAAGATTGACTTGAAGCTTACGTCAATGTTGAGTGAGACTTTGTACTCCAATATTTACATGATCTAGTGCTCAAGGAAGGCTTTACAAAGATGATGTCCACTCTCTTGGAGAATGCAACCACTTGTATGGACTATAATGGATAATTTTCTTCCCCCTTCCCTCTCAGTCAATCAATCACGCATGGGTGCCGATTAGCTCCCCTTCCTCGTTGCCATTATGTTGGATGGCCTCAGCTTCTTGGTCGAAAATGAAGTCAAGAAAGGGGTTATCGAGCACATAAACATCTCCGATAGAAAAGACCAATGTATGACACCAATATAATTCTCAATTGCAACCAAGATTGTGCTAGGTTCTTTTGGGAATGCCTCGCAACCTGTTCTGTGGCCTCATAATTCAAGATAAATCATGGTAAGGGGTGAAGTGGGATGTGGACATCTGTCAAAGTGATTCTATTTGGTTCCCCATCTTTGGGATTTTCTTGGTTAGAAACGAGGCAATTCCTAGAGCTACAAGACGGTTGTCCAAGGGATTTGAAATCACATGAGGACTTGGACAACAATCTTGGACTCACTTACCTCGATTGGTGCTTGCTTGAGAGTTGCATTTTGGTGTGGGTAAGTTGAGTACTTTGCTTGAACTCTTATGAAGTTCTCAGGTTGAATTATGTAAGGGTTTTCTCAAGAGGTTTCTTGTATAGCGTTCAATCTTGAAGTGCTTTTGAGATTATTATTATTATTATTATTATTATTATTATTATTATTATTATTATTTCTTCTTTTCAATGAATTATCTTTTAATAAGTATGTAAAATCTCAAAATTATTGCCTTTACTTCTTGGTTTGTGAACTAATTCTAACATATTCAAATATGCTCTAACCTAAATCATTTATTCACCATCTATTGGAAACTATACCTGTTGGAGACCTCTTAATTTCCAAATACTTGATCTATATTGATTTAAGAATACATATATATCAATATAGACCAAACTTTACATAAATGTTACTTTGATTTACCAAATCATTTATGAACGATTCTCTGAGTGAGAAGTTTCCTTCTTCAAGATGTCTGCTATAGAAATTGACTTCAATACCTGCACATATCTTCAATCTGGTACAATCAGATTTGGAAAAGCCTAACTACACCTCTAGATAGATCGGAGCAAAATCATGAGAAAATGAGGTAAGCAAGCAAGGGTTCTGCTTGCTGGAGTTTATGACTTCACTAAACTAAGTGGGAAACTTGTGGACTGCATAAAACTCAAGAAACAAAGGCGGGATGATGCTTATATAGAGTTTTACTTTTCCTACAATCTAGCTAACCACCCACCAATCAGTGTAGGTGCACTTTTTGCGGCTGATTTGATGAGATTTGAATTTGATTGAGTTTGGTGGAGCTTCTAACTTTATTCCACGAATTTGGGTCCTCCTTTTTGATTGGTCCACTTGCAAAACTCATGTTTGAGCCTTTTTGCATGATTGAGACTTGATTTTCAACACTCCCCCTCAAGTCTCAATGCTAGGTCCTTCATTTCAATGCATGCCTTGAAGTGTTGTAGCTTTAATCCATCCAATGCTTTGGTAAACATATCTGCATATTGGTCCTTTGTATTGACATGCTCCACCTTGACATCCTTTGACATGATTTTCTCTCGAATGAAGTGGTAATGCACTTCTATATGCTTTGACCTTGCATGGAACACCGCATTTTGAGCCAAGCATATGCTACTTATGTTGTCACAAAAAATAGGTACTTGCTTAACCCGCAAATCAAGATCAACAAACAACTTCTTGTGCCACATAAGCTCACATGAGACTTGTGCTAAGCCTCTATACTGAGCTTCGGTGGATGAAAGAGCCACGGTTGGTTGTTTCTTTGACATCCATGAGATGGTGTTCTTACGTAGCATGATAACATATCCACTAGTGCTCCTCTTGTCATCTTTGGAACCTGCCCAATCAACATGACAATAAGCTTGTACATTTAATCCATCATCAAATGGATAATATAGACCTTCATTCACTGATCCTTTGAGGTACCTAAGTACCCTTTTGGCTGCAACAAGATGAGGTACTCTTGGTGCTTCCAAAAATTGAGATAACACTCCAACTACATGTGCAATATCAAGTCTGATCATAGTGGCATACAAGATCGAACCAATTATTGACCTATACATGGTCACATCCTTCACTTCTTCACCTTCATGAGCACTTAGTTTAACATTTACTTCTAATGGATTTGCAATGGGCTTGCAATCACACAAGCCAAACTTCTTCAAAAGATCAATATTGTATTTCCTTTGCATCAAGTATATACCTTCCTCTTTATATAGTACTTCAATCCCAATGAAGTACCTTAAAATCCCTAAATCTGAGATTTTAAACTCACATCCAAGCTTCCTCTTTATGTCCTTGATGTTGGCTTCATCATCCCCTGTAATGATCAAATCATCAACATATATACAAATGAAAACAATTCTGCTACCTTTCTTCTTCACAAAGAGTGATGGGTCTGCATGACTCTGATTGTATCCACATTTTACCAAGTAGTCCACAAGTCTTTGCTTCCAAGATCTTGGGGCTTGCTTGAGTCCATAACGATCCTTCTTTAGCCTACATACATGATGTGGAAACCTCTCATCTTCAAAGCCTTGGGGCTGGTCCATGAAGACTTCCTCTTCAAGATCTCCATTTAGGAAAGCATTCTTCACATCCAACTGGTACATCTTCCAAACTTTTGAGGCTTAAATTGCAAACAAACTTCTGATGGTGGACATCTTAGCTACTGGACTGAATGTCTCCTCAAAGTCTATGCCATAGGTTTGAGCAAAACCTTTGGAAACCAGCCTTGCTTTATACCTAGAGATGCTCCCATCTGCATGCCTCTTTACCTTGTATACCCATTTGTTGCCAATGACTTTCATGTCCTTTGTTATTGGCACCAATGACCAAGTATCATTTTCTTCAAATGCTTTGACTTCCTCCTCCATGGCTTCAATCCATTCCCTATGCTTATTTGCTTCTTCAAAAAAAAATGGTTCTTCACAAGCTATAACTTGACTCATGTAATCATAGTGTCTTGCAATGAATGAATCATAAGTTAACCTTTGAACAGGGTATTTAACCCTATTGGATGACCTTACCTCACCATTAGGTGCTAGGAATCTCCTCCTCCTTGATTTCGATGCTTTAAATCCTGGAGTTTCTAATTTTTCCATATCTTCACAACTTCTAGATTCCATGTCTACCCATCAATGGTCTTCGTCATTTGCCTTTTTCCTTGCCTTTGCTACTTTTTTCACTTGAATGAGCTTCATTCCTTTTCCTTCCATGCCAAGCTGATGTAGTACTCACCTTTGATGGTGTGCTTGAAGTGGATGGACCACTTATCTCCATGCTTTGTTGTTGCTCTTTGAACTTCTTCTCGGCTTCATATGCATCCTCAACCTGTAACACATCTTTGCTACCATACCAAGGCAACAACTCATCAAATATTACATCCCTAGATATCTTAAGCTCTTTGGTTCAAGGGTTATAACATCTAAAACTCTTTTGCTTTGAAGAATATCCAAGAAATATACACCTATCTGCCTTCGGGTCTAACTTGTGTCTCAATTCTTGAGGTATGTGAACATAACACACACAACCAAATACTTTGAGATGTGAAAGGTTGGGTTTCTTACCACACCAAGCTTCATAAGGTGAAACTCCATGTACTCTTGAGGTTGGACACCTATTCATAATGTATATGGCTGTATTTGTTGCATCAACCCAATAAGAGTTAGGAACATTCATTTCATTTAACAAAGATCTAGCCACTTCTGCTATGTATCTATTCTTCCTTTCTACCGTCCGATTTTGTTGAGGTGTATACCTACAAGTGAATTGCCTTTTGATGCCATAAAATCTGAAAACTCAATTGAAAAATACTCTCCTCCTCCATCCGATCTGAGAGTCTTTATATACTTCCCCGTTTCCTTCTCCACTAGGTTTTTGAACCTCTTGAAGTGGTAAAACACCTCTGACTTTGACTTCATGCAATGCATCCAAACAAACCTTGAATGATCATCTATAAATGTAACAAAATATCTATTACCTCCAATGGATGGCTCCCTTGTAGGTCCCCATACATCTGTGTGTATGAGATTCAACACTTCATTGCTCACATGTGCTCCCTTCTTGAATGACAATCTGCTTTGTTTTTCTAATTGACAAAAATGGCACAAATGCTGCATATTCTGAGATGTTAGATCAGGTAGACCACTCACCAATCCCTTCCTTTGCATGTCCTTCATCCTTTGTAAGTTTATGTGCCCAATTCGTTTATGCCATAAGTTGATTTCTGCAATCTGTTTATTTCCAATTGACAAGTAGACACTGTGAGGGGTTGAGGGCTTTACCTCCGTGGTGAAGAGTCTTCCTTGCTTCTTTCCTTTTGCTACGAGCTTGTAGTCCTGCATGGGGTCTTCAACAAAACATCCTTGCTCATTGAACCTCACCTCATAACCTCTTTCAACCATTTGACCTACCAAAACCGAGTTCTTTGTGATGGTTGGCATATGCAACACATCCTTCAACACCTTCGAGCTTTGAGATCCATTCAATGCAACATCTCCCACATGTGTAATCTTGGGCTGAGTGTCATCCTCTGTCTCTTCATGTCCTTGAGTGATGGGTGAATGTAAATTAAAGAAAACATCTTTACTGCAACTCATATGGTTGCGACAACCACTATCAATGTACCATGTAAAATTTGAATTGACTCTTTCACTTGAACCATACATCATTTCTGAATTTGTTGAAGTACTAGCATAATTACCTTGGTTCCTTTTGTATCGTTGATTGCCTCCTCCTTTGGACCAACAATCTCTTGCATAATGGCCCAGTTTTCCACAATTGTAGCATTCTCCATTGATGCTTCTCTTCCATGTGATCTTCCTCCCCTTCCTCTACTCCTTCCTCTTCCTCTTGATACATAGCTTTGGTTGGAGCCATCTTGGTTGCTTGAGCTTGAGCTTGACCTTCCTCTCCCTCTGCCTTGGGAGTTTTGTCCATGTCTTTTGCCTTTGCCTCTACCTGCATAGAAAACTTGGGCTTGACTACCCTTTGATTGTGAACCTCCTTGTTTCATCTCCTCGGTCACCAACAATGTGACTAATTGATGAAATTCTAGTAGGGAATCCCTCACATAAACTGATGTGGTGAATGCTTTCCACCTTTCATCCTCTCTCAAGCCATTGAGAGTGTGTGGAACAAGATCATCGTCTTTGATTGGGCTCTCAATTGAGCCTAAAGCATCTCCAAGCTCCTTAACCTTCAAAATATACTCATGTATGTTAGTACTTGGTGATTTCGTAAGATTTTTCAAGTCTTGTATATGCCCTATAATGCTATTGCTTATGTGCTAGGATAGCATGAATACGACTCTCCTATCCTTTTCTATCCATTCATTAAGTGCCTTGACCTGCCCTTGAAGTAGTGGATCATGTACATGAGGCATTGGCTCTGTGCCACTCACTAATCCCCAGAATCCTTTGCCTATACGGTAGTTGATAACTCTAAATTTCCATGGTTGATAATTGCCTTTCTCTAACTTCTCCATTTGTGCATTATACTCAGCCATACTGAGCTCTAAGATGCTCGTGCAACTTCTCCTCAAGTGTTCATATGCTTTAGAAGGTGTGGATATTACCTTTTGATAGCTTCTCCCTTGCTAACCTTTGCCTAGTTGAGATCTCGATCGATGTAGCCCCCTTTCGATGTCTTCTTGCTTTGATGAGTCCTTCTTGTGCTTCCATGAGTTGTCTTGATCCCTTCAAGTCTTAAACATGTTGCCATTGATGTCTCCAAGCCTCCAAAATGGCTCTGATACCACTGATGGGGGATGATTCTAACACCCCAATGCAAAAATGGAAGATGGCTGCCCTCCACTAGGTCCACAAGCACTCATATATGCTCACTGTTCTGAACTTTTCTCTGCACCAGTACAGATACTTAAAATGAAAATTTAAACTTGTATTAGACTCTAAGAGATACGCAACAAGCTTTAAAGCATCCAAAATGGATATTCCAGCCGGGAGAACCACCCTCTGCAAAACAGGCTACCTGTTTGCAACACTCTCTACCTATGTGCAGAGATATACCTTCACAAAGTTGGCAATTCTTCACAACTCACTCAAACAAAATAACTTGAAACTTTGGCAAAATTTAGGGCACAATATTAGAGACCAAATGAAGCTTTAAATCAATGAAAATGAGTACAATGAGAGAGCAAATAATGCTCTGCAATCTGGTACAATCAGATTTGGAAAAGCATAACTACACCTCTAGATAGAGAGGAGCAAAATCATGCGAAAATGAGGTAAGCAAGCAAGGGGGCAGCTTGCTGGAGTTTATGACTTCACTAAACTAAGTGCGAAACTTGTGGAATGCATACAACTCAAGAAACAAAGGTGGGATGATGCTTATATAGAGTTTTACTTTTCCTACAATCTAGCTAACCACCCACCAATCAGTGTAGGTCCACTTTTTGGTGGCCGATTTGATGAGATTTGAATTAGATTGATTTTGGTGGAGCTTCTAACTTTATTCCACGACTTTGGGTCCTCCTTTTTGATTGGTCCACTTGCAAAACTCGTGGTTGAGCCTTTTTGCAGGATTGAGACTTGATTTTCAACATAAATGACATTACTTACCACATTTGATTTGAGTTCCAAAATCATATTCTTGAAATAAATGTAACTAACACTATACTCTACATGCTATATTATCCTTGCTTTGTGAATTTATATTCTAATGGTTGCTAATTAAATATGACTACAAAGTTAATTGAGAGATTGCTTGAATTTTTCAAGGCAAACACGATGGGGAAACCTTCCTCTTGGTTGTATTTTAACCCCTCTCCCCCTTTGTAAGTAGTCTACTTCTCTTTCATCTGATGGTAGGGCCAATATGGTGCCATTAAATATTAAATATAAAGTGCAACAAGGTACAATCTAGAATGGTGGAGCACAAAAACTTATCTTTGGTTTGTTGAACTCCGTTCTCGCTACAAGTGTTGATGTAAACGACTCTTTCCTTGTAAGAGTTGATAAGGGTTTTGTGACTTTTGAGTACATTTTGGTTCGCCTCCTATAATATCTTGCATCGCCTAGAAAACTTGTAAGTTGGGATTACAAGGAATTCCTATAGCTCGATCAACTATTAGCCCTTGGGTAGATACTATATGTACTAATAGAGTACCTTTTGGTGATACAAAATTGACATTTTTTTTGAAATTAAACTTCAAATTTGTGAACATTTTGTTGAAAAGTTCTTGTATAGATCTCAAATCTTGATGAAAATCTCTTGCAATTTGCTTCTCTATTTTCCTTGAGGATATGGGATAATCATCAATAAAAATGTGTTGAAAGCTCATTACCTAGTTATGCAATATGTGATACATTTTTCCATTAAATGAAGTAAAAAATCTTGATGCCATGCTCCATTATACTATGGACATAAGTACTCAATGGAGCTTCTATTATAGTCCTTGGGATGGATAATCATCTAATTGAAATGGTTAATCATTATAGTAAAGTATATAAGGTATGCCTTCCTCTCTCTTCCAAAACGTACTTAGTGAAAGGTTCACGAAACCCATCCTAAATAGTGGCCTTAGGCAATGATCTAAAATTATCTTAGATGCTTATTTTATCCCTAGATGTTTTGGGTAAATGAGCATAGAAGATAGCAAATTTAGAAATAAAGATAACATGTGCTATTTCTAATAATTTTTAACTTCAATTTGATCACCTTTGCATTCTTATTATTGACTTTGTATGGTTTCCTTTGCACCCATACAAGATCTAGACACTTCCATGAAGGTATGGCATAACCTAGAAAAGCTTTACTCCACTTCAACCAAAGCTAGGAAGATTCAATTGAGGAATGAATCTAACAACTTGAAAAAAGCACCAAGTAGCAATAGAGATGACTAAATTGTGAAAATCAAAGAGGTTAGTGATGCATTGGGTTTGATAGGTTTTAACATAGATTATGATGACCTAGTTGCATACACCTTGAATGGGCTTAGGGATGATGAGAAGTAGAAGGCTTTTACAACATTTGGATATGTTAGAGACAATATTCCCAAGTTTGAATAGTTGGTGGCTTTGATGGTCACTAAGGAGATGAATATTGGAGGCTCAAAGGTAAAGGGCAAGGAAGCCCAATATTTTGATGTAGATAAAGATAGAGGAAGAGGAACGGAACAACGCAGAGAAAGAGGTACAAATGGTAATTCTAATCAAGAAAAAGAAATCAAATACTCTTCATCAAGTGGGAGATGCAAGCTCAGAGTTAGAGGAGAAAGGTTCAATTAAAATAGAGACAATTAAATCTCACAACGTTGTTTCATTTGTGGCAAGTATTGCCACTATGCAAGGGATTGTTATCAACAGAAGAAGACAAACTGAACCTACAAATGTCAAGGTAATTATGAACCTACTTCAAATGAAAATGGGAGCATTATACCTATGATGTAGATGAGTGACTACAAGACACAAGGGTCAAGCACATGGTACATTGATAGTGGATGTATCAACCACATGATTTGCAACAAGAAGCTTTTCTCAAACATGCAGGTATCATGAGCCAAACGAGCATGCAAAAACAGGTGATGATACTCCTTATGATGATGCGAAAGGTAGGAAGGAGGGAATGCTATCACTTTGAATGCGAAGCTTAACTTAAAACACACCACCTACTTCACATTTGGAAACAAGAAGGTAACAGAATTGGATCTATGGTACAAGAAGCTAAATACTGAACTAAAGTTGTAGATAAATAAATTTCCAATCATGTGTCACAACATGAGTAGGGTGTACCTATCCGCAACATATAAGTACCAAGTTTTAGTAGGTTGACATCTTCACCAAAGCTTTGGATTCAATAAAGCTTACAAACTTTAAGAAAAGCATTGGATTATTGGAGCTAGCTTGAAGAATTGGAACTTGACACTTGAGGGGTAGTGTTGAATTTCAAGCTTCAACCTTAATGTATCAATGAACCATTGGATGGATGATACTTGGAGCAAGATGAAGGAAGGCATCAAGCATGAAATTGCATTCAAATTTGAATTTTCAATTCCCCTCACTATAGTTGTAAATTATCAATCACACTTAGGTGTGATAAGATCCTATAATTTAGGATAAGTGATTTCTAGGTTATAGGGAATCTTTCCAAATGGATATGAACTCATAATGTACTTGAAATCGTTGAACCCTACATATGTGTGTGTTCTTTTAGATTTGGAAAGAAAGTTAGTAGGCCCCTAAGCTAAGAAGACCCCCTTCTTACTTGCTTGAGTGATTTAAGTAGAGTTTGTGTAGCCATAGCTAACACACATAATATTGTCTGGTTGATCTACTTCGCTCTACATGTGGAGTACAGTTCATTTATCGAATCAAACTCATTTCTTGTAATTTTTAAATTTTTAGAAACCTATTCTTTTCATCTAAAGTTGGCTCAAAGCTCATGGAAAACCTTTGCATAATCTAAGAGAACCATGTCCATAAGTGAGTAGTGGTCTATCTCTGTATGCCTAATGAAGGCTATAAATTTTATGTCTTGGAGGCATTACTTCTCCCAGTATGAGTAATCATTTTGAGTGAATTAAGTTTCATTATCAAGTTCTATAAGTATAGTTCATAGAATAGATTGTTTGAGTGATAGTGGTTTTGTGAGTGTGCCTGTGAGGCCACTTATGCTTCAAGGTTGCATAGGACGATTGCTTCTTCTCCCATCACTAGGTGCACATTCTCAAGAGGAGGTAAAGTTAGTTGGGGGTTAACCTCCTAAAGACCCCTCAATTGCCTTGGAAGAAAGCTTCAACTTGAAGTTGTTTGGGAATAGAAAATTGTAGTTGTTGTTCTTGAAATGAATTTCTTCGATCGAGTTTCTAAGAATGAAATTTCCAATTCTAGGTAGGGATTAGCTTTGGTATGGAAAAAATTTAGATAGAAGCTAGATTGTGTGGATGATGATTCTATTGATTGGGGTTACATTGCTCATAATCAGTGCTAAAATCATGATTAAAATTTATCTTACAAAATTTATTATAGTAATTGTAATTCTTTCATTGACCTTATTATTATTCTTGCTGATTTCCCCACCATTAGTGTGGTGGATGATTTTGATGATATAGTCTCAGAGTTTGATAAGCACTTTGTTTGAGAGGTCTTACTTGATTCCATCAAAGGGAATGATGGAAATCAAAGAAAAGTAGTTGAAACTCACCACAAATTGAGCTCTTGAACTTCAAAAGGTTTGTGCTTAATTCATGTTTGCAACTATAAAAATGATGCATAATGCTAAGAAATCATGAATCTTTGATAACCATCTCCTTGTTAGAAGTATTTGTGAGTTGTTTTGCACTTCAGTTAGATTAACATCTCAAGATGAAACTTATAAAGTTATCTTTAAGAGAGATAATACTTCCAAAAGAACTTACATGGGAAGAAAATGCCACCCCAATTAACTAGTGCTTCCTAGATATGGAAAAACACTACAATTTGGCTAGGAATATCTTGAATCTATTCATTTTTGTTCCCAAATAGCACAAGATAAAAAAAATGAATTGGGCAAGGATATTTTTTGATCCACCATTGTCATTCATTCCCTAATTTTCACCCCAATTCACCTTTTTAAGTGCAAAGCTAGTTTAAATTTTGAATCATTTGGGTAGGATCACACAATAGATTCCTATTTTCATTTGAAATATGAGGTGAATCCCACCACAAAGATGAAAACATGTTCCTCTAGAATCGATCCTGAGACATTGGCATATGATTATAATATTCTATATATAGCTCTATTTTCAAGGAAGAGAACGTTTTACAAGGGGGAAAGAATGTTACAAGTTAAGTTTATGACACTATTGTCCAATGGACTAAGAGATATCTGCGATCGCACATCATTTGGTCATTTTTTGTAGGTCCAAAACTCTTGAGATTAGACTTGAGCATATGTTCATGTGCTCTCTACAAAAATTTATCCACTTAGCCTAGAGGTTAAGCCTCATGGATGGGAAGGAGTAGGTCTTGGGTTCAATCCCCATGGGAGCATGGGGAGGGAGCTTTTCCTAAAGAGCTCTAGAGCCTTCCAGAAACATTTACTCAAGTTAAGGTGAGCTAACTTGAGTTTAGAGAGACATACCTCTAAGTTTGATTATAGTTACCATGGCCTTCAAAAATTCACAATGAGGATCCGTAGAAAATGTTTCAATTGAGGTGGGGAGAGAGAAATGTGATATGCTTGTCTATATAAAGGTGAAATCAAATCTACAAAAGGCACACACTAGTTACAAATTGGTTTATGTAGAAAATTTGTGTGCACCTATTGATCTTGACATACCAATCATATATGTTAATAAGGTAAACAATCAAGAAATTTATTTATAGTTTGAAACGATAAACCAATTTTTCTTTTAAGATACTTTTGGAAAGTTGCTTATGACATAATTCAATATCGAGGGTAAAACAATTTAGTGCCTATGTTTGAAATAGTCCTATGGAGGATTCTAGATTTTTGAAGCAGGGTTTGAGTTAAATGGAGTCGGTGCTTCACATTCTTGTTATCAAGACATGTATTTTCATATTCGATCTTGATGGGAGAATATCTGCGACAATGTCCTTGGTGAGGATATTTAGAAAATAATATTTTACTTTTCAATACTATGATAGTAGGCCTTGGCTAATCTTGACTAGCATTGAAGATTTGTGGCTTCTTGAAAGATCTTTCTTTTTTGATATATATCCCTTAAATTTACCAAAAATGGTTGCCTCAAATTTATATTTGATGATAGATGTACCTATACTAGAGTGATCTTCATAAACATCTGCCACATTAATGGGATTTTCTAACCTTTTACTCTCATCCCACTTGACTTCATGTATTAGACATCAACGTTAACCGTAAAAAAACCTCCAAAATTTGTGAAAATCATCTAACTCTTTTAGTTGTAGAATGATCTTAGTATACTCGTAGATCAACATGGAGAAAGATCGAGCACACTAAAGTAATTAGTTACATGCATCCTACTTCCCTTCCTCATCTTCTTTAGGAAGAAACTCTTTGTTGAAGAGTTCTTGAGATGCAACCATATGATTGGAGCTTGGTTTGTTCGTGGAAACCCATCCACCACTTATAAGACATGGGATCCAAGGATTGAAGAGCCTCCAAAACGTTGTAATATTATGGATTTGATTTGAGTCTATGCATAGCTTGTCACTTTTGGACTGAAATTGATGATGATATACTTTTAAATATCGTCCTCTTCATCTAGAAAACAATGAGGAACACACCGTTCCTTATCTAAAGCTCCTAAGGAAAAATGGACTTATTTTGGGAGTGTCACTAGTAAATGCTCTAGTAAAAAATCCTATAAGGTATGGAAACAAAGACATTGAAGTCATAAGCCCGAGTACAACATTCAAGAAAATTGGTGGGAACATTTGGAACTACTAGATCTTGTCACGATCAATCCTAATGAGATATATAGAGAGTTTTCCATGACTCCATTCCTATTCTTGTAAGGCTAGCCATACATGCCAAGTAGTCCCTTTGCGCACCAAGACTTCTAATTTATTTTGGACTCATTCAAATTGGACTAACTTAGCCTCAAGCTCTGTAATGTGCATCCTGAACCTAGAATTACTATAAATTTCAATGCAATTTTGAGTTCAATGTAGCCACATCCTTATCTTCATAAAAGAATACATATTGCAATGCACGTGAATATTTTAATGATGCATTTGATCCTTAAATGTATGAGGATTAAGTGCAATTTATTTTCACATGCATGATCTATGTTCTTAGTTATGAAACTTAAGTCCGAATTGAAGTCAAACACTCAATTAGACATTAGAAAAGTAGTCAAGTCCATGGAAAGCATCAAGGGTCATGGTACAAGTTAGTTAGTAACCAAAACCACTCAATTTCTTTATTAAATCTTTAGTAACAATAAATTACACCCTGAGTGCTTGGTTTCATAGATTGTGGGAAAGATAAAATACATATCTAAGCCTCTTTTGAACCCTTGTGCATATCCTATACTTGCTTATATAGTTTCTTTATAATTTTAGGCACATCTACCTGAAGTTTTCACCCTTAGTGTACTAAGATTCATTGAATCCAAGCATCATTTGGATCCTACAATAGGTTCTTAAAGTGTTCTTAAAGTGACAATACAAACTAATTGTGAGAAATAGTCTATATTGGCAATCTGTATCCCTACACTTAGGTAGAGAGAATAGTTTGTATTGTAATGGATAGTGTTTTTCCATATAAGATCCAATTTCTTTGATTCAAGGCATGTGTGGTGGATATTGCGATACTCTTGAAGCACAGGGAAAACAAGCTGATTCTCGAGTTAATTGCAGAGAAGTGTTTAACAAGAGGAGGCTATAACTCTTTCTAGGGACCTAGTGGAGGGCAGAAATCCTCCTACACTATGTTGAGTCCTTGTATCATCCCGGATTAGCGATAGTAGGGCATTTCAAAGCCTGAAGAAATCAAAGGAGTTGACATTGAGGGTTTGGGGAGATATAGAAATCTCAAGGATTTCAGAAAAAGGGTGATCTTTCAACGTGGAAGACAAATTAGAGGACTTGAAAGGAGGCTACTATGACTTGCTAAAGATCTCATTCGCTGAACTACTTTTTCAAAGGATCAAGAAGCTACAGATGCTCTCTTACCTTCCCTTTAAAAGATGAAATCGCACTCCGAAACATAGCTTCAAAAGTAATTCCTATCCATAAAGGAGCTCCTTTAGCTTAGAGATTGCATTTTATCTCTCCACTTACTCATAAATGTAACATGCGCCGATCCACTATTTTGGAATAACTTAGACATTGCATGTTGTCTCTCCACTTACTCATAAATTTAACATGTGTCGCTCCACTATTTTGGAATGCAATACAACGTCCATGAATGAGACTCAAAGCAAGCAGAGACATTCGCAGTAGTAAAAGAGACGTGGGTCTTTCTTTCGTGATATAGAGAATAGTAACGTGGTGAAAGAAATATGGGTATGCGTTTGTTTTTTTTTTTCCTCCGAAACCTCGGAAACATTCCTTTCACATTTGAGACGCATCAATCCAGGACGAAAGTCAGCTGATGTATACTGGAATCACATCACCTGCCACAAGGCGTTTTTCGCTTAATCATGAGAAGCGTCCCTGGTTGCGAGTAGATGGGATGTACATCGTGTCTCACTCATTTGAATTACTGTGAGTAGATGGGATGTACATCGTGTCTCACTCATTTGAATTACTGTTGATGTGCTTGAGTTTGTGTTAGGCGTAGCAAACCAGGTGTCCGATAAGCTTATTGCTGGAGAGGGCTCACAGAAACGGTTATGGGATGCGGAGTCGTGTGTGTGTGTGTGTGTGAGAGAGAGAGAGAGAGAGCGAGAGAGAGGTGTTGGGCGGTCGTAGTTTTGCAGGGTTTTGAGGTTTTAAATGCAGTTTTTATATACTCATTCGGTGAGCATCACTCCTTGATTTATATTTTTCTTTGGAGTGCGGAGACAAGCGGAGACGGCCGTGGGCGCGCAAGCTGTGTGCGAAGAGAGAGAGAGAAACCATATCAAGTCAATCATACACATATCACACACTCTATTTAAGGCTGGTATCAATGCTCATATCAACATAATCAATCCATCGGCCGCCCTGCTTCTCCAACCTCACCAGCATATTTCTTTCTTTGCTTTTTGTCACTCGTACGGCTTTGTGGAGAATATCCCTAATAGAATCTCGCCATGGCCATCCGTAAACTAGCCTTGCCTGTGCTGCTGGCCACATTCTTTGTGCTGTTGTTGCCTCTAAACGCTCACCCTCATCCTCCGAATCCTTTTTCCCCACCTCCACATCGTCCCTTCTTTGCACCCATTGTTTTGAAAGGGCGCGTTTTAGGATGGCGTGACACGTCTGTCAAAGGTGCGTGTTGAGCATGACGGTTGACATAATGTCGTTTATATGATACTCCGTGGGTTTGTACTCTCAGAGTTTATTGATGGCGCGCTCCAACGAGCAAATGCATGTCTAATCCATGAATCGGATTGTTGTTGTGGTTGCAGGCGCTACTGTGGTGCTTAAATGTGGTTGGGAATTCATTGGCAAAGCCTACACTGGATGGGATGGCAACTTTCGACTTGATGTCAACGATTTTAAGTTCCGCAAGTACAATCCGGTGAGCGACTGCAAGGTGATTGTAAAGGAGCCATTCAACGCAGCCAATGCCAGCCTCGAATTTGAGGGGAGGTTCGGCGGAGCATTCCTCTACTCAACCGGAGATATCTTCGTTCATCATTCTCACGACCATCATCATCATCATCCTTGAAATTGTCATAGTCCACAGTCGTGTGTACTCGTGGTACGCATGTAGTATATGATCGTGCACACGAACAGTTCGTTCGCGGCATGTTCAGATGAATAATTATAACACTGCACATTTGCTACATTCAGACTTGGCGAATGATGAATAAGACATAATGGGTGTTTCTGAGCCGTTGTCTTTACTCCTTCCGTTATGGTGTTGAGGATTCATCTCGGCTGCTAAATAGGCAAATTCTCTTGAAAGTCCGTTTGGTTTGCATCATGATGATCTTGAAAGCCTTCATGGAGCCTTTCAAACCTTATGTATTTAGTCTCATTTAGATGCGGCTGTTGTTTCCCAAGTCTTAAATCGTGATAAGTTATGCGTGTATGGATATGGATAATAGGAAGATTTGATGCCCATTCGCTCTCAAGGTTGTCAAGAATTTATAGCTTCAAAAGTGGTTTAGATTTGGATCTAACAACATTCCCTTAGACCCATTAATCTTGAAGTACTTTTGGAAGATCCACTAATCTTGAAGTACTTCCGGGAGACCTTCCGCAGACCTCATAATTGAAAATAATTGACCTCTATTTACTGGTCTTGGCCTCTAATCCTCGAATTCTATTTGGAAAGAGGGCAAGCATTAATTTAGATGGATAATGCATACCAAGTATTATTTTCATTGTGAAGCTACTTGACTAATCATTCTTTGCTTAACCACCCTTCATAGATAAACATCCAAAATACTATTTAACTTTGATACATTTTCACAGGAAATATTTGATGGGAGAATGATCCCTATGCAGCCTTGAAGCATAGACGCCCTCAGAGGCACACTCTCTAAGCCTCTCCTCACTCAAATGAATGCTTCTCAGTACTCTTGAGGACCACAATTGATCATCTTCCTAATGCTACTTATCTCACTCAAAATTCTCACTCTTGCTGTGAGAATCAACACCTCCAAAACAAAGTAGTTATTGCCTTCACTAGGCATGCACACAGAAAGCACTGTTCACTTATGCAGCTGTGTCTTTCCGAATATGCATGTGTATGGGACATTGGATCTCGAACTACTGGTCACAATGTGTGTTTCAATGCATGTTATAAAACCATCCATATATTTGTCGTAATGCTAGGACCAAAGAAAAACAAAAAAATGACACTTTTCCAAGACGTGTAGGCCTGTTTATATATAGGGTCTATATAGCACAAATTGGATAAAATAATAATGAAATTAATAATACTAAGAAAGGAAAAGAATATGAGCATTCTTGTAGAGGCCTATTCAACATGAACCGGCATAAACCTGTAGATAAAGATTGACATAACCTTGTACAAAAACATTCATATAAACTTGTACATAAACATCATAATACTAGACTTATGTATAAACCTATACATATAAATCATAATTTTCAACCTTTACAAAAGCATTATTATCATAAAATTTGATGGAACAAAAGTAATCATCATTTTAATTAGATTTGAGAAATCTAAATGTACAAGACAATTTCATGTATAAATATACATACATAGCATAGATATGATCCTTAGGAAAAGCTATCTTTCTCTTTCTATACTAAAATCATTCGCGGCATGTTCAGATGGGCAAGCATTAATTTAGATGGATAATGCATGCCAAGTATTATTTTCATTGTGAAGCTACTTGACTAATCATTCTTTGCTTAACCACCCTTCATAGATAAAATTTCAAAATACTATTTAACTTTGATACATTTTCACATGAAATATTTGATGGGAGAATGATCCCTATGCAGCCTTGAAGCATAGACGGCCTCATAGGCACACTCTCTAAGCCTCTCTTCACTCAAATGAATGCTTCTCCGTACTCTTGATGACCCCAATTGATCATCTTCCTAATGCTACTTATCTCACTCAAAATTCTCACTCCTGCTGTGAGAATCAACACCTCGGAAACAAAGTAGTATAGCCTTCACTAGGCATGCACACAAAGAGCACTGTTCACTTATGCAGCTCTGTCTTTCCGAATATGCATGTGTATGGGACATTGGATCTCGAACTACTGGTCACAATGTGTGTTTCAATGCATGTTATAAAACCATCCATATATTTGTCGTAATGCTAGGACCAAAGAAAAACAAAAAAATGACACTTTTCCAAGACGTGTAGGCCTGTGTATATATAGGGTCTATACAACACAAACCGGAATAATAATAATAATAAAAATAATAATACTTAGAAAGGAAAAGAATCTCATGCATGTGTAGGCTACTGTATGAGCATTTTTGCACAGGCCTGTTCAACATGAACCGGCATAAACCTGTAGATAAACATTGACATAACCTTGTACAGAAACATTGACATAAATTAAACATCATAATACTAGACTTATGTATAAACCTATACATATAATTCATAATTTTCAACCTTTATATAAGCATTATTATCATAAACTTTGATGGAACAAAAGTAATCATAATTCTAATTAGATTTGAGAAATCTGAATGTACAAGACAATTTCATGTATAAATATACATACATAGCATAGATATGATCCTTGGGAAAAGCTATCTTTCTCTTTCTATACTAAAACCGCATATATATGGTACAAATGCGAGAAATTATGGAATATGAGACATAATAAAAAAATGCATATCACGAGGTTGAGAATCCAATGATGCAAAATGTGAGGGACCCTCTTGCAAAGGAAAATAAACATGTGTGCATGAACATTTTTTACATTAAAAAATATGTGTGCATATTTTTTACATGTGTGCATGAACATTTTTACATTAAAAAATAAACATGTGTGCATGAACATTTTTTACATTTTTTCCCATATGCTAGGAACTCCTACACTCTCCAAATGTTCGGAACTCCTACATGTTTTTTCTGATATTTTTTACAGTTAAAAATATATTAAGAAAGAAAAATTATGTACCATTAGGTGATATTGTTGTTCTTGACACTGATAAATCACACTTTGATTTTTCCATACATTGGGAACTCCTACACTCTCCAAATTAGTTAGCATCTTAGTAAGGCCCCACAAATATCCATCCTACTTCCCGACATGTGTGGGATGATGAACAAAAGATACACACTCCAAACAATAAATAAACAAAGTAATAAGTAACAAAATAAACCATGCTTATATGCATAATAAAAATAATCTTAAAATACTTACAAATGCATGGTGAAATGTCTCCAATCTACCGCTCCCTGAATGTGAGGCCCCCATGCCTTGCATATGTGAAGCTCTCGTTACTCTCTACTCTCATTAGCAGTCAAGAGCATGAACCTCTTGTAATAGTGTCTACTAATCACCCTCACTAAACAAGTAACAACACATCGTTAAACATCTTGATCAAAATTAGGTTCATCATTCTTTATATTATATGTATTCTCAAGAATAGACATGCCAAATTCTTTCTTCTTTTCATTATGCTTGGAAATCTTGTTACATTCATCAATGGTATGTCCAAACGTTTCGCGAATACTTCCATCTCTCCTTCTTTTGCATATCACCATCAAGAGAGGAGGAAGCATAAAGTAAGAGTAATGCATTGGTTTTGATGAACCCCAAGCTGCACCATACTTACTTTTGTCCTTTTGTGTAATATTAACTGCTTGCATTCCCTCAAGCAAACCACTTTTGTTAACTCTTGATTTCTCATCATGCTAAAGAAAAGACATAATTTTGGATTTTCTTTTATAACCAGATTAAGTGTAGTAGCAAAGCTTTGAAAAGATTCTGACAATCCTTTGAGTAGTATAGAAACGAGTGATGTATCTAGAATGATCTTATCAATGTTTACCAATTGCACTTTCAAATCCTTGATGTATGTAACATATACATCCAGTGACACGTTTTCATCCATACATACATCTTCAAGTTGCTTTCCCAAGTAAGAAACACATGCTTCATTACCTAGGACATCGTAATAAAGCAAGTGTATCCCAAACTTGTCTTGAAGTAGTGCATGATCGGATGTGTGGAACAACATGGCACTTCATAGAAAGGGAAACCAATGCATGAGCTTAAGCATCCTTTCCATCCCACCTAAGCTGCTCTTGAGATGGATAAGGCATAGTCATTGTATTTGAAGAATATCTTAAATCTATGAAAATAGGTTGCATAGAAGTAGAATGGTCATGTCACTTGTCAACATTTGCCACTATGTTCATTAGTTGCTTTGAAACAGGAACATGTTTCATCATGTAAGACCACATTAAGTGGTTGGTTCCCTAAAGTTGATCTTTAACTTGAAGCATGCTAAAGAATCATTGTTGTTTGCATTGTAGCAAATAACTCAAAAGTAGGAAGATATGAACTTCAACAAAGCTAAAATATAGCCCACAAACTATAAATTCAATGGAAAACTCGACTACATGAATGGATTTGAAAGGGGGTAAAGTCCCAACACAACTGGTGAAAATGATCTCCGAGTGCGAAACTTTGTACTTCTATGATGGCAAACGCATTTGCAATATTAAAAGGATAATGCGATAGAGTCATAGGATGGATGATGTGATAGGGCTGTAAATATTGTCAAAAAGGATAATCAACAAAGAATGCTATCATCAGAGGAGGAAGAGGAGATTAATCATTGGCCAAAATAAAATTTGGCTGTTGTCGTATAACAAAAAGTTATAAGGAATGACTTCCACTATTTCTTTTTCAAGGGGTATATCCACTACAATTGCGAATGACTACAGTTGTGAAGAACAAAATCCATGAGACAATTAATGGCTAGATGCTACACTTAATGAGATGGTGCAACACTATACTACAAGATGACACTCAAAGCTATAAATTTTGGAAATTACAATGCAAGAGCTATAGTGAAAGAGTTTCTGCTAGGGGGCTGATGCAGTGACAGATAAGCACTCCAAGAATCCTTCATCTCAATTAGTTATAACATCATTGATGTGCGGAGGCATTTTGATTGTCAAGAATAATTTATTAAATACATGATAAAAGGGTAGAATAATTTTTATGCTACAGAGTACGAAAAACTAAGTAGATAAGGCAAATAGAAATATGAATTCCCTTTGGATAAGTTGAGTAGAGGCAACCTACTTCTTGCCAAATTTACAACCTTAATAGTTCCTTGTAGAATAACCTTGATGACTTTAGATGGGCTTGTTCGTTTCGATGCCCATTTGGTTGGCATTGGACGGACTTGTTATAGTCTAACCAATGAGCCCTATATTATCTTGTAAGCTCTCAAGCGATTTTCATGAGTCATCATGTGTGCTTCTTGATTATGTTGTTGGTTCTCTTTGGTGGCTTTAGTTTTTCTTCCAAGGGTTAAAGTGATTTTATGTGAGGCTATTTGAATTTAATAATTTTACTCCTATGCATATTTTCCTTGATCAATTTCAAATGGTATAAGAGTCTTCTTTGTTGATCTGCTATCTTTGAGCTATTCCATCATCTTTGCTCATAGTCAAGAAAGTGCTGCTTCACAATCCTCATTTCAAGATTTGTTCAATCCCCACATGAACTAGTTAGCTGCATGAAACTCGGTTCATATGTGGGTCATCTTTGGCCTAGGATATTGACATGGAGAATTCCGAAAAAATAATGTGATAGAGTCATAGGATCAATGATGTGATAGGGCTGTAAATTTTGTCAAAAAGGATAATCAACAAAGAATGCTGTCATCCAAGGAGGAGGAGGAGAAGATCGATCATGGAGGAGATGCCATCACTTTTTTCTGTCACAATAGTGGAAATGATCTCATAGTACAAAAATTTGTACTTCTATGATGTCGAACTCATTTGCACTATTAAAAGTGTACAAAACAACATTGCACAACTTTGTACTTTTATGATGGTAAATGGATTTTCACTAGTAAAAGTGACCACGATGAGGATGCAAAAAGAAAAAAAGAAACTTGAGAAGGATCTAAACTTTCTTCGATACGACTATTGCATGTGTGAGTGAGTGAGGAAGCACAAATAGAAGTACACACAAGAGTGAAGAAGGATATCGAAGCATAGTGGCACACAATGGAGGGAAGAGCTCTCTATAGATAGATGATCAATGATATGAGAATAGATGAATCCCTAAGTACCAAGTACCGCCACATATAAGTATATCATGTATATGCGGTTAGATGGGGAAAGAAATATAGCCAACACTAGAGTAGAAAGTGCGCATTTAGAGGGAAAGAGCTCACATCAAAGCTAGTCGAGGGACACATAAGTGAAACATTCTATCTATAATTAAGCATGAAGGGAGATCCCATAAAGTTCCACTTTTAGTTGTTGTATATGCTTAGAGAGCTCCAATTATCGCTCATCAATAAGATGTCAAATGGTTCAAGCAAAGTTGGCATCGCATGTTGATCAAGATTTTATTTGAGCTATGCACTAAAGCATAAAATGTATTTTGTTGCGTACAATTCTAAAAGCAAAGGCTATCATCTATATGAGCTATAGACTAAACACATTTTGGTTAGTCATGATGTTGTTTTTGGTGGAAGATGCAATTCAGCCACTACTTTCATGTACTAAGGGGACATCAATTAGCTCCAAAGTTGTGTATGACACTTTGTTACCTATTTTTATAGGTGTACAGTCAAGTGCTGGTCCAAATAAGGCAACTCCTTAGCCTTTGCAAGTTTCACATGATGATGCAGATCATTCCATTTTTTATTCACATTTATATGATGCACTTGTTGATGAGAAAGTTGATATAGAGGGCGCAAAATTTATGCCCAAATGGCTGGTGAGAACTTTGCAAGATAGAAAATTAGATTCACCTCTATCATATCGTACTCATTAGAAACAAACAAACCTAGGACCAAGCACCCAACTTGTAAAAGATTAGAAGCTACATAAAGGGGAAAAGATAGGCAAGGGAAGAGAGGGAGTTTTTCGGAAAACAAATGAAGCTGAACATTATATCCTTCCCTTTGCTTAAAGATGAGGACAAAGAATCCTGATTTTATGTGCCTCCAAGGTGTTAAAGTTGATAACGAAGACTTCATGAGTATAGGCAAGGCCGTTTGTTGGCACAATAGATGCAACCTTGTTCTATAGTCGATTGGTGCTTTAATGCTTGATTGCATGCTAAATCTTTTCAATTGGAGAAATCTGACCCACATGTTTTCTTTGGAAAAGTGCTTGTGGGATTAAACACTGTGGAGAATAGCCAATGATATTAATGAAAAAAAAGCTGAATTTCTATGAGTCGACGAATGATTAGATATGTTAAGTGAAATCAATGTTTTTGTGATAATGTTGATACGATGACATTATTTTGAAAGTCTGTTTTCATAACATCTTTGATGTCGAAAAATCTTTGCTTGGGATTGCTTAGTGAAGTGTTCAATATTTTCATACATATTGAAATGTCTGCGAGGAAGGCCTTAAGTTTCTTCTGGAAGAAAATATTAGTTCTATCTGACATGAAGCAGATTATCTTTGAAAGCTGCTTTCTTTGATCTGTACGATCATCTTTGCTCACGGTCCAGAAAGTGTTGCTTCACATTCCTCACTTCAAGATGTGTTGAATCTCCGCATGACTTGGTTAGCTGCATGAAACTGGGTTCGGATGTGGGTTGCCTTTGGTCTAGGATATTGATATGGACAATTCCGAAAAGATAATGCGATAGAGTCATAGGATCGATGATGTGATGGGGTTGTAACTATTGTGTAAAAGGATAATCAACAAAGAAGGCTATCATCAGAGGAGGAGATCAATCATGGCCGAAACAAAATTTGGCTGCCGTCCTATTCAAAAAAGGTTATAAGGAATGACTTCCACTATTTATTTTTTAAGGGATACATCCACTACAATTGTGAATGACTACAGTTGTGAGTAACGAAATTCATGAGACAATTAATGGCTAGATGCTACACTTAATGAGACGGGTGCAATGATATACTACATGATCACACTCAAAGCTATAAATTTTGGAAATTACAATGCAAGAACTATAGTTCCTTGTAGAATAACCTTGATGACTTTAGGTGGGCTTGTTCCTCTGTGTGCCCATTTGGTTGGCATTGGACGCACTCGTTATAGTAAAACCAATGAGCCCTATATTATTTTGTAAGCTCTCGGGCGATTTTCATGAGTCCTCTTGTGTGCTTCTTGCTTATGGGCATTAGTGTATCAAACACAACTTGTGCGCCAATTGCCGCCTACAATTTACAATCAAGTAAAAGATAATTTGAATTATTAACGAGTTGTAATTTTCATATGGCATGTGCAACACCATCTTTGGGAAAAGAAGCATGATGTATTCTCCCTTGTTTACAAATTTCACATGCATGTTTTTCAATAGACTCAGTTGTTGACAAGCCAATAACCATATCCTTGTTTTGTAAGTAAAGCAATCTATTGAAGTTCAAATGACGGAAACAAGCATGCCATAACTCCATTGCAACCATAGAAGAAGTATGTGTAAGAAACACATTTGAGACAACTCTTGCATGTGTCCAAGCAATACAAGCCTTTGCATAATGTCCTTGATATCAGAATAACATTGCCATTATTGAAATCATGAATCATGTATGTGTTATCAACAATGTGTACATAAAGTTTGACACTAACAATAGTATGAAATGAAGTATGTGTAAGAAACGCATTTGAGACAACTCTTGTATGTGTGCAAGCAATACAAGCCATTGCATAATGTCCTTGATATCACAATAACATCGCCGTTGCTAAAATCATGAACCATAGATTTGTTATCAACAAAGTGTACATGACATTAGACATTAGCCATAGAAGAAGTATGTGTAGAGATATACCTTCACAAAGTTGGCAATTCTTCACAACTCACTCAACCAAATAACTTGAAACTTTGGCAAAATTTAGGGCACAATATTAGAGACCAAATGAAGCTTTAAGTCAATGAAAATGAGTACAATGAGAGAGCAAACAATTCTCTGCAATCTGGTACAATCAGATTTGGAAAAGCCTAACTAGACCTCTAGATAGAGAGGAGCAAAATCATGCGAAAATGAGGTAAGCAAGCAAGGGGGCAGCTTGCTGGAGTTTATGACTTCACTAAACTAAGTGCGAAACTTGTCGAATGCATACAACTCAAGAAACAAAGGTGGGATGATGCTTATACAGAGTTTTACTTTTCCTACAATCTAGCTAACCACCCACCAATCAGTGTAGGTCCACTTTTTGGTGGCTGATTTGATGAGATTTGAATTAGATTGAGTTTGGTGGAGCTTCTAACTTTATTCCACGACTTCGGGTCCTCCTTTTTGATTGGTCCACTTGCAAAACTCGTGGTTGAGCCTTTTTGCATGATTGAGACTTGATTTTCAGCATAAATGACATTACTTACCACATTTGATTTGAGTTCCAAAATCATATTCTTGAAATAAATGTAACTAAGACTATACTCTACATGCTGTATTATCCTTGCTTTGTGAATTTATATTCTAATGGTTGCTAATTAAATATGACTACAAAGTTAATTGAGAGATTGCTTGAATTTTTCAAGGCAAACACGATGGGGAAACCTTCCTCTTGGTTGTATTTTAACCCCTCTTCCCCTTTGTAAGTAGTCTACTTCTCTTGCATCACCTAGAAAACTTTTAAGTTGGGATTACAAGGAATTCCTATAGCTCGATCAACTATTAGCCCTCTGGTAGATACTATATGTACTAATAGAGTACCTTTTGGTGATACAAAATTGACATTTTTTTTGAAATTAAACTTCAAATTTGTGAACATTTTGTTGAAAAGTTCTTGTATAGATCTCAAATCTTGATGAAAATCTCTTGCAATTTGCTTCTCTATTTTCCTTGAGGATATGGGATAATCATCAATAAAAATGTGTTGAAAGCTCATTACCTAGTTATGCAATATGTGATACATTTTTCCATTAAATGAAGTAAAAACTCTTGACGCCATGTTCCATTATACTGTGGACATAAGTAGTCAATGGAGCTTCTATTATAGTCCTTGGGATGGATAGTAATCTAATTGAAATGGTTAATCATTATAGTAAAGTATATAAGGTATGCCTTCCTCTCTCTTCCAAAACGTACTTAGTGAAAGGTTCACGAAACCCATCCTGAATAGTGGCCTTAGGCAATGATCTAAAATCATCTTAGATGCTTATTTTATCCCTAGATGTTTTGGGTAAATGAGCATAGAAGATAGCCATTTAGAAATAAAGATAACATGTGCTATTTCTAATATTTTTTAACTTCAATTTGATCACCTTTGCATTCTTATTATTGACTTTGTATGGTTTCGTTTGCACCCATACAAGATCTAGACACTTCCATGAAGGTATGGCATAGCCTAGAAAGGCTTTACTCCACTTCAACCAAAGCTAGGAAGATTCAATTGAGGAATGAATCTAAAAACTTGAAAAAAGCACCAAGTAGCAATATAGATGACTAAACTGTGAAAATCAAAGAGGTTAGTGATGCATTGGGTTTGATATGTTTTAACATAGATTATGATGACCTAGTTGCATACACCTTGAATGGGCTTAGGGATGATGAGAAGTAGAAGGCTTTTACAACATTTGGATATGTTAGAGACAATATTCCCAAGTTTGAATACTTGGTGGCTTTGATGGTCACTAAGGAGATGAATATTGGAGGCTCAAAGGTAAAGGGCAAGGAAGCCCAATATTTTGATGTAGATAAAGATAGAGGAAGAGGAACGGAACAACACAGAGAAAGAGGTAAAAATGGTAATTCTAATCAAGAAAAAGAAATCAAATAATCTTCATCAAGTGGGAGAGGCAAGCTCAGAGTTAGAGGAGAATGATTCAATCATAATAGAGACAATTAAATCTCACAACGTTGTTTCATTTGTGGCAAGTATGGCCAATATGCAAGGGATTGTTATCAACAGGAGAAGACAAACTAAACCTACAAATGTCAAGGTAATTCTGAACCTACTTCAAATGAAAATGGGAGCATTATAGCTATGATGTAGATGAGTGACTACAAGACACAAGGGTCAAGCACATGGTACATTGATAGTGGATGTATCAACCGCATGATTTGCAACACGAAGCTTTTCTCAAATATGCAGGTATCATGAGCCAAACGAGCATGCAAAAACACGTGATGATAATCCTTATGATGATGCCAAAGCTAGGAAGGAGCGAATGCTATCACTTTGAATGCGAAGCTTAACTTAAAACAGACCACCTACTTCACATTTGGAAACAAGAAGGTAACAGAATTGGATCTATGGTACAAGAAGCTAAATACTGAACTAAAGTTGTAGATAACAAAATTTCCAATCATCTGTGACAACATGAGTAGGGTGTACCTATCCGCAACATATAAGTACCAAGTTTTAGTAGGTTGACATGTTCACCAAAGCTTTGGACTCAATAAAGCTTACAAACTTTAAGAAAAGCAGTGGATTATTGGAGCTAGCTTGAAGAATTGGAACTTGACACTTGAGGGGTAGTGTTGAATTTCAAGCTTCAACCTTAATGTATCAATGAACCATTGGATGGATGATACTTGGAGCAAGATGAAGGAAGGCATCAAGCACGAAATTGCATTCAAATTTGAATTTTCAATTCCCCTCACTATAGTTGTAAATCATCAATCACACTTAGGTGTGATAAGATCCTATAATTTAGGATAAGTGATTTCTAGGTTATAGGGAATCTTTCCAAATCGATATGAACTCAAAATGTACTTGAAATCATTAAACCCTACATATGTGTGTGTTCTTTTAGATTTGGAAAGAAAGTTAGTAGGCCCCTAAGCTAAGAAGACCCCCTTCTTACTTGCTTGAGTGATTTAAGTAGAGTTTGTGTAGCCATAGCTAACACACATAATATTGTGTGGTTGATCTAATTCACTCTACATGTAGAGTAGAGTTCATTTATCGAATCAAACTCATTTCTTGTAATTTATGAGCTTTTAGAAACCTATTCGTTTCATCTAAAGTTGGCTCAAAGCTCATGGAAAACCTTTGCATAATCTGAGAGAACCAGGTCCATAAGTGAGTAGTGGTCTATCTCTGTATCCCTAATGAAGGCTATAAATTTTATGTCTTGGAGGCATTACTTCTCCCAGTATGAGTAATCATTTTGAGTGAATTAAGTTTCATTATCAAGTTCTATAAGTATAGTTCATAGAATAGATTGTTTGAGTGATAGTGGTTTTGTGAGTGTGCCTCTGAGGCCACTTATGCTTCAAGGCTGCATAGGACGATTGCTTCTTCTTCCATCACTAGGTGCACATTCTCAAGAGGAGGTAAAGTTAGTTGGGGGTTAACCTCCTAAAGACCCCTCAATTACCTTGGAAGGAAGCTTCAACTTGAAGTTGTTTGGGAATAGAAAATTGTAGTTGCTGTTTTTGTATCCATTCTGTGGCTTCTTTCCACATATCCTCCTCCTCTTCCAATGTGATCCTTAATGGAGTTTTGAACTTTGAAATGAATTTCTTCGATCGAGTTTCTAAGAATGAAATTTCCAATTCTAGGTAGGGATTAGCTTTGATATGGAAAAAATTTAGATAGAAGCTAGATTGTGTGGATGATGATTCTATTGATTGGGGTTACATTGCTCATAATCAGTTCTAAAATCATGATTAAAATTTATCTTACAAAATTTATTATAGTAATTGTAATTCTTTCATTGACCTTATTATTATTCTTGCTGATTTCCCCACCATTATTGTGGTGGATGATTTTGATGATATATGCTCAAAGTTTGATGAGCACTTTGTTTGAGAGGTCTTACTTGATTCCATCAAAGGGAATGATGGAAATCAAAGAAAAGTAGTTGAAACTCACCACAAATTAAGCTCTTGAACTTCAGAAGATTTGTGCTTAGTTCATGTTTGCAACTATAAAAATGATGCATAATGCTAAGAAATCATGAATCTTTGATAACCATCTCCTTGTTAGAAGTATTTGTGAGTTGTTTTGGACTTTCGTTAGATTAACATCTCAAGATGAAACCTATAAAGTTATCTTTAAGAGAGGTAATACTTCCAAAAGAACTTACATGGGAAGAAAATGCCACCCCAATTAACTAGTGCTTCCTAGATATGGAAAAACACTACAATTTGGCTAGGAATATCTTGAATCTATTCATTTTTGTTCCCAAATAGCACACGCTAAAAATAATGAATTGGGCAAGGATATTTTTTGATCCCCCATTGTCATTCATTCCCTAATTTTCACCCCAATTCACCTTTTCAAGTGCAAAGCTAGTTTAAATTTTGAATCATTTGGGTAGGATCAGACAATAGATTCCTATTTTCATTTGAAATATGAGGTGAATCCCACCACAAAGATGAAAACATGTTCCTCTAGAATCCATCTTGAGACATTGGCATATGATTATAATATTCTAAATATAGCTCTATTTTCAAGGAAGAGAACGTTTTACAAGGGGGAAAGAATGTTACAAGTTAAGTTTATGACACTATTGTCCAATGGACTAAGAGATATCTGCGATCGCACATCATTTGGTCATTTTTTGTAGGTCCAAAACTCTTGAGATTAGACTTGAGCATATGTTCATGTGCTCTCTACAAAAATTTATCCACTTAGCCTAGAGGTTAAGCCTCATGGATGGGAAGGATTAGGTCTTGGGTTCAATCCCCATGGGAGCATGGGGAGGGAGCTTTTCCTAAAGAGCTCTAGAGCCTTCGAGAAACATTTACTCAGTTAAGGTGAGCTAACTTGAGTTTAGAGAGACATACCTCTAAGTTTGATTATACTTACCATGGCCTTCAAAAATTCACAATGAGGATCCGTAGAAAATGTTTCGATAGTGTCTACCAATCACACTCACTAAACAAGTAACAACACATCGTTAAACATCTTTAGCAAAATTAGGTTCATCATTCTTTGCATTATATGTATTCTCAAGAATAGACATGCCAATTTCTTTCTTCTTTTCATTATGCTTGGAGATCTTGTTACATTCATCAATGGTATGTCCAAACGTTTCGCGAATACTTCCATCTCTTCTTCTTTTGCATATCACCGTCAAGAGAGGAGGAAGCATAAAGTAAGAGTAATGCATTGGTTTTGATGAACCCCAAGCTGCACCATACTTACATTTGTCCTTTTGTGTAATATTAACTGCTTGCATTCCCTCAAGCAAACCACTTTTGTTAACTCTTGATTGCTCATCATGCTAAGGAAAAGACATAATCTCATGAAAAATATACATATTTTGGATTTTCTTTTATAACCAAATTAAGTGTAGTAGCAAAGCTTTGAAAAGATTCTGACAATCCTTTGAGTAGTATAGAAACGAGTGATGTATCTAGAATGATCTTATCAATGTTTACCAATTGCTCTTTGGAATCCTTGATGTATGTAACATATACATCCAGTGACTCGTTTTCATCCATACATACATCTTCAAGTTGCTTTCCCAAGTAAGAAACACATGCTTCATTACCTAGGACATCGTAATAAAGCAAGTGTATCCCAAACTTGTCTTGAAGTAGTGCATGATCGGATGTGTGGAACAACATGGCACTTCATAGAGAGGGAAACCAATGCATGAGCTTAAGCATCCTTTTCCATCCCACCTAAGCTGCTCTTGAGATGGATAAGGCATAGTCATTGTATTTGAAGAAGATCTTAAATCTATGAAAATAGGTTGCATAGAAGTAGAATGGTCATGTCACTTGTCCACATTTGCCACTATGTTCAATAGTTGCTTTCAAACAGGAACATATTTTATCATGTAAGACCACATTAAATGGTTGGTTCCCTAAAGCTTATCTTTAACTTGAAGCATGCTAAAGAATCATTGTTGTTTGCATTGTAGCAAATAACTCAAAAGTAGGAAGATATGTACTTCAACAAAGCTAAAATATAGCCCACAAACTATAAATTCAATGGAAAACACGACTACATGAATGGATTTGAAAGAGGGTAAAGTCCCAACACAACTGGTGAAAATGATCTCCGAGTGGGAAACTTTGTACTTCTATGATGGCAAACGCATTTGCAATATTAAAAGGATAATGCGATAGAGTCATAGGATGGATGATGTGATAGGGCTGTAAATATTTTCAAAAAGGATAATCAACAAAGAATGCTATCATCAGAGGATGAAGAGGAGATTAATCATTGGCTGAAATAAAATTTGGCTGTTGTCCTATAAAAAAAAGTTATAGGGGATGACTTCCACTATTTCTTTTTCAAGGGGTATATCCACTACAATTGCGAATGACTACAGTTGTGAAGAACAAAATCCATGAGACAATTAATGGCTAGATGCTACACTTAATGAGATGGTGCAACACTATACTACAAGATGACACTCAAAGCTATAAATTTTGGAAAGTACAATGCAAGAGCTATAGTGAAAGAGTTTTTGCTAGGGGGCTGATGCAGTGACAGATAAGCACTCCAACAATCCTTCATCTCAATTAGTCATAACATCATTGATGTGCGGAGGCATTTTGATTGTCAAGAATAATTTATTAAATACATGATAAAAGGGTAGAATAATGTTTATGCTACAGAGTAGGAAAAACTAAGTAGATACGGCAAATAGAAATATGAATTCCCTTTGGATAAGTTGAGTAGAGGCAACATACTTCTTGCCAAATTTACAACCTTAATAGTTCCTTGTAGAATAACCTTGATGACTTTAGATGGGCTTGTTTGTTTCGATGCCCATTTGGTTGGCATTCGACGGACTTGTTATAGTATAACCAATGAGCCCTATATTATCTTGTAAGCTCTCAAGCGATTTTCATGATCATCATGTGTGCTTCTTGATTATGTTGTTGGTTCTCCTTGGTGGCTTTAGTTTTTCTTCCAAGGGTTAAAGTGATTTTATGTGAGGATATTTGAATTTAATAATTTTACTTTTATGCATATTTTCCTTGATCAATTTCAAATAGTATAAGAGTCTTCTTTGTTAATCTGCTATCTTTGAGCTATTCCAGCATCTTTGCTCATATTCAAGATAGTGCTGCTTCACAATCCTCATTTCAAGATTTGTTCAATCCCCACATGAACTAGTTAGCTGCATGAAACTCAGTTCATATGTGGGTCATCTTTGGCCTAGGATATTGACATGGATAATTCCGAAAAAATAATGTGATAGAGTCATAGGATCGATGATGTGATAGGGCTATAAATTTTGTCAAAAAGGGTAATCAACAAAGAATGTTGTCATCCAAGGAGGAGGAGGACAAGATCGATCATGGAGGAGATGCCATCACTTTTTTCCGTCACAATAGTGGAAATGATCTCATAGTACAAAACTTTGTACTTCTATGATGTCGAACTCATTTGCACTATTAAAAGTGTACAAAACAACATTGCAAAACTTTGTACTTTTATGATGCTAAATGGATTTTCACTAGTAAAAGTGACCAGGACGAGGATGCAAACAAAAAGAAACTTGAGAAGGATCTAAACTTTCTTTGATACGACTATTGCATGTGTGAGTGAGTGAGGAAGCACGAATAGAAGTACACACAAGAGTGAAGAAGGATATCGAAGCATAGTGGCACACAATGGAGGGAAGAGCTCTCTATAGATAGATGATCAATGATATGAGAATAGATGAATCCCTAAGTACCAAGTACCACCACATATAAGTATATCATGTATATGCGGTTAGATGGACAAAGAAATATAGCCAACACTAGAGTAGAAAGTGTGCATGTAGAGGGAAAGAGCTCACATCAAAGCTAGTTGAGGGACACATAAGTGAAACATTCTATCTATAATTAAGCATGAAGGGAGATCCCATAAAGTTCCACTTTTAGTTGTTGTATATGCTTAGAGAGCTTCAATTATGGCTCATCGATAATATGTCAAATGGTTCAAGCAAAGTTGGCATCACATGTTGATCAAGATTTTATTTGAGCTATGCACTAAAGCATAAAATGTATTTTGTTGCGTACAATTCTAAAAGCAAAGGCTATCATCTATATGAGCTATATACTAAACACATTTTGGTTAGTCATGATGTTGTTTTTGGTGGAAGATGCAATTCAGCCATTACTTTCATGTACTAAGGAGACATCGATTAGCTCCAAAGTTGTGTATGACACTTTGTTACCTATTTTTATAGGTGTACAGTCAAGTGTTGGTCCAAATAAGGCACCTCCTTAGCCTTTGCAAGTTTCACATGATGATGCAGATCATTCCATTTTTTATTCACATTTATATGATGCACTTGTTGATGAGAAAGTTGATATAGAGGACGCAAAATTTATGCCCAAATGGCTGGTGAGAACTTTGCAAGATAGAAAATTAGATTCACCTCTATCATATCGTACTCATTAGAAACAAACAAACCTTGGACCAAGAACCCAACTTGTAAAAGATTAGAAGCTACATAAAGGGGAAAAGATAGGCAAGGGAAGCGAGGGAGCTTTTCAGAAAACAAATGAAGGTGAACATTATCTCCTTCCCTTTGCTTAAAGATGAGGACAAAGAATCCTGATTTTATGTGCCTCCAAGGTGTTAAAGTTGATAACGAAGACTTCATGAGTATAGGCAAGGCCGTTTGTTGGCACAATAGGTGAATTTCGATTGACCATCCTTGGAGGTGCATTTTTCAAAATAAGCATCAGATGGGTGCCCCTCAAAGAATTTTCTCATGGCTGAAAGGCATTAGTGGGTAGCCCCTTCGTTTGGGGGTTTGACCCTCGTCATCATTTCCTCTATCTATGATCGTAACTCCAAGAGAGCTCAATAATACTAAAGTTGTTAAAAAGGAGTTCATGAGTAGACTTGAGGCTACTACGTTGCACCATAAGTGGATTGCCACCAACCATCCTAGGGGTGAGGTGTGGTTTTTAAGGATGAGCTCGAGATGGGTCACTTGCTCAAAAGCTTTTTCTCATGGTTTGGTCATCATTGCCTCTATCCATGTAACTCTCAGAAGGATTTTAGGATGCATTGAGATTCTCTCAAAGGTCTTCCTCCATCGGTGGTCATGGTGGATAACTTCAACATGGTCAAGAACCTTGACAACATTTTTAGGAGGGAGGGGGTGCAAGAGTGTGATCCTCAAAGGGGATGATAAGAAATAGGCATTATGCTTCGATAGAGTTTTGTGATTGATTATCCTTTTGAACCAATTCCTTATGTTGGTGTGGTCCAATGCTCTTAGGCAAGTACATAGAGCCTCATGGTGCTACGTGAACCTATCAATCCTCTTCTTGTAGCTAGTCATAAAGAAATTGAACACATCTAGATGTTGTTGTTTATGTTTGGGACTTCATGGACTAGAATTGGATTCAAGCTACTAGAGCCATGCATCTAACTATTAAAAATACTCAAAAGGAGATGAAAGTAATTAGAATGGAGAGAATGGAAAAAATGTATGCAAGACTACTTTGATTGGAAAAAGAGTTCAGCAAAGGAAATAAGAATTTCTATTTGGCACTTTCCAAGATTAAGGACAAGTAATAAGGTAAAGATTTCATGTTGATGATGAACATTGATGGTAGAGTTTACATCTCAGAGAAAGAGAAACATGACTTAATCCATGGCCTCTTCAAAGAGAATTCCTTCTTTTCCCTATGCCCCCATGGTTGGGATTGCATGGTGGCTATCTCAAAGATTAGATATACATAGTTCTTTCTGACATTGCAAAGTGGTTAGACGAATCGATCAAGGCATACAAGTTGGAGGATGATTGTGTTCTTGCCCAAGGGAGAGAGCCAAAGTCTTGATAGGTTTGCAAACAAATTCTTCATCTCTCATGGTGTCTCAATGAGCACGTGCTCAAATTAATTCATAAAAATAGATGAGAAAGATTACATAAGAAACGTGAGGCCAATAACCATGTTGTAGACTAGTTACAAGATCATATCAAAACTCCCCCGCAACCGACTTTGGGCATCGTGGACAAGTGAATCCATAAAGACTAGAAAGTTTAATGATTTGTAGGTCCATCTTGAAAGCTATCATCTATACTGCTGGAGGGATGGAGTATGCCAATGAATTCAATCGAAACTGCATGTTCGTCAAGATTGACTTGAAGCTTACGTCAATGTTGAGTGAGACTTTGTACTCCAATATTTACATGATCTAGTGCTCAAGGAAGGCTTTACAAAGATGATGTCCACTCTCTTGGAGAATGCAACCACTTGTATGGACTATAATGGATAATTTTCTTCCCCCTTCCCTCTCAATCAATCAATCAGGCATGGGTGCCCATTAGCTCCCCTTCCTCTTTGCCATTATGTTGGATGGCCTCAGCTTCATGGTCGAAAATGAAGTCAAGAAAGGGGTTATCGAGCACATAAACATCTCCGATAGAAAAGACCAATGTATGACACCAATATAATTCTCAATTGCAACCAAGATTCTGCTAGGTTCTTTTGGGAATGCCTTGCAACCTGTTCTATGGCCTCATAATTCAAGATAAATCATGGTATGGGGTGAAGTGGGATGTGGACATCTATCAAAGTGATTCTATTTGGTTCCCCATCTTTGGGGTTTTCTTGGTTAGAAACGAGGCAATTCCTAGAGCTACAAGACGGTTGTCCAAGGGATTTGAAATCACATGAGGACTTGGACAACAATCTTGGACTCACTTACCTCGATTGGTGCTTGCTTGAGAGTTGCATTTTGGTGTGGGTAAGTTGAGTACTTTGCTTGAACTCTTATGAAGTTCTCAGGTTGAATTATGTAAGGGTTTTCTCAAGAGGTTTCTTGTATAGCGTTCAATCTTGAAGTGCTTTTGAGATTATTATTATTACTGTTATTATTATTATTATTATTATTATTATTATTATTATTATTATTATTATTATTATTATTTCTTCTTTTCAATGAATTATCTTTTAATAAGTATGTAAAATCTCAAAATTATTGCCTTTGCTTCTTGTTTTGTGAACTAATTCTAACATATTCAAATATGCTCTAACCTAAATCATTTATTCACCATCTATTGGAAACTATACTTGTTGGAGACCTCTTAATTTCCAAATACTTGATCTATACTGATTTAAGAATACATCTATATCAATATAGACCAAACTTTACATAAATGTTACTTTGATTTACCAAATCATTTATGAACGATTCTCTGAGTGAGAGTTTTCCTTCTTCAAGATGTCTGCTATAGAAATTGACTTCAATACCTGCACATATCTTCAGATATCTTCAAACTAATGATATACAAGTGTTCACACTACCTTTGCGCAATCATGTCAGCCATTGATTCTCCAAAAGAATTATTAAACCTTTGATTTGATCCTTAAGATCAAAGGTATGTCAAAAACTGTCTTCCAGGAATGGAAACTTTGACATGGTCAACTTCTTAAGTTGATTTCGCACAGCACAAATCCCGTTTTGCTAAATGCTTTTAGCCATAGCTTCCTTACCTTCTAGCTTAGATTTTGAATGCTCACTCTTTCAAAACTTTACACTATGCACTGAGATCTAAGAAAAACATTGACACGGAAAAGTGCGCAACTTTTAGAAGTCTGTCTGCAGATTCTACATACAAATGTTCCTATTGATCATTCTCAGAGTAGGAGAGAAATTAGATCATAAAATTCTGAACATAGCTTCATTAGCTTTCAGATTAGATGTGTACAAAAGGATTTCTGATCCACATGATCAGATTGAGAGAACTCAGAGAAAAACCCGTCGCTAATTTCCTAAGTAAAACTCTCTACACATCTCTCTAAGACACTTGTCTTCAAAATGACTCTCACACATATTTCTTTACATCATTGATTTATATACATATATTTTTAGACTTATCCCACGTCTATTAGATTACTCCTTATCATCATAAGGATCATCTATACTCAGATTAAAAGAATTTCCACCTATAATGTAAATATGTATACATACTTCACTTCTGAGATCTCTTCACTTTCCCAAGTGTTTTCTTCCACTTTAATCTGATCATGAGCTTGATTCAAGATCTTTATAATCACCAATTTGTGATTGGTTTGTTCCAACAGCTCCCCCTCAATCACTAATTGTGATTATTCCATTCTTCTTCACTCCTGCCATCTCTTTGAATCTCTCTAGCTTAGGTCCATCCAAGCTTTTTGTCATCATATCTGCAACTTGTTCTTTTGTTGAAGTATACATCACTTCAATCTCTTTATCAAGTACCTTTTCTCTCAAGAAACGATATTGAATTTCTATATGCTTAGTCCTGGCATGAAAAATAGGGTTACCTACCAAATAGAAAGAACTCATATTACTCTGATCAGTTCCAAAACTCTTCAACAAGGTTTTTAACCATATTACTTCTTTTGCAACATCTACCATTCCTTTATACTCAGCTTCTGTAGATGACAAGGCAACTATATGTTGCTTCTTTGAGCACCAAGAAACTAGTTTATCTCCAATATAACAGAGATACCCATGAGTGGACCTTCTATCATCTGAATCACCTGCCCAATCTGCATCACTAAACACTTTGATTCTTGTGTCAGAAGTAAATCCATAATACAGACCTTCACTTAGGGTTCCTTTGATATATCTGAGTACCCTTTGAGCTGCAATCCAATGAGTCTTCTTTGGACAATGCATAAATTGTGATAACACACGTACTGCATATGATAAATCTGGCCTTGTCAAGGTAGCATAAATTAAACTACCTACAAAACTCTGATATTTCTTCATGTCATTAAATTCTTCACCTCCATACCTGATCAACTTATGATTTACCTCCAATGGTGTGCTTGAAGGCTTGAAATCCTCCATGTTAAATTTGACTAGAAGATTCTTCAAGTACCTCTCTTGTGTAACATATACTCAATGTTGAGTATACACAATCTGCATTCCTAAGAAATAAGATAAGTTTCCCAAATCACTTATCTTAAACTCCTCTATTTGTTTCTTAAGTTCATTGATTCCTTGAGCATCTGTACCTGTGACAATAATATCATCAACATAAATACACATGTATATGTATCCATTTTCACTTGCCTTTACTAGCAAGCTACTATCTGCCTTTGATGCTTGAAATCCACAATCATTCAAGAACTTAACAAGCCTATAATTCCATGCTCTTGGGGCCTGCTTCAACCCATACAAAGCTCTCTTGCGCTTACACACATAATCTGATCCAATTGAATCCATGAAACCTTCTAGTTGCTCCATGTACACTTCATCTGCAATGTATCCATTCAGAAATGCATTCTTCACATCTAATTGTGATACTTCCATCCTTTACAAGCAGCAATAATAATCAATGATCTAATTGTAGACATCTTAGCAACAGGACTAAAGGTTTCATCATAATCTACCCCATAAGTTTGGGCATAACCTTTGACCACAAGTCTAGCCTTGTATCTAGACAGCTTTCCATCTGCAAATCTTTTTGTTTTATACACCCACTTACATCCAATGACTTTCTGATTCTTTGGTCTTGGCACCAATTCCCAAGTTTCATTTTCAATTAGAGCATCATACTCTTCTTGCATTGCCTTCTCCCAATTCTTTTTACCTTTAGCTTCTTCATATGTAATTGGATCCTCTTCTGTCTTCACAATGTAAGCATAATGTTTTGTTGTTAGCAAAGATGTATCATAACTATACCTTATAGGCTCTTTCCTTTCCCTTGAGGATCTTCTGACCTCTGCACTTCTTGAAGTCTCAGCCACATTTGATTATGGATCAAATCTTGGCCCATCTTCTACATTATCCTGCAATTTACTTTTATAGTCAACATTATCAATATCTTCTTCATACACATTTACTTTTGCCTTCCCTTTCCTTTGTATTTCTTTGTCATCTGCATAATCATTTGTTGACCCTGTATACCATGTGCTTTGCTCATCAAATGTAACATCTTTGGTAATAAGAAATTGCTTTGTGGATGGACTCCACAACCTGTAACCCATCTGTCTATCATCATACCCAATAAACACATACTTCTCTGCTTTGGGTTCTAGCTTATGTCTTAATTGTGAAGGAACATAAGCATATGATAAGCATCCAAATACCTTACAGTGATCAAGAGTAGGTTTCTTACCCCACCATGCTTCATAAGGAGTTCTTCCATCCAAAGCTTTACAAGGTAACCTATTCACAAGGTATCTTGCAGTGTTGATAGCTTCTGCCCATAATTAATTTGGACAATTCTTTTCCTTCATCATTGCTCTTGCAAATTCTACAAGAGTTCTATTTCTTCTTTCTGCAACTCCATTCTGTTGAGGAGAGTACCTGCAAGTTACTTCTCTCTTTATACGTGCATTCCACAAATAATCATCAAACTCTTTAGAGAAATACTCTCCCCCTCTATCTGATCTCAACCTCTTAAGATTTTGTCCTGTAATCCTTTCTGCATAAGCATGATAATGTTTGAATGTCTTGAAGACTTTTGATCTATCCTTGATTACATATAAAGTAATCCATCTAGTTGCATCATAAACAAACAACACATAATATTTGGATCCATTTATGCTATAGTCTCTTGAGGGACTCCACACATCTGTATGAACCAATTCAAGCATATTTGAATACTTGTACCCTGATTCATTGTATGAACTTTTGTGTGCTTTACCTAATTGACAAGCTTCACACTTGTACACCATGTGTTGCCCTTCAATTTTTGGCAAACCAAGCACCACTTGACATTTCCTTTATAGCTCTCTTATTGAAATAACCTAGCCTTTTATGCCATAGGTCTAACTCAGACATCTTTTGACTTCCATAAGTAAATAAAGCATGTCCCACATTACCTTGGACTTTGAGAGTAAACAACCTTCCTTCCTTTTTACCTGCAATTATGTTTCTATATCCCTGATTTGGATCTTGCACATAGACACCATCATTTGTGAATCTAACTTCATATCCCTTCTCCACAATTTGCCCTACACTTATCAAACTTTTAGGAATAGTAGGAACATAAAGTACCTTGCTCAAGAGTGTACTTCCACTCTTTGTCTTCACTGATCCAATACTCTCCACTTTATGTTTGGTATTGTCACATGTTTGAACTATATGTCCATTCACCTTTGCTTCGATATCAGTCATCAAGGATATATTGCCACTCAGATGATTGCTACATCCTGAGTCAATATAAAACACCCTTTGATCTTCTCCTACTGATTCATGAGTTGCATTCAAGATAAGAGTCATATCATCCTTCTGATCTGATGTATAGTTATAATAATTGTTGTTGTAGGACTGAGATTGGAAGCTTCTTCCACCTCCTCTAGCATATGATGTCCTACCACCTCTTCCTCTGAGATTGCCTCTTTAGTTTCTGCCTCCTCTACCTCTTTGATTAAAACTCTGAGTATTATTTCCTCCATTTTGATTGTTATACCAACAATCATTTGTCAAATGATTGGTTCAGCCACAAATCCAACAAGCTTTAATATTATCTTTGTTCTTACCTCCTCTTCCTTTACCTCTGAAATTCATTTTCCCTTTTGTAAAGTTAGCTTGGCTTGAGGTTCCTTCATCATCAGTTGACTGCTTCCCTTTGCCATTCTTTTTCTTGTCCTTGGAGTACATGGCTTGACTTGCACTCCTATCATTATCTCCCTTAATATCCTGCTCAAAAGTTAGCATGTGTCCTAGCAATTGATTAAGATCAGGAGTAAAATGATCAAGTGACAATTCTATGGACAATATGAAAGGCTTCCACTTCTCATATCCTCTCAGACCTGTAAGTATTTGCCTTACCAACTTATCCTCTTCAATGTCTTCATCTACTGCTCCCAAGCTATCTTCAATATCCTTCATCCTTGCCACATAATCAGAAATTGATTGTGAGCTCTTCTTCTTGAAAGTTGTAAATTCAGCCCATAGTGAGGAGTTCCCTGACTTCGTTGTGTTTTGGAAATGCTCTTCCAAAGCATTACAAACATCTGTTGCACTTTCCAATCCTCTAATGTGAGGTAGAAGATAATCATTTACAGCCATGTAAATGATGCTCCTAGCTTGAGCATCCTTTCTCATCCAAGTCTTCAAATCTGCAAGCTCTTCCCTAGTTGGAATACTAGGATCTGCAAATTCAGGCTTTTCTTCTTCTCCTGTAATGAATGCCATCAAATCTTTGCTCATGAGATGTGCCTCCATCCTCATGGACCAAGCTGGATAGTTCTCCCTATCTAGCTTATCAATCTCCAAGCTTTCTCCCATCTTTTGATCTTCTGTATCCGCAATTACTATGATTTATGATAGTAAAGTGTATGAAACTTCAATCCCTTTTTATCCTTCGAACTCGTGCTTTGTACTTCTGCAAGTTATCTTCACGAATTTGTCCTTGTCCACCTTCGATTAGAAAGAACTTCAATATCTGCAGCAGTCGGGACTTCCAATGCCTTTGCTTCCCTTGTATTGCACCTTCAGCTCTGATACCACTGTTTGAGACCTCTTAATCTCCAAATACTTGATCTATACTGATTTAAGAATACATCTATATCAATTATAGACCAAACTTTACATAAATGTTACTTTGATTTACCAAATCATTTATGAACGATTCTCTGAGTGAGAATTTTCCTTCTTCAAGATGTCTGCTTCAGAAATAGACTTCAATACCTGCACATATCTTCAGATATCTTCAAACTAATGATGCGCAAGTCTTCACACTACCTTTGCGCAATCATATCAGCCATTGATTCTCCAAAAGAATCATTAAACCTTTGATTTGATCCTTAAGGTCAAAGGTATGTCAAAAACTATCTTCCAAGAATGGCAACTTTGACATGGTCAACTTCTTAAGTTGATTTCTCACAACACAAATCCCGTTTTGCTAAATGCTTTTAGCCATAGCTTCCTTACCTTCTAACTTAGATTTTGAATGCTCACTCATTCAAAACTTTACACTATGCACTGAGATCTAAGCAAAACATTGACACGGAAAAGTGCGCAACTTTTAGAAGTCTATCTGCAGATTCTACATACAAATGTTCCTATTGATCATTCTCATAGTAGGAAAGAAATTAGATCATAAAATTTTGAACATAGCTTCATTAGCTTTTAGATTAGATGTGTACAAAAAGATTTCTGATCCACATGATCAGACTGAGAGAACTCAGAGAAAAACCCGTCGCTAATTTCCTGAGTAAAACTCTCTACACATCTCTCTAAGACACTTGTCTTCAAAATGACTCTAACACAGATTTCTTTACATCATTGATTTATATACATATAGATTTAGACTTATCCCGTGTCTATTACATTACTCCTTATCATCCTAAGGATCATCTATACTCAGATTACAAGAATTTCCACCTATAATGTACATATCTATACATACTTTACTTCTGAGATCTCTTCACTTTCTCAAGTGTTTTCATCCACTTCAATCTAATCATAAGCTTGATTCAAGATCTTTATAATTACGAATTTGTGATTGGTTTGTTCCAACAATACCACCACGAAACAACATATCCTCCAATAACAGGACCAGCTGTCTTGCCAACCAGACCACTTGAATATCCATTCTTACTTGATTAGTTGTGAGATTGTGGTGAAATGATGTTGGTGTTCATCATAGCTGGATAAAAAGGCTGTATATTCTCTCAGGACACTGGAGCTTGAATGTTTTCATTTAATACATGCTTATCCTTAAGGGGTGCCTCTTTGTTATAGGGTATTTCATGTGCCCATAGATTCCATTCTGATTTTTCTTTAGATTTTGTGATCTTGAAGCTTTCCAAGCATAAAACTATTAACAATGGGCTGACCTTTTTCTGCATTTTTTGGACTATCTTAGGGACATCTCAAACTTCCTAGAAGAACATGGTAAGAACATTGCAGATGATCAGTACTCTTTGTAGCAACTTTGAAATTTTTTGAAGCAAAACGAAAGAGGAGGTCCATGAGTTCGGTGGAGAGTAATAAATGGTGATTTTTTATATGCAAGTGAACGGAGCATGTTGATTGGATGTTCTATTGAATTCATGCTTAGATGCAACCTTGTTCTATAGTCGATTGGTGCTTTAATGTTTGATTGCATGCTAAATCTTTCAATTGGAGAAATCTGACCCACATGTTTTCTTTGGAAAAGTCCTTGTGGGATTAAAAACTGAGGAGAATAGCCAATGATATTAATGAAAAAAAAAAACTGAATTTCTATGAGTCGACGAATGATTAGATATGTTAAGTGAAATCAATGTTTTTGTGATAACGTTGATACGATGACATTATTTCGAAAGTCTGTTTTCGTAACATCTTTGATGTCGAAAAAACTTTGCCTGGGATTGCTTAGTGAAGTGTTCAATATATTCATACATATTGAAATGTCTGCCAGGAAGGCCTTAAGTTTCTTTTGGAAGAAAATATTAGTTCTATCTGACATGAAGCAGATTATCTTTGAAAGCTGTTGTCTTTGATCTGTTCGATCATCTTTGCTCGCGGTCCAAAAAGTTTTGCTTCACATTCGTCACTTCAAGATGTGTTCAATCTCCGCATGAGCAGGTTAGCTGCATGAAACTCGGTTCGGATGTGGGTTGCCTTTGGTCTAGGATATTGATATGGACAATTCCGAAAAAATAATGTGATAGAGTCATAGGATCGATGATGTGATGGGGCTGTAAATATTGTGTAAAAGGATAATCAACGAAGAAGGTTGTCATCAGAGGAGGAGATCAATCATGGCCGAAATAAAATTTGGTTGCCGTCCTATTAAAAAAAGGTTATAAGGAATGACTTCCACTATTTATTTTTTAAGGGATACATCCACTACAATTGTGAATGACTACAGTTGTGAGTAACGAAATTCATGAGACAATTAATGGCTAGATGCTACACTTAATGAGACGGGTGCAATAATATACTACATGATCACACTCAAAGCTATAAACTTTGGAAATTACAATGCAAGAACTATAGTTCCTTGTAGAATAACCTTGATGACTTTAGGTGGGCTTGTTCGTTTGTGTGCCCATTTGGTTGGCATTGGACGCACTCGTTATAGTAAAACCAATGAGCCCTATATTATTTTGTAAGCTCTCGGGCGATTTTCATGAGTCCTCTTGTGTGCTTCTTGCTTATGGGCATAAGTGTATCAAACACAACTTGTGCGCCAATTGCCGCCTACAATTTACAATCAAGTAAAAGATAATTTGAATTATTAACGAGTTGTAGTTTTCATATGGCATGTGCAACACCATCTTTGGGAAAAGAAGCACGATGTATTCTCCCTTGTTTACAACTTTCACATGCATGTTTTTCAATAGACTCAGTTGTTGACAAACCAATAACCATATCCTTCTTTTGTAAGTAAAGCAATCTATTGAAGTTCAAATGACGGAAACAAGCATGCCATACCTCCATTGCAACCATAGAAGATGTGTAAGAAACACATTTGCGACAACTCTTGCATGTGTCCAAGCAATACAAGCCTTTGCATAATGTCCTTGATATCACAATAACATTGCCATTATTGAAATCATGAATCATGTATTTGTTATCAACAATGTGTACATAAAGTTTGACACTAACAATAGTATGAAATGAAGTATGTGTAAGAAAGGCATTTGAGACAACTCTTGTATGTGTGCAACCAATACAAGCCATTGCATAATGTCCTTGATATCACAATAACATCGTCGTTGCTAAGATCATGAACCATAGATTTGTTATCAACAAAGTGTACATGACATTAGACATTAGCCATAGAAGAAGTAGCCATTGAGTGATATCATCCTTCCTGACATCGGTAAATCACACTTTGATTTTCCCATATGCTAGGAACTCCTACACTCTCCAAATGTTCGGAACTCCTACATGTTTTTTTCTGATATTTTTTACAGTTAAAAATATATTAAGAAACAAAAATTATGTACCATTAGGTGATATTGTTGTTCTTGACACTGATAAATCACACTTTGATTTTTCCATACATTGGGAACTCCTACACTCTCCAAATTAGTTAGCATCTTAGTAAGGCCCCACAAATATCCATCCTACTTCCCGACATGTGTGGGATGATGAACAAAAGATACACACTCCAAACAATAAATAAACAAAGTAATAAGTAACAAAATAAATCATGCTTATATGCATAATCAAAATAATCTTAAAATACTTACAAATGCATGGTGAAATGTCTCCAATCTACCGCTCCCTGAATGTGAGGCCCCCATGCCTTGCATATGTGAAGCTCCCGTTACTCTCTACTCTCATTAGCAGTCAAGAGCATAAACCTCTTGTAATAGTGTCTACCAATCACCCTCACTAAACAAGTAACAACACATCGTTAAACATCTTGAGCAAAATTAGGTTCATCATTCTTTATATTATATGTATTCTCAAGAATAGACATGCCAAATTCTTTCTTCTTTTCATTATGCTTGGAAATCTTGTTACATTCATCAATGGTATGTCCAAACGTTTCGCGAATACTTACATCTCTTCTTCTTTTGCATATCACCGTCAAGAAGCATAAAGTAAGAGTAATGCATTGGTTTTGATGAACCCCAAGCTGCACCATACTTACTTTTGTCCTTTTGTGTAATATTAACTGCTTGCATTCCCTCAAGCAAACCACTTTTGTTAACTCTTGATTGCTCATCATGCTAAAGAAAAGACATAATCTCATGAAAAATATACATATTTGGATTTTCTTTTATAACCAAATTAAGTATAGTAGCAAAGCTTTGAAAAGATTCTGACAATCCTTTGAGTAGTATAGAAACGAGTGATGTATCTAGAATGATCTTATCAATGTTTACCAATTGCACTTTCAAATCCTTGATGTATGTAACATATACATCCACTGACTCGTTTTCATCCATACATACATCTTCAAGTTGCTTTCCCAAGTAAGAAACACATGCTTCATTACCTAGGACATCGTAATAAAGAAAGTGTATCCCAAACTTGTCTTGAAGTAGTGCATGATCGGATGTGTGGAACAACATGGCACTTCACAAAAAGGGAAACCAATGCATGAGCTTAAGCATCCTTTCCATCCCACCTAAGCTGCTCTTGAGATGGATAAGGCATAGTCATTGTATTTAAAGAATATCTTAAATCTATGGAAATAGGTTGCATAGAAGTAGAATGGTCATGTCACTTGTCCACATTTGCCACTATGTTCATTAGTTGCTTTGAAACAGGAACATGTTTCATCATGTAAGACCACATTAAATGGTTGGTTCCCTAAAGCTTATCTTTAACTTGAAGCATGCTAAAGAATCATTGTTGTTTGCATTGTAGCAAATAACTCAAAAGTAGGAAGATATGAACTTCAACAAAGCTAAAATATAGCCCACAAACTATAAATTCAATGGAAAACACGATTACATGAATGGATTTGAAAGGGGGAAAAGTCCCAACACAACTGGTGAAAATGATCTCCGAGTGCGAAACTTTGTACTTCTATGATGGCAAACGCATTTGCAATATTAAAAGGATAATGCGATAGAGTCATAGGATGGATGATGTGATAGGGCTGTAAATATTGTCAAAAAGGATAATCAACAAAGAATGCTATCATCAGAGGAGGAAGAGGAGATTAATCATTGGCCAAAATAAAATTTCGCTGTTGTCCTATAAAAAGAAGTTATAAGGAATGACTTCCACTATTTCTTTTTCAAGGGGTATATCCACTACAATTGCGAATCACTACAGTTGTGAAGAACAAAATCCATGAGACAATTAATGGCTAGATGCTACACTTAATGAGATGGTGCAACACTATACTACGAGATGACACTCAAAGCTATAAATTTTGGAAATTACAATGCAAGAGCTATAGTGAAAGAGTTTTTGCTAGGGGCTGATGCAGTGACAGATAAGCACTCCAACAATCCTTCATCTCAATTAGTTACAACATCATTGATGTGCGGAGGCATTTTGATTGTCAAGTATAATTTATTAAATACATGATAAAAGGGTAGAATAATTTTTATGCTACAGAGTAGGAAAAACTAAGTAGATAAGGCAAATAGAAATATGAATTCCCTTTGGATAAGTTGAGTAGAGGCAACCTACTTCTTGCCAAATTTACAACCTTAATAGTTCCTTGTAGAATAACCTTGATGACTTTAGATGGGCTTGTTCGTTTCGATGCCCATTTGGTTGGCATTGGACGGACTTGTTATAGTATAACCAATGAGCCCTATATTATCTTGTAAGCTCTCAAGCGATTTTCATGAGTCATCATGTGTGCTTCTTGATTATGTTGTTGGTTCTCCTTGGTGGCTTTAGTTTTTCTTCCAAGGGTTAAAGTGATTTTATGTGAGGCTATTTGAATTTAATAATTTTACTTTTATGCATATTTTCCTTGATCAATTTCAAATGGTATAAGAGTCTTCTTTGTTGATCTGCTATCTTAGAGCTATTCCATCATCTTTGCTCATAGTCAAGAAAGTGCTGCTTCACAATCCTCATTTCAAGATTTGTTCAATCCCCACATGAACTAGTTAGCTGCATGAAACTTAGTTCATATGTGGGTCATATATGGCCTAGGATATTGACATGGAGAATTCCGAAAAAATAATGTGATAGAGTCATAGGATCAATGATGTGATAGGGCTGTAAATTTTGTCAAAAAGGATAATCAACAAAGAATGCTGTCATCCAAGGTGGAGGAGGAGAAGATCGATCATGGAGGAGATGCCATCACTTTTTTCCGTCACAATAGTGAAAATGATCTCATAGTACAAAACTTTGTACTTCTATGATGTCGAACTCATTTGCACTATTAAAAGTGTACAAAACAACATTGCACAACTTTGTACTTTTATGATGGTAAATGGATTTTCAGTAGTAAAAGTGACCAGGACGAGGATGCAAAAAAAAAAAAAGAAACTTGAGAAGGATCTAAACTTTCTTCGATACGACTATTGCATGTGTGAGTGAGTGAGGAAGCACAAATAGAAGTACACACAAGAGTGAAGAAGGATATCGAAGCATAGTGGCACACAATGGAGGGAAGAGCTCTCTATAGATAGATGATCAATGATATGAGAATAGATGAATCCCTAAGTACCAAGTACCACCACATATAAGTATATCATGTATATGCGGTTAGATGGGGAAAGAAATATAGCCAACACTAGAGTAGAAAGTGCGCATGTAGAGGGAAAGAGCTCACATCAAAGCTAGTCGAGGGACACATAAGTGAAACATTCTATCTATAATTAAGCATGAAGGGAGATCCCATAAAGTTCCACTTTTAGTTGTTGTATATTCTTAGAGAGCTCCAATTATCGCTCATCGATAAGATTTCAAATGGTTCAAGCAAAGTTGGCATCGCATGTTGATCAAGATTTTATTTGAGCTATGCACTAAAGCATAAAATGTATTTTGTTGCGTACAATTCTAAACGCAAAGGCTATCATCTATATGAGCTATATACTAAACACATTTTGGTTAGTCATGATGTTGTTTTTGGTGGAAGATGCAATTCAGCCATTACTTTCATGTACTAAGGAGACATCAATTAGCTCCAAAGTTGTGTATGACACTTTGTTACCTATTTTTATAGGTGTACAGTCAAGTGCTGGTCCAAATAAGGCAACTCCTTAGCCTTTGCAAGTTTCACATGATGATGCAGATCATTCCATATTTTATTCACATTTATATGATGCACTTGTTGATGAGAAAGTTGATATAGAGGACGCAAAATTTATGCCCAAATGGCTGGTGAGAGCTTTGCAAGATAGAAAATTAGATTCACCTCTATCATATCGTACTCATTAGAAACAAACAAACCTAGGACCAAGCACCCAACTTGTAAAAGATTAGAAGCTACATAAAGGGGAAAAGATAGGCAAGGGAAGAGAGGGAGTTTTTCGGAAAACAAATGAAGTTGAACATTATCTCCTTCCCTTTGCTTAAAGATGAGGACAAAGAATCCTGATTTTATGTGCCTCCAAGGTGTTAAAGTTGATAACGAAGACTTCATGAGTATAGGCAAGGCCGTTTGTTGGCACAATAGGTGAATTTCCATTGACCATCCTTGGAGGTGCAATTTTCAAAATAAGCATCAGATGGGTGCCCCTCAAAGAATTTTCCAGTCTTGAAGTGCTTTTGAGATTATTATTATTATTATTATTATTATTATTATTATTATTATTATTATTTCTTCTTTTCAATGAATTATCTTTCAATAAGTATGTAAAATCTCAAAATTATTTCCTTTGCTTCTTGTTTTGTGAACTAATTCTAACATATTCAAATATGCTCTAACCTAAATCATTTATTCACCATCTATTGGAAACTATACCTGTTGGAGACCTCTTAATCTCCAAATACTTGATCTATACTAATTTAAGAATACATCTATATCAATTATAGACCAAACGTTACATAAATGTTACTTTGATTTACCAAATCATTTATAAACGATTCTCCGAGTGAGAATTTTCCTTCTTCAAGATGTCTGCTTCAGAAATTGACTTCAATACCTGCACATATCTTCAGATATCTTCAAAATAATGATGCGCAAGTCTTCATACTACCTTTGCGCAATCATATCAGCCATTGATTCTCCAAAAGAATCATTAAACCTTTGATTTGATCCTTAAGATCAAAGGTATGTCAAAAACTATCTTCCAGGAATGGAGACTTTGACATGGTCAACTTCTTAAGTTGATTTCTCACAGCACAAATCCCGTTTTGCTAAATGCTTTTAGCCATAGCTTTCTTACCTTCTAGCTTAGATTTTGAATGCTCACTTATTCAAAACTTTACACTATGCACTGAGATCTAAGCAAAACATTGACACGGAAAAGTGTGCAACTTTTAGAAGTCTGTCTGCAGATTCTACATACAAATGTTCCTATTGATCATTCTCACAGTAGGAAAGAAGTTAGATCATAAAAATCTGAACATAGCTTCATTAGCTTTCACATTAGATGTGTACAAAAGGATTTTTGATCCACATGATCAGACTGAGAGAACTTAGAGAAAAACCTGTCGCTAATTTTCTGAGTAAAACTCTCTACACATCTCTCTAAGACACTTGTCTTCAAAATGACTCTCACACATATTTCTTTACATCATTGATTTATATACATATAGTTTTAGAGTTATCCCGTGTCTATTACATTACTCCTTATCATCTTAAGGATCATCTATACTCAGATTACAAGAATTTCCACCTATAATGTACATATGTATACATACTTCACTTTTGAGATCTCTTCACTTTCTCAAGTATTTTCTTCCACTTCAATCTGATCATAAGCTTGATTCAAGATCTTTATAATCACCAATTTGTGATTGGTTTGTTCCAACAATACCCCCACGAAACAACATATCCTCCAATAACAGGACCAGCTGTCTTGCGAACCAGACCACTTGAATATCCATTCTTACTTGATTAGTTGTGAGATTGTGGTGAAATGATGTTGGTGTTCATCATAGCTGGATAAAAAGGCTGTATTGTCTCTCAGGACACTGGAGCCTTCTTGAATGTTGTCATTTAATACATGCTTATCCTTAAGGGGTGCTAATTTGTTATAGGGTATTTCATGTGCCCATAGATTCCATTCTGATTTTTCTTTAGATTGAAGTTAAAAAATATTAGAAATAGCATATGTTATCTTTATTTCTAAATGGATATCTTCTATGCTCATTTACCCAAAACATCTAGGGATAAAATAAGCATCTAAGATGATTTTAGATCATTGCCTAAGGACACTATTTAGGATGGGTTTCGTGAACCTTTCACTAAGTACGTTTTGGAAGAGAGAGGAAGGCATACCTTATATACTTTACTATAATGATTAACCATTTCAATTAGATTATTATCCATCCCAAGGACTATAATAGAAGCTCCATTGAGTACTTATGTCCATAGTATAATGGAACATGGCGTCAAGAGTTTTTTCTTCATTTAATGGAAACATGTATCACATATTGCATAACTAGGTAATGAGCTTTCACCACATTTTTATTGATGATTATCCCATATCCTCAAGGAAAATAGAGAAGCAAGCCGCAAGAGATTTTCATCAACATTTGAGATCTATACAAGAACGTTTCAACAAATGTTCACAAATTTGAAGTTTAATTTCAAAAAAAATGTCAATTTTGTATCACCAAAAGGTACTCTATTAGTACATATAGTATCTTCCAAGGGCTAATAGTTGATCGAGCTATAGGAATTCCTTGTAATCCCAACTTAAAAGTTTTCTAGGTGATGCAAGATATTATAGGAGGCGAAGCAAAATGTACTCAAAAGTCATAAAACCCTTATCAACTCTTACAAGGAAAGAGTCGTTTACATCAACACTTGTAGCGAGAAAGGCGTTCAACAAACCAAAGATAAGTTTTTGTGCTTCACCATTCTAGATTGTACCTTGTTGCACTTTATATTTAATATTGAATGGCACCATATTGGCCCTACCATCAGATGAAAGAGAAGTAGACTACTTACAAAGGGGGAGAGGGGTTAAAATACAACCAAGAGGAAGGTTTCCCCATCGTGTTTGCCTTGAAAAAATCAAGCAATCTCTCAATTAACTTTGTAGTCATATTTAATTAGCAACCATTAGAATATAAATTCATAAAGCAAGGATAATATAGCATATAGAGTATAGTGTTAGTTACATTTATTTCAAGAATATGATTTTGGAACTCAAATCAAATGTGGTAAGTAATGTCATTTATGTTGAAAATCAAGTCTCAATCATGCAAAAAGGCTCAACCACGAGTTTTGCAAGTGGACCAATCAAAAAGGAGGACCCAAAGTCATGGAATAAAGTTAGAAGCTCCACCAAACTGAATCTAATTCAAATCTCATCAAATCAGCCACCAAAAAGTGGACCTACACTAATTGGTGGGTGGTTAGCTAGATTGTAGGAAAAGTAAAACTCTATATAAGCATCATCCCGCCTTTGTTTCTTGAGTTGTATGCATTCCACAAGTTTTGCACTTAGTTTAGTGAAGTCATAAACTCTAGCAAGCTGCCCCCTTGTTTGCTTAGCTCATTTTCGCATGATTTTGCTCCTCTCTATCTAGAGGTGTAGTTAGGCTTTTCCAAATCTAATTGTACCAGATTGCAGAGCATTGTTTGCTCTCTCATTGTACTCATTTTCATTGATTTCAAGTTTCATTTGGTCTCTTATATTGTGCCCTAAATTTTGCCAAAGTTTCAAGTTATTTGGTTGAGTGAGTTGTGAAGAATTGCCAACTTTGTGAAGGTATATCTCTGCACATAGGTAGAGAGTGTTGCAAACAGGTAGCCTGTTTTGCAGAGGGTGGTTCTCCCGGCTGGAATATCCATTTGGGATGCTTTAAAGCTTGTTGGGTATTTCTTAGAGTCTAATACAAGTCTGAATATTCATTTTAAGTATCTGTACTGATGTAGAGAAAAGTTCAGAACAATGAGCATATATCAGTGCTTTTGGACCTAGTGGAGGGCAGCCATCACCCTTTTTTGCATTGGGGTGTTAGAATCATCGCCCATCAGTGGTATCAGAGGCTTTTTGGAGGCTTGGAGACATAATGGAAACATTTTTAAGACTTGAAGGGATCAAGACAACTCATGGAAGCACAAGAAGGACTCATCAAAGCAAGAAGACATCAAAAGAGGGCTACATCGATCGAGATCTCAACTTCAAGGCATGCATTGGAATGAAGGACCTAGGCATTGAGACTTGAGGGGGAATGTTGAAAATCAAGTCTCAATCATGCAAAAAGGCTCAAACATGAGTTTTGCAAGTCGACCAATCAAAAAGGAGGACCCAAAGTCGTGGAATAAAGTTAGAAGCTCCACCAAACTCAATCAAATTCAAATCTCATCAAATCAGCCAACAAAAAGTGCACCTACACTGATTGGTGGGTGGTTAGCTAGTTTGTAGGAAAAGTAAAACTCTATATAAGCATCATCCCGCCTTTGTTTCTTGAGTTTTATGCAGTCCACAAGTTTCCCACTTATTTTAGTGAAGTCATAAACTCCAGCAAGCAGAACCCTTGCTTGCTTACCTCATTTTCTCATGATTTTGCTCCTATCTATCTAGAGGTGTAGTTAGGCTTTTCCAAATTTGATTGTACCAGATTGCAGAGCATTGTTTGCTCTCTCATTGTACTCATGTTCATTGATTTCAATTGTTATTTGTTCTCTCATATTGTGCCCTGAACTTTGCCAAAGTTTCAAGTTATTTGGCTGAGTGAGTTGTGAGAAATTCTCAACTTTGTGAAGGTATATCTCTGCCTCATAGGCAGAGAGTGTTGCAAACAGGTAGCTTGTTTTGCAGAGGGTGGTTCTCCCAGCTAGAATATCTATTTGGAATGGTTTAACACTTGTTGGGTAGCTCTTAGAGTCTACTACAAGTGTGCAAAATTTCATATTAATTCTCTATACTGGTGTAGAGAACAGTTCAGAACCGTGAGCATATATCACTGCTTGTGGACCTAGTGGAGGGCAGCCATATTCCATTTTTGCATTGGGGTGTTAGAATCATCACCCATCAATTAAGCAAACCAAGTATCTAGTATTGCCAAAGAAGAAATACCCATACACGTATGGAGCATGATCCTATCGACAACTAACGTCTTTAAATTTCTCATCAATCCCAGTTTTACTAAGACATTACAGAATTTCTTGTCACAAGAGTATATCCTCGAAACTTTTAGCAAAAGAGGAAAAAAAAGGGAAGACATTTTTTGTTCAAAAACAAGTCATTCTTCTTAATATCTAACAAGCCTTACAATTACAGCCTAGACAAGATTTTACACGTGTATTCATCCCTGTGAAGTAATACATTCGCAAGCGTCATCCCATAGGGATAATAATCTCAAGGAGAAAGATTTGGCACACAAACACTTTCATAAGTTATCACAATGTCATCTTTTTCTTTAAGAATATGCGATACATGTCAATCGTTGTGCACCTTGATCTCCAAAGCAAGACTTTCAATCTATGCTGATCTCCCCAAGTTCACAACCCTTTAAGCAATGCGATATCAACTTCATTAGAACCATCAATTCGATGACACAACCAAATAACAGAAGGCATACACACTTGTTCTTTTGTACAAATAAGTTTTGGGTGTCCAATAGAAATTGTTGATGATAGAGGCACTCACTTTTCAAATCAAGCATTAGATCAAATCTTTCAAAAAGTCCAAGATTTATCACAAAAGGATATGTTCTTATTATGCTAGTGCAAACAATCAACTCTAGAGTTGAAATAAGATCTTGCTCAACATATGATGCCAACTTTGCTTGAACCATTCGACATCTTACCCACCAGCCATAATTGGAGCTCTCTAAGCATTTACAACAACAAAAATTGGAATTTTATGGGATCTCCCTTCATGCTCAATTATAGAAACAATATTTCACTTTTGTGTCCCTCGAATAGCCTTGATGTGAATTGATTCCCTCTACATGGGCACTTTCGACTCTAGTGTTGGCTATATTTCTTTTTCGTGTCTAACCATATATACATGATATACTTATATGTGGTGGTACTTGGTACTTAGGGATTCACCTATTCTCATATCATTGATCATCTATCTATAGAGACCTCTTCCCTCCATTGTGTGCCACTATGCTTCGATATACTTCTTCACTCTTGTGTGTACTTCCTACTTGTTCACTCACTCACATACCCAGTAGTGGTATCAAAGCAAGTTTAGATCCTTCTCAATTTGTTGTTTTTCTGCAATGCATTTCCATACATTTTTAATAGTGCAAATGAGTTCGCCATAATAGAAGTACAAAGTTTTGCACTCCGAGATCATTTCCACTATTGTGATGAAAAAAAGTGATGGAAAAAATTATTATAAGTAGTGATTTATTTGCCAAAAATTTAGCTTATCCTTTACTTGAATGTAAATTATAGCCAGCAATCAGCTCATAAGTTGTGCTTGATACAATCATGCTTTTATTTCAAAGTGGTGCGCTTGATTATGGCCATGTATATCATCCAAATTAGGTTCAAAGAGCTGAAACATTCTAGCCAAATGTGGATAAAAAAACTCTTTCCAACCATGGCTGAAAAATCCCATAGTTTGTAGAGAAACATGGGTGAAAACTTCCATCCAAAGATGGTTGAAAATGTTCTTATATCATTTGAATTTTGATCAAGGAAAATATGGATAAAAGTATAATAATTATCTTGAATTATCCTCACATAAAATCACTTGAACCCTTAAAAGAAAAAATAAAGACACCAAGGAGAATCAACAACATAAGCAAGAAGCACACAAGAGGACTCATGAAAATCGCCTTAGAGTTTACATGATAATATAGGGCTTTATGCTTCCTCCTCTCTTGATGGTGATATGCAAAAGAAGAAGAGCAACTTTCCAAAAGTATCTTAAAAGAAAAATTGGTTTATCGTTTCAAACTATAAATAAATTTCTTGATTGTTTACCTTATTAACATATATGATAGGTATGTCAAGATCAATAGGTGCACAAAAATTTTCTACATAAACCAATTTGTAACTAGAGTGTGCCTTTTGTAGATTTCGTTTCACCTTTATATAGACAAGCATATCACATTTCTCTCTCCCCACCTCAATCGAAACATTTTCTACGGATCCCCATTGTGAATTTTTGAAGGCCATGGTAAGTATAATCAAACTTAGAGGTATGTCTCTCTAAACTCAAGTTAGCTCACCTTAACTAGAGTAAATGTTTCTCGAAGGCTCTAGAGCTCTTTAGGAAAAGCTCCCTCCCCATGCTCCCATGGGGATTGAACCCAAGACCTACTCCTTCCCATCCATGAGGCTTAACCTCTAGGCTAAGTGGATAAATTTTTGTAGAGAGCACATGAACATATGCTCAAGTCTAATCTCAAGAGTTTTGGACCTACAAAAAATGACCAAATGATGTGTGATCGCAGATATCTCTTAGTCCATTGGACAATAGTGTTAAAACTTAACTTGTAACATTCTTTCCCCCTTGTAAAACGTTCGCTTCCTTGAAAATAGAGCTATATATAGAATATTATAATCATATGCCAATGTCTCTGGATCGATTCTAGAGGAACATGTTTTCATCTTTGTGGTGGGATTCACCTCATATTTCAAATGAAAATAGGAATCTATTGTCTGATCCTACCCAAATGATTCAAAATTTAAACTAGCTTTGCACTTAAAAAGGTGAATTGGGGTGAAAATTAGGGAATGAATGACAATGGTGGATCAAAAAATATCCTTGCCCAATTCATTATTTTTAGCTTGTGCTATTTGGGAAAAAAATGAATAGATTCAAGATATTCCTAGCCAAATTGTAGTGTTTTTCCATATCTAGGAAGCACTAGTTAATTGGGGTGGCATTTCCTTCCCATGTAAGTTCTTTTGGAAGTATTATCTCTCTTAAATCTTGAGATGTCAATCTAACGAAAGTGCAAAACAACTCACAAATACTTCTAACAACGAGATGGTTCTCAAAGATTCATGATTTCTTAGCATTATGCATCTTTTTTATAGTTGCAAACATGAATTAAGCACAAACCTTCTGAAGTTCAAGAGCTCAATTTGTGGTGAGTTTCAACTACTTTTCTTTGATTTCCATCATTCCCTTTGATGGAATCAAGTAAGACCTCTCAAACAAAGTGCTTATCAAACTCTGAGACTATATCATCAAAATCATCCACCACAATAATGGTGGGGAAATCAGCAAGAATAATAATAAGGTCAATGAAAGAATTACAATTACTATAATAAATTTTGTAAGATAAATTTTAATCATGATTTTAGAACTGATTATGAGCAACGTAACCCCAATCAGTAGAATCATCATCCACACAATCTAGCTTCTATCTAAGTTTTTTCCATATCAAAGCTAATCCCTACCTAGAATTGGAAATTTCATTCTTAGAAACTCGATCGAAGAAATTCATTTCAAGAACAGCAACTACAATTTTCTATTCCCAAACAACTTCAAGTTGAAGCTTTCTTCCAAGGTAATTGAGGGGTCTTTAGGAGGTTAACCCCCAACTAACTTTACCTCCTCTTGAGAATGTGCACCTAGTGATGGGAGAAGAAGCAATCGTCCTATGCAACCTTGAAGCATAAGTGGCCTCACAGGAACACTCACAAAACCACTATCACTCAAACGATCTATTCTATGAACTATACTTATAGAACTTGATAATGAAACTTATTTCACTCAAAATGATTACTCATACTGGGAGAAGTAATGCCTCCAAGACATAAAATTTATAGCCTTCATTAGGCATATAGAGATAGACCACTACTCACTTATGGACCTGGTTCTCTCAGATTATGCAAAGGTTTTCCATGAGCTTTGAGCCAACTTTAGATGAAAAGAATAGGTTTCTAAAAACTCAAAAATTACAAGAAATGAGTTTGATTTGATAAATGAACTCTACTCCACATGTAGAGCGAAGTAGATCAACCACACAATATTATGTGTGTTAGCTATGGCTACACAAACTCTACTTAAATCACTCAAGCAAGTAAGAAGGGGGTCTTCTTAGCTTAGGGGCCTACTAACGTTCTTTCCAAATCTAAAAGAACACACACATATGTAGGGTTCAACGATTTCAAGTACATTTTGAGTTCATATCGATTTGGAAAGATTCCCTATAACCTAGAAATCACTTATCCTAAATTATAGGATCTTATCACACCTAAGTGTGATTGATGATTTACAACTATAGTGAGGGGAATTGAAAATTAAAATTTGAATGCAATTTCGTGTTTGATGCCTTCCTTCATCTTGCTCCAAGTATCATCCATCCAATGGTTCATTGATACATTAAGGTTGAAGCTTGAGATTCAACACTACCCCTCAAGTGTCAAGTTCCAATTCTTCAAGCTAGCTCCAATAATCCAATGTTTTTCTTAAAGTTTGTAAGCTTTATTGAATCCAAAGCTTTGGTGAACATGTCAACCTACTAAAACTTGGTACTTATATGTTGCGGATAGGTACACCCTACTCATGTTGTCACACATGATTGGAAATTTATTTATCTACAACTTTAGTTCAGTATTTAGCTTCTTGTACCATAGATCCAATTCTGTTACCTTCTTGTTTCCAAATGTGAAGTAGGTGGTGTGTTTTAAGTTAAGCTTCGCATTCAAAGTGATAGCATTCCCTCCTTCCTACCTTTGGCATCATCATAAGGAGTATCATCACGTGTTTTTGCATGCTCGTTTGGCTCATGATACCTGCATGTTTGAGAAAAGCTTCTTGTTGCAAATCATGTGGTTGATATATCCACTATCAATGTACCATGTGCTTGACCCTTGTGTCTTGTAGTCACTCATCTACATCATAGCTATAATGCTCCCATTTTCATTTGAAGTAGGTGCATAATTACCTTGACATTTGTAGGTTCACTTTGTCTTCTCCTGTTGATAACAATCCCTTGCATAGTGGCCATACTTGCCACAAATGAAACAACGTTGTGAGATTTAATTGTCTCTATTTTGATTGAACCTTTCTCCTCTAAATCTGAGCTTGCCTCTCCCACTTGATGAAGAGTATTTGATTTCTTTTTCTTGATTAGAATTACCATTTGTACCTCTTTCTCTGCGTTGTTCCGTTCCTCTTCCTCTATCTTTATCTACATCAAAATATTGGGCTTCATTGCCCTTTACCTTTGAGCCTCCAATATTCATCTCCTTAGTGACCATCAAAGCCACCACCTATTCAAACTTAGGAATATTGTCTCTAACATATCCAAATGTTGTAAAAGCCTTCTACTTCTCATCATCCCTAAGCCCATTCAAGGTGTATGCAACTAGGTCATCATAATCTATGTTAAAACCTATCAAACCCAATGCATCACTAACCTCTTTGATTTTCACAATTTAGTCATCTATATTGCTACTTGGTGCTTTTTTCAAGTTGTTAGATTCATTCCTCAATTGAATCTTCCTAGCTTTGGTTGAAGTGGATTAAAGCTTTTCTAGGCTATGCCATACCTTCATGGAAGTGTCTAGATCTTGTATGGGTGCAAAGGAAACCATACAAAGTCAATAATAAGAATGCAAAGGTGATCAAATTGAAGTTAATAAATATTAGAAATAGCACATGTTATCTTTATTTCTAAATGGCTATCTTCTATGCTCATTTACCCAAAACATCTAGGGATAAATTAAGCATCTAAGATGATTTTTGATCATTGCCTAAGGCCACTATTTAGGATGGGTTTCGTGAACCTTTCACTAAGTACGTTTTGGAAGAGAGAGGAAGGCATACCTTATATACTTTACTATAATGATTAACCATTTCAATTAGATGATTATCCATCCCAAGGACTATAATAGAAGCTCCATTGAGTACTTATGTCCACAGTATAATGGAACATGGCGTCAGGAGTTTTTACTTCATTTAATGGAAAAATGTATCGCATATTGCATAACTAGGTAATGAGCTTTCAACACATTTTTATTGATGATTATCCCATATCCTCAAGGAAAATAGAGAAGCAAATTGCAAGAGATTTTCATCAAGATTTGAGATCTATACAAGAACTTTTCAACAAAATGTTCACAAATTTGAAGTTTAATTTCAAAAAAAATGTCAATATTGTATCACCAAAAGGTACTCTATTAGTACATATAGTATCTACCCAAGGGCTAATAGTTGATCGAGCTATAGGAATTCCTTGTAATCCCAACTTAAAAGTTTTCTAGGCGATGCAAGATATTATAGGAGGCGAACCAAAATGTACTCAAAAGTCACAAAACCCTTATCAACTCTTACAAGGAAAGAGTCGTTTACATCAACACTTGTAGCGAGAAAGGCGTTCAACAAACCAAAGATAAGTTTTTGTGCTCCACCATTCTAGATTGTACCTTGTTGCACTTTATATTTAATATTTAATGGCACCATATTGGCCCTACCATCAGATGAAAGAGAAGTAGACTACTTACAAAGGGGGAGAGGGGTTAAAATACAACCAAGAGGAAGGTTTCCCCATCGTGTTTGCCTTGAAAAATTCAAGCAATCTCTCAATTAACTTTGTAGTCATATTTAACTAGCAACCATTAGAATATAAATTCACAAAGCAAGGATAATATAGCATGTAGAGTATAGTGTTAGTTACATTTATTTCAAGAATATGATTTTGGAACTCAAATCAAATGTGGTAAGTAATGTCATTTATGTTGAAAATCAAGTCTCTATCCTGCAAAAAGGCTCAACCACGAGTTTTGCAAGTGGACCAATCAAAAAGGAGGACCCAAAGTCATGGAATAAAGTTATAAGCTCCACCAAACTCAATCTAATTCAATCTCATCAAATCGGCCACCAAAAAGTGGACCTACCTCATTTTCGCATGATTTTGCTCCTCTCTATCTAGAGGTGTAGTTAGGCTTTTCCAAATCTGATTGTACCAGATTGCAGAGCATTATTTGCTCTCTCATTGTACTCATTTTCATTGATTTAAAGCTTCATTTGGTCTCTAATATTGTGCCCTAAATTTTGCCAAAGTTTCAAGTTATTTGTTTGAGTGAGTTGTGAAGAATTGCCAACTTTGTGAAGGTATATCTCTGCACATAGGTAGAGAGTGTTGCAAACAGGTAGCATGTTTTGCAGAGGTGGTTCTCCCGGCTGGAATATCCATTTTGGATGCTTTAAAGCTTGTTGGGTATCTCTTAGAGTCTAATACAAGTCTTAATTTTCATTTTAAGTATCTGTACTGGTGCAGAGAAAAGTTTAGAACAGTGAGCATATATCAGTGCTTGTGGACCTAGTGGAGGGCAACCATCTTCCATTTTTGCATTGGGGTGTTAGAATCATCCCCCATTAGTGGTATTAGAGCCATTTTGGAGGCTTGGAGACATCAATGGCAACATGTTTAAGACTTGAAGGGATCAAGACAACTCATGGAAGCACAAGAAGGACTCATCAAAGCAAGAAGACATCGAAAGGGGGCTACATCGATCGAGATCTCAACTAGTCAAAGGTTAGCAAGGGAGAAGCTATCAAAAGGTAATATCCACACCTTCTAAAGCATATGAACACTTGAGGAGAAGTTGCACGAGCATCTTAGAGCTCAGTATGGCTGAGTATAATGCACAAATGGAGAAGTTAGAGAAAGGCAATTATCAACCATGGAAATTTAGAGTTATCAACTACCTTATGGGCAAAGGATTCTGGGGATTAGTGAGTGGCACAGAGCCAATGCCTCATGTACATGATCCACTACTTCAAGGGCAGGTCAAGTCACTTAATGAATGGATAGAAAAGGATAGGAGAGTCGTATTCATTCTATCCCAACACATAAGCAATAGCATTATAGGGCATATACAAGACTTGAAAAATCTTACGAAATCACCAAGTACTAACATACATGAGTACATTTTGAAGGTTAAGGAGCTTGGAGATGCTTTAGGCTCAATTGGGAGCTCAATCAAAGACGATGATCTTGTTGCACACACTCTCAATGGCTTGAGAGAGGATGAAAGGTGGAAAGCATTCACCACATCAGTTTATGTGAGGGATTCCCTACTAGAATTTCATCAATTAGTCACATTGATGGTGACCGAGGAGATGAAACAAGGAGGTTCACGATCAAAGCGCAGTCAAGCCCAAGTTTTCTATGCAGGTAGAGGCAAAGGCAAAAGACATGGACAAAACTCCCAAGGCAGAGGGAGAGGAAGGTCAAGCTCAAGCTCAAGCAACCAAGACGGCACCAACCAAAGCTATGGATCAAGAGGAAGAGGAAGGAGTAGAGGAAGAGGAGGAAGATCACATGGAAGAGAAGCATCAATGGAGAATACTACAATTGTGGAAAACCGGGCCATTATGCAAGAGATTGTTGGTCCAAAGGAGGAGGCAATCAACGATACAAAAGGAACCAAGGTAATTATGCTAGTACTTCAACAAATTCAGAAATGATGTATGGTTCAAGTGAAAGAGTCAATTCAAATTTTACATGGTACATTGACAGTGGTTGTCCCAACCATATGAGTTGCAGTAAAGATGTTTTCTTTAATCTACATTCACCCATCACTCAAGGACATGAAGAGACAGAGGATGACACTCAGCCCAAGATTACACATGTGGGAGATGTTGCATTGAATGGATCTCAAAGCTTAAAGGTGTTGAAGGATGTGATGCATATGCCAACCATCACAAAGAACTCGGTTTTGGTAGGTCAAATGGTTGAAAGAGGTTATTAGGTGAGGTTCAATGAGCAAGGATGTTTTGTTGAAGACCCCATGCAGGACTACAAGCTCGTAGCAAAAGGAAAGAAGCAAGGAAGACTCTTCACCACGGAGGTAAAGCCATCAACCCCTCACAGTGTCTACTTGTCAATTGGAAATAAACAGATTGCAGAAATCAACTTATGGCATAAACGAATTGGGCACATAAACTTACAAAGGATGAAGGACATGCAAAGGAAGGGCTTGGTGAGTGGTCTACCTGATCTAACATCTCAGAATATGCAACATTTGTGCCATGTTTGTCAATTAGAAAAACAAAGCAGATTGCCATTCAAGAAGGGAGCACATGTGGGCAATGAAGTGTTGAATCTCATACACACAGATGTATGGGGACCTACAAGGGAGCCATCCATTGGAGGTAATAGATATTTTGTTACATTTATAGATGATCATTCAAGGTTTGTTTGGATGCATTGCATGAAGTCAAAGTCAGAGGTGTTTTACCACTTCAAGAGGTTCAAAAACCTAGTGGAGAAGGAAACGGGGAAGTATATAAAGACTCTCAGATCGGATGGAGGAGGAGAGTATTTTTCAATTGCGTTTTCAGATTTTCTACATGACCATGGCATTAGAAGGCAATTCACTTGTAGGTATACACCTCAACAAAATCGGACGGTAGAAAGGAAGAATAGATACATAGCAGAAGTGGCTAGATCTTTGTTAAATGAAATGAATGTTCCTAACTCTTATTGGGTTGATGCAACAAATACAGCCATATACATTATGAATAGGTGTCCAACCTCAAGAGTACATGGAGTTTCACCTTATGAAGCTTGGTGTGGTAAGAAACCCAACCTTTCACATCTCAAAGTATTTGGTTGTGTGTGTTATGTTCACATACCTCAAGAATTGAGACACAAGTTAGACCCGAAGGCAGATAGGTGTATATTTCTTGGATATTCTTCAAAGCAAAAGAGTTTTAGATGTTATAACCCTTGAACCAAAGAGCTTAAGATATCTAGGGATGTAATATTTGATGAGTTGTTTCCTTGGTATGGTAGCAAAGATGTGTTACAGGTTGAGGATGCATATGAAGCCGAGAAGAAGTTCAAAGAGCAACAACAAAGCATGGAGATAAGTGGTCCATCCACTTCAAGCACACCATCAAAGGTGAGTACTACATTAGCTTGGCATGGAAGGAAAAGGAATGAAGCTCATTCAAGTGAAAAAATTAGCAAAGGCAAGGAAAAAGGCAAATGACGAAGACCATCGATGGGTAGACATGGAATCTGCAAGTGATGAAGATATGGAAAAATTAGAAACTCCAGGATTTAAAGCATCTAAACCAAGGAGGAGGAGATTCCTACCACCTAATGGTGAGGTAAGGTCATCCAATAGGGTTAAATACCCTGTTCAAAGGTTAACTTATGATTCATTCATTGCAAGACACTATGCCTACATGAGTCAAGTTATAGCTTGTGAAGAACCATTTTTTTTTGAAGAAGCAAATAAGCATAGGGAATGGATTGAAGCCATGGAGGAGGAAGTCAAAGCATTTGAAGAAAATGATACTTGGTCATTGGTGCCAATAACAAAGGACATGAAAGTCATTGGCAACAAATGGGTATACAAGGTAAAGAGGCATGCAGATGGGAGCATCTCTAGGTATAAAGCAAGGCTGGTTTCCAAAGGTTTTGCTCAAACCTATGGCATAGACTTTGAGGAGACATTCAGTCCAGTAGCTAAGATGTCCGCCATTAGAAGTCTGAATAAAGGTCTATATTATCCATTTGATTATGGATTAAATGTACAAGCTTATTGTCATGTTGATTGGGCAGGTTCCAAAGATGACAAGAGGAGCACTAGTGGATATGTTATCATGCTACGTAAGAACACCATCTCATGGATGTCAAAGAAACAACCAACCGTGGCTCTTTCATCCACCGAAGCTCAGTATAGAGGCTTAGCACAAGTCTCATGTGAGCTTATGTGGCGCAAGAAGTTTTTTGTTGATCTTGATTTGCGGGTTAAGCAAGTACCTATTTTTTGTGACAACATAAGTAGCATATGCTTGGCTCAACATGCGGTGTTCCATGCAAGGTTGAAGCATATAGAAGTGCATTACCACTTCATTCGAGAGAAAATCATGTCAAAGGATGTCAAGGTGGAGCATGTCAATACAAAGGACCAATATGCAGATATGTTTACCAAAGCATTGGATGGATTAAAGCTACAACACTTCAAGGCATGCATTGGAATGAAGGACCTAGGCATTGAGACTTGAGGGGGAGTGTTGAAAATCAAGTCTCAATCATGCAAAAAGGCTCAAACATGCCAATCAAAAAGGAGGACCCAAATTCCTGGAATAAAGTTAGAAGCTCCACCAAACTCAATCAAATTCAAATCTCATCAAATCAGCCGCAAAAAGTGCACCTACACTGATTGGTGGGTGGTTAGCTAGATTGTAGGAAAATTAAAACTCTATATAAGCATCATCCCGCCTTTGTTTCTTGCGTTTTATGCAGTCCACATGTTTCCCACTTAGTTTAGTGAAGTCATAAACTCCAGCAAGCAGAACCCTTGCTTGCTTACCTCATTTTCTCATGATTTTGCTCCGATCTATCTAGAGGTGTAGTTAGGCTTTTCCAAATCTGATTGTACCAGATTGCACATTTTTTGCTCTCTCATTGTACTCATTTTCATTGATTTCAATCGTAATTTGTTCTCTCATATTGTGACCTAAACTTTGCCAAAGTTTCAAGTTATTTGGCTGAGTGAGTTGTGAGAAATTGTCAACTTTGTGAAAGTATATCTTTGCACATAGGCAGAGAGTGTTGCAAACAGGTAGCTTGTTTTGCAGAGGGTGGTTCTCCCAGCCAGAATATTCATTTGGAATTTTTTAAAGCTTGTTGGGTAGCTCTTAGAGTCTACTACAAGTGTGCAAACTTTCATTTTAAGTCTCTATACTGGTGTAGAGAAAAGTTCAGACAGTGAGCATATATCACTGCTTGTAGACCTAGTGGAGGGCAGCCATCTTCCATTTTTGCATTGGGGTGTTAGAATCATCCCCCATCAATTAAGCAAACCAAGTATCTAGTATTGCCAAAGAAGAAATACCCATACACGTATCGAGCATGATCCTATCGACAACTAACTTCTTTAAATTTCTCATCAATCCCATTTTTACTAAGACATTACAGAATTTCTCGTCACAAGAGTATATCCTCGAAACTTTTAGCAAAAGAGAAAAAAAAAGGGAAGACATTTTTTTTTCAAAAACAAGTCATTCTTCTTAATATCTAACAAGCCTTACAATTATAGCCTAGACAAGATTTTACACGTGTATTCATCCCGGTGAAGTAATACATCATCCCATAGGGATAATAATCTCAAGGAGAAAGATTTGGCACACAAACACTTTCATAAGGTATCACAATGACATCTTTTTCTTTAAGAATATGCGATACATGTCAACCATGTGCACCTTGATCTCCAAAGCAAGACTTTCAATCTATGGTGATCTCCCCAAGTTCACAACCCTTTAAGCAATGGGATATCAACTTCATTAGAACCATCAATTCAATGACACAACCAGATAACAGAAGGCATACACGCTTGTTTTTTTGTACAAATAAGTTTTGGGTGTCCAGTAGAAATTATTGATGATAGAGGCACTCACTTTTCAAATCAAGAATTAGATCAAATCTTTCAAAAAGTCCAAGATTTATCACAAAAGGATATGTTCTTATTATCCTAGTGCAAAAAATCAACTCTAGAGTTCAAATAAGATCTTGATCATCATATGATGCCAACTTTGCTTGAACCATTCGACATCTTACCCACCAGCGATACTTGGAGCTCTCTAAGCATTTACAACAACAAAAATTGGAATTTTATGGGATCTCCCTTCATGCTCAATTATAGAAACAATATTTCACTTATGTGTCCCTCGAATAGCCTTCATGTGAACTGTTTCCCTCTACATGGGCACTTTCGACTCTAGTGTTGGCTATATTTCGTTTCCCTGTGTAACCATATATACATGATATACTTATATGTGGTGGTACTTGGTACTTAGGGATTCACCTATTCTCATATCATTGATCATCTATCTATAGAGACCTCTTCCCTCCATTGTGTGCCACTATGCTTCGATATACTTCTTCACTCTTGTGTGTACTTCCTACTTGTTCACTCACTCACATACCCAATAGTGGTATCAAAGCAAGTTTAGATCCTTCTCAATTTGTTGTTTTTTTGCAATGCATTTCCATACATTTTTAATAGTGCAAATGAGTTCGCCATAATAGAAGTACAAAGTTTTGCACTGCGAGATCATTTCCACTATTGTGATGAAAAAAAGTGATGGAAAAAATTATTATAAGTCGTGATTTATTTGCCAAAAATTTAGCTTATCCTTTACTTGAATGTAAATTATAGCCAGCTATCAGCTCATAAGTTGTGCTTGATACAATCATGCTTTTATTTCAAAGTGGTGCGCTTGATTATGGCCATGTATATCATCCAAATTAGGTTCAAAGAGCTGAAACATTCCAGCCAAATATGGATAAAAAAACTCTTTCCAAACATGGCTGAAAAATCCCATAGTTTGTAGAGAAACATGGGTGAAAAATTCCATCCTAAGATGGTTGAAAATGTTCTTATATCATTTGAATTTTGATCAAGGAAAATATGGATAAAAGTATAATAATTATCTTGAATTATCCTCACATAAAATCACTTGAACCCTTAAAAGAAAAAATAAAGCCACCAAGGAGAATCAACAACATAAGCAAGAAGCACACAAGAGGACTCATGAAAATCGCCTTAGAGTTTACATGATAATATAGGGCTTTATGCTTCCTCCTCTCTTGATGGTGATATGCAAAAGAAGAAGAGATGGAAGTATTAGCGAAAAGGTTGGGCATACCATTGATGAATGTAAAAAGCTTCCCAAGCATAATGAAAAGAAGAAAGAATGTTGAACCTAATTTTGCTCAAGATGTTTAACCATGTGTTCTTACATGTTATTATAACTTATTATCACTCTATATGTATGATTGTGAATAAGGTTGATCCAAAATCTTTTTTCAATAGTGGCATCTCAAAGCATTGCACTTCATGCAAAAGATTTTTCTCGACTTTAGAAGATGCACCCAAAGGACATTTATATGCAAACAATGTTTATTATCCTATTATTGGAGTTGGAGAAATGCTAACACTTACAAATGATGGTAAGTTACTCTCAAGAATGCATTGTATGTACCTGGTATCAAACTTGATTTTGGTTCATATTATTGCTAATGTCACACTTCATGTACACTTGGTTGGAAAAAAATAAATGGCTCATGATTTCAGCAATGGTGATGTTATTGGCTCGTCAAGGGCATTATGCAATGGCTTATATTGCTTGGACACATACAAGAGTTGTCTCAAATGCCTTTCTTACACATACTTCTTCTATGGCTAATGTCTAATGTCATGTACACTTTGTTGATAACAAATCTATGGTTCATGATTTTAGCAACGGCGATGTTATTGTGATATCAAGGACATTATGCAATGGCTTGTATTGCTTGCACACATACAAGAGTTGTCTCAAATGCCTTTCTTACACATACTTCATTTCATACTATTGTTAGTGTCAAACTTTATGTACACATTGTTGATAACAAATACATGATTCATGATTTCAATAATGGAACTGTTATTGTGATATCAAGGACATTATGCAAAGGCTTGTATTGCTTGGACACATGCAAGAGTTTTCTCAAATGTGTTTCTTACACATACTTCTTCTATGGTTGCAATGGAGTTATGGCATGCTTGTTTCCGTCATTTGAACTTCAATAGATTGCTTTACTTAAAAAAGAAGGTTCTAGTTATTGGTTTGTCAACAACTAAGTCTATTGAAAAACATGCATGTGAAAGTTGTAAACAAGGGAGAATACATCGTGCTTCTTTTCCCAAAGATGGTGTTGCACATGCCATATGAAAACTACAACTCTTTAATAATTCAAATTATCTTTTACTTGATTGTAAATTGTAGGCGGCAATTGGCGCACAAGTTGTGTTTGATACACTAATGCCCATAAGCAAGAAGCACACAAGAGGACTCATGAAAATCGCCCGAGAGCTTACAAAATAATATAGGGCTCATTTGTTTTACTATAACGAGTGCGTCCAATGCCAACCAAATGGGCACACAGACGAACAAGCCCATCTAAAGTCATCAAGGTTATTCTACAAGGAACTATAGTTCTTGCATTGTAATTTCCAAAATTTATAGCTTTGAGTGTGATCATGTAGTATATCATTGCACCCGTCTCATTAAGTGTAGCATCTAGCCATTGATTGTCTCATGAATTTTTTTATTCACAACTATAGTCATTCACAATTGTAGTGGATGTATCCCTTAAAAAATAAATAGTGGAAGTCATTCCTTATAACCTTTTTTTAATAGGACGGCAGCCAAATTTTATTTCGGCCATGATTGATCTCCTCCTCTGATGACAGCCTTCTTTGTTGATTATCCTTTTACACAATATTTACAGCCCCATCACATCATCGATCCTATGACTCTATCGCATTATTTTTTTGGAATTGTCCATATCAATATCCTAGACGAAAGGCAACCCACATCCGAACCCAGTTTCATGCAGCTAACCAGCTCATGCGGAGATTGAACACATCTTGAAGTGAGGAATGTGAAGCAACACTTTCTAGACCGCGAGCAAAGATGATCGAACACATCAAAGACAGCAGCTTTCAAAGATAATCTGCTTCATGTCAGATAGAACTAATATTTTCTTCCAGAAGAAACTTAAGGCCTTCCTGGCAAACATTTCAATATGTATAAAAATATAGAACACTTCACTAAGCAATCCCAAGCAAAGTTTTTTTGACATCAAAGATGTTACGAAAACAGACTTTCGAAATAATGTCATCGTATCAACGTTATCACAAAAACATTGATTTCACTTAACATATCTAATCATTCGTCGACTCATAGAAATTCAGTTTTTTTTTCATTAATATCATTGGCTATTCTCCTCAGTGTTTAATCCCACAAGGACTTTTCCAAAGAAAACATGTGGGTCAGATTTCTCCAATTGAAAAGATTTAGCATGCAATCAAACATTAAAGCACCAATCGACTATAGAACAAGGTTGCATCTAAGCATGAATTCAATAGAACATCCAATCAACATGCTCCTTTCACTTGCATATAAAAAATCACCATTTATTACTCTCCACCGAACTCATGGACCTCCTCTTTCGTTTTGTTTCAAAAAATTTAAAAGTTGCTACAAAGAGGACTGATCATCTGCAATGTTCTTACCATGTTCTTCTAGGAAGTTTGAGATGTCCCTAAGATAGTCCAAAAAATGCAAAGAAAGGTCAGCCCATTGTTAACAGTTTTATGCTTGGAAAGCTTCAAGATCACAAAATCTAAAGAAAAATCTGAATGGAATCTATGGGCACATGAAATACCCTATAACAAATTAGCACCCCTTAAGGATAAGCATGTATTAAATGACAACATTCAAGAAGGCTCCAGTGTCCTGAGAGACAATACAGCCTTTTTATCTAGCTATGATGAACACCAACATCATTTCACCACAATCTCACAACTAATCAAGTAAGAATGGATATTCAAGTGGTCTGGTTTGCAAGACAGCTGGTCCTGTTATTGGAGGATATGTTGTTTCGTGGGGGTATTGTTGGAACAAACCAATCACAAATTGGTGATTATAAAGATCTTGAATCAAGCTTATGATCAGATTGAAGTGGAAGAAAATACTTGAGAAAGCGAAGAGATCTCAAAAGTGAAGTATGTATACATATGTACATTATAGGTGGAAATTCTTGTAATCTGAGTATAGATGATCCTTAGGATGATAAGGAGTAATGTAATAGACACGGGATAAGTCTAAAACTATATGTATATAAATCAATGATGTAAAGAAATATGTGTGAGAGTCATTTTGAAGACAAGTGTCTTAGAGAGATGTGTAGAGAGTTTTACTCAGGAAATTAGCGACGGGTTTTTCTCTGAGTTCTCTCAGTCTGATCATGTGGATCAGAAATCCTTTTGTACACATCTAATATGAAAGCTAATGAAGCTATGTTCAGAATTTTATGATCTAATTTCTTTCCTACTGTGAGAATGATCAATAGGAACATTTGTATGTAGAATCTGCAGACAGACTTCTAAAAGTTGCGCACTTTTCCGTGTCAATGTTTTGCTTAGATCTCAGTGCATAGTGTAAAGTTTTGAATGACTGAGCATTCAAAATCTAAGTTAGAAGGTAAGGAAGCTATGGCTAAAAGCATTTAGCAAAACGGGATTTGTGGTGTGAGAAATCAACTTAAGAAGTTGACCATGTCAAAGTCTCCATTCTTGGAAGACAGTTTTTGACATACCTTTGATCTTAAGGATCAAATCAAAGGTTTAATGATTCTTTTGGAGAATCAATGGCTGATATGATTGCGCAAAGGTAGTGTGAAGACTTGCGCATCATTAGTTTGAAGATATCTGAAGATATGTGCAGGTATTGAAGTCAATTTCTAAAGAAGACATCTTGAAGAAGGAAAATTCTCACTCAGAGAATCGTTCATAAATGATTTGGTAAATCAAAGTAGCATTTATGTAAAGTTTGGTCTATAATTGATATAGATGTATTCCTAAATCAGTATAGATAATGTATTTGGAGATTAAGAGGTCTCCAACAGTGGTATCAGAGCTGAAGGTGCAATACAAGGGAAGCAAAGGCATTGGAAGTCCCAACTGCTGCAGATATTGAAGTTCTTTCTAATCGAAGGTGTACAAGGAAAAATTCGTGAAGATAACTTGCAGAAGTACAAAGCACGAGTTCAAAGGATAAAAAAGGGTTGAAGTTTCATATCAAAGGTGCACTTTACTATCATAAACCATAGTAATTGCAGATACAGAAGATCAAAAGATGGGAGAAAGCTTGCAGATTTATAAGCTAGATAGGGAGAACTATCCAGCTTGGTCCATGAGGATGGAGGCACATCTCATGAGCAAAGATTTGATGGCATTCATTACAGGAGAAGAAGAAAGCCTGAATTTGCAGATCCTAGTATTCCAACTAGGGAAGAGCTTGCAGATTTGAAGACTTGGATGAGAAAGGATGCTCAAGCTAGGATCATCATTTACATGGCTGTAAATGATTATCTTCTACCTCACATTAGAGGATTGGAAAGTGCAACAGATGTTTGGAATGCTTTGGAAGAGCATTTCCAAAACACAACAAAGTCAAGGAAGTCCTCAGTATGGGCTGAATTTACAACTTTCAAGAAGAAGAGCTCACAATCAATTTCTGATTATGTGGCAAGGATGAAGGATATTGCAGATAGCTTGGGAGCAGTAGATGAAGACATTGAAGAGGATAAGTTGGTAAGGCAAATACTTACAGGTCTGAGAGGATATGAGAAGTGGAAGCCTTTCATATTGTCCATAGAATTGTCACTTGATCATTTTACTCCTGATCTTAATCAATTGCTAGGACACATGCTAACTTTTGAGCAGGATATTAAGGGAGATAATGATAGGAGTGCAAGTCAAGCCATGTACTCCAAGGACAAGAAAAAGAATGGCAAAGGGAAGCAGTCAACTGATGATGAAGGAACCTCAATCCAAGCTAACTTTACAAAAGGGAAAATGAATTTCAGAGGTAAAGGAAGAGGAGGTAAGAACAAAGATAATATTAAAGCTTGTTGGATTTGTGGCAGAACCAATCATTTGGCAAATGATTGTTGGTATAACAATCAAAATGGAGGAAATAATAATCAGAGTTTTAATCAAAGAGGTAGAGGAGGCAGAAACCAAAGAGGCAATTTCAGAGGAAGAGGTGGTAGGACATCATATGCTAGAGGAGGTGGAAGAAGCTTCCAATCTCAGTCCTACAACAACAATTATTATAACTATGCATCAGATCAGAAGGATGATATGACTCTTATCTTGAATGCAACTCATGAATCAGTAGGAGAAGATCAAAGGGTGTTTTATATTGACTCAAGATGTAGCAATCATCTGAGTGGCAATATATCCTTGATGACTGATATGGAAGCAAAGGTGAATGGACATACAGTTCAAACATGTGACAATACCAAACATAAAGTGGAGAGTATTGGATCAGTGAAGACAAAGAGTGGAAGTACACTCTTGAGCAAGGTACTTTATGTTCCTACTATTCCTAAAAATTTGATAGGTGTAGGGCAAATTGTGGAGAAGGGATATGAAGTTAGATTCAAAAATGATGGTGTCTATGTGCAAGATCCAAATCACGGATATAGAAACTTAATTGCAGGTAAAAAGGAAGGAAGGTTGTTTACTCTCAAAGTCCAAGGTAATGTGGGACATGCTTTATTTACTTATGGAAGTCAAAAGATGTCTGAGTTAGACCTATGGCATAAAAGGCTAGGTCATTTCAATGAGAGAGCTATAAAGGAAATGTCAAAGAAACAAGTGGTGCTTGGTTTGCCAAAAATTGAAGGGCAACACATGGTGTACAAGTGTGAAGCTTGTCAATTAGGTAAAGCACACAAAAGTTCATGCAATAAATCAGGGTACAAGTATTCAAATATGCTTGAATTGGTTCATACAGATGTGTGGGGTCCCTCAAGAGACTATAGCATAAATGGATCTAGATATTATGTGTTGTTTGTTGATGATGCAACCAGATGGATTACTTTATATGTAATCAAGGATAAATCAGAAGTCTTCAAGACATTCAAACATTATCATGCTTATGCAGAAAGGATTACAGGACAAAATCTTAAGAGGTTGAGATCAGATGGAGGGGGAGAGTATTTCTCTAAAGAGTTTGATGATTATTTGTGGAATGCACGTATAAAGAGAGAAGTAACTTGCAGGTACTCTCCTCAACAGAATGGAGTTGCAGAAAGAAGAAATAGAACTCTTGTAGAATTTGCAAGAGCAATGATGAAGGAAAAGAATTGTCCAAATTACTTATGGGCAGAAGCTATCAACACTGCAACGTACCTTGTGAATAGGTTACATTGTAAAGCTTTGGATGGAAGAACTCCTTATGAAGCATGGTGGGGTAAGAAACCTACTCTTGATCACTGTAAGGTATTTGGATGCTTATCATATGCTTATGTTCCTTCACAATTAAGACATAAGCTAGAACCCAAAGCAGAGAAGTATGTGTTTATTGGGTATGATGATAGACAGATGGGTTACAGGTTGTGGAGTCCATCCACAAAGCAATTTCTTGTTACCAAAGATGTTACATTTGATGAGCAAAGCACATGGTATACAGGGTCAACAAATGATTATGTAGATGACAAAGAAATACAAAGGAAAGGGAAGGCAAAAGTAAATGTGTATGAAGAAGATATTGATGATGTTGACTATAAAAGTAAATTGCAGGATAATGTAGAAGATGGGCCAAGATTTGATCCAGAATCAAATGTGGCTGAGACTTCAAGAAGTGCAGAGGTCAGAAGATCCTCAAGGGAAAGGAAAGAGCCTATAAGGTATAGTTATGATACATCTTTGCTAACAACAAAAGATTATGCTTACATTGTGAAGACAGAAGAGGATCCAATTACATATGAAGAAGCTAAAGGTAAACACAATTGGGAGAAGGCAATGCAAGAAGAGTATGATGCTCTACTTGAAAATGAAACTTGGGAATTGGTGCCAAGACCAAAGAATCAGAAAGTCATTGGATGTAAGTGGGTGCATAAAACAAAAAGATTTGCAGATGGAAAGGTGTCTAAATACAAGGCTAGACTTGTGGTCAAAGGTTATGCCCAAACTTATGGGGTAGATTATGATGAAACCTTTAGTCCTGTTGCTAAGATGTCTACAATTAGATCATTGATTGCTATTGCTACTTGTAAAGGATGGAAGTTATCACAATTAGATGTGAAGAATGCATTTCTGAATGGATACATTGTAGATGAAGTGTACATGGAGCAACCAGAAGGTTTCATGGATTCAATTGGATCAGATTATGTGTGTAAGCTCAAGAGAGGTTTGTATGGGTTGAAGCAGGCCCCAAGAGCATGGAATTGCAGGCTTGTTAAGTTCTTGAATGATTGTGGATTTCAAGCATCAAAGGCAGATAGTAGCTTGCTAGTAAAGGCAAGTGAAATGGATACATATACATGTGTATTTATGTTGATGATATTATTGTCACAGGTACAGATGCTCAAGGAATCAATGAACTTAAGAAACAAATAGAGAAGGAGTTTAAGATAAGTGATTTGGGAAACTTATCTTATTTCTTAGGAATGCAGATTGTGTATACTCAACATGGAGTATATGTTACACAAGAGAGGTACTTGAAGAATCTTCTAGTCAAATTTAACATGGAGGATTGCAAGCCTTCAAGCACACCATTGGAGGTAAATCATAAGTTGAGCAGGTATGGAGGTGAAGAATTTAATGACATGAAGAAATATCAGAATTTTGTAGGTAGTTTAATTTATGCTACCTTGACAAGGCCAGATTTATCATATGCAGTAGGTGGGTTATCACAATTTATGCATTGTCCAAAGAAGACTCATTGGATTGCAGCTCAAAGGGTACTCAGATGTATCAAAGGAACCCTAAGTGAAGGTCTGTATTATGGATTTACTTCTCACACAAGAATCAAAGTGTTTAGTGATGCAGATTGGGCAGGTGATTCAGATGATAGAAGGTCCACTCATGGGTATCTCTGTTATATGAGAGATAAACTAGTTTCTTGGTGCTCAAAGAAGCAACATACAGTTGCCTTGTCATCTACAGAAGCTGAGTATAAAGGAATGGTAGAGGCTGCAAAAGAAGTAATATGGTTAAAAACCTTGTTGAAGAGTGTTGGAACTGATCAGAGTACTCCAATTATTTTTGGAGACAATATGAGTTCTTTGTATTTGGCAGGTAACCCTGTTTTTCATGCCAGGACTAAGCATATAGAAATTCAATATCATTTCTTGAGAGAAAAGGTACTTGATAAAGAGATTGAAGTGATGTATACTTCAACAAAAGAACAAGTTGCAGATATGATGACAAAAAGCTTGGATGGACCTAAGCTACAGAGATTCAAAGAGATGGCAGGAGTGAAGAAGAATGGAATAATCACAATTAGTGATTGAGGGGGAGCTGTTGGAACAAACCAATCACGAATTGGTGATTATAAAGATCTTGAATCAAGCTCATGATCAGATTGAAGTGGAAGAAAACACTTGAGAAAGTGAAGAGATCTCAGAAGTGAAGTATGTATACATATTCACATTATAGGTGGAAATTCTTGTAATCTGAGTATAGATGATCCTTAGGATGATAAGGAGTAATGTAATAGACATGGGATAAGTCTAAAACTATATGTATATAAATCAATGATGTAAAGAAATATGTGTGAGAGTCATTTTGAAGACAAGTGTCTTAGAGAGATGTGTAGAGAGTTTTACTCAGGAAATTAGCGACGGTTTTTCTCTAAGTTCTCTCAATCTGATCATGTGGATCAAAAATCCTTTTGTACACATCTAATATGAAAGCTAATGAAGCTATGTTCAGAATTTTATGATCTAACGTCTTTCCTACTGTGAGAATGATCAATAGGAACATTTGTATGTAGAATCTGCAGACAGACTTCTAAAAGTTGCACACTTTTCCGTTTCAATGTTTTGCTTAGATCTCAGTGCATAGTGTAAAGTTTTGAATGAGTGAGCATTCAAAATCTAAGCTAGAAGGTAAGGATGCTATGGCTAAAAGCATTTAGTGCTGTGAGAAATCAACGTAAGAAGATGACCATGTCAAAGTCTCCATTCCTAGAAGATAGTTTTTGACATACCTTTGATCTTAAGGATCAAATCAAAGGTTTAATGATTCTTTTGGAGAATCAATGGCTGATATGATTGCGCAAAGGTAGTATGAAGACTTGCGCATCATTATTTTGAAGATATCTGAAGATATGTGCAGGTATTGAAGTCAATTTCTGAAGCAGACATCTTGAAGAAGGAAAATTCTCACTCAGAGAATCGTTCATAAATGATTTGGTAAATCAAAGTAACATTTATGTAAAGTTTGGTCTATAATTGATATAGATGTATTCTTAAATTAGTATAGATCAAGTATTTGGAGATTAAGAGGTCTCCAACAGGTATAGTTTCCAATAGATGGTGAATAAATGATTTAGGTTAGAGCATATTTGAATATGTTAGAATTCGTTCACAAAACAAGAAGCAAAGGCAATAATTTTGAGATTTTACATACTTATTAAAAGATAATTCATTGAAAAGAAGAAATAATAATAATAATAATAATAATAATAATAATAATAATAATAATAATAATAATAATAATAATCTCAAAAGCACTTCAAGACTGAACGCTATACAAGAAACCTCTTGAGAAAACCCTTACATAATTCAACCTGAGAACTTCATAAGAGTTCAAGCAAAGTACTCAACTTACCCACACCAAAATGCAACTCTCAAGCAAGCACCAATCGAGGTAAGTGAGTCCAAGATTGTTGTCCAAGTCCTCATGTGATTTCAAATCCCTTGGACAACCGTCTTGTGGCTCTAGGAATTGCCTCGTTTCTAACCAAGAAAACCCCAAAGATGGGGAACCAAATAGAATCACTTTGACAGATGTCCACATCCCACTTCACCCCTTACCATGATTTATCTTGAATTATGAGGCCACAGAACAGGTTGCGAGGCATTCCCAAAGGAACCTAGCACAATCTTGGTTGTAATTGAGAATTATATTGGTGTCATACATTGGTCTTTTCTATTGGAGATGTTTATGTGCTCGATAACCCCTTTCTTGACTTCATTTTCGACCAAGAAGCTGTGGCCATCCAACATAATGGCAAAGAGGAAGGGGAGCTAATGGGCACCCATGCCTGATTGATTGATTGAGAGGGAAGGGGGAAGAGAATTATCCACTATAGTCCATACAAGTGGTTGCATTCTCCAAGAGAGTGGACGTCATCTTTGTAAAGCCTTCCTTGAGCACTAGATCATGTAAATATTGGAGTACAAAGTCTCACTCAACATTGACGTAAGCTTCAAGTCAATCTTGACGAACATGCAGTTTCAATTGAATTCATTGGCATACTCCATCCCTCCAGTAGTATAGATGATAGCTTTCAAGATGGACCTACAAATCATTAAACTTTCTAGTCTTTATGGATTCACTTGTCCAAGATGCCCAAAGTCGGTTGCGGAGGACTTTTGATATGATCTTGTAACTATTCTACAACATGGTTATTGGCCTCACGTTTCTTATGTAATCTTTCTCATCTATTTTTATGAATTAATTTGAGCACCCGCTCATTGAGACACCACGAGAGATGAAGAATTTGTTTGCAAACCTATCAAGACTTTGGCTCTCTCCCTTGGGCAAGAACACAATCATCCTCCAACTTGTATGCCTTGATCGATTCGTCTAACCACTTTGCAATGTCAGAAAGAACTATGTATATCTAATCTTTGAGATATCCACCATGCAATCCCAACCATGGGGGCATAGGGAAAAGAAGGAATTCTCTTTGAAGAGGTCATGGATTAAGTCATGTTTCTCTTTCTCTGAGATGTAAACTCTACCATCAATGTTCATCATCAACATGAAATCTTTACCTTATTACTTGTCCTTAATCTTGGAAAGTGCCAAATAGAAATTCTTATTTCCTTTGTTGAACTCTTTTTCCAATCAAAGTAGTCTTGCATACAATTTTTCCATTCTCTCCATTCTAATTACTTTCATCTCCTTTTGAGTATTTTTAATAGTTAGATGCATGGCTCTAGTATCTTGAATCCACTTCTAGTCCATGAAGCCCCAAACATAAACAACAACATCTAGATGTGTTCAATTTCTTTATGACTAGCTACAAGAAGAGGATTGACAGGTTCATGTAGCACCATGAGGCTCTATGTACTTGCCTAAGAGCATTGAACCACACCCATAAGGAATTGGTCGAAAAGGATAATCAATCACAAAACTCTATCGAAGCATAATGCCTATTTCTTATCATCCCCTTTGAGGATCACACTCTTGCACCCCCTCCCTCCTAAAAATGTTGTCAAGGTTCTTGACCATGTTGAAGTTATCCACCATGACCACCGATGGAGGAAGACCTTTGAGAGAATCTCAATGCATCCTACAATCCTTCTGAGAGTTACATGGATAGAGGCAATGATGACCAATCCATGAGAAAAATCTTTTGAGCAAGTGACCCATCTCGAGCTCATCTGTAAAAACCACACCTCACCCCTAGGATGGTTGGTGGCAATCCACTTATGGTGCAACGTAGTGGCCTCAAGTCTACTCATGAACTCCTTTTTAACAACTTTAATATTATTGAGCTCTCTTGGAGTTAGGATCATAGATAGAGGAAATGATGACGAGGGTCAAACCCCCAAACGAAGGGGCCACCCACTAATGCCTTTCAGCCATGAGAAAATTCTTTGAGGGGCACCCATGTGATGCTTATTTTGAAAAATGCACCTCCAAGGATGGTCAATGGAAATTCACCTATTGTGCCAACAAACGGCCTTGCCTATACTCATGAAGTCTTCGTTATCAACTTTAACACCTTGGAGGCACATAAAATCAGGATTCTTTGTCCTTATCTTTAAGCAAAGGGAAGGAGATAATGTTCAGCTTCATTTGTTTTCCGAAAAACTCCCTCTCTTCCCTTGCCTATCTTTTCCCCTTTATGCAGCTTCTAATCTTTTACAAGTTGGGTGCTTGGTCCAAGGTTTGTTTGTTTCTAATGAGTACGATATGATAGAGGTGAATCTAATTTTCTATCTTGCAAAGTTCTCACCAGCCATTTGGGCATAAATTTTGTGTCCTCTATATCAACTTTCTCATCAACAAGTGCATCATATAAATGTGAATCAAAAATGGAATGATCTGCATCATCATGTGAAACTTGCAAAGGCTAAGGAGTTGCCTTATTTGGACCAGCACTTGAATGTACACCTATAAAAATAGGTAACAAAGTGTCATACACAACTTTGGAGCTAATTGATGTCTCCTTAGTACATGAAAGTAATGGCTGAATTGCATCTTCCACCAAAAACAACATCATGACTAACCAAAATGTGTTTATTCTATAGCTCATATAGATGATAGCCTTTGCTTTTAAAATTGCACGCAACAAAATACATTTTATGCTTTAGTGCATAGCTCAAATAAAATCTTGATCAACATGTGATGCCAACTTTGCTTGAGCCATTTGACATCTTATCGATGAGCCATAATTGGAGCTCTCTAAGCATATACAACAACTAAAAGTGGAACTTTATGGGATCTCCCTTCATGCTTAATTATAGATAGAATGTTTCACTTATGTGTCCCTCGACTAGCTTTGATGTGAGCTCTTTCCCTCTACATGCGCACTTTCTACTCTAGTGTTGGCTATATTTCTTTCCCCATCTAACCGCATATACATGATATACTTATATGTGGTGGTACTTGGTACTTAGGGATTCATCTATTCTCATATCATTGATCATCTATCTATAGAGAGATCTTCCCTCCATTGTGTGCCACTATGCTTCGATATCCTTCTTCACTCTTGTGTGTACTTCTATTCGTGCTTCCTCACTCACTCACACATGCAATAGTCGTATCAAAGAAAGTTTAGATCCTTCTCAAGTTTCTGTTTTTTTTTTGCATCCTAGTCCTGGTCACTTTTACTAGTGAAAATCCATTTACCCATCATAAAAGTACAAAGTTGTGCAATGTTGTTTTGTACACTTTTAATAGTGCAAATGAGTTCGACATCATAGAAGTACAAAGTTTTGTACTATGAGATCATTTCCACTATTGTGACGGAAAAAAGTGATGGCATCTCCTCCTCCTCCTCCTCCTTGGATGAGAGCATTCTTTGTTGATTATCCTTTTTGACAAAATTTACAGCCCTATCACATCATCGATGCTATGACTCTATCACATTATTTTTTCGGAATTATCCATGTCAATATCCTAGGCCAAAGATGACCCACATATGAACTGAGTTTCATGCAGCTAACTAGTTCATGTGGGGATTGAACAAATCTTGAAATGAGGATTGTGAAGCAGCACTTTCTTGACTATGAGCAAAGATGATGGAATAGCTCAAAGATAGCAGATCAACAAAGAAGACTCTTATACCATTTGAAATTGATCAAGGAAAATATGCATAAAAGTAAAATATTAAATTCAAATATCCTCACATAAAATCACTTTAACCCTTGGAAGAAAAACTAAAGCCACCAAGGAGAACCAACAACATAATCAAGAAGCACACATGATGACTCATGAAAATTGCTTGAGAGCTTACAAGATAATATAGGGCTCATTGGTTATACTATAACAAGTCCGTCCAATGCCAACCAAATGGGCATCGAAACGAACAAGCCCATCTAAAGTCATCAAGGTTATTCTACAAGGAACTATTAAGGTTGTAAATTTGGCAAGAAGTAGGTTGCCTCTACTCAACTTATCCAAAGGGAATTCATATTTCTATTTGCCTTATCTACTTAGTTTTTCCTACTCTGTAGCATAAAAATTATTCTACCCTTTTATCATGTATTTAATAAATTATTCTTGACAATCAAAATGCCTCTGCACATCAATGATGTTATGACTAATTGAGATGAAGGATTGTTGGAGTGCTTATCTGTTACTGCATCAGCACCCCTAGCAAAAACTCTTTCACTTTAGCTCTTGCATTGTAATTTCCAAAATTTATAGCTTTGAGTGTCATCTTGTAGTATAGTGTTGCACCATCTCATTAAGTTTAGCATCTAGCCATTAATTGTCTCATGGATTTTGTTCTTCACAACTGTAGTCATTCGCAATTGTAGTGGATATACCCCTTGAAAAAGAAATAGTGGAAGTCATCCCTTATAACTTTTTTTTTATAGGACAACAGCCAAATTTTATTTCGGCCAATGATTAATCTCCTCTTCCTCCTCTGATGATAGCATTCTTTGTTGATTATCCTTTTTGACAATATTTACAGCCCTATCACATCATCCATCCTATGACTCTATCGCATTATCCTTTTAATATTGCAAATGCATTTGCCATCATAGAAGTACAAAGTTTCGCACTCGGAGATCATTTTCACCAGTTGTGTTGGGACTTTACCCCCTTTCAAATCCATTCATGTAGTTGTGTTTTCCATTGAATTTATAGTTTGTGGGCTATATTTTAGCTTTGTTGAAGTCCATATCTTCCTACTTTTGAGTTATTTGCTACAATGCAAACAACAATGATTTCTTTAGCATGCTTCAAGTTAAAGATAAGCTTTAGGGAACCAACCATTTAATGTGGTCTTACATGATGAAACATGTTCCTATTTCAAAGCAACTATTGAACATAGTGGCAAATGTGGACAAGTGACATGACCATTCTACTTCTATGCAACCTATTTTCATAGATTTAAGATCTTCTTCAAATACAATGACTATGCCTTATCCATCTCAAGAGCAGCTTAGATGGGATGGAAAGGATGCTTAAGCTCATGCATTGGTTTCCCTTTCTGTGAAGTGCCATGTTTGTTCCACACATCCGATCATGCACTACTTCAAGACAAGTTTGGGATACACTTGCTTTATTACGATGTCCTAGGTAATGAAGCATGTGTTTCTTACTTGGGAAAGCAACTTGAAGATGTATGTATGGATGAAAACGAGCCACTGGATGTATATGTTACATACATCAAGGATTTGAAAGAGCAATTGGTAAACATTGATAAGATCATTCTAGATACATCACTCGTTTCTATACTACTCAAAGGATTGTCAGAATCTTTTCGAAGCTTTGCTACTACACTTAATTTTGGTTATAAAAGAAAATCCAAAATATGTATATTTTTCATGAGATTATGTCTTTTCTTTAGCATGATGAGCAATCAAGAGTTAACAAAAGTGGTTTTCTTGAGGGAATGCAAGCAGTTAATATTACACAAAAGGACAAAAGTAAGTATGGTGCAGCTTGGAGTTCATCAAAACCAATGCATTACTCTTACTTTATGCTTCCTCCTCTCTTGACAGTGATATGCAAAAGAAGAAGAGATGGAAGTATTCGCGAAATGTTTGGACATACCATTGATGAATGTAACAAGATTTCCAAGCATAATGAAAAGAAGAAATAATTTGGCATGTCTATTCTTGAGAATACATATAATATAAAGAATGATGAACCTAATTTTGCTCAAGATGTTTAACGATGTGTTGTTACTTGTTTAGTGAGTGTGATTGGTAGACACTATTGCAAGAGGTTCATGCTCTTGACTGCTAATGAGAGTAGAGAGTAACGGGAGCTTCACATATGCAAGGCATGGGGGCCTCACATTCAGCGAGCGATAGATTGAGACATTTCACCATGCATTTGTAAGTATTTTAAGATTATTTTGATTATGCATATAAGCATGATTTATTTTGTTACTTATTACTTTGTTTATTTATTGTTTGGAGTGTGTATCTTTTGTTCATCATCCCACACATGTCAGGAAGTAGGATTGATATTTGTGGGCCTTACTAAGATGCTAACTAATTTGGAGAGTGTAGGAGTTCCCAATGTATGGAAAAATCAAAGTGTGATTTATCAGTGTCAAGAACAAGAATATCACCTAATGGTACATAATTTTTGTTTCTTAATATATTTTTAACTGTAAAAAATATCAGAAAAAACATGTAGGATTTCCGAACATTTGGAGAGTGTAGGAGTTCCTATAATATGGGAAAATTTACCGATGTCTAGGAAGGATTATATCACTCAATGGTACATATGTTTTTTTCTATATATTTTTTAATGTAAAAAATGTTCATGCACACATGTTTATTTTCCTTTGCAAGAGGGTCCCTCACATTTTGCATCATTGGATTCTCAACCTCGTGATATGCATTTTTTTATTCTGTCTCATATTCCATAATTTCTTGCATTTGTACCATATATATGCGATTTTAGTATAGAAAGAGAAAGATAGCTTTTCCCAAGGATCATATCTATGCTATGTATGTATATTTATACATGAAATTGTCTTGTACATTCAGATTTCTCAAATCTAATTAGAATTATGATTACTTTTGTTCCATCAAAGTTTATGATAATAATGCTTATATAAAGGTTGAAAATTATGATTTATATGTATAGGTTTATACATAAGTCTAGTATTATGATGTTTAATTTATGTCAATGTTTCTGTACAAGGTTATGTCAATGTTTATCTACAAGTTTATGCCGGTTCATGTTGAACAGGCCTGTGCAAAAATGCTCATATAGTAGCCTACACATGCATGAGATTCTTTTCCTTTCTAAGTATTATTATTTTTCTTATTATTATTATTCCGGTTTGTGTTGTATAGACCGAAAAGTGTCATTTTTTTGTTTTTCTTTGGTCCTAGCATTACGACAAATATATGGATGGTTTTATAACATGCATTGAAACACACATTGTGACCAGTAGTTCGAGATCCAATGTCCCATACACATGCATATTCGGAAAGACACAGCTGCATAAGTGAATAGTGCTTTCTGTGTGCATGCCTAGTGAAGGCAATAACTACTTTGTTTTGGAGGTGTTGATTCTCACAGCAAGAGTGAGAATTTTGAGTGAGATAAGTAGCATTAGGAAGATGATCAATTGTGGTCCTCAAGAGTACTGAGAAGCATTCATTTGAGTGAAGAGAGGCTTAGAGAGTGTGCCTATGAGGGCGTCTATGCTTCAAGGCTGCATAGGGATCATTCTCCCATCAAATATTTCATGTGAAAATGTATCAAAGTTAAATAGTATTTTGGAAGTTTATCTATGAAGGGTGGTTAAGCAAAGAATGATTAGTCAAGTAGCTTCACAATGAAAATAATACTTGGCATGCATTATCCATCTAAATTAATGCTTGCCCTCTTTCCAAATAGAATTCGAGGATTAGAGGCCAAGACCAGTAAATAGAGGTCAATTATTTTCAATTATGAGGTCTGCGGAAGGTCTCCCGGAAGTAGTACTTCAAGATTAGTGGATCTTCCAAAAGTACTTCAAGATTAATGGGTCTAAGGGAATGTGTTAGATCCAAATCTAAAGCACTTTTGAAGCTATAAATTCTTGACAACCTTGAGAGCGAATGGGCATCAAATCTTCCTATTATCCATATCCATACACGCATAACTTATCACGATTTAAGACTTGGGAAACAACAGCCGCATCTAAATGAGACTAAATACATAAGGTTTGAAAGGCTCCATGAAGGCTTTCAAGATCATCATGATGCAAAAAACGGACTTTCAAGAGAATTTGCCTATTTAGCAGCCGAGATGAATCCTCAACACCATAACGGAAGGAGTAAAGACAACGGCACAGAAACACCCATTATGTCTTATTCATCATTCGCCAAGTCTGAATGTAGCAAATGTGCAGTGTTATAATTATTCATCTGAACATGCCGCGAACGAACTGTTCGTGTGCACGATCATATACTACATGCGTACCACGAGTACACACGACTGTGCACTATGACAATTTCAAGGATGATGATGATGATGGTCGTGAGAATGATGAACGAAGATATCTCCGGTTGAGTAGAGGAATGCTCCGCCGAACCTCCCCTCAAATTCGAGGCTGGCATCGGCTGCGTTGAATGGCTCCTTTACAATCACCTTGCAGTCGCTCACCGGATTGTACTTGCGGAACTTAAAATCGTTGACATCAAGTCGAAAGTTGCCATCCCATCCAGTGTAGGCTTTGCCAATGAATTCCCAACCACATTTAAGCACCACAGTAGCGCCTGCAACCACAACAACAATCCGATTCATGGATTAGACATGCATTTGCTCGTTGGAGCGCGCCATCAATAAACTCTGAGAGTACAAACCCACGGAGTATCATATAAACGACATTATGTCAACCGTCATGCTCAACACGCACCTTTGACAGGCGTGTCACGCCATCCTAAAACGCGCCCTTTCACAACAATGGGTGCAAAGAAGGGACGATGTGGAGGTGGGGAAAAACGGATTCGGAGGATGAGGATGAGCGTTTAGAGGCAACAACAGCACAAAGAATGTGGCCAGCAGCACAGGCAAGGCTAGTTTACGGATGGCCATGGCGAGATTCTATTAGGGATATTCTCCACAAAGCCGTATGAGTGACAAAAAAAGAAAGAAAGAAATGCTGGTGAGGTTGGAGAAGCAGGGCGGCCGATGGATTGATTATGTTGATATGAGCATTGATACCAGCCTTAAATAGAGTGTGTGATATGTGTATGATTGACTTGATATGGTTTCTCTCTCTCTCTTCGCACACAGCTTGCGCGCCCACGGCCATCTCCGCTTGTCTCCGCACTCCAAAGAAAAATATAAATCAAGGAGTGATGCTCACCGAATGAGTATATAAAAACTGCATTTAAAACCTCAAAACCCTGCAAAACTACGACCGCCCAACACCTCTCTCTCGCTCTCTCTCTCTCTCTCACACACACACACACGACTCCGCATCCCATAACCGTTTCTGTGAGCCCTCTCCAGCAATAATCTTATCGGACACCTGGTTTGCTACGCCTAACACAAACTCAAGCACATCAACAGTAATTCAAATGAGTGAGACACGATGTACATCCCATCTACTCGCAACCAGGGACGCTTCTCATGATTAAGCGAAAAACGCCTTGTGGCAGGTGATGTGATTCCAGTATACATCAGCTGACTTTCGTCCTGGATTGATGCGTCTCAAATGTGAAAGGAATGTTTCCGAGGTTTCGGAGGAAAAAAAAAAACAAACGCATACCCATATTTCTTTCACCACGTTACTATTCTCTATATCACGAAAGAAAGACCCACGTCTCTTTTACTACTGCGAATGTCTCTGCTTGCTTTGAGTCTCATTCATGGACGTTGTATTGCATTCCAAAATAGTGGAGCGACACATGTTAAATTTATGAGTAAGTGGAGAGACAACATGCAATGTCTAAGTTATTCCAAAATAGTGGATCGGCGCATGTTACATTTATGAGTAAGTGGAGAGATAAAATGCAATCTCTAAGCTAAAGGAGCTCCTTTATGGATAGGAATTACTTTTGAAGCTATGTTTCGGAGTGCGATTTCATCTTTTAAAGGGAAGGTAAGAGAGCATCTGTAGCCTCTTGATCCTTTGAAAAAGTAGTTCAGCGAATGAGACCTTTAGCAAGTCATAGTAGCCTCCTTTCAAGTCTTATTTGTCTTCCACGTTGAAAGATCACCCTTTTTCTGAAATCCTTGAGATTTCTATATCTCCCCAAACCGTCAATGTCAACTCCTTTGATTTCTTCAGGCTTTGAAATGCCCTACTATCGCTAATCGGGGATGATACAAGGACTCAACGTACTGTAGGCGGATTTCTGCCCTACACTAGGTCCTAGAAAGAGTTATAGCCTCCTCTTGTTAAACACTTCTCTGCAATTAACTCGAGAATCAGCTTGTTTTCCCTGTGCTTCAAGGGTATCGCAATATCCACCACACATGCCTTGATCAAAGAAATTGGATCTTATATGGAAACCACTATCCATTACAATACAAACTATTCTCTCTACCTAAGTGTAGGGATAGAGATTGAATATAGACTATTTCTCACAATTAGTTTGTATTGTCACTTTAAGAACACTTTAAGAACCTATTGTAGGATCCAAATGATGCTTGGATTCAATGAATCTAAGTACACTAAGGGTGAAAAACTTCAGGTAGTGGCCTAAAATTATAAAGAAACTATATAAGCAAGTATAGGATATGCACAAGGGTTCAAAAGATGCTTAGATATGTTTTATCTTTCCCACAATCTATGAAACCAAGCACTCAGGGTGTACTTTTTTGTTACTAAAGATTTAATAAAGAAATTGAGTGGTTTTGGTTACTAACTAAACTTGTACCATGACCCTTGATGCTTCCATGGACTTGACTACTTTTCTAATGTCTAATTGAGTGTTTGCCTTCAATTCGGACTTAAGTTTCATTACTAAGAACATAGATCATGCATGTGAAAATAAATTGCACTTAATCCTGATACATTTAAGGATCAAATGCATCATTAAAATATTCATGTGCATTGCAATATGTATTTTTTTATGAAGATAAGGATGTGGCTACATTGAACTCAAAATTACATTGAAATTTATAGTAATTCTAGGTTCAGGATGCACATTACAGAGCTTGAGGCAAAGTTAGTCCAATTTGAATGAGTCCAAAATAAATTAGAAGTCTTGGTGCGCAAAGGGACTACTTGGCATCTATGGCTAGCCTTACAAGAATAGGAATGGAGTCATGGAAAACTCTCTATATATCTCATTAGGATTGATCGTGACAAGATCTAGTAGTTCCAAATGTTCCCACCAATTTTCTTGAATGTTGTACTCGGGCTTATGACTTCAATGTCTTTGTTTCCATACCTTATAGGATTTCTTACTAGAGCATTTACTAGTGACACTCCCAAATAAGTCCATTTTTCCTTAGGAGCTTTTAGATAAGGAACGTGTGTTCCTCATTGTTTTTCTAGATGAAGAGGACGATATTTAAAAGTATATCATCATCAATTTCAGTCCAAAAGTGACAAGCTATGCATAGACTCAAATCAAATCCATAATAGTACAACGTTTTGGAGGCTCTTCAATCCTTGGATCCCATGTCTTATAAGTGGTGGATGGGTTTCCACGAACAAACCAAGCTCCAATATGGTTGCATCTCAAGAACTCTTCAACAAAGAGTTTCTTCCTAAAGAAGATGAGGAAGGGAAGTAGGATGCATGTAACCAATTACTTTACTTTGCTCGATCTTTCTCCATGTTGATCTACGAGTATAGTAAGATCATTCTACAGCTAAAAGAGTTAGATGATTTTCACAAATTTTGGAGGTTTGTTTACGGTTAACGTTGATGTCTAATACATGAAGTCAAGTGGGATGAGAGTAAAAGGTTAGAAGATCCCATTAATGTGGTAATGTTTATGAAGATCACTCTAGTATAGGTACATCTATGATCAAATATAAATTTGAGGCAACCATTTTTGGTAAATTTAAGGGATATATATCAAAAAAGAAAGATCTTTCAAGAAGATCTTCAATGCTAGTCAAGATTAGCCAAGGCGTTACTATCATAGTACTGAAAAGTAAAATATTATTTTCTAAATATCCTTACCAAGGACATTGTCGCAGATATTCTCCCATCAAGATCGAATATGAAAATACATGTCTTGATAACAAGAATGTGAAGCACCGACTCCATTTAACTCAAACCTTGCTTCCGAAATCTAGAATCCTCCATAGGACTATTTCAAACATAGGCACTAAATTGTTTCACCCTCGATATTGAATTATGTCATAAGCAACTTTCCAAAAGTATCTTAAAAGAAAAATTGGTTTATCGTTTCAAACTATAAATAAATTTCTTGATTGTTTACCTTATTGACATATATGATAGGTATGTCAAGATCAATAGGTGCACACAAATTTTCTACATAAACCAATTTGTAACTAGTGTGTGCCTTTTGTAGATTTGGTTTCACCTTTATATAGACAAGCATATCACATTTCTCTCTCCCCACCTCAATCGAAACATTTTCTACGGATCCTCATTGTGAATTTTTGAAGGCTATGGTAAGTATAATCAAACTTAGAGGTATGTCTCTCTAAACGCAAGTTAGCTCACCTTAACTTGAGTAAATGTTTCTCGAAGGCTCTAGAGCTCTTTAGGAAAAGCTCCCTCCCCATGCTCCCATGGGGATTGAACCCAAGACCTACTCCTTCCCATCCATGAGGCTTAACCTCTAGGCTAAGTGGATAAATTTTTGTAGAGAGCACATGAACATATGCTCAAGTCTAATCTCAAGAGTTTTGGACTACAAAAATGACCAAATGATGTGCGATCGCAGATATCTCTTAGTCCATTGGACAATAGTGTCATAAACTTAACTTGTAACATTCTTTCCCCCTTGTAAAACGTTCTCTTCCTTGAAAATAGAGCTATATAGAATATTATAATCATATGCCAATGTCTCAGGATCGATTCTAGAGGAACATGTTTTCATCTTTGTGGTGGGATTCACCTCATATTTCAAATGAAAATAGGAATCTATTGTCTGATCCTACCCAAATGATTCAAAATTTAAACTAGCTTTGCACTTAAAAAGGTGAATTGGGTGAAAATTAGGGAATGAATGACAATGGTGGATCAAAAAATATCCTTGCCCAATTCATTATTTTTATCTTGTGCTATTTGGGAACAAAAATGAATAGATTCAAGATATTCCTAGCCAAATTGTAGTGTTTTTCCATATCTAGGAAGCACTAGTTAATTGGGCTGGCATTTTCTTCCCATGTAAGTTCTTTTGGAAGTATTACCTCTCTTAAAGATAACTTATAAGTTTCATCTTGAGATGTTATCTAACGAAAGTGCAAAACAACTCACAAATACTTCTAACAAGGAGATGGTTATCAAATATTCTGATTTCTTAGCATTATGCATCATTTTT